>ML675618.1:20650978-20773950 GCA_007922155.1 Mesoclemmys tuberculata | reverse complement strand
CCTAAAACTGGGATGATCCCGATGATATCAGGATGCCTGGTCACCCTAACCACAGAATATAAATCATTATATAGCTGTCTTTTGCATGAAACCTCAAAAAAGAACAAGAACATAAGAACGGCCATACTAGGTCAGACTAGCTCAGTATCCTGTCTTCTGATAGTGGCCAATGCCAGGGGCTTCAGAGGGAATAAATAGAACAGGCAATCATCAAGTATTCCATCCCATCGGCCATTCCTAGCCTCTGGCAAACAGCAATCCCTGCCCACCCTGGTTAATAGCCATTGATGGACCTATCCTCCATGAAATTACCTAGTTCTGTTTTTAACCCTGTTATAGTCTTGGCCTTCACAACATCCTCTGGCAAGGAGTTCCGCACATTGTCTGTGCATTGTGTGAAGAAATACGTCCTTTTGTTCATTTTAAACCTGCTGCCTATTAATTTAATTTGGTGCCCTCTAGTTTTTGTGTTATGACACAAAGCTATTTACTTTCTCCACACCAGTAATGATTTTATAGGCTTCTACCATATACCTTCTTTGTCATCTCTTTTCCAAGCTGAAGAGTCCCAGTATTATTAATCTCTCTTCATATGGAAGCTTTTCCATTCCCCTAATCATTTTGGTTGCTGTTTTCTGTACCTTTTCCAATTCAAAACATGATCCTCTCCGTTCTGCAAGCACATTTAAAATCCCATGGTACTTGCAATAAGAGTACAGATTGGTAAAGCTATTCTTGGCCAGAATTCACTCTCTCTCTCTCTCTCCTTCTCTCTCTCTCTCTCTCTCACACACACACACATACACACACACGTGCTCTCTCTGACACATGCACTCTCTCTTGCTGATATGCACACCCCCACCTGGAATATAATTAAACGTGCTGTTCACCCAGGCCCTGATCCAGGAAAGCCTGCCTGTACAGAAAAATATTTAAGCTCTTGCTTAAACTCAAGCATGTGCCTAAGTGCTTTCCTGAATCAGGATCCAGATGGTGACCTATAACACCTGTGTTCAGTTTGTGAAGCATTTGAGAATCCTTAAAAATAAAAAAATAAAAAGAGATAGTAACGTAATTTATTGTTAGTATTTTATTTTATTATTTGTAAAGTGCTTTGAAAATATGAAGTGCTGGATTGATATTATCAGTCTACTCAAAGGCCAAGACACAAAAACTGATTTATACTGGTAAGCTTTTTATTATTTTAGGCAGGACTGAGAGCACCAACTGTTAATAAGGTCACCCAACATTTCCCATTACAGGACACTGTTTTCAGTTGCTTATAACTTTGCAAAACTTTAACTGTTTGAACTGAAATTTTCCATGCCATATGTCTGCCTCAGACTGACTTTTTCTGAAAAATGTCAAACAAAACGCTCCAGCCTCTCACGAGAATGAGAGAAGGGAAAATATGTTATTTTACTAATGTTAAAAAATTCTGCCACCCTTTTTTGAACAGCTCTAGCACCCCCATGCTTTATAGCAGAGACTTGAAATTTGGCTGGAGAATGGCCTTTATGACATGGTTGAGCCTTTTGACTTCCCTGTGAAAATCTTCCCAAATTAGCCAAGTTATAAGCCTTTGAAATATGGCAGTTAGCCCATGCTCAGTAGACCCTTCTTCAATTTTTAGCAGTTAAATCGCCAAAGATTCCATCCTCACTGACCATCTCTCCAGAGCTCTTAGTTTCAATCAGACAGAGCATGTTCCAGCCCAGGGTTATAGGGGCAAATGTGGACTTTCCTTGTAATGGCTGCTCCAAACTATTCCAGTCCAGAAAGGTGCTGGCACCAGAACTGAAATCATGGGCTCTGTCTCTCTGGTGCTCTCAGTGACCTCCCCTGCCAATGCCAAGGCAGTGCAGAGAAGAAAATTGTCTGATTCAAATAGAGAGGGCACAAAAGTTGGACCAGGTTGGGGAAAGGAAAGCAGTAGATTGGTGCAAGGAGCCTGGTGAGAGTGGGACTGTTTGGGCAAGGAGTCTGCGACTGGGTGTCAGGGGAAGTAGGAGGCTTAGACTGGTTGCGCAAGGAGACTGTGAGAGAATTGTGGCTGAGAGTCAGTGAGGAGAACAGTGGAGAACTGGGAGCCACTTGGCTTGGAGATTGGATGAGGAGCTAGACGGAGGGGGAAGACTGGAACTGCACAAGGAGATTGCGATCAGGAGCCAATGGGACAAGGAATCATGAATCATAGAATCATGGAAATGTAGGTCTGACAGGGACCCAAAAAAGTCATCGAGTCCAGCTCTCTGCACTGAAGCAGGACCAAGTAAACCTAGACCATCCCTGACAGATGTTTGTCCAACTTGTTCTTAAAACCTCCAGGGACGGGATTTCCATAACTTCGCTTGGAAGCCTATTCCAGAGTTTAACTAAGCTAAGTTAGGCCTGGTCTACACTTACCGCGGATTTTGGCACTTCCTAACGTCTACCTACCACGATGTCCCCACTGCGCTGCGCCAATGGGAAATGCCCTCCCATTGATGCAGCGTTACTTTTCTTGCCCGGGTGGATTGCTGGTGTCCCGGGTTTGATTGAATGAGTCTTCACTGCCACTCAGTCAAACCTGCCAAATCGATAAGGCATTGCAGGCGGCCGTGCTGGCGATGTAAACATACCCTCAGAAAGATTATCCAAATATCTCATCGTTCAGCATCTCTGCATCAGCATCTTTGTTGCTGCAAATTAAGCCCATTACTTCTTGTCCTGCCTTTAGTGTACATGGAGGACAATTGATCGCTGTCCTTTTATAACAAATTTTAAAATATTTTGAAACTGACACCCCAGAATGACAGTAGCTTTTTTTGCAACTGCATCACTTTGTTGGCTCATATTCCATTTGTAATCCACTACAACCCCAGATCCTTTTCAGCAGCACTGCCACTTTGCCAATTGCTTCTCATTTTGTAGATGTACATGTCATGCAGACTGGATGGGGGGGCAATTGTGTTATTTGACATTAATATGTCAAAATCCTAAGGATTCATGTAAGACATGCCAGGTCAGGTACTGTCAGAGAGGTTATGATATGCTGAATAAGATTATACTATTTGTGTTCATGTGTAATATGTAGGAAAGTTATAGAGATCTTTGATATACCTACATATCAAACTGTGCTGTAGAGGACACACCCCAGACAGAGAGGCCGCAGGACAATAGCCCGCTTAATGGCCCATCAAGACCTTTGCAGAAGCAAAAGGCCCAGGAAGGAACCACAGGCATACCTGAAGAGTTACCAGGATTGGCCCATGTGACTCTGGACTCCATTTTGGTTCCTGTAAAGTTCCACAAGCTGCATGGCCAGAGGCAGAGGATATATAAGGTCAAACCACAGAAACCATTTGGTCTTTGTTCCTGTCCAACTGCAGACACACCTCTGGATCAACACACTTTGCAACTGAACTGAAGGACTGACACCCATCCAGGTACTGGATGTATACCAGAGGGACTATACAAGCCTGCAACTCCACAATTGTTCTAGATGTATATGGACTTTCAAATCATTTGTATGATCTGATTGCTTTAAGCCTTTAACACTTCTCTTACTGTTTGTTTTTCTTTTATTAATAAAACTTTAGTTTTAGTTGCTAAAGGATTGGCTGGCAGCGTGGTATTTTGAGTAAGATCCAAACTTATAATGAACTGGTACTGTGGCTGGTCCTTTGGGATCAGAGGGAATCCTTTAGTAAAGAGCATAGAGTTTAAATGACTGGTCTCTTTACTGGACCTAGTGTCAGTTTGGGAGCCAGAGACTGAAATGCAGTAAAGGGGGCTGTGTGTATTTGCACAGTGGCTTCTTGATAACCAGTGTGGGGAATCAGAAGCACTGTTTGTGGCTGGTTGGGAAGTCTGACTTGAGTGTCACCCACCAGTGCTGGGAGAATCTGCTCTCCTTTTACAGCCTGCCCTGACCTTGGCATTATCAGTGGGCTACTCTGGGCACGGACGGGTCACAGTACATTTGATGTTTTTCTTTCTTAATGAAGTACTTTGCATTTGTCTTTATTGAATTTCATGTTGTTGATTTCAGAGCATTTCTCCAATTTGCATGGGGCAGCAGTTGGCACAGGGGAGACGACAGATCTCTGAAGGAGTTGTGGTGCAGTGGAAGAATTTGGACAAAGAGAGTGAGACGAGGGGTTGAACACTGAGAATGGATGAAGACTTCAGAGTGTGTGACTGTATGTACACACTGACAACAGCAAATTCTCTGTCAGACTGATTCTTTTCTGGATCGATTGAGCGGCAGTGAAGACACGCTCAAATGATCCAGAAGTCAATCTATTAAAACCACCTCCAAAAAAAGCGTACTGCTGCATTGACGGGAACGTATTTCCCATCAGTACACCACCGTGGAGTTGGCCCACTAAAGAGAAATTACGCAGTCAATGGGAGTTACGCAAGCTACTCTGCATAACTGCTGCCGTCGACTGCTGCTGAATTTTGCCAGCAGTGTAGACCTGCCCTGGGATGTGGAGGCAGTTTGGAATGGGGAGAGACAGATTGGATGAGGAGCTATGAGGGAAAAATGGAGACTGGCTGGACAAGGAGACTGGGCAGCAGAAGTCAAGCTTAGGGGGAACAGATGAAAGTATGTGTGTCCACTAGAGAACACTCATGTTTATGAAGCACTCAGATATTACAGTGATGAGCACCACAGATAGGCCCATGAAGAAGGTAATAATTCTGTGTTCGGTGCAGGGCTTGAATAATGTGTAGTAAAATAAGGTCCAGGGCCACACAATGAACAACAAGGATAAACAAACATATTGAGTAGCTGCTCATTCAGTGAGCACTGTCTATCCTGTACACTGAAGGATGCAGGGGTCCTGTGGAAAAATGTGCATGTGATCAAGTAATTAAAGACTGTATCAGAATACATATACACAAGAAGGACAAATTAACCTTGCATAGGCAATCTTAATTCTAACATTGCCTAAATTTTGAGTATCTGACTTTTCAACCTTACTAATGTTCTGTTAACATTACCTGTCATATATAGTTCTATATAACAGCATAGCAAAAAGACAAAATCTTTACCCCACAGAGTTTACAATCAAATGCCCCAGTCTCCTAAAAGCTTATGCACGTACACACAGTTAAGCATATGCACTGGCAGGATCAATGCCTAATTCTGCAGTCCTTCCCAGGTGAATTGTCCCCTTCACAACAATGTACTAAAAGATATTGAAGGCTTGATATTCATATAGTGGATCCAGAACTTCAAGTCAATGGGACTGCTTATCTAAGGGCTCAATCTATACTTCAAATTCAGCTGCATTGGCGACTGCTACAATACAGTTTTCTCTCCACAAAGTTAAATCACTGTTCCATTTTGCAGTGTTGAGGGGACTTAAATATTTTTAAAAATTGTACTAAATCCCTGCATGCATCCAAATTGAAGCACAATTATTAAAGTACTACTAAGGCCTGTTAGCTTTAGCACAATTCTTAACATTAGGTCCTGTCAGCACTGCAAAGCAGGACTGAGTTTACCAGCTGGGATCCCTGACATCCATGAAGTTTTAGCACAGACAGTGCAAAACACGATTCTTGCAGTAATTAATCCCAACTCAACATGTGCTGATTCACGTGCGCAGCTCCATCCATACAAATTTCTAACAGTCGCAAACCCTCTCTACCCTACATAACAAGCCAGGTTTAAACATGAGGGAGAGAACATCCTTATGGCCAAACCATGTAACAATAATGGGGGGAGGGTTTCCTTACCAGTGAGTGCAGGAAAAAAAAAATTAAGCATGAGAGAGAACCATGTTCTAACCCTATTTGGTATCTAGGCCTGCTCATGTTCCTCTCTCACCAGTAGTGTATGGCTTGGCCATATTTGTAGTGCATCTGGAATCAGCCTTCTTGATCCCTTTCCCACAGTCAGGGATTTGATATTCTCTGGAGCAGGGCTAGCATGTCCCTTTTCTCCTCCTCTCACCTGTGCACTGGCAGCTCTGATTGAAGAACTTCAGGGGCCATTGTTCCCGGTCGTCCACGTTGCGGAGGTTGTAGGGACCTCTCCATGGCATGGTGTCCACCTGTACCTCCCTGCATGATCCTCTGCCCTGCTGAGAGCCACACACATTGCCTGGCTCTTGCCCCAAGGCGGGGCAGCAGCGCTTGGCCAGCAGCGCCTCTACTGTCATGCAGATGCGTGGGAACTGCGCCTCGGCCTGTGGAGGACAGCAGCAGCAGCTCAAGTAGCCTAGCAGAGCACAGCAGAGCCTTCTCACCCACAGCAGGTAGGAAGTCATTGTTTCAGGGACAACTCTCTGTGCTGGGCTTGGCTTCCGGCAATCAAGGACAGAAGCGAGGGTGTCTCATGAACAGCAGGAGGAAGACTGCACTTCTTCCCAGTTTCTCAGCAGACTGGGGACTGCCTGAGATAATTTCCCTTGCAGTTTATGATGTTGGTATTTGAGGTGTTTGTTTAATCCTTGACTCTAATTGCCTTGAAGGGGTTCAAAAGGCCTTTGCTCTGTGGTGCTTGCCAAGACTTGGGAGGATTTATATAGAGAGTGGGAGAAGCCCTCATTAGGAGGATTAGCACTGCCTAAATCCTCGTGTTCAGCACATGACACCCAGGGTAAAAAGAGACTGATGAGAGAGAAGAAGTCCTGAAGGGCTTTGGAACTCTATGAAGGGGGCACATTCTTGGATTTCCTTCTCTGTGTCTTGTCTGTCTCATGTGCTTTGCGAAACTGCTGACCTCCAAGTGAGCCTGGGGTGGTTAGGGACACAGGGCTTTTTTGTTTGTCCATTGGTTTTTAAATCCAAACCACATAAGCATATTAGAAGTGAAACAATCTTCTGGCGTTTGAAATGTTTATTCACTGGCAGGTGGTGGCATCTTCAGTGAAGCATCGACTTGGAGGCAAAGAAAAATAAAGCAGATACAGATACTTACCAAGCAACTGCAATTCTAACCGAAAATAAAAAACCCACTCCTAACAGCCAGAGTCAAGGACTGTACCCTGTTGATAAAGACTGTAGAGTAGCCAGGGCTTGAATTGTAAATATTTGTGGGGAAAGTGGAAGGGTTTCCTGTTTCTTCTATCCTCTTCACAAAAATATTGAACTACTGTGAAGTTTTAAGATGGGATATAGTATTGTCTCCTCCCAACTGCTTTCCATGCCCAGGATTTGCTCTTATAAACCGTACTACGAACTGTTATAGGGTATCCTGATTGCTAAAATCTCAGAAGGGATCAAGATGGAAGATTCACCCCTGAACATTTGTTACCCAGGTGGGAGAAGACATTCTGAACACTCTCTGCATCTTATCTTCATGCATATTCAAATTCACCAGAGCACTTCTAGATGAGTAAGACTTTGCAGGATCAAGACGTACCTTTCTGCCAGCTCTAATTTTATCGGTATGAGTTTGCCCACTCTTAACACAGTGTGTCCTGAAATACTATCCTTTTTAAGATGATTATACAAACCCTTGATCTATGCCCAGTTTTTCTCTGTTGAACATATATACAGTACTTACTTAGCTATCTACATATTATATTTATACATGTTTTATAACTTAGCAAAGCTAAATATACACCAATCACATGAGATATTTCAGTATTGTTAAATATGAGAAACTTTTTAAAAGCTCTTCACAGCATACATTTCATAACGCTCTGAGGGCATGTTCTCTCTCTCCAAATGGAAAAGGAAAAAAATACGTCCTTCAGGGTGTGTTATGCTCAGTGTAAGTATAGTTGAGATAAAGTTCTCCTTTTCTCTTTTCTCTCTCCTCCTTTTCGTACGGAGATAAATAAGTAGTTTGGCTGCCCAAAGCTCATCACAATCCAGTTTTACTATCTAATTTTTTCTCTCCACTGACATCAGAGCAATACGCAGTACTGAAAGGAGCAAAGAATAGTGATTAGTGACATCCTCCTGAAACTCACAAAAGTCAGGATTTGTCCCACGTTGCCAAATGTTATATATATATATAAACTAAATAGCCATTAAATTGTTATGTACTTTCTGTATTTCATTTCTCTTCATTATCTAGTACCAAGATATTGAAGACCACTGAAGATCCAGCAGATGCATTTGGACTATTAGAACAAATTACCTTGAAAGCAGTTGTGAAAGGGTTTGAAGCAATTGTTGTAACAGGAGTTGAAGTGTAAGGGAAAAGTGCTGGTTTTCTATTCCCCAACCCCACGCCCTACATCTACCTGTTTATTAGCTAGGGTCTGTTATGAAACTTGTATGAAATGGTCCTTCACAAATATTGCATTAAAAAGCTTAGTAATACTTGGATAGTATTTCACTGTGGTTATTTAATACCTATAATAATAAACAGTTATCTTTTGTTATAGTAGTGTATTAAATGTTATTTATATTTGTTAATGATCAGTTCTGTAAGTATTGCTTCTCTCTAGTAATAGGTTGGTTTTAAATGTGCAGTTTTAAAAGTTTAAATTAAAATGATTTATCTGTGCCCCAGGGCCCTTTTCTTTGCAGTTTCCCTTCTCTGTCTTCCGCACAATTCACTAACTCACCTTTCTCCCCTCTCTTTACTTGCTTCCATGAAGACTATTCATACATGGCACATCAGGCATGTACATTTTCCTCTCTTTTCCCCACTCAGTCTTTTTACCACTTTTTTTAATCTCCCTGCCTTTTTCTGTCCTTCCCTCACATTCCTTCATTGCTTCCCACTCTTCTTCCCCATGAGTTAAGCATGACCAAGCTTTAGGCACATGAGTAGGCCTACTGAAAATCCTTGAAGTTAGGCAGTGCTTATGTACCTGGCTAATCAGGGCTTTAATCCCTGCTTGCTTCTCCTCCAACCTTTGTTTAACTCCATCATGCTCTAGACAACACTGTAATGCTGTATGAAATATGTGTGACCATTTAAAATATTAGTAATACTGATATGACAAAATTGCAATTAATTTTACAAGATATGCCATGTAAGGTATCAATGGAAAAGTTATAAAAGTTATATGGAAAATATGATAAGTTTATATATATGTATGCATCATCTTTGTATTGTAAGTTATGAAAATGTTTGATATATCTGTATCTAAACTTGTGCTGTGCTACTGGATGGCATCCCCAACAGATTAGCTTCAGCACTATCCAGCCTGATTGATGGCAATCAGCTATACAATGGCCCAGGGAGAGAAACCAGGGATTACGCCTATGAGTCAGCAGGACATGTCCACCCTACACCCAACCACTCTTCTGACTGCTTTACTCTTTAACCAAGGCTGACCCCAAATGAATTACATACACCATTAAGTTAAGATGAAATGTAATGCCTCTCATCCCCACCACTCCTTCGGCTGTTCCCAGCAGCCTTTGCACTGGCTTCAGCCATTCTTCTAGCAGTCACTGCAAAAGCTTCGGCAAGTGATATCTACGTTATTGTTTCAGTGTCTTTCTTTCTCTATCTCTGCATTTTTCTTTCCGGCTTGCACACGTTATCTCCCACCCTTTTCCTGCTTTTTTTTCCCCCTGGATCTCTTTATGGTTAATATAATAACAAATTACATGATAATCTGGGCAGCCAACTGCAGATGGAAGAAGACTAGAATTGGATAAATTGTCAGCCTTTGCTAGTAATGCAATGGCATCTTAATGCAACCCCTCACCTTTAGAATTATATAAAGGGACAATTATTGTAGCTGCACCATATTAGAACTATGATGACTTTTCAAACTGTCAGAAAGCAAGATTTTTATTATTTTATTTTTTCACTGTCCCCCTCCAAAGTCTGACTTTCTTTTAAAAGGAATAGTTTGGTGTTTGCTTTGTTGTCAGGAGTTTTCCATCCCAGATCAAAGCACTTTTCAAGTAACAGATTCCAGCATATGAGAAACCATGGACATCCAACCACCCCAGGGTTTGAACAAATCATTTTGTACCACACGATGGTCATGTCTTTAACAGATATTTGAACTAGGGACCTCCAGAGCTAAAAACATAAGCTGGATTGGGCACAGAGGGGTCCCTGTAACATACATTTGCCAGTGGGTTACACCACCCGGATAAACAAGCTCTAGTTATTGGAGATATCCCGCCAATGATTGTATCTGGAATTTTATTCAGTTAATGCATTCATTTATTTTGACTTCATTGTGCAGGAGGTCAAACTAGATGATCATATTGGTCCCTTCTGACCTATGAGTCTATGAGTCTATCTCAGACCCATGGTGCTTTGTATATTTCAAGATCATATTTCAATACAAATATTCTAATATTAACACCTAAACCCAAATGCCATATACCTTCTGCCCACACCCCAAATCAGCCCACTAGATGAAGCTTGACAGCTTGCCCCTTCCTCAGCTGTCAGCAATAAACACATCAGTAAATGTGGATGCTTGCTCATGTAGGGAAACTAACTAGCATGTATCATGTTCACCAGCTGTGGCATTTGAGTTCCTGTGCATTTCTGGTATGTTTTGGTTCAATTTGGCAAACTGGCTGGACAGAATTTGGGGACAGAATCATCCATAGGGATTAAATGAATTTGTGAGGAAATCGGTTGAGACAAACTCTTTTCACAGAGGTGTCACAATATGCGTGCTAATACTGAATCTAGGTCATAGAGATGAAAGTTGATTTTTTTTAACCACCACACCATGTGGCTGTTTTATATCTGCTGCCACATCACTCAGACCCAGAACTAAATTGAAAGGTTGTCTCTCAAAATTTGGAGACTGTAGTGGTTGTGATGTTGTCTCATTTATTAACTGTCTATTTCCAGTTCTGCTACTGCCACTTCAGTTTCAAATTGAAAGGCCTGCTTTTAGCCTACACAGTCTCTCACAAGACCTTGGAAAATGCAACAAATAATTGTAGTGATGTTTTTAGCAGGAAAAAAAAAAAGAAAAGTAATGATATTTTGTTAGGGATGGATGGAGGGGCCTTTCATCCTCACAGTCACAAAAACACCTATATCTAACGTAATGTAAATTAAACACACTGCATTTAATAACATTTTGGCAAGCTGGTGAAGATACAGAATTCTGGCAGGGGCAAGCAAAATATTAGTGATCAGAATTCGCAGGGGAAACCATCAAATTTCTGCAGCAGAAATCCTCCTAAAGATATGTTGAGAAGCAAGACAGAGCAGTCTCAAAAGTAGTTTCTGAAAGACAATATTGTTTTACATACTCCCTCTACCTTACTCAAGGACAGATTAATACTGAGCTGGAAAAAGTGGTTCATATGGTACGTACTTAGGTTTTTGGAGAAGTGGAATATACAGACAGGATGTTCCACACATACATTTAAATGGAAATCAATATATAAATGGAAGAAAAACCAGGTGATGGTGCAGAATTGAAAGCAATAATCGTGGATGAAAAGAGAAGAAGAAAGATGCTCCCATGTGGAAAAGAAGAGGGGTGTGCAGTGAGAATAGAGGCTAAAGCTCAAGGAAAACAGACCAGCAGGGAGAACAGAGGCAACTGTGTGCACTAGAGACAAAAAAAGGTTTTGAAAACAAGAGAAAACAGGGAAAAGAGGGGTTAATATTATGGGAAATAAACTCATTCACTACAATCAGTGTCTCAAGTTGGGCACTCAGAAATGAGGCATGCTTTTGGAAATTTGGCCCATTTTTAGCACTTCCTTTAAAATGAAAATAACAAGTCTGCTTCTCCATTCTGTTACAACTGTTTTGTATCCCATGCTCCCATTGGCTTGAGTGTCATTACATCAGGGTAAAGCTGGTTTGAGAGAGTGGTCTGAGAGTCCCTTCCATATACATAACAAGCAATGAGCCTTAGAATGAGAGAAATGAAAGAGAACCAATGTAAACCTTCATCCAAAATTCACATAGAACCCCAAACCATTGCTAAACTTTGTATTTTATGAGGTTCCTGGTTTCATCTAGGTCAGAAAGTGGAAAGAGCCCACGCCTGGCTTTTTCCTATAAACCCCTCTGAAAGCAAGAATTACTGGAGTACTCCTGAAAAAACCTGTTCCCAAGAGATGTTCAGAACAAAATGAGTCATATGCTGCGTATTCAGACAAGAATGAAGTCAGAAGGATTGAACAGAGTGTAACATAGGGTAACAGGTGGCTCTAAATATTTTGGGACTGGACTGCATTAAAGACACACTGTCCTCCTTTGTACTGTTATAGAAAGCTGTGATCAGCTAAGACACATCAGTCCCTAGCTGTGCTCTCCTGTAGGTTGGAGGCAGAGCAATACCAGTGGAGGACACTGGAACGCATTCCCTTTCAGGGCCCATGGATGAAATCCTGGTTCCACTGAAGTCAAGATTGTACCCCATCTGCGTTAGCTTTCCAAGCATAAGGCAAGGCTTATCTTTTTCAGCCAAGGCTTTGCCAAGTCAAACATTATGTTGCTTTCGTACTTTTCAGTTTCTACTTTTGATTCCTAAATAATCAGTGTTTGTTTGCTCTGTGAAGTGGCCAGATTAAGTTGTAATTAGCACACTGTAGGTTACTGAATTCTGAAGGGCAAATTCTCTCCTCAGCTACACCCATGAAAGTGAAGTCAGTGGGGTTGCAAGGCAGAATTAGACTCAGTATGTTTAGAAAAAGATAGTACAAACACCCACAAGAAACATGAAAATTGACTTTCAAAAGTACATAGTCTCATTGTTTCTCCCCTGCCACCCCCACCCCCACCCCCATTTCTGCCTGTCTGAATCCACTTGTTATCTCTTGTCTTACAGTTGCTTGTAAGCTCCTGGGGCATCTTTTTGTTCTGTGTTTGTGCAGTGCCTAGCACGTAGCGGCCTTGGTCCATGACTAAGGCATGTAAACTCTACTGCAATATAAATAATAACACGTTTCATAGCAGTAAGGAAGTCTCACCCTTCACCTCCTTAGTTTATTTATTAAGACAACACCTTACAGCAACTTATGTCCTCAAGAGCTTGTAATGCTGTCAGGAGGCATGAGCAACATTTAAAATATAAAAGTATGGATCACACCCTAGAAATATAAATATGTTCAGGACTTCAGTTCAGGAAAATATTTTTCTTTAAGCAGTTATAAAAGGAAAAGAACAATCTTTCATATCCTAGAACACCCTCTTGGCCCAAAAATATACTTTCTCTAATCTGTAGGTCTTAATTAACTACCTCCAGTTCACAATATATCAGGAATTAAAATGCTGATGCCTGGCTTTCTTGAGAACTGGCACATAATTAACCCTTTTTTCCTGGTCAAAGAAGGAAAGTGGGAAAGGGTAATGACAAAATTAATCCATTCCCATGGCAGTGACTACAATGAAGCTGGGAAACCATATAAGGGCTGGCGTCTAAGGAGGAGAGCAGTCCTAAAAGTTTCATGAAAGCAGGGATTTGTTTTGTGTAGTTTTTTTGTTTTCATGATGAGGATATGTCAGAACAATAAATTAAGACTTATTATTTGGTTGAATGTCAAATAATTTATTAGGGCAAATCAGCTTGCCTGCCATCATAAATTACTGTAATACAATGGTACATAAAAGCAGAGTGGTTTGTTCATAATATCATGTCCTAAAGGTGGTTTGAAGGAGAGGTCAAGTTTCATTTTCTCTGTTTTTGGCACTAAATAGATTATATTTTAATTTAATAAAAAACTTCCAATTTTGCAAAGAAAATCACAGAAAGTTATGATGGGCCATCCTCACAAGGCTCAACTAGGAACAACTGTTGGCTCTCCTTTCCTTCCTCCCAAAGTTTAGATGCCTATTGTGATAATATTTTAAAAGGGAAAACTATTGCGGGGGAGGGGGAGTGTATTTGGAAGGTTTTTGTCAGTGGAGCACAGGGAAAAAGCTGTCCCTCTTGAGTGGTTATTCAGGGTCTTGCAGGTTGTTTCTGTTAGGAGAAATTAATGATGGAGTCAGGCTCCTCTTTGGAGCAATCATGTTAATTTACAAAGAATGTACACAAAATCCTGTTTCCCTGAACACAACAGAATTCAAACAGGAGACAATTTAGTTTGTCAATCCTCCAAGCCTCTTTCTGCAGCCATTCTGTCCAAAAAACTCTCTTGTTTAGCCTTCTCTCAGGGTGATATTGCAAGTGCTTCTCTGGATGTCCTGGGATTTCTGTCTGGTGTTTCTCACTGTGTCCATGCAAACAAACAAACACACACATGCTCCCCTCTGTCAAAATAATATCCAAGCCCCAGCATTTTCATTCATATCTCAGTGAAACCACTTTGCCCACAAAGCTCTGCTATTGATCGATCTTGCATCTGAATTTGTAACATATCAAAGTTTGGAAATGTTTAGTTTGGAGTTTTGGTTTGACTCATTATAAAGACTGGATCCAGCTGTAAAATTCAGATCTGGATCTGGGTTCAGCATCATACCACTTGCCCACAAAATATCAGACTGTTAAGCTGTAGAGTTCCGCTCAAAGCAGCTCTACTTTTTCAATTAGATGATAGAAAAATTAACGCTATTTTAAAGCTTTGTCTGTTGAATGTTCTTTCATGCTTCTAAAACTAAAAATAAGCTTTAAAACAAAAAATTACAAGATATTAGTCCATAATGATCATTATTTTGTAGGTTTTTAAATCATAAGGTCCAGGTTAATAAAGTTGGAAAACGGTTTGCGTCTACATATGTCATATAATATTCTGATTCATTTAATACACATTCTAATTTCAGAACACCTTCTCTTTATGGATTTACATGAGAAATCATAATGGCTTCCAAACAGCCACTACAGGAATAATGCTTAGTAATTTACATCTGCAAAGTACTACACGACATTGATACTGTGTCAAATACTCATTTGAAAGCAACTCTGTACCACCAAACACAATTTGTAAATACTGTCAGAAACCTTTTGTACAAATATTAGCTCTGGCCTAAAGCTAGCCCTTCTGGGGACAACGTCAGGAAACATTATTTATTCAAGCTACTACAATAATTGCTAGCCTGTGAAAAGTTGTATCTGTTGTATTAATTGAGACAGAAGGCATGAACATAACCCAGTCGCTGTCCAACGTTAATTACTTAATGCTTGTCTTATCATATACACAGGAATGCCCTGGAAGGGTTTGGTAAACCAGATGGAAGTTTTGACTCCCCAGTTGTACGCCTGTACAACTTGGTTCACTCTTTCCTGAATGGAACCAGCACTTCCCCTCATGCGGCAGCCAATGATCCCATTTTTGTGGTATGTCATGTTCCTAATGTGACAGCAGCTGAATATGTCTCTGTTGTGTTAATTTAGATGCACTATATGGGCCAATAGTTTTAACATAACTTAGGCCTGGTCTACACTTACCTTCCAGATTCGGCGGCAGTCGACGGGAGATACGCAAGTGATGTAAAAAACTTACGTATCTCCCGTCGACTTCGTTGCGTCTGTTCCGCACGCCGTCCACAATGCGCTGAACCACTTATGGAGGTGATTTTCCTATGCCAATCCAGAGACATCAATCTGATGGCAGTGAATTTGCCGCCGTCAGTATATACGTAGCCTTAGTCACCATCCAACATTAAACAGTGTTAAACAACACCCAGGGTTTGGTATATAAAGACCGCAGCCTACTTAGCACCATGGCCAATACACCATTAAAAAATCCTTCTAACTTTTTATTAGAGATACAGAGAAGAAGAAAAACAGTGTTAGCCTTTGAAATGTAAAGTATTAAGTAAGGCTTTCATGTTAACAGCGTCCCTTGTTCCTTTGCCCTTTAGCTGGAGAGAGTTTTTAGAAGGAAAAGGCCAGTTCTCTGAGTGACTCTTAAATAGTATCAAAGATGGTAATAACTGTCCTTTTGGGGAAAAAGCAGAAGTTAATTGAGATGAGCTTGAATTGCTATTGTTGCTACTGTGAAAGTCTGATCCTGTTTTATCTCAGATGGTGTTTGGGATTCAGCTGGAGATGGTAGGGATTGTGATGTCATCTGGATCCCTTTCTCTGGCCCAATCTCATCAGGACACCCCACAGATTAGGACAAAGAATGTTCATGATCCCAGTAGATGGTGGGGATGGCAGCCATTCACAATTTGTAAAGCTTACTCCAGTAGCGTCCATCTGTTCTTCTATATTCTCCCCACAACAAGTTTTCTTTAAGGACCCAAAAATGGAGTGATGGGTGAAATAGTCCATGCCTTCATTATTGTATCCACCAATTAGGCTTAATATCTGACAAACTAATTTTGGTTCATTAATTTCTGGTTTCACATCTTCTGTTTTCACCAAGCATGATTTCAGCATAGTCCTTGAATTGTATCAACATGGCCTTTCTTTTTTGTTTGGACTATAATCTCTCTGTCTGGTTCTCTTGCACCTATTTATAGCATCCATTATTAAAAGCAACTTGACCATTTTTCCATCAACATTTTTTATTATAGGTTATTGTAACATCTTATAAACATTTACATACTTTTGACAATTGAGACAATTACGTCTCACTAGCAAATAGCAGGGGAAATAAGGATGGACAAGCGGGAAGAGTAACAAAAAGCATTTTAGGCTAAAATGATTAATGGTTCATTTACTATAAGAAAGCAGCATATGAATGGGTACATAGAAATTAACATGTCCAGGAAAAAAATCACAGTTTCCTCTCATAATCACCAAGAAATAAAGATAACATTGAAGGCTGAAGTTTCACAAATGGGCATGCACTCTCAATTGTACCAAATCAGACTTCACATTCACAAAAATAGAATATTGAAAATTCTACATTTTCATACCAAAAAAATCCAGTCTTTATTGGAACTGTTTGAAAATATATTTGCAGTTTGACATGGATGGTTAGGCTTAGTGTTGCCAGCTCTAATGATACCTGCTGTTTGCAAAGAGTCATAGATTCCAAGACCAGAAGGGACCATTGTGATCATTTAGTCTTGTACTGTATAGCATAGGCCCTAGAACTTCCCCCAAAATAATTCTTACAGCGTATTTGAAAAAACCTCCAGTCTTCTCAGTGATGGAGAATCCACCACAATTCTGGGTACGTTTTTCCAATGGTTAATTTCTCTCACTGTTAAAAATTTTATACCTTATTTCCAGTCTGAATTTATCTAGTTTCAACTTCCAGCCATTGGATCCTGTTATATCTTTCCCTGCTAAACTGAAGCCTGTTGTTAGATATTTGTTGCCCACATAGGTACTTACAGACTATAATCAAGTCACACTGTAAACTTCTCTTTGTTAAGATAAATAGAGTGAGCTCTTTGAGTCTGTCACTGTACGGCATGTTTCTAATCCTTTATTCATTTTCTCTTAACCCTTTCAAATTTATCAACATCCTTCTTGAAATTTGGGGACCAGAACCAGACAGAGTATTCCAGCATTGGTTGCATCCGTGCCAAATAGAGGTAAAATAACTTCTCTACCCCTACTCAGGTTTTTCCTCTTCATGAATCCTGGGATTGGATTAGATCTTTTGGCCACAGCATCACATTAGGAGCTCATGTTCAGCTGATTATCCACCACGACCCCCAAATCTTTTTCAGAGTCACTGCTTCCCAGGACAGAGTTCCCCATCCTGTAAGTATGGCCTACATTCTTTGTTCCTAGAAGTATATAATCTTGGGTGTGAGTCATCCATTCATGATAATTGAATGATGTTTAACTGTAATGCTTGCTGGCTGACATCCTCCCTAGTTACTGATGGAATAGAAAGCATTTTATTTTCACTATAAGACATAAATAGATCATCCCACTCATTTCTAAATATGGAAGAGAAACGTTTATTGAATACTTCACCTTTTCTGCATCATGATGGAAAATTTTACCATCCTTCCCTAATATATGATTTATGTTGTTGCTAAGGATTTTTTTATTTTTATTGAACCCAGTCTCAGCATATCTGAGAGCACAGAGTACTATCGTCTTGAATCATGAGAGATTTTAACTTCCCAAATATCCTTCAGAAAAAAAATACAACCTTGGACTAAGCTGGTCAGGGATGCAAACCCCATGCTCTGGATGTCCCTAGCCCCTGACTGCCAGAGGACGGGGAATGAATCCCTTAATGACTGCCTGCTCTGCTCATTCCCTCTGAACCACCTGGCTCTGGCCACTGTTGGATACAGGGCTAGACGGACTACTGGTCTGACCCAGCATGGCCATTCGATGTTCATCACCAAAGGAGCTCCTCAGTTACAGAAAAGAGCTACAATAATCCTAAAAGTTGAAGCGTCCGCTAGAGAACAAGATGTGCTGGAGCTGCTTCTTAGCAAGGGATCCATTTTGAAACTAGAAAAAGCAACCCAAGGTATCGGGAGAAAAATACTGGAAAACAGAGGTGGCTGTTGGGAAGAAGAGAGCGGGGCCGTGGCCATTAGCATGAGCTTGAATGCGGTCTGGCACAAAGGCGATAAGGCGGAACAACGTGGGTGGTTTCTCACAGCCTGTGGAGGCAGAGCGGCACTGGAACCAAAGACCCGCAGCGGGGCCAGGGCCGCCCTGGAGCACCTGAGGCGGGCTGTGCGCGTGTCCTGCAGGGCTAGGAACGTTCAGTGCGCGCGGCCAGGCTCGGCTTGCGGCGCGGTAACAGCCGGCGAAGGCGCTCCCCGCCCGATCTGCAGAGTCTGTGCGTGGGGCGGGAGCCACACAGGGCAGGGCACCCGCGGAACCGGCCTCGCGGCCAGGCGCTGCGCCGAGCAGCAGCCGGGGTCCCAGCGCCGGCTAGCACAGCGGGAGGCGCAGCACGAGGACAACCGCGGACAACGCTCCAGCGGCCTCCTCCGGGCCGCCAACCCGCTGCCTGCCTGCAGGGCAGCCCGGCCCCGGCGCTAGGGGGCGCTAGGCTCTGCCGGGCCGTTCGCCGCGCAGCCACGGGGCTGGCCCGCCTTGCAGGGGGACACCCCCCGCCGGCGCATGCGCTCTGCCCGCGGCAGCACCAGGGAGCGGAGCTGAGGCCGCGGCGGCGCGCGCCCCTCGCTCGCGCTGCCCGGGGCCCTCCCGCCCCGTTCCCGGCAGGGCCGGGGCGCGGCCGGGCCCTCTCGCCACTGCCTCGCCAATGCTGCTTTACCCCGCGGGGGGCGTCCCGCCGCCGCCGCCGCCCTGCATCCCGGGCATGCACAGAGCCGCCCCGCGCGGCGCAGAGCTGCGGGCGGGCCAGGCCCGGCTGCCAGAGCGGGAGACGTGCTTGTAATTGGCGCGAAAAGAAAAACTCATCTGCCGAAACCCGGGATCGAACCAGGGACCTTTAGATCTTCAGTCTAACGCTCTCCCAACTGAGCTATTTCGGCTCTGCTCAGGCCGTTGCAGAGGTGTCCTGAAAAGTCATTTCACTCCAGACGTCTTCGCGCCTGTTGTTATTGTGCGCTGTTACTTTCCGAGCGCTCGAGGGACCGCTGCGCAACAAATAGAGGCAAAGGTACATGCGCTGCCTTTCAGCCGCTCCCAAGGTAATTAGTGCTGCCCAGCCTGCGTTTATTACATTACACAGTGAAACGTTTTGTGAGCACCCCCCTTTCCACCAGGAGCGTGGCACACATCCAGGAACACCCGAGGAAATACTTTTCTTTATTGCACTTCTCATTTTTTTCAAGTAGATGCACTATGTGTAAATGAAACAAATGAAACCTGTAAATAAAAACAAATTGCTGTTAAAGACATATATTATCTACTACATAGAATATAGCAAAGACAATATTTACCAACAGATCTCTGCAAATAATGTTTTGCCTTATTACTATATAGACAATTACAATTAATAACAACATAAAAATGCTTGCCTTATACCTCTCTATTTCCAGATGCATATAATTTTCTGGGAAAAAAAGATCTTTAGCACTAAAACTTCTTATATTGTGCCTGAGTCCCAAAATATTTGTTTTGATTGTTGGTGTTGTACAAAGGCGGATCAGTTCTGTATGACTATTTTGGAGTTATCGAAAAATGAAGGAAGTGTGATTTGTTTTTCATAGTACCACTGTTTTAATGTCTTTATTTTGCTCCCTGATAACTCATAAATAGTAGTGGGAGCATGAGAAGTGGGGAGAGACTAGGCCAGTTTGACAGTGTCCTTCCCTCTCCCCTTCCCCCTCCCCCCAAAAAATGTTTTAAGAACGTGTAGAGTAGATTTTGTCTCAGCATCTCAGAGAGATTGGCCTATCATGCAGTGTTCCAGCTACGTGCGTGCTTTGTAAGTGGTGTTCTGCACAAATTATTAGGTTTATTTGAGTGTCTAACTACAATACTTGGAAAAATACAGTTTATTCTCAGTTTATACCTTTATTTCAATATGCAAACATTTCCATCATGGAAAGCTTGGGCGCTACAGGGCTTTATGTATGTGCATGTGTGGGTAGAGCTGGAGAGACTCATATTTGGATCTCACAACTCTGTGCCTTTATTCGCATCTCACAGCATTCCAGAGGGATCTAACTTGGACAACCTGGTTGCCCTCTATGAAGAGGTGACTGTCTCTGTTGATGTGGGGAAGGTGGTGGATATACCTTGACTTTAGCAAAGCTTTTCATACAGTCTCCCACAGTATTCTTATCAGCAAGTTAAAGAAATATGGGTTGGATGAATGGTCTATAAAATGGATAGAGAGCTAGCTAGATCATCGGGCTCAATGGATAGTGATCAATGGCTCCATGTCTAGCTGGCAGCCGGTCACAAGCAGCATGCCCCAGGGATGGGTCCTGGAGCCGGTTTTGTTCAACATCTTCATTAATGATCTGGAGGATGGAATGGATTGCACCCTCATCAAGTTTGCAGATGACACTAAGCTAGGGGGAGTGGTAGATACCCTGGAGGGTAAGAATAGGATAGAATGACCTAGACACTTTCGAGGATTGGGCCAAAAGAAATCTGATGAGGTTCAACAAGCACAAGTGCAAAGTCCTGCACTTAGGACAGAAGAATCCCATGCACAGCTACAGATGGGGAACCAATGGGCTAGGCAGCGGTTCTGCAGAAAAGGACCTGGTGATTACAATGGATAAGAAGCTGGAAATGAGTCAGTAGTGTGCCCTGGTTGCTAAGAAGGCTAATAGAATATTGGGCTGCATTAGTAGGAGCATTGCCAGCAGATTCCCCTCTATGCATCATTGGTGAGGCCGCATTTGGAGTTTTGTATCCAGTTTTGGGCCCTCCACTATGTAAAGGATGTGGAGAGAGTCCAGCAGAGGGCATAAAAATGATTAGGGGTTTGGAGCACAAGACTTCCGAGGAGAGGCTGAAGGAACTAGGCTTGTTCAGTCTGCAAAAGAAGAATGCGGGGGAATTTGATAGCAGCCTTTAACTACCTGAAAGGGGGTTTCAGGAAGGATAGAGCTAGGCTGTTCTCAGTGGTGATAAATGACAGAACAAGGAGCAACGGTCTTAAGTTGAGATGTGGGAGGTCAAGGTTGGATATTAGAAAAAAGTTTTTCACTAGGAGGGTGGTGAAGCATTGGAATGGGTTACCTAGGGAGGTGGTGGAATCACCATCTTTAGAGGGTTTTAAGCTGCGGCTTGACAAATTTCTGGCTGGTATGATTTAGCTGAGGTTAGTCCTATTTTGAGCAGGGGTTGGACTAGATGACCTCCTGAGGTCCCTTCCAACTCTAATATTTTATGATGGGAAAGGTTGCCCTATTTCTTTTTTCTTTCAAGTAGGGAAGGGGGAAAAGACTGGCACAGGAGAAATCATTGTTCCCCTCTTCCCCCCACCACTCTACTCCACCTTCTGTTTGGCTGTTTAGGTTTTTTATGGTAACATTGCTTTCTTCTTTTCAATGTGGGTAGAGTGAAAGAGACCACCCACAGACACACTCTCTCTCATGGAGTATGTCCTGGGGGGTTGTCTCATGGGGACAACACACAGAGGGATGGATGCTATCACAGGATACTCACTTAATGGAAGACTGTATGGATCAAGCAAGAAGAACCTGCACTGAAGACTGGATATTTCATGGACGGAGGGTTAAAAGGTGGAATTGAACATGGGAGAAATTTGTTCTACTAATATTTTAAAAAAGCAAACGTCTTTGTCCGTTTTATTGAGGGTTACCTTGTTCCCTGCTAACATACTCCTCCTTACTGCCCCCTTACACCCCTCATTGCAACAGCAGTTGGTCCGTAAGGTCCTTGGGGGGAGGGAGCAGGGCTTAGATTTGTTCTAGCAGGCAGCACCCCAGACTGGGATGCAGATGACCTAGGGTCTATTCTTCTCTCTTCCATTAGTCTGCTGGGCGACTTTGGGCAAGTCACTTCACTTGTCTGTGCCTCAGTTTCTGTCTCTGTAAAAAAGATAACGATGTTGACCTCTGGAAAGTGTGCTGGGCTCTACTGCCGAACAGTGCTATGAAAAACTAGGTATCAGGATTATCATCACTGGAATGTGCCAAGCACATTGTTGAGGCGTCAATTAAGTAATAAAAAAGAATTAATATTTGCCTTACCAGGGGGTGAGGGGAGAGGACAGTGAATGCATTTAGGGTAGGCTCTCACACAGGGTAGGCTCTCAGGAAATGCACCCATTGGGAGTAGTTGTTTACTGAGATGTGAGTAGTACTTGGTGAAAGTGCCTTAGAGATTTCACTTTCTCTCTCTCTCAGGCTTGGCCATCAAAAGCACCAACATGATCCCACTGTCTGCCGCAAGATAGAGGAAGCAACGTACCACACCTCCCCCCAGGCAGCCCCAAAGGAAGACCATGGTGGCGTATGTCACATCAAGTAAAGCCTTTTTTTAGCTTTAGACCAAGCACCGGCTTTCTCAAGCTGCCCCACTACCCACTGGCAGCTCTTCTGCTAGCCTCTGCTTTCCCTAGAATGATGTATGTAGCAGCTTTGGACATGACATATGCGTTCAGAGCTAGAAATGCTCAGGGACATGATCTGTGGTTGCTCATGCAGACATCAAGAATAAAACCAAAACAAGAAAACAAGTGCGAAATTTCAACTGGGGAGAGGCAAAACCCTCATTTTGCATAATGGAAAGGTGCTCCAAAGCAGCAACAATGCAAACCTTGGCACCTCATATTCTTTTCATGAGTTTCCATTGCCCTAGTAATGAGTGGCCTGTTCAGAATTGATGTATGTAATCAGCCAGTGAGAACATCTTCCAGCGAACGGGCTGGCACATTTTGTAATATTAAATATTGAACTCTAACATGTGTGACCATAGCTGTAACATTTGAAACACTATTTATATTAGGGTTTTCACACCTCTTATGCCCAGAGCAGCAAGGGCCTATAGACTGGCCCTGACCTTTCTAAAATGTTTGTATTTGTCAAGTCAATGGAGGCTGCTGACTTTGGTAAGCTCAGTCAGTTTATAGTGTAATTGTGATGGGTACCCCACACTCTGAGTACCTTGTTACGTCCAGCCTCCAGTAAGAGGGAGTCTTACTTGTGCTTAACTGGGTGTCAGCTACCTGACGGCAGCAGGCTGTTAAACACCCAAGCATCCTCCTCTGAGCTATGCCAGCCCTTACTTTGCCTTGCAGGTTACCAATAAGTGCACCCTCGTCCCTGAGCCCCTTTAAAGCCTTTCCCTGTGGTGCCCAGTCTCTTATTCACTGAACTCTCACAGAAATACCAGGTCTGTCATGCACACACCAGCTTGTAAGATTCAGGAGCAGCACTTTGCTTAACACTACAGCACTGAGACAAGCTTATTCTTGTTTCTGCTATAAATGTATCATTAAAAATAGAGATTCAGAAGAAAATGAGTAAAAATATTGGAAACAAATGGTTACATATAAAACATAAAATCGTAATACACTTTCTAGAGATTAAATGTAACTAACAGGTTACCCTCCTATCTAAAGAAGTTTATCTAATCCCAAGTCCTTTGCAATGTTTTCAACCAACCACGGTCAAGATCCCATTTTTATGAATGTAATTGCACGGTCCATTTACTTTCTCGGTGCAGGATGAGGGGGCGTACTCAAAGACAGGATAAGCACTCGTGGCTTGTTTTTCCTGCATGCTGCTTCCCTGTTGACTTCACTTTGCTCTGTTAACTTTGATTTCATATGTAAATGAGTATCCAGCGTGTTAGTTAACGGTGCTTAATTTACAACCTGACAGAGGTATACATTTCTTATCTCTTATCTGGTGGGAAATCTGGCTTTCACCTTTGCTTGTGACTGCTACCTTATTACAGATTTTTAACAAATATTTTCAGTATATACTATTCAGTCTATGTATTCAGTATAAATACACATAATTCCTTATGTAGTATCTGTACATACATTTCACAAGAATATTACTGACCAATATGACCCTAGCCTTCATTTAAGACCTCACAAACATTCTCATAGACTCATAAACTTTAAGATCAGAAGGGACCAATATGATCATCTAGTCTGACCTCCTGCACAACTCAGACCTCAGAACCTCACCCACCCACTTCTGTAATAGACCTATGACGGAGTTATTGAAGTCAAATCATGGCTTAAAGACTTCAAAGTACACAGAATTCATCAGCAAGTGACGTATGCCCCATGCTACAGAGGAAGACATAAAAACTCCAGGGCCTCTTCCAATCTGCCCTGGGGAAAAATTCCTTCCCAAGCTCAAATATGGCAATCAGCTAAACCCTGAGCATGTGGGCAAGACTCACCAGCCAGACACCCAAGAAAGAATTCTCTGTAGTAACTCAAAATCCACCCCATCAAACATCCCATCACAGGCCATTGGCATATTTACCACTAGTAGTCAAAAATCAATTAATTGCCAGATTAGGCTGTCCCATCATACCATCCCCTCTATAAATTTATCAAGCTCAGTTTTGAAGCCAGCTAGGTTTTTTGCCCCCATTACTTCCCTTGGAGGGCTGTTCCAGAACTTCACTCCTCTGATGGTTAGAAACCTATGTCTAATTTCAAGTCTAAACTTCCTGGTGGCCAGTTTATATCCATTTGTTCTTGGCACTGAATTTAAATAATTCCTCTCCCTCCCTGGTATTTATCCCTCTGATGTACTTATAGAAAGCAATCATTTTTCTCCTCAACCTTCTTTTGGTTAGGCTAAACAAGTCAAGCTCTTTGAATCTCCTCTCCTAAGGCAGGTTTTCCATTCCACAGATCATCAGAATAGCTCTTCTCTGCACCTGTTCCAATCTGATTTAATCTTTCTTAAACACAGGGGACCAGAACTGCACACAATATTCCAGATGAGGTCTCATTGGTGCCTCATTAGTACCTTCCTATCCCTAATGGAAATACCTCTTCTGATGCAACCTAGGACCACATTCTTTGGGAAACCAGAATGTACACACCAGAATCAGGATATTCCTGTAAATTATTGTATATTATTGGGTCACAATCATATACTTTACAGTTTATAGTGTAAGGAGCATAATTAAGGTGGGCAAAGCCATTCCTGACTCTGTTGTTTGCATTATTTATCATAGTATGCAAAGGCCCTAGCCAAGATTTGGGGCTCCCTCATGCTAGGCATTCTACAAACATAGTTAGAGAGAGTCCCTGCTCCCAAAGTGCATACAATCTAAATAAACAAGATAGACAAAGCATGGGAGAAAGGAAGAATTATTTTCTCTATTTTACACATGGGAACCAGAGGCAGAGAGAGACCATAGCAGAGCTGGGAATGGAACCCTCCTCCCTCAAATCACACTCCATTCTGTTAATCACCTGGCCAGCCTTTTGTTCCAAGGAGCCACCGCTAATCGAATTGATACGTTTGGTTGTCTTGCTTTGTTCAATATTTATTGCTATGATTTCAACTTGTCATGTAACAGGAATGGCAAGAACTTTGAAAAATGGACTAAAAGCTTGCTTCATTTCACAGTATTTTGTATTAGTATCTTTTTTATCTCTGCAGACATGCTATTTTGTACCTTTTCTCATCAATATTTCGTTAACTGCAACACATATTGTTACACTTCTCTATACCAGCAGGAGACTACAGGACCATTTATCATCCTCCTTCCACAGTAGAAGGTGTGCTGAAGGTAAAATAAAATACTCCTCCCAGGACATTTCCCTGGCAGGGCAATCTGATCTGCTGAATCTAATAGGCAGCTGATAGAGAAAGAGAAATACAGAAACTGCTGCATAAGAACATTGGGTCAAGGAGAGCAGAAAGTGGTTGAAGAGTGGGATTTTCACAAGCACAACTTGAGATAGGCATTTTAGAAGTGCCTACATGACTTAGACCACAAGTCCCACTGACTTTCAATAGAACTTGTGCTCTTGCCACTTAAGCACTTTTGAAAATCCCATCCAAAGTCATTTCAGTAATATTACTCATGGCAGTTTTGCCAACGTTGCCTAAGTTAACAGTTCACATACAGACATCTTTGTTTATGATACCTCCCGACAGTGATAAAGATGAGTGAGATTTCTCCAACACAGCCTCCCTCCTCTATTCATTTCTGATCTGGTGGCTGCTTTAGCACTCGCTTTTCTCCCAAAGTACTTTTTAAAATATATTATGTTTAGAATGTGCCTATCTCCAGAGCCTGACCTGATTCTTCTGCTCCACAGAGACGCAGTAACTATAGACGCTTCCCATCTCACTGCATGTAGTTGCTGCAGTGAGAACAAATGCAGAAGAAAGCACAGCTTTTCAGGACACTTTACAAAAGCATTTGAAATACCTAAGCTGCCTAAAATACAAGGGTCCTGAACAAGGAGAAAATGAAGTAATTCTTCTGCTTGTTAAACAGACTATATCTGGGGACAGCTGGTGATTACGCACAAATTCAAACAATACTTGAATACATATTCAATTTTACTTGAAATATACCTATTTATTAGACTGCAAATAAAAAAGATAACCCTTTTTAAAGGGTTAGATTTAAAACGATTGTTTAGTGCTATTTTTAGTCTAATGTATTGAGCCCTATTCCACATGCAAAAACTTTGTTGATGGGGTGTTAGGTTGCTGGCACTGAGCCCTACGTTTCTTGTGGCCTTCCAGAATGTGAGAGTTTAATTCCCAAAACACAAACATGGAAAAGCTATGAAATGCAGAGTTAAGGTGATTTGCTCCACACAACGCAGCCATGCAACTTTAACTCCGTTTCCTTGAACTCCTACCCTATAGAGTCTTTTTGGGTGTTGTGTACATTTGACTGCCAATTATTTCAGATTAGCTGACATGCTAGCCTGGACACTCTACAAAGACTTGTGATTCGTCCTAGGCTAAGCTTACAAGGTGAGTCCTGGAACAAATGTTTGTGAAGTGAGTAACCTGACGAGCATGCCCAAATATGTTAGCTTATTTTTACATACATTACAGCTTATCTTTATACATACCCTCAGGGGACTTGTCTTAACTAACTGGAGGTAAAAGCTAAGCGAAGACTAGTCTTTTAACTCTACCGGCTAACTACAAACTGCTTCGTCTTCCCTATGATTTTACCATGTGTTAGAAACACACCTTTTTTCGTAGTGTGGGAATCAGAGCACATCATCTTTTCCTCAACCTTTTTGCACCAGGAAAGCTCTGCCCACCAGCAGCAGGTACTCTCAAGATCCAGGGTGGTAACAGCGCACAGTAGGAGTGCACAAAAGGAGTGCTGATCTGCAGCTGCAGGCACAGGAAAAGCAGCAACCTACTGTTGTAGTGCCAGCTCCTATTGCCACTAGCCCAGGGGCTCTGACTGCAATTTTGTCTGGGAAGTGTGGACTTCACGCCGCATTTCCTGATTTCCCACCCATTGTCTTTTGGGAATTCAACTCTCACATTGTGGAAAGGTCTGGGATGCTGTTGGAGCAACTGTAACTCCACATTAATGCTGCTTTTGCCTGTGAATTTCTCCTGGTTTGAGTAAGTGGGCATACTAAGGCCAGCGTGACCGCGCGGCAGCTGCAGAAGGAACGGAGCTGTAAAAAGCTTTTCTGAGCACTCCTCAGCTGTCAGATGGAGGCAGCACCAGGGGTGAGGGACTGCCTCATGGACCCACAGACTGCATACTCTGCCGTTCATACAGGGCCCATAATTATTTCTGCACATGGGGAACTTCTGGAGGTTCATGCCTGTGCACCAAAGGAGGGTTATGGCAAAGCACATCAGGAGCTCCCCACACCACTGAGCTCGGTGGACTGGTCACACAAAGGGATGAATGCCTAACTTTTAGGTGCCCAGAAAATCCCTGGAACAATGGGATATACAAAGCCTGAGTTAGGCACCTAGGCTCCCTATACAATAAAAGTACTTAAGAATGCAATCAACAAAGCCAACAGAGTCTGCCTTATAATTTTTAGTGCAGGGGATAGTGTACTTATAGGTGATGTGGGGGACCTATGTTCAATTCCCCACCCCAACTGCCTGAGGGGGAAAAGAAATTGAACAGGGCTCTCCTGCCACAAAGGAACTATATGATATTATGATTTGGGCGCCTTTAAACTCTCCTTTTCCACTATGGATTAAATAATTAAAGTTTTTGGAGCCAGTAGACTAGAGCCTAAATGTATGTCTCTATGGCAATTAGAAATCCCAGGCTGGCCCATGACAGCTGATCCAGGCTCACATCAGGCTAAGGGACTGTCTAACTCAGGGATCTCAAACTCAATTGCTGTGGCGGGCCGCATTTACATCGAGTGGAGTTCAGGGGGGCCGCACATGACACACACTACTCTACTGTACCTTTCATGCTCTACTCTCCGCCGAAAAAATCTCCACGCAGGGTAAAATTCGGCGGCACAGTAGGAGAGAGAGGCTCTCACAGGGACTTGCAGGCTCCACTGTCCGCCGTCAAATCTCTCTGTGGGGCCCACATTCGGCGGCCATTTCCTTTTTAAGACGGCCACAGCTTCCCGGAGCTCCGCTCAAAAAAAAATGCCAGCACAAGCCTGCAGCCGGATTCGGACTGCGGGCCGCAT
Source organism: Mesoclemmys tuberculata (assembly GCA_007922155.1). Taxonomy (NCBI): domain Eukaryota; kingdom Metazoa; phylum Chordata; order Testudines; family Chelidae; genus Mesoclemmys; species Mesoclemmys tuberculata. Next base: position 20,745,231 of record ML675618.1, on the reverse strand, counting down.
GACACAAGCCCGCGGGCCGCAGTTGGCCCGCGGGCCGCGAGTTTGAGACCCCTGGTCTAACTGTAGCATAGACATCGAGGCTCCCACTGCACTGGGTCCTAGAGCCCAGGCTCCAGCCCAAGCCCAAATGTCTATACCACAATTAAACAACCCCTTAGTCTGAGTCAGCTGGTACAGGCCAGCTGCAGGTTTTTAATTATGGTATAAACACACCCTAAGTCACCTCTCTACCAGGGGGGTTTCCTAACCAGGTTAGAGTCATTCTTGCACACTCTTTGGCCCATCTCCCTCCCCACACAAGGTATGCACACAGTGCTTAGGAGGTTCCCATGGAGGGGAGAGGGGGTAGATCATGGTACTCCTCCTTGTCCAGGTTCAATGATGTACCGTGTTAGTTATGTCAAGCACAACGCTACCCCAAATATCTCCCTTCAGTCTCCTGAACCCCCATCCCGTGATATACCTTAACCTTAGAAGGCTCCTTAGCCCCCAAATCAATGAAAACTGGCTCCAAAATAGACTGAAAACTGTCTGACAGATCTCACAGAGCAATTATAAGTGGTCATCAACTGATGGTGTCTAGTATAGGCCCACAGGGATGGATTCTTGGCCCTATGCTAATATTTTCATCAATGACCTGAAAATAAAAGTAACTAAGGAAGTCTGCAGAGGACAAGGACTCTGGGAGTGGTAAATAATAAGACGACAGGTTATTGATACTGAGAGATCTAGATTGCATGGTAAACTGAATATAAGCCAATTGTGTGTGTTTTAATATGGTAAAGTATAAAGCTATGCAACTAGGAACAAAGAATATCAGTCATACTTACAGGATGAGGGAAGCAGTAATGCTGAAAAAGATTTGGAAGTTAGGCTAGATAATCAACCAAACATGAGCTCTCAGTGTGACACTATGGTCAAAAGGACTAAGATGATCCTTGGATGTATAAGCAAGGGAACCTTGAGTAGGAGTTGGGAGGTTGTATTACCTTTGTATTTGGCACAGGTGACTGCTGCTGGAATATTGGGTCCAGTGGCAGTGTTCACAACTCAAAAATGTTGATAAACTGAAGAATTCAGCAAAGAGCCACAACAATAATTAAAGGACTGGAAAACCTGCCTTATGGTGATAGATTCAAGGAGCTCAATCTATTTAGTTTATGAAAGAGAAGCTTATGGAGTGATTTGATTAGTTTATAAGTAACTATGTGAGGAACAAAAATTTGAAGCTAAATAAACTGAGATTGGAAATAAGGCATCTTTTTTTAACAGTGAGGATAATTAACCACAAACAAACAACTTACTAAGGGCTCATCCATCGGTAACCATTTTTCAATCAAGATTGGATATTTCTCTAAAGTTATGCTCTAGTTCAAACAGGAATTAAGGGAAGGAAGTCCTTTGGTCTGTAGTATACTGATCAAACTAGATGAGACCAATGCAGTTTAGGGGGTCAGGACCTATTTGTAAATCTTGTGACCTAGAGGCTCTCCCAAATCCAATGCTTCCCTCATCTGCAAAGATTGGGCAGGGGGACATAGGTTCAAAGCTGGATTTTAGATGCTCTGGATACTTGTAAATAGGTAGGGAACCCCCTACTCCTAGGGTGACCAGATGTCCCAATTTTATAGGGACAATCTTCATATTCAGAGGAAGGATTGGGGGGGCAGAGAGGTCAAGCGATGGATGGTGAGCAGCTAGCACCCCAAAAGCAACCCCCACACGACCCAGGGGGGTAAAGGGGTGGTGAAGATCTGAGGCCGGGGTGGGTGGTATGACAGAGGGGTAGTTGCCCAGCTGCAGAAGATGGGTACAGTGGAGAGGGAAGGGGGGCAATGCTGGAGGGCCAGACAGGGATTTGAAACACAAGGTGTCTCCCAGCCCCAGGGCAGTACAAGAGGGGGCCAGTCCTGGAGAATATAACAGCAACTGCTTGTTCCTGTCTCAGAGAGCTGCCTGGGTTTGGCTCCCCACTTCGGGCAATACAGGCAGCAGGTTTGGCCTGGCTCCCCAACAGGGAGTGGGCCAGGCCCAATCTGTGAGAACGGTGTTGCAATCTGCTGCATGGGGTTGCAGTGTCATTACTCAAAATGCTGTTTGATGGAAGGGACAAGCTTTTGAACTTCAGAGCTCTTCCTGAGGTCCTAGAGCGTGCAAGCTAAATGCAAGTTGAGACAGATTGTTAAGCATAAGGAGTTCACACGTTATAGGAGATCACTTAAAATGAAGTGGGCAATTAATATCTCTGCAGTCTCTGCCTTCACCGAACAAGAACATTCCACTTGAGAAGTAGATTGCATCATGGAATGTGCCAACCACATACCCCAAGAAAGCCTGCTTCAACAGAGAGAAAAAACCCACTGACCCAAGTTCTCACCCACCACCCCACAACAGAACCTATAGGGGGCAGCAAACAATTACAACCCATGTTTGATGGGGACCACATCCTGAAAGAAATTTTTCCCAAACCCCCTCTTCTGGCCTTCAAACAACCCAGTCTCACCAAGTTCATCACCAGAAGTAAGCTCCTCACAGACCAGGACACACCAACTCAAAGCAGCACCAGGTCCTGCCAGAATAGATGCAAAACCTGTAGTCATATCTTCACTACTACGATGATCAATACCCCCCCCCCCCCAAAAAAAAAAAAAAAAACCCAACACTTTTTAAAATGCATAGGTACTACACATCCCAATCACAATATGGGGGGGGTATCTCACCCAGTCTATCAAATGCTCCAACAACTATGTGGGTGAAACTGGACCATCACTATGCTCGCCAATGAACTCAAGCAGCAAAATAATAAAAGACAAAAATATCAGTGACCAATGGGGGAACACTACACAAAGCAGCCACTCCGTATCTGACCTCTCAGTCCTCATCCTCAAAGGAAACCTCAAAAGATGAGCCAGAGAACTTAAATTCATAACTCTGCTAGACACTAAAAACCATGGACTTAAAGACACTGATTTTATGGCTCATTACAACAATTTTAACATACCCTGCTGCCTGTTAGTGTTCCATCAGTCTATAATATTGTCTCCATTTTAAGTGGTCTCCTACATGTGTGAACTCTTATGCTTTACATTATGTCCCACCTTGCATTTAGATCTGACACACAGGTTACCTTCTCCAGAGGAAAAGCTCTGTGAAGCCCAAAAGCTTGTCTCTTCCACCAACAGGAGTTGGCCCAATAAAAGGTATTATCTCGCCTACTTTCTTTCTATGAAAAGGAATGGAAAAAGCCAAGTTATGTGTTTAGTATTACAAGCATGAGAGTGTATTAAAGCAGTTTATGAAATAAGATTTCCCTGTTGACCATTTAACTTAATCCCTCCACTTTTGTTCTCTACTTAGAGCTACTCTTCAAGGTCCCTGGAAGATTCAGTTAATGTAGAATTGCATCATTTAACTTTTTTACACAAGAGGCAAATATTTCTAAACAAACTGAGTCAACTGATGAATAAAAGAAGACAATCAAATTAGACAAGCACTTTATATTCAAAATCAACTTTGAAAAAAATTTGTATTAGCAGCTTTTCCATAATTACAGTTTTCTCCTTGAATTTTATGTGAAAATTCAGACTATTTTTCCCTTCATTCAAAAAGTCATTTTACAGGGAAGTTTTATTAATAAGCATTGTTTCTTTGATAAGATGAAACTCTGATAACGTAAACCATCCCACAACTCAGTGAAACAAAAAACTATTGAGCTTTTAGCCCCATGGCAAAAAATATTCTTCACATCACATGAAGTTATAACATTCAAAATACTGTAACAAACCTAACATTCAAGTTTTTCCAAACATTCCAATTGTAAACATTAAGAAGAAAAATTTAGGATGATGCAAGAGGTAACAACAACAACAACAACATAATGACCACAAAATGCTTTGAAAATAATCTAGACATAATGGAATTAAATTAGACACAAGTTTCATGAAAGGGTTAGAACAGTTTCCCAAGAAAAGTGATATACAATATTCAGGACATTAAAATGAGACCAGACAATGTTCTAGAACAGTGATATAGAAAACAATACTGTACTGGCAGGGAAATGTACTGTGACCATTTATGTCCTTTCTACCTTTTGTAGAATAAAGAACACTTTCTCCTTAATGTTTAAACGCCTGAACAGAAAATATAATTTTGTAGCTAAAGTGATGGAACAAATATAAGTGATGACCTGTCTAGTACAGATGAAATTTCTGAACTTAAACATCAAAAACTTTTCATAAAAACAAGAGTTATATGCAAGATATTTCTTAATCAAAGTGAGTTTAATATCAACTCTATCAATTTATAGTGTTATAAAAATTCTTCATAGTTTATTTAAAATAAATTTCTATACAAATTTAAAAATATTGCACTGAAACCTGAAGTTAATAGATTTACATCTATAAAATCAAGTTTTAAAAACTCCTGAAAATCTTTCCTAGTTTGTTCCCTATTTATAGCTCTGAATTCATAATTGTCCATATGTCTTGAAAGATGAGAAGACTCCTTGGTCACTTGACTGCAAGTTCTATAAAGAAGAAATGGTCACGAGGCAAGAGGATGATTTCCTTCATATTCTCTCTTCATCCTACAATACATCAAGCTGTTCTGTCACAGGAAAGGGGTCCAAAGCTTTCTCTGCATTCTTCCAATGGCGAAAGTTCTCTCTGTACCATTCAACTAGCATAAATAAGAAGACTGAATTTAAGACATAGATCAAAATTAAACAGAGAAACTGATAGGTAGGCATATCTGTACCCTTTTCCAGGTACCACAAGGAGGCTAACACAGCAGTAGTATAGTTATACATAATTTGCATTCTGTGAAGTGTCTAGCGAATAATATTTGGAATCTTCAATAAAGTCCTTAACCAAGACACTATTGTACCATATTAAAATATCTAATTTATTTTTGCTCCTGCTGTTAAATACTACTAACAACGGTAAGGTTACTTAATGGGTCTCTTTTTTTTTTTTTTTTTTTTAAGACAGACAAGCTACTTAAAGAGGAGAAAGTTCTACTGGCTAGTTTGAAAGCATTCTAACTTTAACTACTTCTCAGAGAACACTAAATTTCAAAACCAAAATATTTTCTACTTTTCCTTCCAAATCACTGCCCCCAAATAAGTTACAGGTATTAAATGTAGCATACTTGTTTTCTTTATTCCTTCCTTCCAAGGAACTTTAGGTCTCCATCCCAAATTGTGCATTTTTTCTGAATTCATTGGATATCTTAGGTCATTGGTAGGTCTTAAACAAATATAAAAATACAAGTTTAAAAGAAATTAGTTAAAGCATGTAAAGTATTTGTTGAAAATAATTCGATGTGCAGCATTTTGCTCTACAGTGCCCTCAAGCATTCATATTAGGTGTTTTTAAATTAGAAAGGATTTTGCCACTTTAACAAACAGATCTGCTACGTCACATTTTCAAAACATTTCTATCATGCATGCAAACATGTACAATCCCTCCCTGACGGGTGTTTGTCTAACCCATGCCTAAAAATCATGAATGATTGGGATGCTATAACTTCCTAGGTAACTCACTCTAATGTTTACTTATGTTTGTAATTAAAAAGTTTTTCCTTAATCTCCTTTGCTGCAAACTGAACTGATTGCTTCTTGTCCTACCATCAGAGCACATGGAGAACAAGTGATCACCATGCTCTTTATAACAGCTTTTTATATTTGAAGACTTATGCTCCTTTTCAGCCCTTGCACCTTGAGAGTCAACATGCTCAATTCTTTCAGCTTTCCTCATAGGCGATATTTTCCAAATATCCTTTTTTTTTTTTTTTGCACTCCTCTGGACTCTCTAATTTATTTACTTCTTAAAGTATAGTGCCCAAAACTGGACACTACTCCAGCCAAAGACTCACTAGTGCTGGGTAGGGCAGAAAAATTATCTTCCACGTCTTACATACAACAGGCTCAGACTTTCAAGTCAGAAGGGACCATTACAATTATCCAGTCTGACGTCCTGCACAACGCAGGCCACAGAACCTCACCCAACCCCGTAATAGGTTAGGGGGTCTATGACTGAGTTACTGAAGTCCTCAAATCATGCCTGTAAAGACAGTACAGAATTATATTTGCCTTTTTCACAACAGCCGCACACTGTTGATTCATTCAATTTGTAATTCGCTATAGTCTCCATATCCTTCTCTGCAGTACTGCTGCCTAGCTAGTTATTCCCCATTTTGCAGTTGTGCATTAAATTATTTTCTTTCTTAAGTGCAATGCTTTGCAGTTGTCTTCATTGAATTTCATCTTGTAGATTTCACATCAATTCTCTAATGTATCAAGTTATTTTGAATTCTAATCCTGTCCTCCAAAGTGCTTGCAAACCCTGCCAGCTTGGTGTCATTTGCAAAATTTTATAAGTATACTCCCCACTCCATCATTCAAGCTGTTAATGAAAATAATGAATAGTATTGGACCCAGGACAGATCCCTGAGGGACCCACTTGATTTATCTCAGAGTTGGACAGCACCCCACTGATAAATATTCTTGAATAGTCTTTCAACAAGTCACACACCCACCATATAGACCACATTTCCCTAGTTTCTTTATGAGAATATCATGTGAGACTGTAAAAAGTCCAGACATATGTCTGCTTCTTCCCCCCAAGCACGAGGCCAGTTACCCCACCAAAGAAAGCAATTAGATGATTTGATATAACTTGTTCTTGAGAAATCCATGTTGGCTATTAACTATCACCTCTTTTCTTTCTACGTTTGAGCAAATTGTTTATTTAATCATTTGTTTCAGTATCTCTGCAGGTAACAGGCTGACTGATCTATAATTCTCCAAGTCCTATTTTTTCCTCTTTTCGAAGATCGGTATTATGTTTACCCTTTTACAGTCCTCTGGGACATCCTCCATGAGTTCTTGAAGACAACAGTTAGTGGTTCAGAGATTGCTTCTGCTAGTTCCTTAAGCACTCCAGGGTAAATTTCATAATGATTTCTGCTGCCATCACACAGTTCATTCTTCTTTCATGTTATACCCTTCTCCTACCTGCGGGTGTTTTATGTATTAAGATTTTAAGCTCTTTGGGACTGGGACCATGTACTACTCTTTGAACAATGCGGGTCTGTTCTGAGTTGGCTCTTAGGCACTATCATTATAAACATGATTAATAATAAATACTAATAATACACTGTTAGGAAGCTGCAAATATTCCCCTTGTTTGAAGCTCTGAGAATATGGCAATATTCTAGAAATCTACAACAGCAACATCACCATTAGTGAGTTTGGTGCTGCTCGATACATGGAACTTAAATGCACCAAGATCCACGAATGGGAAGTGAGTGGGGAGAATCCTACTTATGTATTTCACTTCTTATCTAAAGTGCCGTTTACTTGAGGAGAAAAGTTCGCTATATGTAAGAGCTCAGGCACCTAGGCAGTAAGCCATGTCTACATTCCAGAATGACGAGAAGATGTACACGCAGCTGAACTGGTGCTGAACACAGCTTAGCTGCCAGTGGAAATAAGGACAAACTATATTCAGCACTGTCCCAGAGTAACTGTGATAATTTCAGTCACATAGACAAAACTTGTGTCTGTTAATCTCAGCCAAACACCTTCCAGATACTATATAAATTTATTTAAATAAAATAGAATATAAAGTGTCTTGTGCTACATTTTAAGAGGTCATACTACTGCTACCAATTTTTTTCTTCAAAGATGCAGCTTGCAGGTTTAGTCTTTCTAATTTCCCTTCTTTATGTTTGTTCACAACAAGAGGCAAGGGTTCATATTTTATAGAAAACCTAGTTTTCATGGGACAATGTCCTATTTTTCTTCAACACTTCAGGGCTCATCGGTTCCCTTCTCTAAAGTTCATAAGTTTCCTGATCTTATCTAGAGTACAATGACAGCTTGTGTATTTTATGCTCTAGGAATAGTTCTGGGGAAATGTAATGGCTTGTGTTACACAAGAGGTTATGCTAGATGATCATAATGGTCCCCTCTGTACTTAGACTATGATTGATATGTCCTGCATAAAGCCAATGGACTGCATTTGGCCCACTTGACATATTTCTGCAGCCTATGTATTTATTATATTCAGATTATCCAGAATCTAAGCTCTAATTTTTAAAAATTAATAAAATTAAAGTCCTCCTGACTGCCAAGATAACATGCCAAATAGGAACAGAGTAAATATTTAAGGATAAGATTCTGTCATGGATTCTGTGACTTTCTGGGACTTCTATGACTTCTTCTGGTGGCAGTGCTGGAGCAACTGTTAGCACTGGGGCTGTTGGAATAGCTGATCAGTGGCTGGCCCCAGGGCTACCGAAGCAGTGGTCCCCAGGCCTGCTGGAAGGCTGGGATTGGGTCAACCCCCTAACAGCTGGTTAACCAATTCCTCACCTGTCTTTGACATAATCCACCCAATGTTCCATTTCAGAATCTGAATTGGTCTTTTTTATCTGTCAACCAGAAAAGAAAAAATCATTTTCTATATTACAAACCTGGTTACAATGCATAGACTTCTATCAACATTAAGGCTCAAATTTCACACTAGACTAAGAACCACCATTTCTGTATGGTTTTTGGTCCAAATTTTATAAGGTGTGGCTGGTGAAAGTACTGCAAGGTAATTCGTTTGGACCATTTTAAGTGATTCCAGTGACCGTTCTTCTCCAGATACCGTCCAATACTCATTTAATGACTGGATTTTTGTATAATTCTAAAATATAGCAAGTTTTTACTTTTGGTAATTCCACATTCCCTGACCAAATTGAAGCAGACAGTATCAAGAAGTAGTTGTCATCTGATGACTGGTCATCAGCCTGTGTGAAAAGCAGGGGGAGAGCTCAGAAATCTCCATGCTGCCCCCTTTGAAGAGAAGCGCTCATCAGTGAACAACAGCTAACAACACTGATGACTGATAGGGCACTTTTCAGCAGTATCTCTTAGAATATACTCGAGTCTTTAAGTGTATTTATCCTCACACCATCCCACTTCACAGATGAGGAACTGAGGCACTATGAAGCTAAATAACATACCCAAGATCACACAGGAAGATTGTGGCAGAGCGAGGCACTGAACCCAGATCTCCCAAGATGTAGGAAGATTGCATTAGCATGGAGACTGAACTACTGTCAGACTTACAATTTCTTTCAAGTCTGGGTTCAGGAGGACTGACAAAATACCATAGTATAGGGTAGCTTGCATGGCTGTTTTGCATACTATGTCTGTGCTACCTGTTCTGTGAATCTATGGAACTTCTGTCTCCAGGGGACTGTCAAACCTCATCTTTCCCACCCTTTGGGCACAAAACTCACATAAGCCTAAAATAATTCAAATCCTTTGCAGTTCAACTACCACTATTAACAAGAAAAAACCCCAAATATTCTGAACTGTCCACATTGTTTACTTACTAGATGAATTAATTCTTTAGCAAGTTGTGCGATGGACATTTCAAAATTGGTTCCAATGTTATAAATTTCACCTGGCTTTCCCTTCTTTAGAACAGTAAGGAATGCTTCTACTACATCAGTGGCATAAAGAAAATTCCTTCTTTGAAGCCCAGAACCATGAATGCAGCTAAATAGGAAGAAGAAAATTACCGTGTAACTTTAAAAACAGAAGTATCCAGTTATTCTATCAACATTTAGATTTGTTTTTAAGTGAATACAACCATTAAAAATGTAGACAAAGATGCTTTTTTGATTGAAAGAAGATTCGGTTTGACTTAATTTTAAAATACCTTTTTTAGTTCCTGATTGTAAGGTAATGAAAATGAAAGTAAGTTATGAACACACTCAGATTACTAAGGGAACTAATTTAAAACAATTTATACTGCACCGATTACAACTGTAATCAAGGCTTTTCCACTACATACTCCCTGCCACAACCAACCAAAATGCTGTAGAAAACTCAGATTACATACCATTTCCTGTTCTGATGCAACAAAGATATAAACTTTGGAATAACCTAAACAGAAAAAAACCCATAAAGTTTATTGCTATCTTCATTTTAGAAAAAGCTGAAGTTCTACAAGGAGACACAAGGTGATATTTTGGCCTCGTTGAAGTCAATGAGCCCAGGATGTCCCCCATTAAGAATATCTATTTAAAAACAAAGCAACACAGCCCGTACTTAGATGGAAGGACTGACATAATACATTCATTTGAATTTTAAAAGTTGCTTAATAGAAGACAGTTTAGGGTTTTTTTAAAAAGGAGTATTTGTGAGCATGTATACCCACCAACATTCATGCTAACAACCAAGCTAAAAGCTTGGAAGTTACAGGCATATTTATTTTCTTGTTCAAATTAAGCACTTACATGCAGCACTTTCATACAGAAGTCTGTTCAAATAATTTAACTCGAGACAGGAAATATGATTACTATGATTCTGTAAAACAAACCTGTCTAATAGCAATTTTGCAGAATGGTGAAATAGAATTCCTGATTTTCTCCTCTAAAAGCACAGGCTTCTATCACTGGAGATCTTACCCTCTTTAGGGAGCCAGTGAGACCCTGATCCTACAAACAAATGCTTACAACATATGTTTAACTTTATGCACGTGAGAAACCTCACAGACTTCAAAAGGGGCTACTTAAGTGCATACAGTTAAACACATGTGAAAGCATTTGCAGGATCAAGGCCAAATGGGGCTAACCACTTGAGCAAATATGATCCTACCCTGCAAAGAGAAGTCACACCCGAACACCCCCATATTGGCAAAAAATTACTCAAGCATCTGTGAGCATGAATTAAAATCTGGTGGTCTATTACTTACCTGTAACAAATCCATAGCTACAAACAATAGTCACTACAGTTGCCAGCTAAACAGCACAAATATGGCAAAAAAAAAAATAGAATGATACGGAGGTACTAATTTTTGAGCAAGAGTCCTAGTCTGCCTGCAAATATTTAAATTGGCAATCATGATATACAATTCTGACCAAGAATTCATCAAAAACATATAGCTTCCTACAGAACCTTAAAATGGTTGTTCCAGGTGCTATATTTTCTTAACTATAGAAAGCTATACATTTTAGTTACTTTTGACTGCTCATTAGTCAATCCATTCAGCATGTAATTATTTTTTCTTTAATTACTCTTCCACGAGTTACCTCTAATTTGTCTAAATTTTTCAAAGATATTCAGAAATAAAGGCAGCTCAGAGAGGCATCACCTCACCAAAATAGCATAAATAAGCCTTTGTGAAATGCTGCATTTCATCAAAAAGTGGATAAATAACCATACAAGTTAATACACCACCTTCCTACGTGTTTTGTATTACTACTACCCAAACAGCTCCCTCCCATTTAATATCTATTTTGAATTATTCCTCCACAAGATAAACCTAGACAAATAAAAACCATTAAAATTTCATTTTATTTCTGACCATATTTCTGACTTTTTTAGGTTTATTTTTCATCTTTACTGCTGCAACTCTGCTCCCTTTTATATGAGGGATTTAAAAAACCAACCCTCCCTCCCCCCCAAAAAACCCACCTTACTGTTTACCTCACTTTCATATAATGAATGGAGTTGTTAATTAAGACTGGAATTAACACCAATCCCCATGGCACCCTGACAGCCTCTGAAAATATAGAAGCACTATAAAATATTCTGACCATGCTCAAGTAGAGTGCCTCAAATTTCTATAAAATGCTTTATTGGAGTCCAGAAATGTATTTCTGTGTTCCCTTACTTCCACCAACATAAGTCATCTAGGAGTTTGGGTTGGTAGGTTATTAATATCAGATTAAAACAGATGGTGCTAATTGACCCTGACCCATTTTGCCAGTGATACAAATTTTTTTCTGTGGAAAATAGCGCAAGTATATTGTGACCAAAAAAAAAGTAGTAAAACATTTAAACCAGCTTTTTATAATGGATTAGAGAGTTTAGATAGAAGCATACATCTAGCTTACTTACTTTTTCTGGATACTGATGTGGTCCATAAACATTGCTGCTTCGTGTGATAACAACTGGAAACTTTAAAACATTAAGTATGTGAGTGTACAAGAATTGGACAGTATTACTGTCAAGGAATGTGGGCCCAAACTGCACCTTCACTCACCAATTTATAGTAGCAATTTGCAATTTTGTAATGTCTATCCAAAGATCTGAAAGCACACCATAAATATTAATATTAATGAAGCCTCAAGATACATTTCCCAGTAGACGAGTACCTCCACTTTAGAGATGGAGACACGCGATTAACAACAGAAGTTCCTGGTGGCCAGTCTCATTTGCATTCCTTTCTAGAGGACACTAAACACATGTATACAATAGTCTCTTTTTGTGACATTTCTTATTCAAAAGAAATGCTTAATTGTCACAGTTTTTCTCCCTGTCAAAGGCAATGTACTTATAAACAGCCTTGTAACAAAGGCCTAAAGAAAAGAAGATGAAGAATGAATCAAGATTGTCTATAATTGAAATGTTTAAACAAACAGGGATCTGCACAGCAATTTAAAGGTTCAAATAAAAATAAATACGGGAAGACGGGAATTTACTTTCCCCATGGCAGAAGACAATGCAATTTGGTTACCTTAACTGTGCACAACCCTACTTTGGAATATATGATTTTTTATGTTCAGCCTTAATTTAGAAAGCAGGGAATTTAGAGTTATTAGAAATGGTAGAAGAAAGACGAAAGTTTAGAAGTTTAAAATTATGATTTAAAAAATGGGACTCAATCTTTGCAAGTATCTGTTTATTTTGCAATGCCTTTAATAATAGGATAGGTAAGTGTCCTTTCGATCCAATTTAAATAGAACTGTGAATCAGATGGTAGGTACTGTGCTGGAAATAATTTTCCTAATAAGTTTAACATGGCTGATTCCAAACAAGTAATCCTTTATTAGTCCAAATGCCACTTGCTGTTGGGTATGTTCAAAACATGAATATAAGCACATACCTCCTTATATTCTATACCCCAGCAAAAGATACAATCATAAGCAATAGCCAAAATATAACAGTCCATGCCCAGGAGGTACCTTCCCATCTTGGCATGATTCCAAAGGGGTATGGAAAAGTACTGACCAAGAACCCCTAAAATCTTTTTATATACTAGAACAAGTAAGTAACGTCATTACTGGTTATTTGACCTTAGCAAAAGGTCAGCTGAAACAGGCTGCAATTTTCTCTTTTCAGGGTTTCCTTATCTTATTTCCCTTAGCTACTGAACAACATGGTTTCTTTTTAAATAAACTCACGTAACTAATTATTTACTGCTTTAAGCAGCCAATCTATCATGTTTCCTTTATTTCTAATGTTCAGCCCAAACCTTAACCTTTATTTCTAGTGTCACTACAAGTTTCACACAATCCCTTCTCAATCTCATTCTTTTTTATCACATGCTTCACGTTTATTACTTATGTCAAAATTCAAGTTCAATTTGAAACTATAATTCACTTAGATCTAATGTGGGCTTATATTGCTACACTCAGTGTTTACATCTTGTGGGAGATTTTCCTTTGACACACATGGCAGGGATGCTACTGCAATAAGCCTTATGGCTTCTGAAGCCTGCATAAGCTTACCTTGTACCTCTCCCAATAAGACTGAACAAAGCATTCTGCAGCTGCTTTAGATGAAGCATAAGGATTCGTTGGTCGTTTTGGTGAGGATTCATCAAATTCCTGAAAAGAATGATAAATGCAGTTTTATAATGCAAGTATCACACAGAATCCTAGAATTTTTTTTAAGTTTCATATTGAAGCTATAGTCAGAATATTTCTGCTATAACTAGGGGAAAATACAGCAACTGTTTGACAGTACTGGAAGTGAAGAATAAAAAGATAGAGAGAAATTTAAGGCAGAGTAGAAATGCTTATATTGGTAATGGGCCAGGACACCAGAGCTAACATTTTTACATGTTCAGAAAAACCTCACTTTCAGCAAAGAGCCTCAAAAGGATAAGGATCTCTGTTTTCCATCTTTTGTAAACCAGTATTTCCAGAGAAGTACCTTAACACCATAACCATTATTCATACCTCAACATTGGTGGGGCATTAATTCAATACTTATTTAGACCCCAATCCTTCAGAGTTCCACATGGGCAGATCCCATTGACATCAACAGAATCAGCTCATACAGAGTTCAGTGCAGACAGATGCCTTGGAGCAGTACATCCATTGAATCAACACCACATCATGCAGCACCTAGATGGGGTTCCTCAAACGTCTCCCATCTAAGAACAAACCATATCAACTCCTGCTTAGCTAAAAAGATCACAGCCTCAGGTGGCACAGCTACAAGCCATAAAGATTTACCAAGAGTTTGTTTTTTTTAAATCATGGCTGATGCCAAGAATATGTTATTTTAGAATACCTCAAGTTCATGTTGAAGTCAAAATTTCCTTTTCTTAAAATAAATATTCTTGATGTACTTGTGTCTAAATAATGAAAGTCACATGAACATACTAGAAGACAATAAGCAAAAACCCAAACCCTACAAAACAAATGTATCTTCCTGCCATACTGCAGTGGTACTAAGCCAACTCATTACTATTCACTTCTCTCTAGTCAAAAATTATCAGAATCCTCTTTGCCAGTGAAATAGTACTTTGAGTTGACTCCCCCAGACAGTTACACCAAGACTAGGGTAGTCAGCCAGCCAACTACCTCAGGAAGCCAAAGAGGAAACACTGAAACCGTCACCTCACGGTGATCAGTGTTATCAATGGTCAACTAAACCTACACTATCTATGATTTTTTCATCCAAAAAAAAAAAATCACCTGCTCTTTTATGCTTCACATAGATTTGGCTGACATTACAGGTCCAGTGTTGGTTCACCTCACCCCTTTAGGCAACTTTTAACAACACAGGCCTAAGGAGGACAAATACCCAAGCACGATAACCATTTTATTCCCTTATGGGATCAGATGCAAGACAAATTCACTCAAAATAGAATCAATAGAGCTAGTCCACTTAATCTACAAATGGACAGACAAAACTAAGTCTGTCATTTAATTAATCTACAGACTTTCAGACTTCGAAATTTTAGTAAAGCAACTGTCTGAGGTTCTGTCTGACATGGTGATGAAGATCACACTGCTTTTCTTGGGGAAAACTTTAAAATCCACATGATCAATGGCATAAAATCTTCCTATCCAATCTCTCCACTTTGAAGGTAATCTGCAGACCCACACCGTCATAACCTGGACTGGATGTGCTCTTTAGAGTAACGTACCCCTACCATACCAGTGGCATCTGCCTCAATCTCAGTAACAGGTACCAATAAAGACTTCCTTATCACTAATTCGCTATGATGCATAACCTAACAAAGTGGTTGATCTGAGATGAGAACGTTCCTGGCTAAATGGATACATATGCAAAGTAGGCCTTATTGTAGGGATTCATCTATGAAAGAAAGTATTCCTCTTCTTTCTTTTCAATCAAGTGGGCTGAAGTTGTACACTCCTCCCTGCTGATTGAAAAAGAAGTTGGGAATGGGCAGTAATCAATAAGATTTTCTCTCAACACTCAGAAATAGTTATCGCCATTACTTTTTGCACAAGATGAAGGAATAACTGCACAAATTGTGAAACAAGGCTATGTCTTTCCTTATTTACAGCGTGCTCAGAAGTGTAGGTATTTTAGGGCTTATCTACATGGCACGTTACTATGCTGCAATCCAGGGTATGAATGTACGGCACACTACCTTGCTGCATAGTAATATTTTGTGTGGTCACTGCTACAGCACAGTGAATGTTCCCAGGTGCAGCTTGACATACTACTACTTGAAACCATAATTTGCCAAATCATGCAGAGAAACATCCTGGCTTGCCATACAGTATCTTATGATGTAGACAAGCCCTTAAATATATAACAAAACAAGTTCCCTTCCACATAAAGCTTACAATCTAAGCAGACAACACACAAAGACTAGTAGACAGAACAGAATGTTCTTTAAACAAAGATAGGCTCAAAAGTGCCCTGGGCAGAATTTGTAACAGAACATTCTTTCCATGCCACTTCAATTTTATTTCTTCAAATGCATTTTTTTCCCCAACTGTCTACGCATTGTTCAAGACCACTGGTATTAAATTTTATATGCAAATGACAGAAGATGATGAATAAGAGACTATGTTTTAGTACTTGCTTGTAAGTTTTGGCATCTTCAGTAATAGCACATATAGAATATGATCATCCATTCACAAAAGTTATGGGAAGTTATTAAAATCTTATTTTGTTCTGTTTAAACTCTTTAAAAATGTGCATACTACAAGCAAGAGTACAAAAAACAGTTGTTTTTTTAAAGCTCACCTCGTCAATGCTACCTCCATACACTTCATCTGTGCTGACATAAATGAACTTCTCCACACTGGCTTCATATGCAGCAGTGACTAGAACGTGAGTGCCATAAACATTCACAGAGGTAAATTCCAGGGTACGCCAAAATGAAAGATCTAAATTTGAAGATAAATGCAGAGAATGACAAAAACGTTTTCAACTCAGGCACTGAAGATGTTAAAAAGATGACTGGACAACATGAAAAGATATTAACCAGGAACCATAACATGAAGCACTGTAGAGAGGAGAGTTTTTGGTGATATTTTAACTTGAGTTACTTAACTGCCAATTAACATGATTATAAAGGGAAATATAGACACATCCCATATTTGCTCCAAGACAAATATTTCTATCTGATAAGGAACCATGACCAGTTTCAATGTGAACTACAACCAGGAATGTTTGTGAAGTACCTACGTTTGCCTTTACAGTAGTGTTAGTTAACTGAGGCCCGGACTACACTTACCTTCCGGATTTGGTGGCAGTTGACGGGAGATACGCAAGTGACATAAATCATTTGCGTATCTCCTGTTGACTTCGCTGCGTCTGCTCTGTGCGCCGTCCACGCTGCACTGACGGGAACAGCATTCCCTTGAACGCAGCACTACGCCACTTATTGGGGTGGTTTTCCTACGTCGATTGCTAGATTGGCTGAGCGGGTCTACACAGTGTAGACCCAGCTTAAGTTAAATGGCAGCCAATTTGCTTGAGTTACCACACAAACAAACCCTTGCATGCTACAAAAGGCATAAGTCAAGTGTGGTTTAAGTATAGGTTGCAGTACAATATCCAATAATTTATTATTACTAACATACTAGTTTCAACAGTTCTCATTACACAAGACACTAAAACTAACTGAAAGGAGTCACGTTACTTCCCAACATTGCAAAGTATGTAACTATTTGCTGCAGAGTTCTTCAGGGAAATTTGTTATTGATGCAATGTGTACACACAACTAAAAAAAACAACCCAGCATTAAAGCAACATTAAGAAAAATTAAGTATTTAAGGAAGAAAACAGAGTTAGATTGAATGCTCAACCTTAATTGCATCCTATCTTCAATTTGCCTTATACGGTATCTGTATTTGGTAGTCTGGTAAATACAAGTTGGAAATATCTAACAGCGCTGTATATGTGCATACATGCACATGTACACCCCCCCCCAGATGATGTACAGTGTTAAAGACCTGACATTATAACAACGTTAGAATTTTTTTAGAATTGCAACGCTTCACCATTTCCATTTTGAAACAATAATGTATAATAGATAAATGGTCCCATTTGGTGTTCAAGGTCCCAGAATGGTTCCCTACCGTACAGGGGGAAATGAGGAAGGAATATTCTTCGAGTTGCTTTCCCAAGAAAGAAGCTATTACAAGGTAGGATTTCATGTAGAAGCCCTGAACCACCACTTTTCATATCTGACCTGACAGCAAAAAAGGGCATCACCCAGCCCAAAGTCCTATGGACAAGTCTATACTGTATCTGCTGTTCTCTGGCAGTGAAATACAATCCAAATGTCTTGGATTGTGGAAATAGGTCAGAATCCAGAAAGTCAGGCTTTCCTAGTACAAGTAGTATAGATGTTCAAGGTATTGTGCATGGGATAGGGGGGAGGAAAGAGGGTTTGAAGCAATCTTTTAAGGCCCAGTCTCACAAACTGAGTGTTAAAAACAGAATTTTAAGGAAAAACTCTGTCTAATTAAATTTCTGTCTAACAAAGCTTCCATTCTAGTCAGGATGGTCATGTGATGCTCAACCTTAAACCTATCTCTGAACCAGAATTAACTGTGACCCAGCCAGTATTTATTTTTGGTCAGAGGGGTGGCTGGGGGGGAAGGGTAAAGGAATATTTTTTTCTAGCTGGTAGCTTTTAAGAAAATAGTAGCTGTCTGAAACTACTCACCAATTTGAAATGCTAGTAGTAGTACCAATGGAGATGAATTAGAGGGCAGAGTGTAGATAATGGTGGTCAAAAGGCATATGAACAATGGAATTTATCATGTTGATACCATCTGTTGACACTTCCACTGAATAATGTTAGCTTATATTTTGGCACTTAAGGATAGGATCTGGATTCCTGATGCCTTTGTTTTGTACCATAGCTTGGCCCCAAGCATGAAGCAATTTCAACAATAGTCTAGAAAAGTATATTAAAAACTAAAGCTTGTTTTTAGCACATCGGGCTTCACTCTTACAGAACTTTTCTACATCTTTCAATGGCTCATTGGTTTCAATGGCAACTGCACATATACCTCAGAGCACAATTTGAACCTAAGAAGAAAAAAGCATAATGGCATTCTACTCATTAAAGTTCAAAGGGATGCAAAATGGATGATTGTCACCAGATATTAGTAAGCAATATTTTGCACTCCTTTAGCTTAAGCTTGTTTTTAAAAGTGCTCCCTAGCTGAGACTTTGCAACGTCTATAGTTTCTGCCTGGAGCTTTTTTTGTTGTTATTGCCAAGTTGTAAATAGGTTTATAATGAAAATACTGACAGATCCTGCGTCTTAACAGTGTTACTTGGTGTCACTATAATAAATATACAATTATGGTCCTTTGGTTTAATATGAAGGTGAAAGGAATGAAAACAGCAACAACATGAATAGGGTACATGTTCCAAAAAAACATCTAGTAGATTTATTACAATATTAACATATAACAGTGCTCACCTACATGGGTTTGTGCTGCAAAATGTAGTACTATATCAATTTTCTCAGTTTCAAAAAGTAGTTTTATGAACTGCGGTTCACAGATGTCACCCTAAAGAGAAAAACAATTAAACTAAAAACAAAGCTAGCAATGCAAGTCAGCTTTTGATAATGGAGTCATGATTCTTAATTGTACCAAGTTTTATCTATAGTATAAAAACAGCATATAATCGGTTTTGTTCATTTTATCTATGACTGCATGCAGGAAGACTGCATTCCTGTTGATTACCACTATTTTACCATGTCAGTCCATATTTATTGAATAGCTTACTTAAAAAATATAGTACACAAGAATCAGAAATATTACATTAAACATAAGAGGACCAGTTAATTTAACCTACACTTATTAACTGAATAAAGTTCCTATGAAAAAGTCACAATTTGAGTTTTTTTTCAAATCAACAGCCTCCCTGTCAGAACCTGTTGGCGATGATGAGGAAGCAAGGAAAGTCAAACTCTAAAACAAGTTCAACTGTTGATCTAGCTGTGGTCAATATTAAAATAGTTTTTAAATTAAACAGAATAAATACGAAATTGAATTAGCAATGGCAAGAGCCACTGTAAGTTTACTAGAGAGCACTGCAAAAATTACATCTTTGCAATTATCTAATTAGTTTACTTCAGCATTTACACTACTAAGTTAATATGTACAGCCCTGAAAATCCACGGATATTTGCTTTATATCTGTGGGTCATAGATCAGATGCAGCTCTTTGGCAAGGGGCCCCCCCCGGAGTTAATGACCACATGGCGCCTCCCCCAGCCAGCAACATTGGGGGAAGACATTCCTCTGGAGCCAGGCCCAATCCCCCTGATGCCCACACTCACTACATCCCTGCAGGAGGGGCCAGAATCTCCCAGGCAGGGCCACCCCACTGCTGGCAAAGGATGACTTCACAATGGGGGCACCCTGAGAGAAGGAGAGCAAGTGCTGGGGCAGCAACAAACAAAAGCCTGGCTCTGGGACCACTGGAGGCTGAAAAGAAAGCCTTTCCTTAGCCCAGGTCCAGAGGCCCCCAGTGGAAAGCCAACCACCTGCTCCCCTCATCCCCATCTTTCACTTTTCTCCTCATGCCCCCCCTCCTTCCTCTCTCCCCCACAGCCCACATCCCCTCCTCTCCATCTCTCAGGCAGCCTAGATCCCCTTCACCTCTATTCCCCTTCCTCCTCCCAGCCCAATCAGCTGTTCAGCAAGGACCCTGGGCTGGCTGCTTATCAGCTGTTGCCCAGCTTAAGAGGTAGCAGAAGTGGGAGTGAGGGGGTGCCAAACACTTGATTGTCGACCCGGGGGTGCGGTGCGATGCAGGTAGATAACGCATGGAGTGCGGATTGTGGGTCAGACAGACATCGATGATCTCGAATGCAGAGCCACAATTTTGTAACCATGCAGGGCTCTGTTAATATGCATTTGCAATATTTGGAATTGGAATGTGAACTATCATATAATTAGCAAGTGAAAACACTCTTCTCTAAGATCATCTTCATGAAGCCAGAATTTGTGGCCTCATGGTCAGAAGTTCTGTTATTTGAAAGAAGAAGAAAACCAGATAATAGAAAATTAAGACTGTCCAAATGAAAAAAATTAAAGTGTTCAAAAGAGCAAGTAAAAACACATCTAAAAACAAAGAAAGGAATGACATACCCAATTTTTTTTTTAAGTTATTCAAAAACTGCTCTTTTCTCTGTAATTAAATTTTGGACAACAAACTAGAGCTCTCTCTAAAAACAAGGAAATAGAAGTGTACTTCATGCTTTTTAAGCAAGGCTCTCCAATGTATTCAGAATCATTTATTTTTTAAATCTCAGGATTATTTATGTACATTACCATTAAAAATGGAGCTAAATTACCACCACTAGATATTTAATAAACATCTCCAATACTAGAATTCAAACTAATAAGTTTTAGCTACATTATACATAAACCATAAAGATATCATGAGTAATACGTGCATGAACAGCAACACCTAGTGGTTTTATAAAGTGGAAGATGAAGTGAAGATCATACTAGTTCTAGTTTATAGTTTTCAGAAGTGAGGCAATCAACTGGCTTGCAATCGTTCCAGTAATGTAACTATTTTGTATAGCTACACAGGCTAACGATGATCGTTTACCTTTGCTCATAATGCCACACACATCACATTACCCCACACCCCCAACAGGGAAACATTACATTGACATTGTCCCATTTCTCCGCCTCAAAGCTAAACACACTAGCAAATGCTCTTTAAACAGCATCACTCAGCCTTTGCTACTGAAGATCACCAGATTTTTGACAACTCTCCTGTAGGTTGCTAAGTTCCCATTTTTATGGAAACTAGTGTTTGCAAACAGTAGGTGAAGGATTTAAAATAATGTGTTCCACACGGTACCTCTAGAGAAATACATCCTTCAGACAGTTACCAAAACTCTGGTAATTTTCAGTGAGGAATGCTGAATAATGCTAATACTCTTAAAATCATACACAAATATTAGAACCTTCAGGCTTTTGGTTCTGGCCCTTGTAACATCTTGCATGTAGTACTTGGTATAGCTACATACTTCATGGTGAATTATTGCTCTCATAACTAAGCTGGTGATATATTTTAAGGTTATCTTTTTCCATTAACATTCTGCATTTATATAAGGCTTCTCAGTTTCAGAAGCACTTTATAAACATGAACTAATTAATCTACATAACACAACACCATTGTGAGGTGTGTAATTTACAAATGAGGAAGATGAGGCACGAAGGGTTTAAGTAACTTGCAGAATAATCCCTGTGTTCCACCAGGGAAAAGAAACTCTTTACCATACAAGTATATTGTTTTTAAAAGAAGAGGGGACAACAATATAATCCAATTTAGGGTATGCTGCTGCTGTTTCTCCAGATAATGTTAGGGCTTCTCTATATAGAAAAGAGATTAAGTACAAACTGTCTTATGCCCACACACATTCTTTTTTAAAAAACTTATCTGGCATCTTATCCCACTTTAATCAATCATCTTTGGAAGATACACAGCTATTTTGGAGTGAGTTACACTGGAATATGGTTTGTGTAGACTCGTCCCTATTTTAGATTAACTATACCACTTCTGGAAGTCCTGCCACTGCCATTTCACATTGCACTGCTGCACATCTGGGTCAACATGTTTACCTGTGTGACCTCTACTGCTCAGGGATCACCTTGACTAGGTCATCCTTCCATCTGCTCTCAACTCATTCCCATGTTTCCATATCATGTCACCCTATAAGTAGGCATTGTGTCAGTCTGACTAGGGCAGCGGTATCAAATTTGGTTTAAACTGGTAACCTTCAGAAATCTGGATATACATACCACTTCTTCAGCAACACATACCTCCTTAGCTCTCACTCCATTGAACTCATAGTATTTCACTTGTTTACAATTTGGTTACTAAACTGATGATTTGAGCAGTGGGAAAGAGGAAGTCACAAGATTTACAGGTATTTAAGGCTTCTAAATAGTCAGGCTCTGTTTAAGCACACATCTGTGAAATCTTCCCAGCACATTTGAGATCTCAAGTTATGCAACAGATAACATTACCAGAAGATCAACCTAAGTATAGGAATTCATGTAACAGAACATACGAACAGCCTATATAATTCAGTAGTCTGCTCTGTATTTGATACTCCAAAGTACAGCTATTCATTAAGTTAGCTCAGAAGTTACAAGAGTAAAACAAAGATCAGTCATCATGACGCAGAGGCTTGATTAATTTCCAACCTTTATTCTCTAATTACTTATTTCTATTTTTGAGGGGTTACCCTATGTGGTGGTGGCACATACTTCTGATACAGTGCTAGAATCTAAAAGTATGCAGTAATATGCTATGTGGACACCAATATACATATGGTCAAAAGTGGAAGTCTATCATTTTGCTGCAGTGTAACCAAAGGCAGAAGGCAGCATTCTATGACAAGAAAAAGACAGATTCCCAAATCAGGTCTCACTTCAGGATATGACAGCCTGTCCAACTTCAGAGAACTTGCAACCATAACTTATCTGCTACTAAAAATCTGCCATACCTGGATAAACTTGTAGTTTTGCTTCTCAGAAATGGTTTCAAGATTCTTCAAACTTGCACAATAGTCCAGCTTAAGAAAAAACAGATTACCACAAAGATGAGTTTTCTTGAAAGATTCTTATTTCTACTTATTTATTGAGCAGTCTCTAATTAACAGCCTTGAGGAGAAGTACATATTGTTTCTTCAAGAAGATGCTATGGCTACCGTTTAAAATAGCTTAGCTGAGAGATCAAATTTTTCTATTTAAAAGGCGTATTGTGTCTCATTATCTGGTGATTGCAAAATCTTTAGCAATAATCAGCTTCGAATCCCAGTCCCCAAGAATTGATCCATTTGCTCGCATTTATTTTGATCAACAACAGTTCTCTGTGATCATTTGGTAGCCAAGACAGAGGATTATGAGATGTGCATATAAAAATGAGAAACAGCTGAAGCCCTCCAAAACAGAGCCATTTTCATATGAATGCCCTCTAACAAAGAGGGAAGAACGTATGGAAGTTGTCAACTGAGCTGTCTCTAAATGGGATTTTTCCCCCCCACAATCTTTCAGATATCATCTGCTTCAAAGAGCTGCTGAAAATTAGATTAATTCACTGAAGATTTCAAAAGACTGTCATTCTATGGATAGATCCATCACTAACAAATGACAGGTTGTACAGGCAACTTTGTGCACAAATTCTCATGAGGTATCTAAATAGGTTTACAGTGTAACTGCATAATATCTCAACTCCAAGACTAATTAGTGACCTCACATACTTTTAGGCAAAGGAGCATGGAAAATATTGTGACTGTTTAACTCTTTGTGCTTCATATAAGAACTAATTGGATACATCAGGATATGAAAAGGTTTAAATATTTTAAAATGTTATTTTGTCTAGTATGTATTAACAAACCACCCTTAAAGCTTGTGGATGGACTGATGGATCTCTATACCCTCAGGATGCAGCACTGGTGGCATCAGCGAGACACCAGCACCTCAATGTTTAGGGCAGGTCTACACTACCTCTTAAGATGATGTAATTCACTTTGCTCAAGAGTGTGAAAGAGACACTCCCTGAGCGAGCTAAGTGCTGTCCACACCAACGCTGTCAGTGCGAGACACTCTCTTGCCAGCATAGCCTCAGCATCTCATGGAGGTGGAATAATTATGCTGACTGAAAAGCACTCTCCTGTTGGCATACAGTGTCTTCACCAGAAACATTACAGCTGCATGGGTGCAATGGCAGGACTAAAATGCTTCTGTTTCATGCTTCAATTGAAAACAGGCTCAAAGTTTAGATACAATCTCTTTGCGAGCCCTTTAATTTTCTATAATTTTGGAGTAAAATATTAAATTGTGGCAGAAGCAGCATTTTAGTGAGTCTCTTTTTAAAATTCCCAGACTCATATTTTCCCCCCTGAAGATATAACATTATACGTCCTTGATTCTAAAAATAGACATATGATTAAGCATTTGCTTCAGTGGGATTACTTACATGAGTACATTAAACTTCTGTACATATTTTCAGGATTGGTCCAGACTTTATTAGGACCCATGCCATTGTGATTGTTTATACTATGGAAGATCAAAGATTTTATTGTAGAGCTGAAGAGTCTGAATTTTTAGGTGTTCTTCCTTGGAGGTTTTCAGGGATTGACTTGGTGGGATATGCAGCTGAGCAACTCTAACCAAGTATGCTGTCTGAAAGAACAGTTTCAAATCCACTGTAGAAAGCATGACATGGCTGAGAAGCTGATTTGAAATTCATTGCTACTCCAAATAAAAATACTTGGTTTGCTTAGAGTTAAGGCATGTGAAATAAAAAACAACATTAGCAGAATTGAGGTGGGCTTTGGATCAGGCCCTAAATTAGCACATAACATCCCAACTCTGAATTTTAAGCAATTCAATGTCTAATGTAAAATTTTCCAAATCAAGCCAACTTTCAACATGTTGTATGTTAACTGATTCTTTTTTTCACATTTCTTTAGGGAGAAAAAAAAAACCAAAAACTTACCTTATCTAGATTTATAATCAGATAGTTTGGATAGTTTTCTACAAGCGACACAACCACATGTGATGCACTGCAGGTTTAAAAAAATAAAAAGGAGAATCCTGTTTTAAATTACAATAACTTTATGATATCAGATGCTTACAGACAAAACACTAATTGACACAAAAATTCATTGTTTTTCTAAATGTTGCTAGTGTTGCTTTGTTATGTCTTTTCATAAGCATGTAATGTTAGTAAATTAAAACTTAGAGAAATAATTTTATTCTATAAATAAAGTTTTGATGCTCTACTCATCCTCCCCCCCCCAAAATCACTAAGATTCTCATTTGTTCAAATTTAATAATTTTCTAACACACTGTATAATGTAGATAGCAGCATATTTTTGGCCAGAATCCTGCAAACTTACATATGGCCTTGACATTTACAGGTGTGTGGTTTCACTGCACAGAGTTAAACACATGATTGTTTGCAAGTATATGTGTTACCTCAACCAGCTCAATATTTTTTTAAAGACCTGATCTGCCACAGCAATAGTGTCTCAACAGCCTGTGCTTTAATACACCATGAACCCCCAGATTTCTTTTCACTTATCATAGTTCCATTTATATATTACATTAGTTACTACACTTATGCACATTTCAGAGATTATTTTTGTGCATTTCTCTATCTTAATTTGCCAATTTGCAGAGACCCTTGCAGCTGGTTAGCAAACATAGCAGTTTTGGACACTTCTGAGCAGAAGGGTCACACAAAGCCCCTGACATGGGGAGGGAAGAGAAGAAGGAATGGCACATTGCACACACCAAAGGCACTTTGCTTACTTCCATTTCCCTCCCTCCCCACAAGCTCCCTGTGGGCCACCCTCACATTCCCCTCTATTTCAGGGACTCTTGCCAACTCTTCTCACCCCTCTCATACTATTGTCCTCCATTCTCCCTCCAAGCCAGGGGCCCTGTGTGCTCCCCATTGCCCTCTGTCAATACTGTACTCCATTCTCCTTGCAATCCCCTTAACTGGGTCCCCTGAGACAGTGGGTCCATGCACTCCCACCTTCTCCCCCATGCAAGGGTCTTCCATTCTCTCAGCCATTCCCTCCTTTTCTCATGCCACTCCACCATTCTGATTTCTTTTGTTTCTGTCTCTGAGATAAGTCATTCAGGTTGTCAACACTTTTAAACTATTAGGAGGAAGACCAGAGCTGAGATGGGGGCCAGGGTGGGGGAATGTATGCTGAAAAGCATTCACAGCTTTTATTAACCAGTTCTTTTATCTACAGATAGTTACTGAAGTTGCTAGGTTTGCTCTCTAGATGCAAGGAGCACTTATGTGGCTTCCTTTTCTCCCTTCCAGTTTTCTGTTTTTCACCAAAAGCAAAGGATTCTGCCTATTGACACCTGAACCATTCCATGAAATTTTGGAATCAAAATCTATAACTGGGCTCAAAACAGAATTAAATAAATTCACAGAGGATACATCCATCAATGGCAATTAGTCAAGCTGGTCAGGGATGCAACCCCATGCCCTAGATGTCCTTCTGACTGCCAGAAACTGGGAATAGATGATGAGATGGATCACTCAATAATTCCCTGTTCAGTTTATTCCCTCTGAAGCACCTGGTATTGGCCACTATCAGAAGACAGGATACGGGGCTAAATGGAACATTGGTTTGATCCCGCATGCCTGGACGTATACACACTGAAAGAAATGCCCTGGAGTGTAAACCTCGCTTTGCTTGGCCAATCAATATAGCTTAATAAATGTTAAACACTGTACGCATACACACTCTTAAATTGATCACAATCTGTTTTTGCACTCATTTAGATGAAGTCAGTGAGCAAGATGTTTAAGCTCAATCAGTATAAACTAGCCTTGCGCCCATCTCTAACCAATCAATTTTCAAACCAATTTAAATTATCCTGGTACAAATTCTGTATTTAAAATAAGGCTTTTCTTCCCTCCACCCCACCCTTCTTTTTTAAAGGAATAAAGAAGATTCCTAAAGATTTAGCTTGTCTGTTCAATAAAGGCTTTGCCAGTACAGCTCTACCAGCAAACCCCTCCTAGTGGACACACTTACCTTCCCAAATGACAGTTTGTAACTGCATCTACATTAGGGCTTCTGGCAGCAGGGTTACGTAGTTTTGAGGTGTGATTTTATCTGCAGCCATCCCACAGTGCAGAGCTGACCGTTTCCAGGCCCAGGACCATCACCAGCTCGCCCTGTTTACCTAAATTTTTCACACTGCAACTGGTGAGGGCAAAGCAACACTGAGCGTCGGAATGTGCGGCCACAGGCTGCGGCAGCTGGCACGGGGGGGGGAGGGGGACTCACCCCCTGCCCCGAGCGGCCAGAGTCCCGGTCCCCCGCCCCGCCCGCCGTTACTCACATGAAGCCGGCGCCGCCCGTCACCAGGAGCCGCTTGGCAAAGCCAACAGGCGCCGCGGCAGCCTCAGGGCCCGAGGTCCCCGCCATCGTCCGCACTTTACGGCACCCCCGTCCGCGGCCGGCGGCGCCCGCCCCGCTCACATCACGGGCGGCGACGCCGTGTCTCGCCTCGCTTCCCGCCCGTGTCCGCCGCCGCAGTGCGCGCGGCCGAAAGGCGAACTCGGGCCCCACCGGCGTCTTTTTTTTTTGTCCCGCGCGCGTGCGCAGTGAAGCACCGCTGCTGCTGCTGCCCGCCCGGGCCTTCTTCCGCCTTCGTCGGGAGCGCGTGGCAGGCAGGGGGCGGAGCTGTGCGGCCTGGGAGACGTTAGCAGCGGGCCGACCACACAGAAAACGGCTGCAGTGTGAAAATTCCCCCCCCCGGCCGCCGTAAAATACAGTTTCACGACACGTCACGTGGCCGCCTGACGGCCACGCCGAGCAACGGACACGTAGCGGCTTGGCGATGGGTCGACGCCCGGGTTCCCGCTGCGGAAGGGAGAGGGGAGGCGAGGCGGCCGCTGGCCCCGCCCACCGCTGCCTTCCCCCGCGGCTCGTGCGCTGCTCCTATTGGTTCTCCTTCCGGCTTTGGCCGGGGACGTGAGTCCGTCACGTGATACAGGTGTGGCGGGCGGGTGGCACGCGACGCCGCCGTTGCCGGGGATGGGGCTGGGGTCGCTCTGCCTGGCCCTGGCCAGCTGCGGCTGGTGGCTGCCGGGCGCCCAGGCGAAGACGCTGCGGGGCCGCTTCTCCGGCGCGGCGGGCGGGGCGCAGCCGGCGGCGCGGTTCCAGTTCCACGGTAGGTGCCCGCGGCCGGCGCTGAGCCCTGCTGCCTCCGCCGGCCGGCCCCGCCCCGGGCCCCTTCGCGTGCGGCCCCCGCGGCGGGGCGGGAAGGGCGCCTGGGCGTGTCCGCTCGCTAGGCGCGGCCCCGGCGGGGATGCCCGGACAGCCGCGGACCAAGGGGCGGTTTCCATCGCCGTAGTTAAGCCCCCCCGGAGAGGCGGCGGCGGCGGCAGCAGCTGGGGGGGGGAGGATTGTTCCGCCGACCCCCCGGCGGGGCGGACCATGGGGGTGAAGTCGAGGTGCCCATGTTGCGCAGGGCGTGAAATCGCTCACAGTCCTGGGTGCTGTAGCTGCCGCAGCCGAAGTTTCTGGTGTAGACCCCAGGCCTTAGAAGTAAACCCCTAAGGGCATGTCTACAGGGCAGCTAAAAACCTGTGCTTGGCCTGAGCCAGCTGACTCAGCCTCAAGGGGCTCGGGCTAAGTAGCTGTTGAATTGCAGAGCAGACGTTAGGGCTTGTGCTGCATCCCCAGCTCTGGGACCCTCCCACCTCACAGGTCCTAGAGCCTGGGCTATAGCCTGAGCCCAACTGGGTGTACGCCACTGTTAAACAGACCCTTGGCCAGAGCCCCACAAGTCAGCTAGCACGACCTAGCTGCGGGTTTTGATTGCAGCGTACCCATACCCAAAGGGGCCTTTCAGCAATCCCAAGCCATCTAGTTTGCCTCTTCCAGTGGCCAAATATCCCATAAGATTATAACAGTATCTAGTTCTTAATGTGTTTTCATCAGTCAGTCTCATCCCCGTTTTAGAGATGGAGGAAAAATGGGTGTCACAGAGGGGCAGCGACTTCTCCAAGGCCACATAGCAATAGAGTGCAGAGCCAAGAGGTTTATGAGCTTTGTTTACAAAAAAAATTGCCAGGTAATAAAAGAAAAGTTATCTTGAGGGTATTTTGCATTACATTTGTTTAATTTTAACAGTAACTCAGCTTATATGTTAAGCCACTGAATAGTAATTAGGATGACACTTTACATTCTTCAATCAGAAAGTTTCAAGGAGCCTGGAATCTTTCTCCATTCACTATATGCCTGTGCCTTTAAAATACCAGGATGTTTCCCAGAAAATGACTCTAATGCAAACATCAGTTATTCATAATTACTGTTATAAAACCAGTTTTTGTGTCTTTTTTTAATTGGGACATGTTTATGAATTGCCTACTTATGCTAACAAAGAGTTACTAGACTGTAGCATAGACATATGCATTAGACTTTAGCATAGACATATAGCATAGTTTAGACAATATCTAAGACACTATTTCTGTCCCCAAGTTTTTACCATCTAAGACCACAACCCTGCAACTGGCTCTATGCAGCAGGCCTCTGCTCCTGTATAGAGCCCTATTAAAGTCAATAGGAGTTCACTTGCTCTGAGCCAGTTTCAGGATTGGTGCCTGAATAAGCTATGAGTGTTAGCGAGAATACACGAGAGGGTGGGAAAGAAGTGGGTGTCTACAGTTTAAAAGTCAAACCATACCAACATAAGTTTGAAGAAAGGTATTTCTTTGACATTTGTATTGTTTTGACTTTAACTAGAATTCTTAATTCTAATAATTTTTTTTCTTTTCAGGGCAGAGGGGTATGTATTATTTAATATTGAGATCTCATGGTGTAGAATAGATGGATTTATTGGCATAAGTTAGAGATGGCTGACTTATTCACAAATGATGAAGTAATGAGTGATGCAAGTCACCTTCAGACAAATAAAACCTTTTCACGCTACCATCTATTTGGTGTGTATATGTACACATGCACACCATGTTACTGAGGAACTGCTAGATGGTTTAAAAAAAATTGGTGCTGTTTTGTATTCCTCCATACTTACTTAGTATATAAAATTATATATATATATATCTTCTCAGTCCTACTTCTTAACAAATCATAAAATAATCATGATATTAAGGTTTAGCATCTCAAGCTCTTGAAGTATTAGAATCAAGTGCTATGTTCCATAGGGAAGATTGGAATCTATTCTTTCTAGCTCAGGATCACATAATATCAGGACATAAGAATGGCTATACTGGGTCAGACCAATGGTCCATGTAACCCGTATCTTCTCTTCTGACAGAGAACAATGCAAGGTGCCTCAAAGGGAATGAGTAGAACAGGTAATCATCAAGTGATCCTTCCCATTGGCCATTCCAAGCGTTTGACAAACAGCAATTCCTGCCTATCCTGGCTAATAGCCATTGATGTATCTGTCCTCCATGAACTTATCTAGTTCTTTTTTGAACCCCGTGATGGTCTTGGCCTTCACAGCATCCTCTGGCAAGGAATTCCACAGGTTGACTTTGTGTTGTGTGAAGAAATACTTCCTTTTGTTCGTTGTAAACCTGCTGCCTATTAATTTCATTTGGTGACCCCTAGTTTTTGTTACGAGAAGGAGTAAATAACACTTCCTTATTTACTTTCTCCATAAGTCATGATTTTATAGACCTCTATCATGTCCTTCTTTAGTCGTCTCTTTTCCAAACTGAAAAGTCCCACTCTTATTATCTCTCCACATATGGAAGATTTTTCATTCCCTTAATCATTATAGTTGCCCTTTTCTGTGCTTTTTCCAATTCCAATATATCTTTTTTGAGATAGGGCAACAAGGTCTGCACACAGTATTTTAGATATGAGCATGCTATTCCTTTCCTAATGATTCCCAAAATTCTGTTAGCTTTTTTGACTGCCGCTGTACATTGAGTAGATTTTTTCAGAGAACTATCCACAATGACTTCCAAGATTTTTTTTTCGAGTGGTAACAGCTAATTTAGACCCCATTATTTTATAGGTATAGTTGGGATGATGTTTTCCAATGTGCATTATCTTGCATTTATCAACATTGAATTTCATCTGCCATAGTTATAGAGCAGTTTTTAAACTAAGGGCTGGGACAAAGCCAACAGGTATGGAGGCGCACATGGTTTGGACAGAGACATCCCTTAGGGGCGGATCTATTAATGAAGATTTTCTATATCCTACCGAGGAGAGGATGAAAGAAGATAAAATATGAGAAACAGTCAAATGAAGAACCGTCTCATTCAATTTTATTACATAATGGCACACAAGTGATGTTTTTAAACATTAAAAAGTAACAATTTTTTTAAAAATGCTTGAAGTCTAAATACTAAGATGGGTGAATGCGAGTGTCTCAGATGAAGATATTGATATAATAGGCATCACAGAAACTTAATGGAACAAGGATAATCAATAGGACACAGTAATAGCAGGGTACAAAATATATCGGAAGGACAGAATAGGTTATACTGGTGGGGTAGTGCACTATATGTGAAAGAAAGCATAGAGTCAAATGAAATAAAAATCTTAAATGAACCAAACTGTACCTAGTCAATATGGGGATAGTTGAAATCCCCCATTAGGTGATAAATCTGAGAAACTGTCCCAGAGGGAGTAGTCATTAGAGGAGGTTTTGGAACAAATTGATAAACAGTAATAAGTCACCAGGACTAGATGGTATCCACCCAAGAGTTTTGAGGGAACTCAAATGTGAAATCAGATCTTTAACCAGTCATTAGTACAAAACTGAATAGAACAATTCCTCGACCCTAGACAGGTAATTTGGGAGGAAAAGGGAAGACAACTATCTCAAAGGCTTTTTTTTTTAGCAGCTGTTTAAAGTATAACACACGTATGTTCATGTTAGATAGAGAGTATGTGAATGTGATGCATGGTCATTAAGGTATGATATGTGTGAAGGGACTCTTTATTACTCTTCTACAGAGTCTTCTAATTACAATTAGAAAACTAGTTACAATAAAGATGATGCAGACTTCAGCTGAAAACAGTGACAGTGAACATAGAATGAAATGAACTTTTGGTGGGGTGACATTGTGATGATTTGGGGAATTTATCTAAAAATTAGGAGTTCTGGTTGATATTATGAAGGTGTTTGAGGTGACAACAAGAACCAGCTTGCTGTCAGGTTTGATTTATATGGATCCCTCAAATAAGGAGCGACAAGGGTTGCTTTGCATACAACTTTGTTTTACTTGCAACAATCTATACATCATCAATTACAATTTAAAAAAAAATCACCATTCATTCTTATTTAATACAACGATTTAACTACTTAAACACAATCACAATTACAACTATACAATTATATTTACAAAGATAGCTTACACTATAGGATTATACTTATGCTATTATACTTACACTGCAACAGTAAGGTTTGTCAGCAGCAAAGCAGTACTTCAATTCTATTAGTAGGATTCCCGGGTTTACATCTGAGTGGAAAATACTGTCACACTCAGGTTACACATCTGAGTGGAAAATCCTGTCACACTCAGGTTACACAGCCACACACTCTATACTTAGGTTTGAGCGGCAAACTGGGGAGAGATGGTAGGTAGATCAAGCCTGCATGTAGAGCTATTCTGGTGCCCGTCCAAGATATGGGACGTCTCCAAATTACCTTTTGATTTTGATCACCTTATATTCTCTTCCTCACAGCAATGTGCCCACTTTCTAGCCAGTTATGAGATTCCTAAGAGCGATGAGGTAATTGGGGGCTGCACCCTGACACAGCGAAACCTACACAATGAAACTTGATTTTATTTTTCTTAATTGTCCAGCTGCTGTTTGCTGTTGACAGAGACTCACCCATTACAATACATGTCTGAATACTACTTAAATGAAATTTACTGAGTTTCGAGTAACAGGTTTACCAAAGCCTTCAGTTTACATACTGATTGCATTTTGGTTGCCTTTAGTACTTAATACCTGCTGGGGTTTTCCCCGGTGCTTGTCACACAGATTTTGTTGTAATACATGAATGGATACTGTTTAAATGAAGTTTCACAGAGATTTTGTTGTGATACATGGCTGGAGGTTGTTACAAAGCAGTTAACATTTTACACCTCGGCCCAATGAGTTTACACCTCTACTAATTTAAAATGGAGTTGGGTCACTTTAATTATAAAATGAAACAATGTTACAACAGTGTTCTTATGAAAACTGCTGTTTCATGCAATGCCTTTATGCCCACCTACCATTACTGCTGGATGGGTCTGTCAGACTAGATACCATGGAGAGTAGTTTGCAGGGCTTGCAAAGGTTTTGTATTCAATTTGAGAAGATGTGTCTGTCTGTCAGTAACATCATAATTTTTGAACACCTCATCCAATCAGTTCCAAAATTTCAGGGAATGTTCTAGGCATCAATGACCATTTACCCCCTCCCTCCTCCTGTCAGCTCTTTAGAACAACCACAACCTCAAACATCTTTGCAATTGTCAGCAGAACAAACAACAGATTGATGGCACCCTTTAACACCTTCCAGTGTAACAGTACCCCATCTCATCTCTGCCTATGCTCCCAATAGAGTGAAACATGTTAACACTGGATAACTTATCACTCAGACAAAAAGAAGAAGGGTAGGAGACATGGATAGAGACATACAGTCCCTGGCATGGGAGAGGGGATGAGGGTACAGAGAATCTCTTCATTGAGGGGTATGGAGGGCATAGGGGAAGTGGGAATCAGGGTGCACTCAGAGCTGCTGAGTGTGGGGTATGGGAGAGGAGAATGGGGACCCTGGTAGGGGAGATGGGATGATGGTGCAGGAGAGAGATTGAGGTGACTTGCAGGGCACCCCTGAAATAAAGGGAAATAAGACGATGACACACAAGTAACATGTGGCCTGCATTCCACCCCTGTTGTGTGCAGTAAGTTTGGCCTATACAAGGTACAAAGCATGCTGCCTCTAGTTAATCTTAATGACTATGAGTAGTCAATAGGTAGGTTATGGAGGTCAACTGGAGTGGGCAGAGCTATTTCCTCCAGCTTGTCTGTAGAGGGCCGGAGTTTGAGAGAGTTTAATGCATTGAAAATTACCAGCAGCAGGACAAAGGAACTAGGTGTTGGTGGTGGGACAGACAAACTTGAAGGAGTCCCAGAGCCAATAGGAGCTTTGGGTAGGAAGAAAGGAAAAGAGAGGCATATTTTCATAGCGGGGGTAGGCTGACCAAGATCAAAGCAAGATGATCTAGAGCAGCGATTCTCAACCTGTGGGTCGCGACCCCGGCGGGGGTCGAACGACCAAAACACAGGGGTCGCCTAAAGCCATCGGAAAATACATATTTCCGATGGCTTTAGCCGCTGAGAAGTCGCGCTACCATCTGTAGCAGCGCTATTCAGCTGGAACACACACCGTTATGGATGCGCGTTCCAAACTGAATGCCTGCGCGCATGCGCAGATGTGATTGCATCATCCGTCCGGAGCCTAAGGGGCGGGGGAAGCGGGGGGAACGCTCCACAGTCCATAGCAGCGCATTACGTGTGTCCGGCGCTTTTGTGATTAATCACTATGTTTAAATTATGTTTGATTTGTAGCAATGAGAATACATAATGCATATCAGGTATTTACATTCCGAATCATAACTGTAGCAAAATTACAGTTTTGAAGTAGCCACCAAAATTATTTTTTGGTTTGGGGTCACCGCAATATGAGGAACTGTATTGCGGGGTCACGGCATTAGAAAGGTTGAGAACCACTGATCTAGAGGGAAGCTTTGTAGTTTAGAAGGCAAGCCATGTGCTACTGCAACAGAGGAACCCTGGACAGCCCTAGAGGACTCTGACACCAATCCAGAAAATGATCTGACATGGTAAGGAAACCAAGGCAGGGAATGCATGCAGGGTTTATTATTTTTATATAGATTTGGATATTTCTTGTGCAATTGAATAAAGAGCAATGGTGGTTTTGACTCCTGTGCAGTCTCTGAGTTGTGTTAAACCTGTCACATGCACTTCAAGAATTAACCTGTGGATCACAGAACATCCGAAAGCTGGAGTTCTGGGAGAGGGTATCTTTAAACTACAAGGGAGACTGAGGGGTCAGTACTGGTCCTAGGGACTGGGCATTTGGAATCTCAGCTCTCCAGAGGGAGCATGATACAGAAGAACTGCACCTCAGGATTGTGGCTATTGATTCCAAACCAGGGACAGTGACTGGACTCTGTTCATGCTCGGTGGTCGAAAGCACACAGGTCCGATGAAGTGAGCCCCCTCTTGGTAGTCTGGTGAGTGGCCAAGAGAGGTGCATCTGGATCTGTTACATGCATTAGATGCTGTGATAGCTGTCTAGGTACTCTTCCAGTTTTATTTGTGTGATCCACATAAGACAAGCAGTTGATTTTATTTTTTTTTAACTATCAAGGTGACCATGCTGTTCTGTATGTCAGAATCAACAACGTAGCAGCAGCTATTGGAAAAGAGGCCAGACTTCACCTTTTTCAAGCACAGGAATGGCTAAAGCTGCAGGACAGCACCCAGGATCACAGCTGTGGAGAGGATCTGTCCAAAGCTCAGCTGACAAGTGAGTTTATTCTTTTTTTTACCCTAAAGCCAAGATTCTTTTAACTATATGTATGTAGGACCAATTCAGGGTCTCACTGAAATCAGTAAGAATTTTATCATCAACTTAAGTGAAACCAGAACATTGCCCTATAGTAATTTTTTTTTTTAAGTTATAACGAAATGCTTGTGTCATTTTGAAAGGTTTATTTTGCAAATGGTGTTTTGTTAAACAGCTGGGATACTAACATTCCTTGACAAATCAAATAGCAAAACATTTTAATATAGGTAATTTAATCCAGTCTCATTATAACCCAATGCTTTCATTTGCTTATAATTTTGAAATACTAGTATTTGGTTGAAATTTTCCATAAATGAGCTCAGCCTGGAGATTATTCCCATTTCACAGTGGTGTAAGATTCAGTTATTAAGTGTGCAGAAAATCTTAATGGAAGACCTTAACGAAGTTCAGTCTAAGCAAATTTGCAAAATAAAATCATTATGATGTTTAAATGTTTGGGGGAGCTGCGACATGAGGGGCAGGAATTAGTTCTTTAAATGTACAGTCAGTGTAGTTGGGGGGAGGTGCTAGATTCTCTTTGTTGGAACAGGCGAAAACAGATTTTATAGACAAATAATTGCAGTAGACTTCACTCGTTATAAATACATTTTAAAATGTTAAGAGATCTCAGTCATAGTAAGAAGTGCATGTTTGTAAGGTGAGTATAATTGTCAGAGGGTAAGGTATCAATAAAGGGTAGCTTTTTATCTGAACCTCCCCTCTACATGTTTTCTTTCACACCTCCTCATACAATTACTTTAGCATTTCTCATTTCCTTTTATAAGTTTGATTTCTCTAAATATTAATTCAAGACTGAATTGTGCTGTTTCATTCCACAAAGTTTGTTAATATTAATTTCCTTTTACCACTTAATTCTGCAGTTAGCTATTCAGCATTGAATCTCTAATTCAAGTGTTGTTAATATTTGAGTTGATAATTGCACCCGCATAGAATATGCATGCTGTATTGTCATCTTTTGTTTCGTGAAGAATAATTCAGTTTTGTCAAGAGGCTCTTTTTCCCTATCCCTGTAGAAAATGGCATGTTCAAAGACAGGAAAGCAAAAATAAAAGGGCAGTGTCACTTTTATGGCAGCATAAATCTATCAGCCTTTGATATACAGAGCATTGAAGACCCTCTTTAAATTCAGTTTCAAAGAAGTGTTAATCAAGATAATGCTTAATTTGTGTACTGATCTAAGTAAAAAAATAAAAATGCAAATAGTAGAACAGCCAAACAATAAAGCATTCAATAGCTCAGATTAATTATGTAATTGAAAGATACAAATACCAATAGCATTATTTTTGTACCATTTATTGAATATAACATTAGAAATTCTAATTGAAGCAAGCATAAAGTTTCCTTTTCAAATTAAACAGATATTAGGAACTTCATTCATCGTATATTACATGAATGCATCTCAATTTTCATATGTTTTCCTTATGCGACCAAGAGACCACAATCTATGGAGAAACTAAGTGACCTCTTTGCATGTTGTCAGACTGGAACCTTAATTCAGTCTAACTGTTGTGTTGTTTTAAGGTTGCCATGTTCTAAAAACTGTAGTCTTGTATCAGCTGTTACCACTACATATGCTTGGTTGATGGGACATGGATATCACAAGCTTAAAAAGAGCTACATAAGACAAATTGCATTTACTACATGCGGTTGTTAGTTCAGTATATGGTCCCCAGTAGCACTCAATGCCAGTTGCTTCAATGGAACATGGAATGTGTTTCTTCCTGAATCCAACTGTTGATCAAGTTATGCCTTGAAGGGTAAAGGAAAATAGCCCTTTAAACTTGATCCCAGATAATTTAATTCCAGCTAATCATAGTGGGTTTCAAAAAGGGAATTAGACTTTTAAGTCGTTCGTTTTAAATATCCTGGGGCAGTGTGTTCTACAGAGTTTTGTGTATGTAATTTAAGATTTTTTTTTAATTCACAAGTTTGCTTGTCTTCCAACTTAGAGTGCTCTCTTTGTATTTTGCGAAAGTGTCACAAGGTATTCCAGTGTCCTTCTCTATTCTGTTCATTAGTTTATAAATTTGTCACTTCTTTTGTTTCTCCTTTCCCATCTAGTCATTGTCTTTTTAATCCATAATAGGGATTCCACTCCACATTGCTAGTTGTTTAGTTATCTTTTCATTGCTAGTTTGTCTCCAGAACAACTTCAAAGAACAAATACTAATTGCTTGGTTGCACTAAAGCCTTGAAAAGAGATCCCACAAAAATAATTTTAAGTGTAGAACAAAAACCTTTTATTTCAGCAATGATCTGGAATTCTGTCAGAGACCAGGGAAACTCAGCACAAGTGTTTTTTTTCTCCCCATTTATACCCAGTAACACTATTGTTTTTTTGAAGGAAAGAAATAGATGGAATAAAAACAATTGTGTTTATAACACAGAGAGGTGGTTTAGGAGCAGTTAATTAAAATATTGCTTCAATGTGGCTATGATTATTAACTGAAATGTTAGCTACATAAGGTAAGTTCCTTTTAGGGGACACAGTCAGTGTAGGTACCTGACATTCGTTCATGATTTACACAGGTAACTCAATAATGCTCCAGTTGCCCCTCTTTCCACTTTTCTGTTCCCTTTTAGTCTTGCTTCCCCACCCCAAACTTCAGCCCATCTACAAGTTGCATTCAACAGAATCTACAGGAAGCCCACAAAGATGAATACCAGGTATATATAACTTTTTCACAAGAGGCATATTGTATAGGCCTTCTGAATAATTTAGGAATATCAGAAAACTGCCAAGAAGTTGCTCGCTGCCTTGTAGTCTGAGCTGGTATCACAGCGTGTTTGTATAACCGTACAGTAATTTAAACACTTAAATACTTGACTCATGCTTGTTTTTTCCAGAAAATTCTAGTAATGATTGACACTGCTGCTATCGTTCTTTTCAGATGCAACAGTTTGTGGCCAAACTGAGCATCTTAATCTCTTATGTATATTTTTTAAGTATAATGCAAGTTAGGAGCAGCTACATTTTCAAAGAAAATGGTCTCAGTCCTCAGACCCAGTTCCACTTGCTGAGTGAAACCCACTCCTTCCTTAACATACAAGAAAGGGAAGGAGGTGCCAAAGTACACAATACTGCACTAGATCTGTGGACAGGGTGATTGCCAGGGCTTTTTCATCCCACAGCCAGCCCAAGATTAGAGAACCTGAAAGATGGATCAGAGTGTGTGCGCCAGATGCTTCTTAAATTGCATCAAGTTTAAACTCAGCAAAAATGAAGATTTAGCCCAGTGTCTGTCTTTATACAGTCTTATGGTTATGCTTCAAAGTAGAGACTATTCCTTTTTGTCAATATGTAGTTTAGTTATAGCGTACAGAAATATGATGGATGCGCTAGAGTTAAATAGGTACATAATCCGGGAACCTATTAGTGCCAAATGGCAGAGGGCACAGGGTGCACATGGTTGTACAGGGATCCCCTGTATAAGTTCCCCAAAGGGTAGCATATAAGGTCTGTACCAAGAGCCAGTTGTTCACTGGTTTTCATAGTAATAGCAAAATGTATGTATAAATAATATTTAAAGAGCTCTGTGTCTATACTGAAAATTATGTTGTTAATGTCTTGGAGTTAAGGCAGGTCATCAGAAGATGACATCTCTTGGAAATGTTTCTTTCAGTCAGGAGATAAACATTTGTTATCTGCCAGTATTTGCACAAGATAGGTGCAAATTAAGAGGTTGTGAGATCAACAAGTGAGAAACCATAGAGGAAGAAACAACGGGAGCATCCAGTTAATGAGTAAAGACAAAGGATTGGTCTGGTATATCTGGTAATGCAAAGAGACTCACTGAATTCTTCAACCAGGAGGCAAACTGACAGTGTGTCCGTCTCATGAAATAAGGCTTTGTCAACACCACAGAGTTTTGTTAACGCAAGATATGCCGCCCGTCATGAACCGCTATAATTACATCTCCTGTGCATTTTCACACGACACGCTTCTGGCGGCACGCATTCATAGCTGGTATTCTAGTGTTCACAGTGAGAGTAGTGCACTGTGCTAGCTAACTCACTGCGACTCCCCACAGCTCGGAGTTGTGGGAAGGCATAGTGGTTTGCAATGCATCATGGGTGTGGGCTGAACCTTCCATGATTCAGTTTTTTCTGTCCCATCATTGAATGGGTTTCTGACCATGTTTCGCATAATTTTTCAATGGCCCCTGTTTACTGTGCATCTCCCCCTCTGCCTGAAAGGTTGGATCCTGCACTGCTCTCTGCTGTTCTGGTCAGTGTTATGAATACAGTGCAGCTGATCATATAGTTTCTCATGAGCTCTGAACCTGAACAGGAACCCATGGTGTCTGTCTGCTGTGTGCCATGGAAAGAAACAAGACCAGATTACTTTTGGCATTCATGGGACAGCTTGCCACAGTGGATTGTCTGAATTGATCCTGGGAAACAAGCACTGAGTGGTGGGATCGCATTGTGATGAATGTATGGGATGGTAAGCAGTGGCAACAGAACTTTAGGATGTGCAAATCCACCTTCTTGGAACTCTATGCAGAGCTCACCTCTGCACTGCACCACAAGGACACACAAATGTAAGCTGCCTTTTCAGTGGAGAAGCATGTGGTGATCACTATGTTGAAGCTGGCAACTCCAGACCGTTACCAGCCAGTTCAGTTTGGAGTCTGAAAGTCTATCGTTGGGGGTTGTGTTAATGTGTGCAGGACCATTAATTGCATCCTGCTATGAAGGACTGTGTCTCTTGGAAAGGTGTGTGAAATAGTAGATGGCTTTGCTCCAATGGGATTCCCTAACTGTGGAAGGGTAATAGATGGCATGCTGTGACATTCCCCTGGTGCAATCTGGACTGCTGTATTGCTGTATCACCCTAATCTCCTCTCCTGGAGCCTGCCTTACTCTGCTCTGCTGTGAAAACCATCACTTCTGAGCTGTTCACACACAACCTCCAGCTTGTAAGCTGCTGCCAACTAAGTGAGTGAGTGCTTCTAGCAAGCCACTCTTTTGCTTATGCAACAGAATGACCCCAGCCCCAGATGCAACCCTAAGAACCTCCATTTTACAATGTCCAGTTATGCCCATTGAAGAATGTAAGTTCATGTAAGTTTGTCAATATAACAAAGAAATTGATATGCACCAGCCTGGTTATTCCAACTGCAGTCTCCAATATACTTCAAACCAAAGGTACTGCTTTAGGTGAAACAAACAAATTTATTAACTACAGAAGGATTTTAAGTGATTATAAGTCAAAGCATAACAAGTCAGATTTGGTCAAGAGTAACACCAGCAAAAAGCATTCTAAACTAAGCTTAATATTTTCAGCAACCTTACAGACTTAGGTGATTTCAGGACAGTGGTGTTTGAACTGCTGACCAGAGCAGTTAGGGTGGGCATTGTGGGACACTTCCTGGAGGCCATTTACAGTGACATAACCAAGCACAGTGTCTACACTGACACTTTGTTGATCTAACTTTGCTGCAAAAGCTCTACACCTCTTGTCGAGGTGGTTTTATTTTGATGCAAAAGCAGGAGAGTTTTGTCAGTGGGAGTAGCATGATAATGTGCATACCTTCACTGTTTTGTTAATAAAAGCTGACTTTTGTGGACAAAACTCAGTAGTGTAGACAAGGCTCAGGTTCATAGCCAGCCTGGCTGTAAAGTATTCCAAAGATTTTGGGTGAGCAACACTCACATCTTGCAGAGTATTTTGTTAATAAATCTAAGCTCTAGAATGCATGTTTGTGATTTTATTTGATATGTAATCATTTGTTTCCAATAATACTTACTGATATTACTTGAATTTCTGCTTTGTTAAATAAACTTTTATACACTTAATTTCACATAAACATACCTGTGTGCTAAGCAGAGCAGTCATCTAAGGTGGAACTGGTAAGTGTCGATATACTGTTTCTTTGGAAGCAGCAAATCTCTGAATACTGCAAATGTCCAGTGAAGTAAAGGCTGCACAATCATGGGAAATGCTCGGAGGGATTTGTGGGTTGGGGGATGACAATCGCTAACTTGTAGCGTGACAGCAGAGCCTGCAAAACCTAGAGGGCAGTGATTGTGTTGCCCATGGTCAGTGGAGTTGGGGAGCCGACCTCTGACAGGCACAGAGAAGGCTTCCTCACGCTTGGGGCAGGTGGTAGTGAGGTACCTCATAACCCTGAGTTCCCTTCTGGGAAGTATCACAATATACCACATCTCAGAATATTTAGTAGTTTTCAGAAAGGTTAATAGTCCGTTAAATGCTTATTTCATTCTTTGTTTCTTTTTAAAGTGCCTATGAACCACACAGAGCAAAATCTGACTGTGTCCCAGATTCCATATCCAGAAACATGGTATGTGTTTTATGTAGACAAGTTTACCTGCGAGGACAATTATGAAAATTCTGAATCCGAGGATATTCAATTTGAAATGGTGTTACTAAACCCAGATGCAGAAGGGAATCCATTAGATCACTTTAGCGCAGGGGAATCGGGTAAGATTTTTTTCTTGAAATTAGATCAATAAGTTTAAGGATCTGATCATCAAACAAATCAGTGCTCACTGTGTTTGAAAAAGTGTGCATTTGGAGAAATGAATGGCATACGTTGCAGATAGAGGCCTTTCGCTATTAGGACAATACTGTCTCAGAGAGTAGGTATTTCTGATGAATTTTTCTAATGCAAGAATCTTTGTAGATCTTTAATCTAATTATCCAGCTCTGGTCTAATCAGAGAAATAAATGAATTAAAAAGGGTAACATCAAACAGTTTGCTTTTCCAGTGTTTGTTTATCTTGAAACAGCTGGGATCTACCACCATATACTGAAGTTTTATGTTGCTGCAATACAAAGTAGGTGTATTGTAACCCAATATGAATCTTTTAGAAGTAGTAAAATTATGACTTATTTCATGTTTATCTTGAAAGTGCTTTACATACAGAAACACACAATT
Source organism: Mesoclemmys tuberculata (assembly GCA_007922155.1). Classification (NCBI taxonomy): domain Eukaryota; kingdom Metazoa; phylum Chordata; order Testudines; family Chelidae; genus Mesoclemmys; species Mesoclemmys tuberculata. The sequence goes on along the minus strand of ML675618.1, from coordinate 20,702,676 downwards.
CCCCAAAAATGAGATTGGCCATGGTTAGTTATATACCTTGAAGAGAATACTTCATTTATTAGGTTCTCATGTGTTGCATATTTAACAGTTCTGATAAACTAATTCACCATATACTTTATTCCTTCGACGAGGTTAGTTTTTTAGGTGCATTTATGGGTTTTATCACTTAGTGTCAAGGATAAAACTGTCCTTGAATTGAGAGGTTCACAATAAAGATTAAAACTTTTTTGAAAATTTTTATTGCTTGTTTGGTTTTGAACTTTTGAACTTTTGAACTTTTCACCTATAATGTAGACTGCAGGAACAAGTGAAAGATCAGCGCTAAAATCAGTAATATGTTGCATTACTTTCTATAATGGCTACCTCTGGGCTTGGATTCAGAATTATTCTATATATATTTTTCATTCTACCCCATTTGTATTGTCATAATACTAGTTAGTGTATGAAATTTGTAATATTGTTTCAGTCGATTCTTCGGCTATCTTGAAACGTCATCTTGTTTGTCCTACTGTCAACGTAAAGTTGATCTCACTCTCACGAGACAGAGGCTCAAAACCTCAGTGTCATCTTTGAGTCTTCTTTTCCTCCTTATACTTCTTCCCCATATCCAGTCTGTCACCAGATCATGTCAGTTCTTCCTATTCATCACTTCAAAAATCCATCCTTTCTGTCTCTACCTCTAGAATGTGTCCAAACTTTGATCCTCTTCTCCTTCCTGCTTCTTCTTTGTCACTTTCAGTCTGTACAAAGTATTGCTGCTAATATCACTACTTCATTGATCACTGTGGCACCCCCCTCTTCATATCCACTTATAGGCTTATTCTTGCCTTTTACATTAAGGCTAGTATTGTCAAAGGAGCCTTAGTGGGCTTTGAGCATGGAACTCACTTGGCTTCTTCTGAGTCTGTGCACGAATATCCCCTAACTGTGTTCCTACTACAATTCTCATTCTGCATAATTGTAAAGCCTCATTCCTACCTCCTGTTTTTGTATCCTTCATCACTTTGTCTTCATGCCTTATTCCATGCCGTATATCCTTTATGCTTGAAATTTGCTCCTCCTTCCTTGTGCATCATACACCTGGTTTTTGTATTAATATAACTATTTGGGTTAAAAACAAATCATACCTTTAATCAAAATAGTCATACCATACAACCCCCAATGTGGATGCAGTTATATTGGTATAAAGGTGTCCTATATCATTTATTGCCCTTCCAGTATAGGAATAGCTAGAAGCTATATTGGTTAAGGCACTGTTAGTGTCTTACGTGTCCACATTCTGGGGTTATACTATTTAACTATACCAATATATTTAAAAGAGTGCAGCTTATATTTAGACAAGCCCATGCCATCTGCACTAAATCCCTTCTTAGAAACACAGTGACTACTTCCAAGTATTAAGACATGAGTTAATGTAGAAACTATATATATGCAAAATACCTTCACTTCAGGCTGAAACTTCAGCCTCCATTGTGTATTTTTGAATTCGATTGTCTGAATAATTTAGACTGTAACTCCTTGGAGCAGGAACAGTATCTTCATTTGTTTGTATAGCACTCAACTTACTGTTGCTACCCAATAAACAGTAAGCCATACAACTGTTTGATCAAATCTGACACCTATGCAAATAAAATAGTCTAGGTGTGGATTAATTCCCATAGTCATTTCTTTAGTCCTGGTAATTCTTTAAGAAATATGCAAGATTTATGGTATAAATCCAACATGGACTGTGTTAACTTTCTGCCAATGAAATTTCAGTTAAGTATACCTAAATCACCAATGACAAATTAAAGCAATGTTCCCCCCCCATAGCTAGGTCCCCAGCTGTTGAAGTCATACAATTATGATAGTTCCATCTTTCATTTAAAAAGTACAAATTTCCAGCCTTCAGGGTTGCAAAGAAAACTTTGAAGAAGTGACCTGAGCATGGCAGATGCAGGGCTGATATGAGCTGCCTTAGCTATCTCAATGTTATACCAGGGCCCAGTGCCTTGGGAGTCCACACTAACACAACCCTAGCAGGAGACTGTGTTACAGGAAAAGAACAGTGCAGTAGGCCTGGCCTGTCCTTGCACCCAAATATTTACCCCAGCAGCTGAGCTAAGTACTGGTTATCCTCTTGGTTATCCATGGGGGGAGGGAAGGGACCCTATGCACCTGCCTCTGAAAGGAGGGGAACCCACATATCCTGGTGTTCCTAGGGTCCCAGATTGCATTAATCCAGCCCTGTAAATCAGTTTGCATAAAGTTCTCAATTTTAATGGAGCTATTTATGGAGTAAGGAGCAGCTCAGTGCAAGGAAGGGTAGTAAAATCTGATGCTGTGTACAATAAAGAACCCTGAAGAAAGAAGAGAAAGGGATAATATAGATGGGAGAAACAGAAGGGTCTATTTTAAAAAGTTTTGTAATGAAAGCTCCTTATTAGGCTCTGAAAAATTGAGGTGAGTTCCAGCAATGCTGTCTCTGTCCATCATTGACCGTCTTCAATCTCAGTCACTTGCTGCATACTTCCTTCAATGCAGAGTCCATTCCTTGGTTAATAGGTATGGGACATGTATGCTTGTTCCAGATTTTCTAGCCCCTTTAACTAGCTGTTTGGAAATTCTGTGACAGGGCATTTTCCATCAGAGAACGCTGATTGTTGAAGTGTTCTATGGATGTGGTCCAATTTCGACAAATGTCCGAGGGAAACCGGGCATGTTTTTGCTGGAAACCAGGCAGGTATCCTGCCAGCTCACCCATCCAGCCCACTGTCAGCTTGCCTGGCATGCTGAGGGAGAGCCAAGAACCTGATTTCCCCTCCTTAGCAGCTTGGGTTTCAAGGGACTGTGGCTCCAGGGCAGCCAGCCAGGTGACTTTTCACAGAGAATTTTGAAATTTCTGGTTTTCATTCCAACCAGATTTCAGAATACTAAAATCTTCTCCAAAATGGAATTGCCTTTTTCCACCCAGCTCTGCCTTTAATTTCTCCATGTCTAAAAGTTTTGTCCCTTGGCCACAGGTGCTGTCTGAGCTAACTATACTTCATTTTACATGATGCAAGAGTGACACCCAGTGGTTAGATAGGCTCACCTCAAGTGAGCTTTTCTCATCTCAGATCCTCTCTTTGAAGATAAACAACTGTGTAAACTTTTAATCTATTTATTGTGGATGTTCCCGACTACGTATTGAACTAGGCTATTGTTTAACTTATAGGTAGGCTTGGGACGATTAGGTTTTTGTTGGTAAACATCGATTTCATCATAGACGCACACATGACAAAAAAAAAAAATTCCAGCAATGATCATAGAAATGTACAGATGGGCAAAGAAAAAAGTAAGAAAGAACCACCTGAGAATTTATTAGCATTTGATTTGAGGATATTTACTTTATATATTTTGATGTGATGCTGGCAATTAGTTTTAATGGTTTTAAAACTTTTAACTTTTTTAATCTCAACACCCACAGTCATTAAATAATTGTCTGACATCTCCCCATTCCGAATATTTTTCTGCAACTGTAAGAATTCAAATCCATTAAAAATACTTAAAGCTCATAACTTTGTGCAGCTGTGAAAATATATATTGATAAATTTAAAATATGCTTAAAAATTAACATCAGTATTCTCCATCAAAAATATAAAAATCAAAATGAAATTTTCCCAAGCTTATTTACAGGAAATTATATTCCAATAATTCTTACGTATGTTTTCATTTTTTTAAAGAGAAATTGTTTTACAGAATGCCTCTGTTTAAGAAAGATGTTTTTAATGGATGAAGACTTTACAGGTCAAATAATCTGAAAGAACTAAACTGACACATGAAGATTTTTTCTAATACTGCGTGGAAAGGATAAGAGAAAGTAGCTGAATGCTAGTCCATCTTTACTATCTCTCTTATGAGTTCCAGAGGGATAGCTGTGTTAGTCTGTTTTTAGAAAAATAATGAGAGTCCTGTGGCACCTTAAAGACTAACAAATTTATTTGGGCATAAGCTTTCATGGGCATCTGATGAAATGGGTCTCTGCCCACAAAAGCTTATGCCCAAATAAATTTGTTACTTTAAGGTACCACAGGATTCTCACTATCTCTTTTATGTCACTATTTAGTAACAACCACATAACTTAATATTATCTTATAGTGAGAGCATCTTATTAGTACTTGTTATGTGCCATCATTCACTTTATTACATTAAACTGCATTTCTTCTCTTCACAGGATTACATGAATTCTTTTTCCTACTTGTCCTAGCATACTTTGTAACTGCTTGCATATATGCTCAGTCACTGTGGCAAACTCTTAAGAAAGGTGGACCTATGCATACTGTCTTAAAGGTGCTGTCCACAGCATTATTGTTTCAAGTTGGCTCAGCATTTGCCAACTACCTACATTTCTCAAGGTAACTTTATGTACTTGTCTTTCCATTTTAAAATTCCTTTAAATAATGTGGGAGGCAGCTGTAGAGATCAGTAAAGCTAAAGATAATGGTGATCATGACAAAACTTGTAGGCTTGACTTGTTACAAATATGTAGTTACTTCGCTGACTCTCTAAGAAAGAAGAGAAATTTAATACTGAATAATTTAGACCATTATTATCTCCTGTTTTTTATTAGTTACGCTAAAGATGGAATAGGGGCACCTTTTATGGGAAGTCTGGCAGAATGTGAGTATGCTTACAAACATTTATCTTATTCAACATGTTTATGAAGAGCAATGTGGAGGAATAATCTGTTAAAGCATATTAACTAATGCTAACATTTAGGGCCAGATTCTGACAGCTGCATTTCATATATTTAAAATAAAGTAATTTCTTTGAAAATAATGGCTTTTGTGAGAAATTTTAAGAGTTATGTAATTAAGGTGTGATTTAAGAATGCCTTAAAATGCAGCCTTATAAACATTTAGGCATATAGCTTTTTACTCATGCAAGTATTCCTATTCAAGTCTAGGGAACTATCATGAGGAAGGTTATCCACATGCTGAAGCATTTTGCTAGATCACGTTGTTAGCAGGTGTTTTCTTGAGTACGGATGCATTTTAAAAATCTGTATTCATTTTATGGAGACTGCACATCTCTATATATTTTAATGGAAAATGAAGAATTTAATGGCACAAGCATCTTAAGATTAGAGCTGTACCCAAAAAATTTCCCTAAGGCTCAGTATTAGCACAAAGCGGCTTTCTTGATTTTATCCAGCTTTGTTGAACATCTAAGTGGAACCAAAGCCTCCTAGATCATTCTGTCTAGTGCACTAGTTATACATAATCTTGGCTGTTTTTTTCACAAACTGACGCTGCTTTGGTTGTTCTGAAGTTCTGGCTAGAAATATAGAGGGGTCCTTTCTAAGATAATACATTGTCTTTCCACTTGACTGAAACTTTCAAAGAAACTGTTGCTCAGGTGTAAGATGCAGTGTAAGAACCTAAATAGCAAAGTATCTCCTCACAAATTGTGTCAAATCTTATCCTGCTGTTCTGGACTTCCACAAAACTTTGGCAGCCGAACTGGATGCCCGTTGGAATCCAAGCTCTAGTGCAATCCATAGTCCAGCAGTCCCTTTACTCAATGGCTATTAAGTCAACAGTTTTCATGATCTTGTATCTTAAAATAGAGGGCTTGGAGAAAAATGGTCAGAGACCTACTAGGTGAAGGACTAAACCTACCTAACCACAGGTGGAAACAAAAGATAAGAGGGGATCTACACCAGTGAAGCTCAGTGGCAGAAGCTAGATAAGAAGCCCTGACCTCCCATCTACTACCTGTTTTGTTTAGAAGGGGAAAGGTTCTGGCATTTATACTAGAGTACAGTCCCTGGACCTTACTGAGTGGCTCCCTAACAACCACTTGCTAGTAAGTGTCAGACATTTTGAAGCCAGTGGGACTACTTGTGTTACTGACTGAGCACCTGTGGAGTAAGGATCATAATCTGGCCTTCAGGAAAGAAATCATACATACTGTATTAATAGTGAATGTGTTTGCTGAAACCTGAACAAAGGATTTGAAGTTCTGTGAAGAAATTATGCAAATACAGTGTTAGGCTTATATCACCTAAATAGAATATTGACACTTAATAGTACACACCTGATAAAGTAGATCCCATAGTTTTATTGCCAGGGGTCTGTAATCAGATTATTTAATCTGGATATAAACACTTATCAAATAGGTTCAGGCTGAAGGTTTAGAACCTGTGCAGGTTTTATACTGGACCCCACTTTCTGAGTGGAGTTGTCATTAAGTTATGGAAATTCCCATAGATAATGTTCCATTTCATTAAACAGCAGGAATTCAATTTCTATGCAAAATAAAGGAGTTTTTGATTATGGCATTACTTGGGTACATATGACTGATTTATAAAACAAGTTGTATGAAAATGTTTGTTTTTAGCTGTAAGAGTAACTGATGTTTTCTTCTCTGCAACTGTGACATAGCATGTAATTTTGTGCACTGTGTCTCATTGGCCAACAGCAAAAAGTATCCAGAGAGTCCATAAAAACTTGCAGTTGGAATTAACAGCCTCTGGGTGGCAGCTGGCCCCACAGTAACTTACATTAATTCTTCATTTTGGACAGTTGAACTAGTGAATCCTCACTGACTCCGCATCTGTCAAGTGATTACTTTCACTTTCTTCAGCCTCCAGAGATGAGGTTGAATGGAGTATGTGAACTTTTTCATAACTCCTTGGTGAGGCCACTGCTGTGCACTTCCTTGTATATGTTGGGTTGATTTGTACTGTGGTCTTCGATTCTTTTCTTGGGGTACTACCTACGGTGCAGCCCTCACCATACATTCATATCCTCTTAATTCAAAGGGATAGTTTTGTTCTCTTTGTCCCCATTATCTTTGCTTTAAGAATAGTTTAATTTAAGAAGTGTTTGGTTCTGAGAGCTTTCCTCTTTACTCCTTTCTTTTTATGATAATAGTAGTTTCCAAAGGAAGCAGGAGGGCAGAAGGGATAGAAATTAGAAAATTTCTTATGACCACAACCAGAGGGATGGATGATACCAAGTATAGATTGCAGAGGTGCAACAATCTCTTGTAGCTGCTACTGCTCTCAAAGCAGATTTTTTTCATGTAAAGGGTGAAATACTGGCTATAGTAGAATCTGTGACAAAACTCACATTGTCTTCAGTGGGGCTAGGATTTCACTCCAGATATCTGGTTCTGACACTATCCCAGGTAACTGATTTCTTTCTACAATATCTCTTACAAGCCAAGGGCCTGCTCCTACACCAGTTTCAGCATGTAATTTCACTCACATGAATAGTCTCATTTACTTCAAGCACTGTGAGTAGTCAGCAGATCCTTTTAAGTTTAGGCAGCTTCTGAATGTGAGACTCGGACAGTAAATTTTCTTGATATTGGGCAGCCTGATGAGAAAAATGGATGATGAAGAAAGCAAGTAAATTTCATACCAGCTGCACCTGTGCAGGGCTGTACATTGGACTTTGATACTACTGTGGGGTAGACATTTTAGAAATCTCATCAAACAGCAAGGTAACCTTATTGTTCTCAAACAATTTACACAAGTTATCAAAGGGGACGAAAATACAATGTGATTTTTTTCCAGGGATCCACTTAATCTATTTTCCACAGTGCAATAAGACACATTGAGCTCCCACAAATGCCGTGGAACATTTCACAATTTCTACCTCTGTGCTGTGATTAAAAGAGCATCTGTTTGTCCATAACTTGCTGGTAGGGAAGAGGTTATCCTCAAGAGAGATGGAGTAGTCAGTTCTTTCTTATTCCTTTAGATTTCAGGCTGTCTTGTTTTCAGTCACCTGCCTATTTTTGATTTTGTCTTCCATGGCAAATGAATGCCAAATCTATAGCCAAATACTGATGGCATCATAAAGTTGATAATACCACTCTACAGAACAGCTGTCAGGGCTTGTTCTTGAAGCAGTTTGCCCAGTGCTGTAACCTTGTCTTCAAATAACCAAAATAATTCATCTTACCTTCACACCTGGTGGTCTGGGAACCTAATGTTATTCCATGTTTACAGTTATGTTTTGCTCAGCTAAATGTGAATTCATAATTTTAAATATAGAACTAGTACATCTTTATTAAAATAGCCTGAAAATAATTTTTAAATAAGCAAAACATTTGCACTGAGCACTCCAAATACCAGAAGAATTAAGGGCCAATAAACTACTTTTAATGCCATATAAATCTCAGGGACAATATCTTGGTGCTTCACTATTTAACATATATAGTTTGCTAATATCGTCAAACTTCAAGGAAATATTCTCACTGACCACAGTTTAACATAAGTATAATCTCTTGCGTGGGCATTTACCCCATAACATTTTGTAGACTTTGTGTATGAAAAGTACTTACGTTTGTCAGAGTGATACAAAAATAATGTCATTAATATTTCTGTGCTGCATCTGAAATGGCATATGCTACATACTGAATATTTAATGACACTAAAGTATTATATATAATTATTGTGAAGTTCAAAGTTTCTGTCACAGAGTATTCCTTAACAAGTTTACTCGGTTTATTAAAACTAGAGCTAATTGATCTAGCAGAGCTACTCCAGAACTGTCAAACTCAATCCAAGAGCAATTTTCATTCTGGATGGCTTATTGGCACTGGTGGTAATAAATGTGTGCCTGCAGTATTGTTAGTCATCCATCTTCCTCTCCCACAGCAGTTGCATCCTGGGAAGGCTAATAGAAGTGTTTATTTAAAAAAAAAAAATTTCCCCTTCACTAGAGTAAGCAGATATGACAACACACAAACACACTCAGAGATCAAAGTTTCTGATTAAGAAGGTACTTATACACCTACCCATCAGATAGAGCCCAGCAAGGGCAAAATAATGGACAACCTCCAATGTTGAAATTAGGAAAAAAAGTATTTAAATTCAAAAGTTAAACCAGTTAAGCAAGAACTAAAAGTCCAAATGTTGGTCAGGGTCAGTCACCAGCTAGGTTAGGAAACCCCAGTCAGTCTCTGCTTATTCTGTAGACAACTTGGAAACAAAAACCCATAAGTTTTTCCTCAGGTTTTCTCTTACCTCAGTGAGGCCTGGACTTAACTTTTTCCTACCCACTGGCTGGTCAAATCACTTGTAAAATGAGCCATTTCAGCAGCCAGTAGAAGACAGGCCTTGCAAATCCAGTTTCCTCTGTCTCTGGAAGGAGTCTCTTCTATTTTGTAGAAAAGCCCCAGCTAGAAATCTGAGTCGTCCCCCTTTCTAATAATCTTATTACAGATGGAGGTCCCCCCCTCAGGCATGACCATGGCAGTTGGTGCCACAGGGTAAGATTCTTTTCATTCCTGTCTCCAGGGATGACTAATCAACCCTTTCTGCCCTGGCCCCAGTGCCATTGGGCGTAGTAACTTTTCCAACCATACCTGCATTTTAAGTACAAATGGTCAGATTTTGTCCTCACTTCCACCAGTGAATCGGAATCAGTAGAGTAGAAAGAGTAGAATGTGTTTTTCTGGTCAGGTTGCTGTATTGTTCCTTAAGAAAGATACAGTTTAACTTAAAAAAATTGCACTGCAAGTATCTTTTCTTGGAAACGAGTCCTGCTGGATAAATAAAGGAACCCATTCTAATATATTTCTGTATTTGCAGGGTAAAGACATACTTAGTAATTAATATATAGATTTCTATTTTAGTTCCCTGACCTTACAAACAGATTCATGGAGGTAGATGCTTGAGCCCATGTTTAGTCTCTGTCTTCAGTGGGATTCTGCATGGATATATCCATCTGCCTGCATGATTGGGCCCTAGTAAGGGAATGTTAATGATGATGTAATTCTCCACTGATTAAATAAAATTTCACATAGATAATTATCCACAGAATGAAAATAATAGTCAGACTGTCTCAAAATCTCTAGTGTTTAATTAAGAGTGAAAATTATATTGAGAAGTGTCCATTTTACATTAGCTGGATTACCATACAGTTGCCACTTTATTCTGCTTTTTTTTGCTAGAGAAAGCAATTGCTGCTCTGTTGTTATGACTACATTAACTTTTTTTTCGTTCCTGCTAGTGTGTGACATAGTCTGCCAGATACAAATGCTATATCTACTGCTGAGTTTGTGTATGGGTTGGACGATAGGCAGAATGAAGAAATCTCAAAGCAGACCCCTTCAGTGGGATTCCACTCCAACATCCACTGGCATTGCTGTAGTAGTTGTTGTAACCCAGGTTTGTATTTGTGTTGACTTTTTTTGCTGTACTGTAGACAAACTGTAATACTGTTACCTACTTTGGCAGAAGTGTATTGTTGAGTATGATATAACTGGGAACATGCCATTTCCATATTTTATGACTGGGTGAACATCAATATCTTCAATCTTTTTTAAACATTTGAGCAGAGAAAATAACAACAAATCAAAATAACCACTAGACAGAGTATGTAACAAGTGATAACACATCTGCTGTCACTATTTAGCATCCTCAACTCAGCACCCTTAGATTATGGCATCTAGTGGTCTTTCATATCCATCTAGGAGAATTCTTGAACTGTTCAGATGTAGGATTGGTCCCTCAAATATAAAAGTGGTCTAGGACATATACTGAAAAGAGGAGTTAATGTAATTAAATAAAGTCAGTTTAGAATAGCAAATAAATCACTAACATTATAGTAAATCTTATCTTAGTAGAGGGAGCATCCACCCTTGCTGGTCCTTTGAGGTACCTAAAAAAAAAAAAAATCAAAATTAAGGAAGAGAGAATCAGAGAAGTGGAGGAGCAGAGAGAAATTGAAGACAGTAATGAAGGAAAGGAATGTTGCAGGCATATGGCTACTGGTTTTGGAAGGGAGCCAGATGTGGACTGTCACAAGATTTGTCATCTTTGTAACTAGTACTGATCCCAGACAGAAATTAAATGGAGCCCTGGAATTCTCTTATTAGCAGTTAGTATTTAGTAGTGATCCCTACTAAGAATAAGCCTGAACCAAAGCCCACAGATGTCAATTGGGAGTCTTCCTATTGGTTTCAATGGACAGTGGATCAGGCATAAGTCACAGAAGGTGGTGCTACTAGAGAGCATACTAGTTCAGGTAGGATGGGGGTGTCAATTGGGAGAATTAGTGCCTAAAGCCTAATCCAGCTCCTTTTGAAGTCGATTAGCAAAACTCCCACATCAGTAAAGCAGGATTGTGGTTCTCCATCAGATTCCTCTCAGAGGAGAAAATGGCGTTTAGCTGCAGCTTTGAAGCTCTAGGTCACTACATTATTTGAAATTTTAAATTAGTGAATTTCTCAAAATATTAGGAAAGGCAGGACTCAGACTCCTTCCCTGCTAACAGAAGCATCAGTTGTACTTAATGTGTTAATTGGCAATGCCAAAGGAGCAGTTCTAACTATTGCTTTTAGCAGTGTGGCTGGTTCAGGCAAGAAGACAGAACTGAGGCATTTGTGCTGACAGCTAGTTTCATGGTCCTATCCTGAATAGAGTGAGTTATTCGCGGAAATGTAACGTAGGTGCAGTATTGACTCTAAATGTGCTTCGGTGGTGTTTTGCAGAGTGTTTTACTAATTTGGGAGCAGTTTGAAGATACTAATCACCACAGCTACCATTCACACCACGGTTTAGCAAGTGGACTTCTTATTGGTCTAAGAGTTTGCCTATCTTTATCATTGGCCTGCGGTCTTTACCAGATCATCACAGTGGAGAGAAGTACACTCAAAAGGGAGTTCTATATCACCTTTGCCAAAGTAGGGCTCACATCTTTAAAACTAATGTCTTCCTTTGTAAATATTGTTGTGACATGCTATTGACTGAACTATGCTTTCCCTCTGTGAGGGAGTTAATGATTAAGTATTTGATTTGATTAAATAAACTGTATTCTTTCAGTATCTACTTTTCAGTTAAATTTGATGTGAAAAGCATTAAGTGTGGTTTTCAATTCTGTTGATTGATTGCGGAACAATGGATATTTAAGATGTAAAATAAAGATGGAAACATGTAAACGTAATCTCCCTAATTGTCATATCTATCTTCTGTACTGACATATCAGAGTAAATGATATAAAATGCCATTCTTCTCTTTCAGGGCTGCATCCTGTGGTTTTTGTGCCACCCAGGTCTTGCAACCATTTCTGTGCTATTTAGAGACTATCAAAGAGAGAAGGTATGTATGGGCAGCATAAAATCAATGTGGGATTTGAATAGAAATTTGGCATAAGCTGCAAAGGAATTGTTCCTTCTGTTGAGTGTTCTATTAGCAAACTCATGTTCCAAGGCCTCTAACATTTACATTCCTAAAGTAACCCGCAGAGTTTGTCACACCACTGTCACTGGTGCAAAAGGGAGTCGTGGCTGAAGCCCTGCCTACCTTGTAAAATAGAAGGGTAATCGTTTTTTGGAAGAAGTGGGGGATACTTGCTAAGGTACAGCAAAAAATGGCTCTAGGTAAAAACTCAAAACTTTTGTTGGTTTGCCTACTTCGTTTAAAAAAAAATCTCTGGGGAGGCTTTTACGCTAATTCCCAAAAATATATATTATATAATATAATATATACAGGTGGCTAAGGGGATCAAGAAAGCTACAGCTAAATAGTATTTGGATAAAAAGATGTTCTCCAAATGTATAATTTGGTTTGTAAACTCTTAATAATGGAAAACAAAGATAGATTTATTTGGCTTTCTTGTTGCTTTAACATACCGAGAACTAGTGTGTGGAGCCTGCCACACTGAGATAAAGTACACCATCATTCTCAGGTGGGTAAGTACATCATTCCAGAGCCGAGTTCTCTCATTCCTCACAGTTAAGGCAGTGTGTGTATGAGTGTGCAAATACTTTCTGAGACTGAACCATTAATGTTCAGAGGATATGCAGGTAGAATGATATGCTACTAAAAATATAGAAGAAATGTAGCCCTTAATTTACTTTTAGTGCTTTGATTCCTATAGCTACATTCATTTGCTGGCTGGAAACCTTTATGCTGGTTTTTTCAGCTCTCTTGAGATGGGATTCAGTGCAGGAAATTACTCCTCCTTGAGATGTAGAGGTCTGGTAGCACTGTCCTTGGGTACTGGGCAAGTTTAATCACTGTGCTTGGGCAACTGCAGTTCTGAAACTATGAAGATTTAATATTGTTTCCTTTTAATTAAAAATATAGAAAAATATGTGGTCAGTAAACATCACATTCAGTTGAGGAAAAACATGTATTTAAAACAGATGCTCTTATACATTAATATAGAATTTCCTCAAAGTGCCTATACACACAAGTAAACTCTCACACCATCTTTGTGTGCTGGGTAATTATTAACATGCACGTCATTTACAGATGGAGAAACTGTGGTTAAAAAGCCTTGTCTACACTAGGAAATTAGATGAATAAATTACCACTGTTGCAACTCCATGGATGGAGGCAATGGGGCAGATGGGGCTCAGGCATTTTACTGCTGTGTCATCTAAGGGCTAGATTCATGATGGGGAGTTAAGTGTGGCGATACTTGGCATTGGTCTGTAGAGTTACTCACACTCTGTCTCTATAGCCTAATGACTGTGAAAGTATTTCATACAAAGTGGAACAGCTTCAGCGGGTGAGATTGAGAGAGAAATAACCAAGTGGTTAGTGCATTCATCTGGGAGGTGACAGAGCTGGGTTCAAGTCCCTGACCTGAATCGGCCTCCCACATCCTGGGTGAGTGTGCTAAACACTGGACTACAGAATATAAGATTGTGTGGCAGTAGCAGTACTGGCACCTTCACCAACCATCCTTGCATGTTAGACATGCTCAGAGTTTACCAGACTGGGCCTTGCTGTGGAGAGAGGCCGTGAAGCGCCTCTTGTGATCCCACAAAGGCTTTTGTGTGAGGTAGGCTCTGAGTAGCTCTGTGGTGTCAGAACTTCATGTGTGCCATGACAAGTGGCTTCATGAATGCCCACTTGCAGGATTTAGGGGGCCTCATGGAGTTTACCAGTAGAAATGTAGGCACCTATGGGATTAAGCAGCAACTGAGCAGTGGTTTTGTCCAGTGGTGCCTAAATGTTCTCTTGTGAATCTATCTTAGTGGTAAAAAAGTGCTGTGTGTGCCTGTGGAGCTGAAGTGGTGAACTACAGCATAGTTTCTCAACCTGTGGTACATGTACCCCTGGGGGTACGTGAGACACAGGCAGGGGGTATGTGATGAAAAACCCAGTGAAGGGAGGCAGCCGCCAGCTTCCCACCCAGTCCCACCTCTGAGCTTGGAGGTAGACAGCAGCCGCCCCAGTCCTGGGAAGCTGGGCGGCAGCCACTGTCTTTTTGAGACACCAACTAGCAACCGCTGGCTTTTTGGGAAGCCGGGCAGCAGCTGCTTACGTCCTGCCCAGTCCCAGCTCCCACGTGGGAGCCCAGTGACAGCTTCCTACGCCCTCCGAGCTGGGCTCGCACCTGGGTGGCTGCCACCTGCGCCCCAGCTCTGAGCCCAGAGAGCGCCTCCCGTATCCTGGCTTGAAGATGGGCAGCAGCTGCCTGCCGCCTCCCACTCCTTGGGTCCCAGCCTGCATGGAAGCCGCCTCCACCCCGGCTCGGAGCAGATGGCAGTCACCCACTTCCTGGGCTGGCAACTAGGCAGCAGCCATCTATAACTTGCCCAGGTGGCAGCTCCCCTCCCCATCTCGAAGGCCCAGTGCCCAGAAAGCCAAGCAGAGAGCCCAGTGGCTTGCCCAGTCCTGAAGCCGGGCTCTACACTCAGGCTTACTTGTCAATTTCACTGCTCAACTAGAGCTATGAAATTGACAAGTATGACAGCCCCATATTTTACCAGTATAAAAATGTTCAGAGGGACCCACACTGTGTGATTTTTCCCAAGCCTGCACCCCCTAGGGACGGCTATGGGGAGCGCTGCTATCAATTCTGGTGGGCCACTAGTGCCTGCTCAGACCTCCTCACACAGACGAGAACTTGAGAACACCATGGGACCCTGCCATCAGGCCATAGTGATTGGCTGGCATTGACCTCTGCTCCTGTATGGAGGAAGGGGAAGAGGGAGGAGGGGAGAAACAGCAGGAGGGTTTGTGATCTGCCACAGCCACACAGCATTGCAGAACTCTCCTGCTATATGAGAAATTAAAATTTTCAAAAATTAGGGGGGTGCTTGCTATTTAAAAGGTTGAGTAACACTGAACTGCAGGACTGAGATTTCAAAGAGCAGACACAGGCTAAAATATTATGTGACCTGTCTAGGGCTACCCACTGAGCTGAGATCCAGAATTACTAGTTAGGAGTTCCCGGTTCCCAGGCCCATGCTCAAACCCTTTTTAACTACTGCACAGTAGCAAAAGGTGTTCAATAAGCTTCATTATGCTTATAAAAACAAAGTCACTGATTTTATTTTATTCTTTCTTCAAAGCATTCACTTTCTCTTTCCCCGACTCCCTTTTTGTCTTTAGGTTATTACCATAGGTGTTATCCTCTGCCAGTCTGTCTCCATGGTTATCCTCTACAGACTTTTTCTGTCTCATAGTCTATATTGGGAAGTGTCTTCTCTGTCATCAGTGACATTGCCACTGACCGTAGCATCGGGACATAAAAGTCGACATTACTTCTGAGAGAGATTTAGAAAAGAATATAATGCAATAATGACCCAAATACAGCTGTTTTCATCAGGTCAATGTGCTACATCAGTTTCCCTGGAAAAACTGAATAATAAAAACTGACCCTGGATCTGAACAAGTCGCCAAATTAGTTACATTAATTTAAAAAAAAAAAAAAAAGCCGGTATGAAAATATATTTAAAATCTGAGTGTTTTAATAGATATTTGTTTTTGTGGCATACGTCTTGCTGAGTTGTGTGACGACAAAGGAAGACAAAGGGCTCTAACCTTTCCCATTCATAGCCACAGTGTTTTCACAATGTTTCCAAGAACTCCCTCACTTTGTATCAGTATTAAGTTTGAAGGCCCAATAAATCCAGTCCTTTAAATGTCTGAGAGCTCAAACAAGTCTGAAATAGGCCAATTATGAAATCAGGGTAATACACTACATAAAAGTTTTTGCTTATCTTTCTGTGCTGTAAAGAAAATGAATTTTGTGCTTAAATTTAAAGGACTTGAAAAACAAAATTGCTCCAGGAAACCAATGTAAAATGTTTACAGCTAACTGTGCAGTAAGCTTGCTTTCATTATTTGTGCAAAAGGAAAGCACTTCCCCCCCCCCCCTCAGTGTTGGTATTAGTTTGAATTTTAACTTAAGCACCATTGGGGTTTTTAGCCATAACAGTTTTTAGATAAATATTACTAAAAATGTAACATAGGTACGATGAGGCTTTAAAGAGGTACCAACACTAAAGTAAGAAAAACAGCAGGCTTGCTTTTTTAGAAAAGAATGTGTGATGTGGTACTAGAATTTTAATCCTGATATAATTCATTTCTCTTACATTGAGGATTCAATCATAATTAAGCCATATACACAGATTAAATTAACAGAAGCATTTCAAATAAATGTTGGTTTCAGTCATCAACTAGTCATGATTTCCTGCCCAAGGATACTTAATCAGGATTAAATTTTCTATGAATAATTGAAAAACAAAATACTCACTGGATTTGTTATAATCCATGTTGGCACTAGGTTCTAAGTAGTTGCCATCTTCCAGCCATTGTAATAAAGCCATACATCTTTGTGATGCCCTAGCATTCAGAATGCCAGTGTAAATATATACTTTATTGAAGTGTCTATTTATTGAGTGATTAAATCATTTTGTCAATTTTTTTCTATATCATATGAACATTCCTGTTAAGTCATTGATTGAAAACTACCTGTTTGTACTTGATTTGGTATTTGTCAAATTATCTAGATCTATTATTGTCACATTTTGTTTCTTCACTGCATTGATTTTACTTACTAGTAAACTTACTACATTTTTAGAAAAAAATGAAAATTCATATTTGTAATGTGTATTTGTGAAAATACGAAGATTATAGATTTTAATTTGAATATATTTGTGAATTTATTGTTCTTGTTTGCTTCAGCTGTAGATTTGTTTGAAACTAAAAGTGTTCCCTTTTTAGTTTCCAGGTAGATTAAATATTTGCCTTTGACTAAGGCAAAATGGCAACGTGACAAAGTCGCTCATTAAATCATCTCCTTGCTAGTTCTTCTCTGTAATTCAGGTCAAGAATGGCAGGTTGAGGCTAGAAAAGATGAGATATTATAATTTCACACGATCTGCAGAATGACTACAAGATTAATTATCACATTCCTCTGATAACCACATCAAAACGTTGTTGGTTATGTCTGTTTTTCACTTCCACAGGAGAAAGCATTCTGTTTTGGTGTAAGTCTCTAGTAATAGAGTAGGAATAGTTGTGGGTTTCCTCATGTACAAGGCAAATGTGTTTTCACGCGTTAAGAATGTACACTGATTTTGGAATAGAGACCGGAAATCTTACAGTTTGATTTGACATGATAAAGGTTTTAATTTATGCAGAAAAGGTATATGTTTCTTAAGGAGCATTCTGTGTTTTCTTTACCCAATGTACTCTTTTTTTTTTTTTTGGTTACTTAATAGAAATCATTCTATGGCACCTGCCTGTTAGTATAAAGGTAAACAATTCATTCACATCACATTATAAATGCCCTGAATACAGAATCCTAATTCAGAATTCATAGTTCATCTGACCATAAATATGTAGTATGACATTCAATCTTTTCATCTTCCTGAGCACATCCCTTGGTCAGCAGATAACCTCATCCTGCTCGTTTACGTCATACCAGCTTATTTGAAAACATCAGTTAAATCTGTCTTTTAATGTAACTATAGCAGTTACTTGTCACTCTGCTGGTAGTAAGTGGGGCCATGTCAAGTATCTTTTCTCTTGTCGTTTAGCATCTCTTAACCTTGTGAATCAACTCATTAATGTATATTTACATACCTACCCATTTTCTAAATTATTTCATAACTGCAGAGGCTAATAGCTTTGGAAAATGACCCTTCCATGCCCTTTGGTTAATGCATTGTGACCTGAAAATTTAGGGCCAGTTTCCCTCCTGCACTGAGATCAACTTGGCACAGGAAGGGGCATCAAGGCGCAGGTTCCACCGCCCTGATTTTCAGGCTGCAGCCGCTCTGACCTTGGCACAGTCCTAGATTAGAGCAGCCTCTGAGCAGTTCTCATTTACCCTAAAAGATCATACACCAGCTGAGAATAGGCAGAGGGCAGCTGTACCTGGTTCCTTCCCGAACATTACCTTGGCACACACCCAAGCTGTGTGGTTGCACAGGAGTCAGCTCACCTGGCTTTGTATCAACTGAAAGTGAAATTCTGAAGCTCAGCGTCTCCCACAACTCAGATACGTATGGGCTGCTCCCCTCCTGTCTGCAGTTTGAGGAGGCAGTTCAAAGCTGTAGCACAGCCCATGTTAACCACGCCCCTTTCGCCAGCAGCAGACCAGGGACTGATCACTTTGCTTCCAACTTGTCTTTGCTGGCCTTCTATTTTTTTGTTTTGATGGGCACTAATAAGGAGCTTTTCTTTCTTCTCCTGCTCCTGGATTGGGCATGGAATGGAGTGCTTTCAGCTCCCAGTGCCAGCACAGCAGCGCCTGCCTGCCAGGCTCCTCAGCCCCCTCTCAGATGTGGCAGGGCTGTCACATGAACACTGAGCTAAAGCCAAACCCTGTTCTACTTGCGTGGCAGCTTTCCAAGCTCTTCAGAGGGCAAATTGTGCCCTGCCTGCCTGCTAAGGCATAGCGCTCTGAGTCAAACAGGCATGTTGGATTTCCTCCTCCCTATGTTTGCCCTGAGAAGCCATGTCTCCAACAGAGAAAAGCCTAGTGTGGATATGCTGAGCAGGAAGAGACTCCAAGGACATGGAGGACTTCAGCAAGCCAGCCCAGGGGTAAGTCCTGGAGCACAATAGGTCTGGAAAGCCAAAACCCTTATGGGACTCCAGGCCCCTCTGCGCAAGTCCTAAAACAGGTCCTAAGGTCTCTGGGGCGAGAAATGGCTTACACGCAGCATCCAGTCTCCTAGCACAATCCAGGAAATTCGAGCACTGGGCAGGGGGAGTGGGACCGTGAGGCAGAGGACACCAAGGGTACAGTCTACACTTCACACTCCTGATTCCACAGTACCCGCACTACACGCCATCATGGCACAGATATAAATAGCAGCATGGATGTAAAGCACTGCTTAGGCGACTAAAGACATGGCTGAACCCTGGGAGTATGTATCCTACCCAGCTTTCTACATGACTAAGCAGTACCTCTGGTCTATGCTGCTATTTTTAGCAGAGTAGCGTCCCACTGTTGGAGCCTTTTCCTGCTGCCTCCCCTGGCCCGAGCCTTTCAGTGACACAGGTAGAGCCAAAAAACCCATTACGGATGTATGGAAGGTCAATGGTGCAGTAGCATCTCTAGCAAAAGATATGGAAATTCTGTCTGAAGGGGATGGCTTTCCCACGGATCCAGCTAATAGAAAAAGGATAGCCTCTCTGAGAAAGGACTTTGTTGTCCACCCTTAGAACATTCCTTGTACCAGAAGGGCCACAATGTCCTGCCTGGATGAACATCCTGAGTTCCAATCTAGACTTAAGAAAAGTTCCTGAGCCACAGCCTTTGTGGCAAAATCCTCAATGGATGCATGAGCTTTTCAGCCAGGGCCATGGCATCCGGCACAGTGATCAGATGCCACATCTGGCTTTGTCTCTGGAAAGTTGATGCTCGTTCAAGTTATGTGCTCATCTAAATTAACAGCCTCTCTCCTCTCTAATGAAAAACTCAACAAAATAATGGCAGAAAATGTAGCCAAAACAGAAGTCCCTTCGTCTTCCTCCCTCCGAACTCAGAGCTCTAAGGTGGAACTATAAACCTAGTAACAGACAACAATGCTCCTTTTGTCCATCTTCCTCATAAAGGTACCAGAGGAAAGACAACAGGTAAATCAGGAAAGACCCTAAAACTGAAGATTGGGTTGAAAATCTAGAGATGAATCTACCACCTTTAAGTGCATATTGTGGCAACAACAAAAAAATGGATCTGTGCCCTGACCTGAATTTAGAAGGCAGAATTTCCCCCTTCTCAGAAGAATGGTCTCAATCCAACACAGAAAAATGGTTGAGAGAGGTAACGAGTCATGGATACTCCCTCAAACTTCCCACCCCAATCTTTTCTTCATCCAACACCCATCTCAAATGTGAGCTGGTGTTATATGAAATCTCACATCTCCTGAAGAGAGGAGCAATAGAAAAGATTCCCTCAGAAGAAAGAGTTTTAGAACTTCACTTTCTTCATTGCCCAGAAGCATACGGTGGGTCAGAGCACTCCTGGAGCTCCAGCAGCTCCACAAATGGATAATGAAAACAAGATTCCAGACAGTGGCTCTAGCTTTGCCAGTAGCATGCCTGCCTCAAGTGGACTTCCTTTCTTCCATGGAACTAGCAGATGCATATCTCCATATTCCCATATGACTGTACCACAGACTGCTGAGATTAGCATATGGTACAGCCCACTATCTGTACTGAATGCTTCCATTCAGTATTTTACTGGCCCCTGGGCTTTACAAAGATGCTGGTGGTGACACTGGCTAGACTCACCTGTGCTCACCAGATACTCACCTGTAACCTCTCCTAGACAACATCTTGAAAAGAGCTCCAACCAAAGCAGCAAACACACCATGGCACAATCCAGATGTTGGATCTGCTTCAAACATAAGGATTTGTGATAAACACCAAAGAAGAGTTCCTTGACTCCCTCTACAAAGGTAGTTCACTTGGGAGTGGAGAAAGATTCATAGATCGTAGGACTGGAAGGGACCTCAAGAAGTCGTCTAGTCCAGTCCCCTGCACTCCAGGCAGGACTAAGCATTATCTAGACCATCCCTGAGAAATGTTTGTCTAACTTGCTTTTACAAATCTCCAAAATCCAAAGATTCTACAACCACCGTAGGCAATTTATTCCAGTGCTTAACTACCCTGACAGTTAGGAAGTTTTTCCTAACATCCAACCTAATGTCCAAGTTTTTCCTACTGTCCAACTGCCCTTGCTGCAATTTGAGCCGAAGACTTCTTTTCCTATTCTCAGAGGTTAACAAGAACAATTTTTCTCCCTCCTTTTAACAACCTTTTATGTACCTGAAAACTATTACACTGTCTCCCTCTGTCTTCTCTTCTACAAACTAAACAAACCCAATTTTTTCAATCTTCCCTCATTGATCATGTTCCCTAGACCTTCAGTCATTTTTGTTGCTCTTCTCTGGACTTTCTACAATTTGTCCACATCTTTCCTGAAATGTGGCACCCAAACTGGACACAATACTTCAGTTGAGGCCTGATCGGCACAGAGAAGAGAGGAAGAATTATTTCTTATCTTGCTTACAACACTCCTGCTAATACATCCTAGAATGGTTTACTTTTTTTGCAACAGTGTTACACTTTTGATTCATTTAGCTTGGGATCCACTATGACCCCCAGATCTCTTTCCATAATACTCTTCCTAGGCAATCATTTCCCATTTTGTATGTGTGCAATTGTTCCTTCCTAAGTGGAGTAATTTGCATTTGTCCTTATTGAATTTCATACTATTTACTTCAGACCATTTCTCCAGTTTGTCTAGATCATTTTAAATTTTAATCCTATCCTCCAAAGCACTTGTAACCCCGCCCCTCTTGGTATTGTCAGCAAACTTTATAAGTGTACTCTCTATGTACTACTCTTTATCTAAATCACTGGTGACAATATTGAACAGAACTGGACCCAGAATTGATACCAGTGCGACCTCACTTGATATGCCCTTCCAGTTTGACTGTGAACCACTGGTAACTACTGTCTGGGAATGGTTTTCCAATCACCTTATCGTAGCTCCATCTAGGTTGCATTTCCCTAATTTGTTTATGAAAAACAGTATCAAAAGCCTTACTAAAGTCAAGAATATCACTTCTACCACTTCCCCTTTATCCACAAGCCTTGTTACCCTGTCAAAGAAAGTTATTAGCTTGGTTTGAAATGATTTGTTTGTGACAGATCCAAGCTGGCTGTTACTTTTCACCTTATTTTGGCTAAATGATTGCAAATTGATTGCTTAATTATTTACTCCATTATCTTTGAGTACTGAAGTTAAGCCAACTGGTTTGTAATTTCCCAGGTCGTCTTTATTCCCCTTTTTATAGATTAGTACTATATTTGCCCTTTTCAAGTCCTCTGGAATCTCTTCCATGACTTTTCAAAGATAATTGTGAATGGCTCATATCTCTTCAGTCAGCTCCTTGAGTATTCAAAGATGTATTTCATCAGGCTAAGGTGACACCTTGAAGACACCTAACTTGTCTAAATAATTTTTAACTTGTTCTTTCCCTATTTTAACCTCTGATCCTATTTGTTTATTTTCACTGACATTCACTGTGTCAGATGTCCAATTATTACTAAACTTTTTGGTGAAAACTTAAACAAAAAAGTCATTTAGCACTTCTGCCATTTCCATATTTTATGTTATTGGTTTTTCTTCCTCATTGAGTAATGGGCCTGTTATGTCCTTGGTCTCCCTTTTGCATCTAATCTGTTTGTACAATGTTTTCTTGTTACCCTTTTATGTCTCCAGCTAGTTTAATCTGGTTTTGTGCCTTGGCCTTTCTAATTTTGTCCCCACATACTTGTTTGTTTATATTCATCCTTTGTAATTTTACCTATATTCCACTTTTTGTAGGACTTATTTATTTGTTTATTTTGAGTTTCAGTTCATTGAAGATCCCCTGGGTAAGCCAGGGTGATCTCTTGCCATGCTTCCTATCTTTCCTACTCAGTGGGATAGTTTCCTCTTGTGCCCTTAATGTCTCTTTGAAAAATTGCTAACTCTTGAATTGTTTTTCTCTTTAGGTTTGCTTCCCATGTGATCTTATTTACTAACTCCCTGAGTTTGGTAAAGTTTGCGTTCTTGAAATTCATTGTCTTTATTGTGCAGTTTTCCTTCCTACCGTTCCTTAGAATCATAAACTCTATCCATTTCATGATCACTTTCACTCAAGCTGCCTTCCACTTTCAAATTCTCAACCGGTTCCTCTCTATTTGTCAAAATCAAATCTAGAACAGCCTCTGCCCTAGTAGCTTTCTCCATCTGCTGAAATAAAAAACTGTTTCCAGTACATTCCAGTAACTTGTATGGTAATCTGTATCCTGCTGTGTTGTTTTCTCAAACATGTCTGGACAGTTGAAGTCCCCATCACCACCAAGTCCTGTGCTTCAGATGATTTTTTTAGTTGTTTTTAAAAAGCCTCATCTACCTCTTCTTCTTGGTTTGGTGGTCTGTAGTAGACCCTACGATGATATCACCCTTGTTTTTTAGCCCCTTTATCCTTACTCAGAGAATTTCAACAAGTCTGTCTCCTATTTCCATCTCAACCCTAGCCCAAGCGTATACATTTTTATATATAAGGCAACCATTCCCCCTTTTATTACCTGCCTGTTCTTTCTGAGCAAGCTATACCCATCTATACCAATATCCCAGACAAATGTATTATCCCAGACACTTCAGTGACAAAGGTCTACCTTGGACGATTCCACAAGATCCAGAACCTGATATCCTTGTGGGGAAAATCTGCAAAGCTGACCAGAGCTTAGTGTCTACAGCTACTGGGCCTCCTGGTTTCATGTACAGTACAGGAATCATCCCATGGGAAAGCTCCCATCTTAGGTGCCTCCAGTCTTTCTCTTGAAAAACGGAGCCATGCACCAGTATGCATGCAACATCAGTTACTGTTCCAGATCTGGTTCTCAACACTCTAATGGTGAACAGTCCTTCAGAACATCTGCAAGAGTCTTCCTGTGTAGGTCAACCTGTTCACTAATCTCAAAAACACACAGTGGCCAAAGTACTTCACCAGGAAAGTGACCCCAAATCCCTAGGGACAGATGCTCTTTTGCACAGATGGCTACAAGGCCTGCTATATGCATTCCTACCCTTTACACTTCTAGGAAAGGGGATCCAGAAGATAAGGCAGGAGGAAGCAAAGGTGCTAGTGTTAACTCAGCACTGGCTAAGGAGACCTGACTTCTGTTGTCTGATAGAACTGAAATTGGAACCACCATTGCAACTATCAGTGAGACCTGACATCATTTACTGAAGCCCATTCCTCCATCCAGACCCAGCCCTTCCTACAACTGACAGCCTGCCTGTTGAGAGGAAAGCATTAGCTGCACTAAGATTATCTTCCAAAGTGATTGGAACTCTCCTCCAAGCAAGCTTCAGCACTAAAGGCCTACTCCTCCATCAGGACTAAGTCTAGCTCATGCTGTAACGAACATAACAAAAGAGTCTCATGGATTCCTAGTTATCCTGGACTTTCTTCTCCAAAGGCATAGACAAGGAACTTCAGTGCAACACCATAGTGTGCCAGGTGTCAGCCATAAGGAGTGTCCTATTCACAGGATCCTCTGGTTCCTTGACAGAGAATCATCAGGTATCCACATTTCTCAAGGCAGTCACACTGGCTAAAACTGTGGTTAGACCAATCTTTCCTAAGTGAGATTAAAAGCCCTAACAACACACCCTTTTGAATCACAATATCAATAGCTTCATTCTACCCATCGGTCAACCCTTGTTCTCTGGTCTCCATCACATCTGCAGGTATATCTATGCAGGAACCCCAATGTGCATTCCCTGATAATAGGGTGGTGCTAAGAATCCCAGCATCATTCTTGCCGAAGGCAAATTAATCTTTCCATGCCTCGCAGGAGATTGACCTCCATTCTCTCCAAAGTCACAGCATTCAACAGAAAAGTTGTGGCTCACATTAGATTCAAAGAGCACTGAATCAACAAGAAGACTGGGATTGTTTTATGTCTCCTTTCATCTGAAGTGACAAGGATTCAGGGTATCCAGACCATCATTAGCTAGATGCATCAAGCTATGTAAAGTAGAGGCAGAGAAGGCATCATGTGCTCCTATTCCAAACACCATCAAGGCACATTCCACAAGATCTATGGTGCTTTGTGGGTCAAAAGAACTCGTGCTGCCACTTCAGAGATCTGCAGGGCAGCAAAGTGGTCATAGGTTATCACTTTTATTGGACACTATAAATTGAACTTTCAGTTCTCTGCTGAGGTCTCCTTTGGCAGGAAGGTATTGCAGGTGTGGGTCCAATAATAATAGCATTGCTATTTTAGGCAATTAACTTGGGAGAATGATATCTTACCTATCTCATCCCGTTTTTCTTATCCCGCCCTACTTCTGTTCATTGCTTCCTGCTTCCCAGTCATATCAGAATTGTGGGACACGCTGGACTGCAGAATGGTAAATTTCTTACCTGATAGTTTCCTTTCTGTTAGCAGCATCTCCCACAATTCTACCTTCCCGTGTTAGATTCCTAGCCTCAGGACAGGTTTTTGGTAGTTATGCTAGTAGCCTATAGCCCACTGTACATTGAAATTATTGTTACTACTCACATTATATGAGTTTTTACACAGCTTTGAAATGAATCATTTGGCAGCAGGCCAGAGGAGAAAGCATGGCTAGCACAGGCTGTGCTGCAGCTCTGAACCACCTCTGAAAACTGCAGACAGGAAGGGGACAGCCCACATACAGCAGGATTGTGGGAGACATTGATAACAGAAAGGTAAATTTCTTGCCTAATAAAATTCTTTCTCAAATGGGTATCTGTGGCTAGGCTGAAGACTCTTTGTGCCACTGCAGCAGTGTAAAGGAACCAAAAGAAATGGATGCAAGATCTATGTACATGTGACACTGCCAGCCTACAGTAGGCTGGAGATGAATGATACTATCTTACTTGTTGACTCACTGAATATATAGTTCTGTGTTATCTATAGGATGCAGTTACATACTATCCTAAATTACTGTACATGAATATCAATTTTCATCAAAGGTGCCAGATATTGACAAGACTGCAAACTAAAGTTCTCTGTATTCTAACGGAACCCACTTCTAGGTGTGAGAGGGCATTTCATTGCCATGCCCCATCCTTGTCTTGTTTGCTTGTTCCAGTTATAATTATTGTTGTTAGGAGAGCTGTTATTAGGAAGTAGACTGAGATCACCAATTCACTTCCCAGAGACCCCCAACAGCCTTCCATTTCTACCAACTTGGGCTGCATTTGAACCATTGATCTAGAGGGGAACATTACCAAACCCCTAAGCCATTCATTTTTGTACCGTATTAAAATACATTTATTATACTTTTAAAAGTGTTCAGGCATGGGGAAGGGGGAGCATATTGACAATTACACATACATTTATATGTAAATAGACTGGAAAAACATCCAACATTCCATCTAATAGACATTAGTACATTCTTTCTCCCTCCCATGCAAACCAAATTTTTAGAGCCACTTCTAATGAACACTCTTTCTGGTTTCTATGCCAATGGAAGGCCAGTCATCTCTTTATTTTTGTTGTTTGTATCTTAGTCCTGCACATTAAGACAAGTTAGAAAGCATTTTTAGTTTATTTGGCCTTATTTATTAACTCTACTATGTTATGCAGCTAATTGATATTATTTAAGCATTATAGTAAATAACGTTGATTGGGCAGCTTAAAACTGACAACATGCAGTAGAAATTTAACTTTGTTTTATACGTGGGTGACTACATGTTCATGGTACAATGTACAGAAGTCAAGTGATGCCTAATATACTTTCAATTTTTTTTAAAAAGTCTCTTCTGAAAATTTAAAATGTTAAAATGAAAAAAGTAGATGTAATATTTATTTATTGATGCCCAGACCATCCCCTCATGCTAATACAATTACATATGGCACTTAAACTAAGCAAGTTACATATTATGGCAAAAAAAAAGGAATCTCAGAATTGCAACCATCTTCACAGGATCTGTCTCCCATCTTCCAGGAACCCATCACACACACAATCTTTGGAATTCAGGGCACCATTTCTTTTTAATCTCTCAGAACTTGTTCCCACAAGCACCCTCAGCATCCATACTCATGTCCTTACTCTGTCTCTACTAAGAGCATTCTATGTGTCCCCCAATCTTTTTTTTTCTCTCTCCCAGCCTCTTGTTTACTCTGTCTGCCAAGTCTTCACTCTCCCAAACACTCAGACCCGTGTCCTCTCCTGCCTTCAGCATTATCCTGGCCTTCACAGGTGCTGTTCCTGCTCCCTAAGTACTCACCTGCCATTTCTGATTCAGGGTGTTGCTATGCATGTAAAATCCTATGGCCTCATGCTGCTCTGCCTTCCCCTTGTGTAGTCATTTATGCCTCTGTAAAGTGGGTTGGCAATGCTGCCATTCTGACTGGCTAGCATTTCACACCCATTTTGTACCCACCCTGCAGAAGTGTAAATAACTACACAGGGCCCAAGCAGTGCTGATTCAGACTGTGTGTGTGTGTGTGTGTGTGTGTGTGTGTGTGTATTAACTTTCTTTTTCATTTTCACAGATCATTTTGCGTATTTTCAGTGACAGAAGGAAAGCTACTTAAATGCATTAAAAGCATTTTAAAATTAAAACGGTGGAATTGAGGCGGTTCCCATGTGGCCAAATTGTACACACAGTTATGCTTTGGCAGTCCCATACACAGGACAAGGTGGTGTGTCAGCTGCCAAGGAAAAGAGAGAGTCAGCTTCTATGTAGAATCTGCTGAAGGAAGCGCGCACGCACGCACGCACGCACGCACGCACACACACACACAGATTTTAAACCACTGCCCCATGAGTTAGAAAGGTTTCCAATTTAAGGCCATTTTTACACACATCAAACAAAATGGTGGATGGCTTCATCAGCCTGCAGTTTGAATAGTATTTTCTTACTTTGGGTAAAGAACTCTGAAGAGTTTGTTTAGGTTGTTAATGAATATTTTATTCTGCAGTAAAAGAGCTCACTGGGAAAAGCTATGTAAATATGCAATGTCATAAAAGCATCCACCGTTTTGTTTGAGGTGGTAACAAGATCTGAAAGGATGTGCATGTTCATGGTAATAGCAGTAAATAGTTTTTCAAACAGTTCTTGACCATGTGACCCTCTTTAAGACTATGGAATTATGAATTCCAATCCAAGGATTTAAAACATATATTAGCATTAAGGGTGGATCACTATGTACATAAACGTCTAACACACCAACCATGAAAATTTCCGTCAAAATTAAACTTGCCATTCAAAGTTTAGAGCATACAAAGGCAAACAGTTTTAAAATGTTTTTCCAACTTATATGAGT
Organism: Mesoclemmys tuberculata; assembly: GCA_007922155.1. NCBI lineage: Eukaryota > Metazoa > Chordata > Testudines > Chelidae > Mesoclemmys > Mesoclemmys tuberculata. Next base: position 20,674,622 of record ML675618.1, on the reverse strand, counting down.
ACCTTAAATTGTGTTTAAAAAGAAAAATAATAATTTGGAAGCATACCAATTTAATTTGCATTTTGGCTCTTGTGTAACACAAAATAGATTAGATTAAAAAACAAAATTTGGCAAGTGATTAGTCAATTACTTGATTTTACTGCTTTTGGTATTCTGAGAATAAAAATGAACAGATATGTTTTACTTTGAAAAATAGCCGATGCACATGTACCATAATCACTTTTCAGAAACACCCATGGAAGGCTTTCTACAGTACATATGACACATATGCCAAAGTAGCACACACAGCTCAAATATGTATTTATGCGATAGACTGCAGTACCTAACAAAGAACCAGTGGGGGTCAAAGATCTACTTTTAGTGCGTACGTTCAGATAAAACTGCATTAAAGTAATACTGAAGAACTGAATCTAATTTATAAAATGTAGGAAATGCAGAGTAACAGCATAAAATCAGGACACCACTGTCCCTAAATAGGTTATTTCCATAGCGATGATAGGAAACTGCAAATATGAACTAATGGAGTTTATGCCAGAAAGTCTTCAGGTGTTTGGGAGGATGGATCTTTAGGGAGTTAGGCTCCCAAAACACACACATTCCCCAAGATATCAAGATGATAGGAGCTTAACAATACTTAAAATAGCATTCTTCCATAAGCCAGGGCCATCCACATTGAATTCCTATGTCTCTTCACAGCCATCCAACCCCTTGGCATCATGGCTGTGGTGCCTCCCTGTGGGCTGCTACTTCTCAGAGGATAGGAGGCTTTTACTAAGTGCTGTTGGGAACCAACCTAATATTGATAGGAGCAAGAGTAACTTACTCTAGGAGTCCCCAGAGTTTTAAGGAAAGAATGATACCACAACAGCTTGCCTTACCTTTAACTGATGGCGGCCAATAGCTGCAGAGTGGCTTTTGGGGCACCAAGGATCAAGAGGAAGTGTGCAACAGATCAGGAATTCCCCACCTTGCTCTGTTGCTTTTTGCTCTCTTCCATTAATGGAAGCAGACGGAGCATTTGGCCCTCACTCATTGACATGCCCCTTGAGATCATAGTACTTGAGGCCACATTCTGCACTTTTTAGGCTGCATGCAAGTGCAAAGTTTTTGCAGACATCTGTCTGGTACCGGTGTTATGCAACTTACTTGCCCTTTTCTGTAGAGCTGCATTGGCTCTTGGTGGGTATTTCATTGCTCAAGTCAGGCCAGATACCTCCATGGTAATGTTTTAAGACATAGTTAGGCAGTCGTGAGGTTTTTCTGTGTGTGTATTTGGTTGTGATGCACATGGCCCACAGATACAAAACCAGTTTTTTAGTAACTGCAAATTATTAATCAGCCTTATTTAGGCTTCAGTTCTGCCCCACTTAAATCAAGGAGGGTTGGAGCAGGTCCCTTAGGAATAAATTTTCTGCTGAAACTTGGAGTCCCAGCATCTGAAGTATCCTGTATAGATGCTAGAAATGATTAAATGTCTGGATTTACAATTAGTAAAACGCCAGGTAAATTCACGACCAGAATTCTCTATAGAAGACTGTTATTTAGGATTAACACTTCAGACTGGAGTTTCAGCAGCCTAATGATTACACTTCACATAATGCTACTCAGATCCCCACGTAAGCCCTCAAAATAGAGTTGAAATAGGACTTAGATGATGCATAGGCCTTGTGCTGGTTCTTTGCACAGAGGTGCATATCACCTTGGTATCTATTACAGGTAACCACCTTATTACATATCTGATGGACAACACAGAAATGTTTCTGTGAGAGAAATGGAAACAAAGGCCAGTGTGAACCATATTACTCTGAAAGACAACTCTCTTCAGAAATGCCTCTTAATCCCCTTTTTCTTTGCCCTTTTCTCCCTTTGAAACAAAAAGCACAACCCTAGCCTCTAAGTCTCCCCCTCATCATAACTTCCTCTAGAAAGTCATCAGAGAGTGGTGCAAGATGATCTTCTTTCATGGGGACGAGTTATCCAGAGTTCACTGTGTTCCCAGTTCCTGCCCAAGGGGACAAGCCTTGGACCTGATTTCCCACCCTCTGTGTCACAATTTGTTATGTTGCTACTAGATGAATGAACTTGTCATTGAATCAATCTGGAATCTTGTTTCCATGTACCATGTTTCTGGGACAATGTTTCTTTTATCCAACAGTGGAGGAGACCCTAAATACATACAGATGATCAGGGTTTTATATAAATGATGGAATTCTCAATGCAATTAGCATGTCAGAGGAGGTAACCTGCTTGATACATGAGATTTTTCTATCACTAAGCTTGTATTATATATTGAAAGTTTGTTTCAATTTCTCATATCCCAGTACTATTCCAAGCTCAAAATATCAGTCCAAACACTATTTATTCTGTTATTAATTAAGTAATTTCAATTCACATGTTCTGTTGTGAAAAAGTTAGGAATAATGAAAAGTACAGAATCAAGATTATGAATTTCAGAGGTGAATGTACAACATTAGGGTCTGGATAACCCATTCATGAGTTCATGGACACCAAATTCACCAGGGAATGTTGCAATTCTACAGAGCATCTGAGTCCTAGATTTTGCATCTGGATCTCTAATTTAGCTTGAAGGTGATTAAAACCATAGAGTCAGACATTTTCCTGTTTGCTATGGATTTGAGAAGGCTTCAATGCTTAAATTATTTCATGAAGTGTCAGTTGTAATTTAAATTCCAAAATTGGATCCAAATCCTCAAGGAAAAACATATGAAGAATTGAACTAATTCTGGCCCTCTTTGACTAAGGCAAAATCCACAAACAGAAACACAGACAACAGGGAAGGACACCATTCTCATTTCCTGCATGTATCTCTCCCCTATGTCAATAGAAGCCGAGCTGACACATCAAAAGCAGTATGTGGCCTTATACTTGCACCAAAGGAAAACAGATCAATGTGATACTCCTTTCATAATACCTGGTATGTCAGAGAATCCACCATTGGAAGAGTACTGCAATATCTAATCATAACTTGGGTTCAAGATGAGGATATTCCTGCTCAACTTGATGAACAATGTGGTACAGAAGTTTTATCCATGTGATTTTTGTGATGGATATGTGTGGAAAAAAAAACCCTGAGATATGAGGAATTTCAATTGGAGGGACATATGCTTGAGTTCTCACGCTGGCAGTACTAAAATAACATTGGAATGTCTCAACATTATAGATGACTGTGTCCTTACTCAAAAAGTGTTACAGTCAACATGCGAGAATTATTTATTAGACTTTGTCCTACCAGATAAGAAAAACTGATCATAGAAGTAAAAATTAATGGTAATTTAGATACAAGTGATCATGACTTGATCACATTTATAATATGCAAGCAGAGTAAAGTCCAGACCAGTAATATATCTACTTGGTGCCTTCATAAGGCCAATTTCACAAAGCTGGAAACAATTATGAGCCAAATCAACTGGAAGGAAGAATTTAATCGGAAAAATTGTGAATGATAATTGGGAATCATTTAACACTCCCTTACTACATGCCCAAAAAGCCACAATTGATTAAATAGGCTGTGCTGGTTAAAAAACTGACCTGGTTTAGAGAGAAAGTGAAGGCATGAAATAAAAAAATATTTAACAAATGGAAGAAAAGGAAATTTGTTAGTAATAAATATAAATCAGAAGTTAGGAATTGTAGAAGATTGATAAGAGAGCAAAGGGACACAAGGAGAAATCTATGGCCAGCAGAAGACACCAGTAACTCAGCCAGAGATTATGGGCATACTACAAGAGTGGGTGGGTGAGGTTCTGTAGCCTGACAATGTTCAGGAAGTCAGACTGTATGAGCATGATGGCCCCTTCTGGCCTTAAAATCTATAAGTTAAGGACAATAAATAGGAATTCTTTAAATATATTAGGAACAAAAAGAATCCTGGCAATAGTATTGGTCCATTAGTAGATGGAAATGGTGGACTTATCAATGATAATGCAGAAAAGGTAGAAGTGTAAAAAATATTTCTGTTCAGTATTTGGAGCACATGATATAGTTTCATCATATGGTGATGATAACACTCTTTCCATTCAACTGACTTCTCTGGAGGATGTTAAACAGAAGCTACTGCAGTCAGACATTTTTAAATCAAAAGGTTCAGATAACTTGCACCAAAGAGTTTTAAAAGAGCTAGCTAAGGAGTTCACAAAACCATTAATGTTGATTTTCAATCAGTCTTGGAGCACTGGGGAAGTTCCACAAGACTGGAAGACAGCTAATGTTGTTCCAGTTTTTAAAAATGGTAAATGGGATGACTCAAGCAATTATAAGACTGTCAGCTTGACATCAATCCCAGTACTGGTTTGGTACTTGATTAATAAAGAATTAAAGGTGATAGTGCTATTAACGCAAATCAGCATGGTTTTATGGAAATAGATCTTGTGAAACTAACTTGGTGTATTTTTGATGAAATCACAAGCTTAGTTAATAAAGATAATACTGTTGATGTAATATATTTAGAGTTCTGTAAGGTATTGACTTGGTACCACATGACATTTAGATTAAAAAACTAGAATGATATAAAATTAACCTGGCACACATTAAATGGATTAAAAACTGGCCAACTGATAGCCTCAAAATGTAACAATTAATGGGGAATTTTCATCAAGCAGGTATGTTTCCAGTCCTTTTTATCAGTGACCTGGAAAAAACGTAAAACCATTATTGATAAGGAGTGCAAATGACACAAAAAATGGGGGAGTGGTAATTAATGAAGAGGACAAGTCACTGATTCAGAGTGATCTAGATTGCTTGGTAAACTGAATGCAAGCAAACAATATGCATTTTAATATGACTAGATGTAAACATATGCATATAAGAGCAAGGAATGCAGGCCATGCTTACAGAACGGGGGACTCCACCCTGGGAAGCAGTGACTCTGAAAAAGATGTAGGGATCATGGAATAATATGAACGTGGGATCCCAATGTGAAGCAGTGGCCAAAAGAGCAACTCCTCCTGGGATGCATAAAGAGGGGAGATCTTAAGTAGAAGTAGAGAAGTTATTTTACCTCTGTGTTTGGCACTGGTGTGACCATTAATGGAATATTGTGTCCAGTGATGGTGTCCACAATTCAAGAATAATGTTGAAAAATTGGAGAGTTCAGAGAATAATGAAAGGATTATAAAACCTGCCTGAAGTGATAGACTCAAGGAGCTCAATCTCTTCAACTTCACAAAGGGAAGGTTAAGAGAGGACCTGCTCACAGTCTTTAAATACCTACATGGAGATCAAATATTTGATAATGGTCTCTTCAGTCTAGCAGAGAAAAGAATAACAGGATCCAATGAGTGGAAGTTGAAGCTAGGCAAATTCAAACTGGAAATAAGACATAACTTTTTGACAGTGAGCAATTTACCAAAGGTCATGATGGATTCTCCATCACTGCCAATTTTTAATATAAATAGAATGTCTTTCTAAAAGATGTCCTCTTGGAATTATTTTGAGGAAGTTCTGTGGCCTGTGTTATGCAGAAGGGCAGACTAGATGATCACAACAGTCCCTTTTGGCCTTATAATCTAGTAATGAAATCTGTCAATGCAATCCTGGCCTTCGAATCTCTTACTATAATTTTATTCCCTAATGACAAAGGCATGACCAGCCAAGTCCATATAAAACTTTTATTTCCCACCACTCCATCATATATTTTCTACATACATTACAAAAATACTATTTTAGCCATGTTTAAGGTTTTTAGTGTATTTAGAATACATTTCATAGTATGTATAGGGCTCAGAAGGAGTCATTAAAACCACTCTGAATAACCTAAAATAGCTTTATTTTTGTAACTGTAAATGCCACATTTAGGCATCCATTAAAATATGTGTCCAAGGCTAGATTACTGTTGATCTCAGTGAGACTGTGGTATTTTTATGTAAGGGAAAGCTGTGGGCCAGGACTGAAGTACATCTTGCTATTCCTCACCTTTGTACAGATTTAATTTTGGAAGAATGGAGGATATTCCAGAATTTGGGAGGCGGGTGAATGAGGACGAAACATTCCTGAGAAGAGATTGATGGTTTTGTGATGGTGTTTTGAAGCAGCTCATGGGTCTGGAATGTTCGAATAAGTGTGAACGGGGGAGGAGATGAATTAATGGGCAGAGTGCAGGTGAGGCTATCTGAAAGTGCATGAGTAATTCATTTATTACATGGCTCTCAAAATGCATGTCAGCCCCCCAGATAGAGTATGTACATGCATTTGTGTATGTAGATTTGTATGTGTGTGCGTAACCTACATAGTTCCCACAAACATTTCTGGGTGCAGTACTGTACTTGCAGCCAGAAATGTGTGCTCTTGAACAGCAGTGGAAATACCACTAGGGGGGATTGTTAAGCAATTTTGCATGGGGAAAAAAAAGAAAAAATGATAAGACTTAACTCTTGAAAATGACTGCAATTTTTGTTACTTAAAATGGTCATTAGACACCGCTAAGCAGGCACAGCACGCTCCAACTCTAATTCAGTCTTTGTAAGCAAACTCCTTTCTCTCCCAAACGTGATCCGAAGCCTGTACACAGGCGTTTTAATTGCACACAGATTAATGTAGCTTTGAAGTAATTGATCTTCCCTGGTACCTGCTTCCCGAGACAGTTGTTCTCACAATACCACTACAGGCACAACCCAGAAGCACTTTTTTGCCCTTAACATTTAGACAACAGCGCACAGGCTGGAGTTCATTCTCAGCTCTTGTTTAGTCAACTCTGAAATCTTCAACAACACCCTTAAAATAAATTAGTTGGGTGGTGGTGGTGGAGGAGGGAGATCGGAGCATTTTCTTTTCAAGGATTTTTGGAGAGGGGGAAAGGTGGGGGGGGGGTCGCAAAAAGAGACCAAAGCTGTGACGTGTTTTTCTTCTGACAGAGGCAGAAATGGATATAGGAGAAATGGGTATTACTTACTGCTCTGTTTAAATGAACCGCTCCTAGAGTGTGAAAGAATTCCTAAAACAATCAGAATATCTTGTGTCCCACATCTCTCTCTAAACATTGGGCACTAGTATCAATGCAGCCTGAGTACTTTGGCGGGGACCTTAACCAGAATAAATTCACAGTCATTTGCCATACCGACTGACATACCCCTCCCCCTCTCCCCATAATTGTTTTAATAAATCTACACTATTTCAATGGACTTTGGGGAAATCCAGTGCCCCTTTTATTTGGCGTCACAGCAAATGAAATGAATGAGTGGGTAATTTTAGGAAGAAAAGTGTAAAATAAAATGGGTCTCTAGAAAAATCCTGGATGACAGAATGTCTGTGTATGGTTTTTTGTTTTTTTTTCCCTGCCAAAGCAGAATGTCAAATACTGTCCTTTTATTTTTATTTTTTTAAAGCATGCTAAAAGGAAAATTCTTCACAGAATCTTAAAGAACTTTTTGACACAAGAGCTGCAAAATCTATTTTCTAAACAAAGATTTATACATATTTATATGAGCTTAATCCAGATTTTTTTTTAATAAATCATTCTCAGAACTGCAGAGGTAAACTATATGTAAATACCTCAAGTAATAGGCTTGTAGTGCAAATCACATCATTTTATCTTCAATTTTGCATTCGTTTTTCTGGCTTAAAGGTGCATCAGAGATATGCATTTTAGCATATTCAGAACACGGGGCGTGAAATTAAATGTTTGACAGAGTGAGAAAAATATACAGACTTTGGAGATGCCTTAAAAATAGTAATTTATGCAGATCTAGAGGAGTGAAATCATTTGCAATGGAGTGACCCTCTCTCCAGGAATTTTTTGCTCAGTGTTCTTCTCTAATCTCCTGCTGTATCTTCATTTTTCATTGAACTAGCCAGTTTTCTGCAAAGCAGTCTTGTAGATAAGGGAAGTGCTAAAAGAAGAAGAAAGAAGAAGCTCAGTGGGTCCGTTTCCATTGCACTTTTACCCAAGGCAATGGGCAGAATTTAACGGATTCCTTCCAACATATGTTTTTGCCAGATAAGTAAACAGTGTGTGTCGGAAATGAAAAAGCATTTGCAATTTAATGACATTACAGCTCTCAGCTTAGGCTGGCGTGCTGCGAGGCGAAAAGCAGAAAGAGAGAGGAGAGTAGAAAGAGAAAAAGAACAAAGTTCATCTTCCCTTTTGTGCATTTTTATCAAGGAAAATATTACTTCTTTCCCCCTCTTGTTCTCTTTTCTTTTTCTCTTTGCTTTTTTGTCTCACTCATTTACATTTTTTTCTTTTTTCCCTGTTTCTCTCCTCTGTTCACTTTTACCTTTTTCTTATACTGCCACTGAATCATCCCTTCCCCCCCCCATCTCCCACCTCATTGTATTGAGTTATTCATCTATTTGGGCCATTCAGTTTTTACCTATAAGAAGCTGTTTATCCAACAATATATCTTTTCTTTTTCCCCCTGCGTTGTACTCCTAGTGCCTTAGCTCACAGTCAACAGGATTGTTGGGGGGATTATAATGTTTCATTTCAAAGCACTACAAATCTGCTCTCTTTCATTCAGTCCCTGCTCCTGCTTCTTCTGATACTTGTCATTTCATTTCAAATTCATTGCATTCTTTAGTTTTAGCCTCCCAAAAACTGAGCGGCCTGGCACTTAGTCTCAGTAGCAGTCCTTCAGCTTTGCCTTGGGTTTGAACAGCTGGGAACTACCTTTGGGTATTGAAAGGTACCAAGCGGGTTCCATTGGTGGACCATCTACATTAAATTTTAGATCTATCTCCATTTTTCAAGGTGTCACTTGACATGGGACAGTCTTTCCCGTGTGACAGCAACATCTGCTGCTGCTGCTTTGTCTCTTTGATTGACTGACTGTGTCTCTGTGTGTCTTTGCAAGTTTGCACATGCATGTTTCTTCTGGGCTCCTAATTCAGCCCTTCCATTGTGTTCTGATCCAAAATCCCCTAAAAGATCTAATCGGGTACCTGCATCAACATTGGAGGACATTACAGACCACAAAATTCAGTGTAACCCTATACTTTTGTATACTTTTATAACACTTTTGTATCCGGCTTCCTATCCTATGAATTTTCCTTTTTAGCTCATTTGCATATGGAAAAGACAAAGGCCAAGGCTGGACGAGTCAATAAGGGCCACTCTGTGATTGCCGAACAGCGTTTCCCTGCAGCTCGCAGCACTGATTTGGACACCTGGCACTGCCCCTTCTCCCTAGGCACATCCAAAGATCAACAAATTAGTTCAGAGTACTCAAAGCACCTTCGTTTCCTATATTGCTTACATCCGTTTTCCCTTGTTGAAGGCTGTGCAGTTACAAATTTTAATGTGGAGCTATCCTTAAAAAAAAAATTTTTTTTTTAAAGTTTAATTTAATACCACAGATTTTAACACAAATTATATTTTGAGAATGGTACACAGAAGTCACTTGCTACACCCTAAGGTTAACCTGCAGATTGGGTGTAATTGAAAGTATCTCTAGTCAGTTGCAAGTCCTATCATAGAGGCACATATTTGAAAAGATGTTTAAAGAATATGTACTTGTCTAAAGACTTGTGCATGTTTTTACCATGAAATTACATCTTCCACATCTTCCAGATTCGGTACTTGGTAAGTAAAAAAGGAAATCTGTTTGGACATAAGAAGGTAAAGTAGCTAGAGGTGGTAGTTTAATCAACCAAGGATATATTTCAATGTTTTTTCTGGTCTTCTAGGCATTAGCACTTTAAATTCATTATGTCTGTTTGACAGATATATGCAGCCTTAAGGATCTAAAAATGAAATCCAAGGATAGCCTGCTAGAGGACATATATTGAAGTTAAGAGATTAAAACGGTCTAACCATTGCAAACAGAATGGAACACCTCACATTTCTCATACCTTGTAAGCATGAGTATTTTGCAGATGTTAAATACAGTCTGCTCTAATTATATTTTTTTTTTAAAAAACTGCTCAAGAGCTGCAGCTTTCTAACTTTTATACTGATGAAGTGGATATTAGAAAGAAAATATTAGCTGCCATGCAGTCTCAAGATGGGGAAGCTTTACGTGGGGGATTTTCTCTATCAATAGTTTAATAAGGAGGGTGCAGCCAAAGCAGCCTTTCTACATGCTTTAAAGACTCAAGAATCGTGCATGAATTTCATATAAGGCAAATAACAAAAGAGCCAAATGAGAAATCGAGTCTCTCTCTGTCTAACTGGGACATGGAGAACTCTGTGTCATTAGAGCAATTTAGCAATGTTAATGATCTGTAATATTAATACATCATACTTGAGAATGGGGAAGAGTTGTCATAATTAAATGCATTAAGCTACAATTAAAGAGTCATCTAAGCAGTTGTAAAGATACCAGTGATGATAAGGCTGTTCATTACATTCCAAACCTCTCTGACCGTGTAACTTCCTCACAGGCAGGTTTAGTTACAGGCAGTCCGCCTTACTCCAGCATCAGACATGTCAAAACAGCAGCCACACATGAAGGCAATGGCATATACTGTACAGCCTTATCAGCCTTTTCCATCGTCAGCTACAGTTTAACACTTTCTGTAGGGGGGAGTCTGTGCTAGGCAGCATTTTAGCATATCTACTTTAATTCCTCAGAGAGAAAAAAAGGACAAGCTGGTGAAATACACGTGTCAGGACAGACTCTATGAGATTAGGGTCATCTTTTCAAATCACATTTCAAACCACATTGAAATATACCTTTTGATATTATTTTTAAATGGAGATACTATAGGGTTTAAGCATAAACCCAAGTTGCCTACCATCTGATGTTTGATAATCTCTTAATTCTCTTCCTTGCCTATTTGAATTCTCATCTTAAAACGCACAGGACTAGAGTCAGAAACAGTATCAGACCTGAAAGAGATAATGCAGACTATGCAGTGATGTATCAGGACTGGGATGCAAGCGAAACAACGATTAAAAATCACCATACACTTTATAAACAGAGAATAACACACATTCTCCGCCCAGAAGATTTTACAATCTGAAATAATCTCAGCTATTATGTTCCTCCAGCTTTACACACAGCTGGGAACCAAAGGCTCGCAAAATTAAATTAACAGTAGAAAAAAGTGATGGGTCTGATTCTTCACTGCCTGCACATTGTACAGGCATTTACACCTATGCGAAGTGGGTAAAAAATGATACCAGGTCAGTGTTCTCCACTCACACCGTTTAAATTGGGCTTTTCTGGCCCAATTAGCATTCATTTTGCAAGGTAAAAGGGCTAGACACTACTCTTCTTTAAGTCAATGGGAATCTTTCCATTGACTTTATTGGGAGTTGGATTGGGCCCCAGCTGATTACAGTGCAATATAGGCTCAGGGCCTATGACACTGACTTTTTCTCACACTGAGCGTTCTTTTCCATTAGGATTTGACTTAAACACAACATGCTTCACAGAAAAGAAATTAAAAGGCAGAACAACATTTTCAAAAGTGGCTCAATCACTTCCATTTCCAATTTCAAGAGGTATTTAGGAATCTAGGCTTACGTGACAATGAAATGAAGATTCCTGTGTGCCGAAAGTCTCTTTGTAATGGCATGTATGAGATTTTTTTACCCATGTTGTCCATTCTGCATCTTACTTCAGGGGCAGGGGGAATGTGCATCACAACCTTTAAAAAACACAGGAATGAATAACCTCTTGCATTTGCCTATTAAAGCAATGGTATATTTAGTCTTCTTAACACCTAAAACAAACTCCAGCTATCGGTTTATGATGTGGTATACATAGATATGAGACCTCTTTAATAAGCTGACTTTTTGGGGCGGTACAGTGATATAACCTCAATAAAATACGTAAGCCAGATAAATAATTTATCTGAATTCTGAAAGCCTTTTCCAAGTTCATCGGGCTTCCCCGTAACTAGAATGCTTGTTCACAAAAGCTCTCCATGTATTTGAGGGTCTTGTGAGGCTAATAGATGTTTCAGAGTTTTGAGGACAGAATGTCTTCTGCAGTCTGGTTTTTCTGCACCACCATAGTGGCACAAAGGGACTTCAAAGCCATGTGAAGATTCCTCTCATATGGTAGAGTCCTCAACTGGTGGAAAGCCAGCATAACCACTTCCTATGCCACCCTACTCTAATTTGGATTTGACCTGAGAACTATGCTCCAGCTATTCTCAGCTGGTGGACTGATCCCTGGGGGTTATAGCTAGCCAGAGTACTTTAGATCAATCCTGAGACTGCTCTAAAGTATGCTAGGGTCAGAGCACATCCCTTATTCCCACAAAGTGTCCAGCAGAAAACGAACACAACTAAGAAAACTAGCCTTTTGATTTTATATCAACTGCTCAACCAATTGGAATGCTTGTGAAAATCTTTATGCCCCAGCAAAAAGGTGTTTCTAATGTTTCACAAGTGTTAGACTGAGTTCCCAGTACCAATCAGATTGAACTAGAACTTAGCAAGCCTCGTCAACATGTCCATTCTCATTGATTCCACAGGCACTGATTCAGCACTAGTACAGATGGAAAGTTCAGGTATTGTATTCACTCAGTTAGTCCTCCAGCCTTAACCCTAACAGTATTCCTTAACAGTATTCCTGCTCTTTCGTTTAGGTGGCAACAACCCAGCCTCAGATCGGTCGTTCTATCATCTTTCAAACACGCCTCATGCGCACATGTATGAACTTGTTCCATGCAAGACTGAGACGCGTCACCACCATCGCCCACACTCGGAAGTTCTCTATAGGCCTGAGACCAGATGGGGTGGTGAATGGCCATTTTTCCCTCTCCCTGATTTCCCACTCCTCTCCCTGGGATCCAGGCAGGCCTCAGAGCAGCTGAGCTATTTCAGCTCTTTCTCACGCTGACCCTCCCCAGCATACTGACACCGAGGAGAGTAATGCAGGATACAAACCTACTTACAACCAAAATTTACTTGGAAAATATTTATAGATTTGGGGCAAAAAAAAAAGAATAAAAATACCATTGTTACTGAGCAGGTACAATATACAGAAAGTGAGAAGACAGCAAGGGAGAGAGATCAAGTTTGTCAAAATGGCCTCCAGGATCTATAAAGCAACAATCTGCAAATTATCCATTGGCCTTCTGCCATGATGTCTCCATGGATTCTATAGGGGTGCCTCTCATGACTCACAAGTGGATCCATGGGCTGGATAGCACCATTCAGAACAGGAATTGGAAGAAAATAAAAATGTGAAATGGTACAGATTATTATTGTTATTGTTTGTTACAAATGACACTTATATTGTGTTAGGTTCTGCACAACAAAAGAAGGCATGGTACTGTCCAAAGGCCTTAAAATGTAAGCTTTTTGGAGAAGGAACCATCTTTTTGTTCTGTGTTTGTACAGCACCTAGCACGTTGGGTCCTGGTCCATAGCCAGGGCTCCTAGGCACTATGGTAATCATTAATAATGATCTATATGACACACAAGAGTAGGAGAAAGAAGTACAGTAAACAAGCAATATTGTCAAAGTGATGATTCACCAAATCGTAATAATATAATATTTTGATAACACACATTTGCTATTTCTATTTCTTAGAAAGATATATATACCATGGCAAAATAATAAATGCAACATATATTATAACAGCTGTGAAATACGTACAGATAGAAGTGTACGTGTGTGTGTGCCTTGACTAAAAGCAGACGTGTCAATAAGCATGTCTTGTTTAACACTTTGGGGGAGCAAGGGATGGGGGCAGTTCTGAATCTTAAGTTTCACTTTCTTTTCCTACTATCCTGACAGTGGTGCCACTGTCGCAGGGGCAGGGGTGGCCCTGAGGGGTGCTCCCCTCCACGCCATCTTTTCTGCTGATGTGCTCTGTAGCAAGGTGCTGTAGAGATATTTATGCAGTTGGTGGTTCCACCACTGTTCAAGAGCCCACAGCTGCAAAGCCATGAGCTGTGTCCTGCACAATGGGCCAGAGTCAGTCCTGCATAGCAGGAGACAATTAATGGTTCAGAACACTGGCATGTCAGCGGTTCCCCACAGCGCATTTTCCTCTTCCAAAATGACTTCCCAGTGACTGTAGGAATCTGGGGTTGCAAGTTGCCACAGCATGTGATCACCACGGGCTTCTTCACAGTCAGTATGGCCCTCAGTTTGGTGTGCTGGCATTGGATGGCTGGGGAGAGCTTGTCACACGGATCGAGGAATGTGATCTTGTGGAACTGAGAGTTCTGCAGTCACGGCTCATCATCCCAAAACTGTATGATGATGCGATCCCTCCAGTCAGTGCTCGTTTCTTGGGCCCAGAAGTGGCGCTTCACCATTTGCAGCTGCTCCATGAACACCACCATCAACCTTGAATTGGTTCTCACTACGTCCCACAGCAAACCGACTGCTAGGAAAGCATCATGTTCCCCACAGTTCTTCTTGTGACTCTGCAAACACTGGAGGTTGGTACAGCCTGGGCTTGCAACACTCGTGACAGTAATGCATAGCTCTGCAGACTCCGTGCTTCTGTGAGAGAGGACAGGGAGCAGCAAATGCCAATTGAGTTTGTTGGAGATTGAAAATAGGTGCAAAAATTATGGGATGCAGATGATATTATGGCATTGCATTATGGGAAGGTGACTCCTTGCTGCCAGTCGTGCCTGCACGAGTCGTTACTGCCCCACTATGCATTGCCAAAACAATCCAAAAGACAGTGTGCTGAGCAGAGGCTGCTTGCACACTGGGAAACCTACCCATGGTGCACTGACCTGTGCACTGATACAAGCACGCCTGGTGAGAGTGTGCAGCACCAATGCAAGAAGCCAAGTATGCACCAACACAAGCGATAGACTAACTTGCATCAACAAAATGTTCTAGTATAGACGTAGCCTCAGGTACTGAGCGCTTGGAATGGTGGCAAGCTGTCAATCAGAATGACGTAGATTTATTTTGGGTATAGGTGTGAAATGATTAACACCAGATTATAAAGAGAGAGGAGCCCATTCATTAGTCTCACACTATCGGAAGATGCTTCAGCCTGCTGTAGATGTTAATGGCTCCCCTCTACTATAACAGAAGCAGAGCTATTGGTATTTTTTTAGCTACAGTTATACTGTATACTCGGGAACTAAGCACTCCATTTTCGCTTGGGCTTTGTTTATATTCAGGATCTTCACACCAGTGTGCCAAGCCTTAATATAGATACATTGCACCAGGTCACAGCAGCACTTACACTGGTGCATTTTAGGAGTTGTCTACATGGGGAAATTCACTATTGGGGAATAGCTCCCTATGTGGTCATGCTTATCTTGGAATAAGAAAGTGCAGACAGACAGCTATTCCAGAATGGCTATTGTGTTTTAAATGTACACCTTCCTTTATTCTGAAATAATTTCCCATGTGGTCCAGCCCTCAATATGCAATGTTACTGGATTAAGCAACACTGGCATAAGCCCCTATACTGAATGCCTCTATACTGAATTCACCCCTGGTGTGAATTTCCTTAAGGTAGGTAAGGCCTTGGTGTTCTCCGAGCCATTTAAGAAAATTAGGCCATTTTTTCAAAAGTAAGCAAAATAAAAGTCGTAGCATTTTCTTAACTTCTTTGCCCCCTCAGGTTTGCACATAAGAAACAGAAGTAAAACTGTGTGTGCTTAGGTACAGCAAGTGGATTTTTTTCTTAAACTTTTGTTTTCAATTCCAAAGGAGGCATGGCAGCATGAAAGGGTGAAAAGGCCTGTCCATTAGTGGAGGATCCCAAGAGCTGCTCTGTGACTACCTGCCAGATGAGAAGGAAAGCACAGGGAGAGGCAGATGGGGTTAGGGAAGCGCATGTCTCTGAAGAGCAAGCTGCTCCTGGAAGTTTTAAGGGGGTGCTCTTTGGTGGGATGGCTTTGTTTTAGGAAAAAAGGAGAGCTGTGCCTTGTGGGTAAGGCTTTGGTCTGAAAATGGAAAGTCTTCCTTTTTATAGGAAGGCTTTTGCTTTTTCATAGTAGGGGAAGCTGCCATTTGTGAGTGGGTGTCTCCTAGTCAGGGAGAGGGTCTTTTGTGAGCGTTGATGCCTCATATTGGGAGAGCTCCCCATTGCAATGGGAGCCACAATGGTTCAAAGCAAGGCAGTTATTCTTTGCGGATGAGACCTTCAAGCCACAATGTGGAAAATGAGAAAATGTTGTGAGAGGCTTTAGTGTTTCAAAATGGGGGCGGTGTTCTGGCTAGAGGAGTACTGGTGTCTCAAATTCCTACTCTTCCTATGAGGGCGAGGGAGGCTCTGGGTCTCAAATTCTGAGGAAGCTGCTTGTCTTGGCAGTGGAACAAGCCTCTCGAAGCCTCTGTGTATGCTTCATAACATCATCATCATACTTATTATTAGAATCCAGTAGTGCCAATCAAGATTCAATGCCCCATCGTAGCAGGATCTATACACACCTGGAATAAAAAACATTCCCCGGCCTGGAGAGTTTATACTCCTAGTCTATGATGCAAGACAATAGGTGGATACAACAGACAAACATGATGAGGTAAGAGTAAAATTATCACATGTATTATAATAAGGAGCAGTGAAGAACAGCAGCTGCCTAGCCACTGTTGAGTGTGTTGTAGGCATTATGGCAGAGGTGAAGTTTAAGGAGAGATTTGAAGGAGGACGATGTATTACTAGCATTACAAACAAACTACTGGCTTTACAGAGAGCTCTTCCCATGCATAAGTGACAGCACAGAAGAAAGCATGAGAGGGTTGAGGGGAAAACTGGTCAATGAGCAGTGAAGGCTGGCGTTACTGGCCGATCAAAGGCAGAAGTTAATGAGTCAATATTAAAGTTGTTAGCTAGGATGGGGCTAAGATGTGAAGGGCCTTAAAAGTAAAGACAAGTATTTTGTGTTTGACGTGGTGGAGAAAAGGGAGTCAGTGGTGGAGTACAAAAAAGAAAGTAACATAATCAGGGATGATCCAAGGAGCACTAGGATGAATGGGTTTGAAGAGGGTCAGATTACATTTGTCAAGGCCAGAAAGGACATGGCAGTAATCAAAACAGTATGATAAGGGGCTGGAGCAGAGTTTTGGTTGGATGGCAAGAGAGGAAAGACTAGATCTTAGAGATGCTGAGTAGGAAGAAGCAGACACAGCCTGGAAATGTAGATGTAGAGATAACACCTAGATTACAGGCTTGAATGACTGGTTGGGAGACAGGTAGTTTTATCTACAGTGATAGTTAACGCATGGGAAAGCTTTGCGAAAAGATTAAGAGCTGTGTTTGACTGTGTTGATCTTAAGCTGAGCTTTGGACAATGCAATGTCAGAAAGACAGGCCAAGGTTTTAGTCTGGAGAAAGAGAGCAGAGAGATAGGGCGTGTGAGTTGTTAGCATAAAGATGATAGGTGAAGCCATCTTTTCAGATATGATAACCTGGTGATGAGATATAAAGACAAAAAAGGAGGGGGTCCTTTGGGCTTTATTAAAAGAGGGGGAGGCATGGCAGAGGACCCACTGAATGAGTCACTGAAGGAGTGATCTGAGAGTAAAAGGAAGAGAACCTGGGATTAGAAACTTTGGTGAAAGCCGTTTCAGTGAAGTGTAAAGAGAGAGTGGAAGCCGGACTGAAAAAGGGTCTGGGATGGACTGAAAGAAAATAACTCCAGAGAGCAGCTATAGATTGTGTGTGCAATGAATGAAAGATCAAAAGGCATGAGAGATTGGCTGGAGCAGCTTTTGGGGTCAAAGGTGGGGGCTTTATGATGGGGAAGACTAAAGCATACATCTGTATCATTTCTGCTTCTAGTAGGAACTGCCAGCTGCCATCAGTTCTCATAAATTTTCAGCCACTGCAGAGCCTTATCTATGTCAACTTCTATGTATCTATGAAATTTGTCAGTAGCGTGGTATGGGTATTTGCTAAGGCAGGCTGATGTGGCCTAATGTACGTTTAGCACTACTTCCACTAGAGTTGGTCATAAGTAAGCAATTTTTGATAGATTACTTTAAAAAAAATAGACTGTAAGTCTACAGCATGGCAGCCCCAGCAGGAATTTTAAAAGCTATTTTTAAAAACACTGTCTTTTTTTTTGCTGAGAACAACTCCATCCTCAGACAGGAATATATTATTTGTATTGAGGCAGTGCCTAAGGACAGGGATCTGGGCTCCACTGCACTGGTCACTGGGCAAACACTTAATAAAAAGATGATCCCTGCCCGGAAAAGCTTGTAATCTAATATCTGGATGCTTCAAAAGCAAGAAACCAGCACCAAGGGCTGAAGCTGGAAGTGAAATACTGGAATACTCATTGCTGCTCACTTTCGGGTCACTGAGCACATCTTATTCATTTTAATCAAAATGATTTTTAAAATTTAAGACCAAGAAAAGGGGGGGTAGGAGGGAGGGTTAAAAAGACAGTTAAATATGTCTTCAGTCTTCGTGGTCATGAGTGATCTAAGGTTAACATGTTCCAATAAGTATATCCATGGTTCCAGAATAGCATAGGGGAGAACCAAATTTAGTCAGTCAGGCTAACTTTTTAAAAGCTCATGATGTACAAGTAAATAAAAGTACTTTTGTACTTTCCTTGGGACAGTGTGAAAACACTACACTTTTTTCACTTTTGTGATGGCTTATCCCTAAACGTTGCACTGGTTGACAAAATGTGTGTAGACTACTCAAAATATGTTGTTTTCTTTCATCTGAAAAAATCTGATTTATTAGGTTTCAATAAATACTAAATTTCAAGCTAATGTGTTAGGTGTAAATAAATACTTTTTTTGCATCAATCCCATGCTATCTTCAACCTTTTAGTTCTGTAGACAATAGGGAGCTGTACGGTACCATTTGTTTTTAAATTTCTTTCACATAACTGAAAGAGATCCAGATGCACCAACAAGCATGTTTTCAAAAGGATTTATGACACTCCCTGGATGATTTGGTACCAATAAACTAATTAATGTATTGAAATACTACATATAAGCAATGGGTGAAACCCTTGTCCCATTGAAGTCAATGGGAGTTTAGTCATTGATTTAATGGATTTCTCCCAATATTTTTAACTCTGACCAGTATAATCTTGATGCAATTTTTTTGACATTACTTTAAAGTTTGTCTGTTTCAGAAGATATTATTACAATCTTTTAAAATACAGTAAAATGCTAACATAATTACTAACATAAGGTTTTGAATAAAAAAGCAGTGATGTAAAAATGGTCCTTGATTTGAGAAGATGGCAAGAGAGAAGATTGTTTATACAGAATGTTTTGGTAAATATTGGTCAGCTATTCTATATTACAAGACTATATATTTTGGATTGCTAAACTACATGTGGCTTATGAGAACCAAGCAGAAATATTATCTATGCTACATATTGAATATTTGGATCATACATGGGAGATATGAGCTGTTTGTACCAGCAATTTCAGACACATTCTTTATTCTTCACCATATGCTAATGATAGTAACTAAGATGGTCTGGTAATGAAAAGACTATGTAATATATATTTATTACATTTGATCCAAGACCGCTTCTGTCAGAAGATATTGTGATGGGTGAGGGGCAAGGCTCCAAAGGTTGGAAGGTTTGGATAAACACCACAATGTGTGACTGTTTCAAACCTCACAGTCCCAGTGCTGCATTTCTTGGGCATTCAAAACTCCTATTTGCTTTACTGGCTAAGAATTGCAGAATTAGGACCCCTTGAAGTCAATGGAAGGATTCCTACTAACATCAGTGGGGGTTGGATCTGGCCCATAGCCCCTACCTCTGAACATCTTGAAAAACTTGAAACTTGAAAAATGTCTTTAAAACTGGGCTGGAAATCTCATGAGAACAGTTTTCCTGTAAAAGTTCCTAACGTTAATGGGAGCTTTGTCACTGACTTTGGTCGCAGCAAGATCAAGCCAAGTTAATAAGAAACATTGAGAATTTTCCTGAGAAAGTCAACAAAAGGTCCATAGACTTCAGGGAAATGTATGCAGGCTATTCTTAAGCTCTCCAGTTTACATAAATAAACATACAAGCTTCTTTGTGTATTTATATATATACACACACACTTCAGAAACTTATATATATAGTGTACTACACCTCAGCACTAAGAAAACAAAAGGAAGAATAAGAAATTGTAGGCAGGATTTGCTACATGTTTTGTTTCCTACTCAAAGACTCTGAAATCAGAAGGGACCACCATGATCATCTAGTCTGACCTCCTGAACATTGCAGGCCACAGAACCTCACCCACCCACTCCTGTAATAGACCCATAACTTCTGGCTGAGATGCTGAAGTCCTCAGATCATGATTTAATGAATTCAAGTTACAGAGAATGTGCCATTTACACAAATGTAAGCCTGGAAGTGATCCATGCCCATGCTTCAGAGGAAGATGAAAAACCCTCAGGGTCTCTGCCAATCTGCCTTAGGGGAAAAATTCCTTCCCAACTCCACAAATGTTGATCAGTTGGACCCTGAGCATGTTGGCAAGACCCACCAGCCAGACACCAGGGAAAGACTGCTCTATAGTAACTCAGAGCCCTCCCCATCTAGTGCCCCACCACCTGTGGTGGATATTTGCAGCTAGCAGTCACAAATGAGCTACATGCCATTATCATAGCCATCATACCACCCCAATTTATCAAGCTGCTGGTCAGCTGCTTTGCCTAACAAGAGACATTACTAGTAGCAATAAAAGGGATGGTTTGTATTAATTAGATTTTTAACTAAAGAATTAAATCTAACTTCAGGGTTCAAGATTACATTCAGCTGCGCTTAAAATGCTCTGCCCCTTGTCTAAAGAATGGTGTGGATGTCTCTGCAATGTTAATTGATTTCTGTTAAAGTTGATTCTTCTTTAAAATGTATATAGATTTGATGCTCCTTACTATTTACTTGTTCATAATATTGCATCACAACCCAGTATGTGGCAATCTGGGATATTTAAGCACTGGTAATACATTGTTCATAGACACGCTTCTGGCTGGAAAGTTAAACTTTTCTCTATTCCAAAACAGACAAATGTCGAATTATCTAATGAAAGGAATGGCTCCTTTATGCCGCCAATATGCATGCGATCTCTTTTACCGGCCACCATTTGTCAAGACCGTACACTGTGGTTTGTAGGAGGATTACCCTAGACAGCACATAAATATTTCAAAGTCCTTATTTGGGTAATTATGTCATCTTGGACAAACTCGGACTCTTTGCACCTAAACAGAGAAGTCGAAGCTAATTTTAGCTCTGAATCTGCTCATTAGAGAAATGCCTTTTAACAGATGCACCAGAGTCAGCCTCAAGTTCTAAGTGACAGGATGTGATTCAAATTATTATAAAGTCCAAATGGTCACTGAGATCTCTTAGGAAAAGACCAATAATTTAAGGCCAGGATTATGATTTCATATTGTAAATAACCTGAATGAAAGCTCCATCCTTTCTCCCCTTTTCCCCTTCTGCCTCTTTCTCGCACTCCTCCTCTCTCCACCCTCTTCCCCCCACCCCACAAAAACAAGACATAAGAATTTGACTTGGCCCTCCCCTACTTTATATCTGATATATCTCATATTTCATTTCTGGCAGGTAAAGAAATCTTAATAAAAAGAAGGTAGAGAAGAATTCCCGGGGGAATAATTAGACCAGGAATCACTGCTGTTTTTGGAAGTAGTCCTGAAATGTATTCAAACTTGAACAATCTGGACTCTGGATTCTTTTCTGCATTGATTTAATAGCTTTATTTTGCTTCTGTGCATGGCTAAAATTGATATGAGTGTTTAAGTGTTGTTGTTGTTGTTTTACTTTACCAAAGCTATTTGATCATATTTAACAGTCTGCTGCCGTGTTACCCAATCAGCAGCCAGACTCCAGCTCTCTCCCTTTTATCTTGTTATCGCTGGCTCCCAAAGCTTCTGCGAGCAGGTGGAATCCTCCACTCAAAGACTAAAAACAATCGCGTAACATGAAGGTTTCTCTCTCTCTCGTATAAATTTGATAAACCAGAGAGAGAGAAAACAGGGAGCTTCTGAAAAGAGGCTGCAGCCCCGCTTTTGAATGGGACAATACAGAATTGGAGGAGAAGGATACTACTGGTGGAGGAAAGGGAGGGGCTGCAGTGCTTTCCCTTTCTCAGGTCAAACTCTGGTGATCCTCAAAGCAGCCCCTGTCTGCACACTGAGAAGGGATCGCTGTCTGAAGGGCAAATATAAACAAAACCACCGCCTTGAATCCTCCGAGTGTACTAAAAATATCCCCTCATTTGTTAGCTTAAAAGGCATTGATCTGGTACAGTGTCTTCACCTAAGATACAGTGTGATCCACGGCACACGTTGATTCTCCTGTTTAGAGATGTAGAGACAGAACGCAAGAGCCCCAAGAAAACCCACAGGAACGGGGCCGATTCTTTAAGGTCTGAAGTTAAAAAGGTCCCAGCCAGCAGCTGGATCTGAACCGCGGCTCGGATAGACGCCTCCATCAGTCCGTTGAAACAATACGCTGGGTTATTTTTCTCTCTGCCTGGATCGTGTCACACGAGCACTCGCGTGCCACGTTTCGCTCGGGGGCTGATTGCTCTGGCGCAGCGCTCGGGCGGACTCCCTAGCAGTGCGTGCCCATCCGTAGGTGATGCAGCTCCACTCCCACGAGAGGCTTTTCCCCTTTGCAAGGACCGCCGAGATCGCGCGGCGCTGCCCTAAGTCACAAACGGCTGCCCCGCCGTGGGCGGCTTGCGCCACACACCGTTTGGCCAGCCTGCCCCGGGCTCCTGCGGGCTGGCGTGTGGCGGGCGCGCCACGTGGAGACGGTGACTCGGCGTTTTCATTCCACGGGTCGAGGGTGACCTAGCCCAACTCTAGAGTTGCTTTCCCAGTCCTGAGGTAGGCACAAAGGGACGGGTCACCTGCCCCCCGGGGGGGCTGCTAGGGCTGGGAGGAGGGAGAATGAGCCAGCCCCGCACGTGTGCCTGTGATATTCAAAGGAGCCGCTCCTAGCGGAAGGAGCTCGCTGACAGTTGCAGGGGCTATAGTGGCCGGGAGCACAACGGCGAGAAGAGGCTTCCTTAGCCGCAAAGCGCCTTCGCTGCAGCCTTCCCGCAGAGCTGGCACAAGAACGGGGCCGGGTCTAGCGGCGCGAGCCCCTGCTCCTTTCCCGGAGTGTAAACGCTGGCTGCGCACGGCTCACTAGTCCCGAGCGCCCCCGGCCAGGCTGGGAGGAAATCTCGGCTCCGGGCTCCAGTGACAGCAGCGGGCGCTCTTTCAAAGAGCAGCTGCGATCCCAGGAGCCGCCACAGCCAGGAAGCAAGCAGCCCGGCCTACGCTGTTTCCTCCGGCTTGTAAATGGTCCCCAATGCAATGACACCGTGCGAGAGAGAGAAGTTTGAAGCCTGTAGCTTTCCAGCCTGGTCTCAGGACTAGATCGGCTCTGCCGTTCTTCTTCTAGTAGTGACTCAGCAATCTGCAGGGGAAATTCAGTGGCAAGGGTGGAAATAGCACAAGTGGACGCGATTAAACTATTCGTTTGTGCCACTCAGGGAGGAAGTCGGACCGTGTCTGATTTGAAAGACTTCAACATTTTCCTGCGGTCCCTGTGCGTCACCTTTTAAGTGCTATTTCCATGACCTTTCCTAAATTGCGATGTTTTGCGTTCTTTCGTGAACGGATGTGCAGCGAACGTTATTTTTGTAAGAAAAAGGCTTCTCTGTCCTATAGGGACTGAAGCTGCTTTAAAGGCCCTTCCTATTTGTCGGCATGTGTGTCACGGACGCATCGAAGATTTCAAGCCTCACACCGTAAATGGCTAATTACTTTTTGTTGTAGTCGGGAGACAAAGAAAAATGCTGGACTG
>ML675618.1:20335978-20645978 GCA_007922155.1 Mesoclemmys tuberculata | reverse complement strand
TTGGAGGATACCTTACACTTCACCTGGACCAGCACGTAATGGCAATTCAGATAAAAATCTTGTTAGTAACTCAACAAGAAATAGAGGATTTCTCTTTTCCCTGCTTCAGGCTTTATTTAAACTCTTCGTTCAAAAATGAACAGAGTGGTAGTCGGATTCTAATTTACAGATATAGTTTAGACGTCTAATTTTAAATTAGAAAATCACACAAGAAAACCATTTACACGTAAATGTTAAAACCAATACTTAAAACTTTTTTGTTTATATTACATAGAGCAAAACGAAACTAAATACATGTTAGCCAGCTTCATTCACAAACATTAGTCAAAATATACACATTACAAAAGTATAAAACAAAAACAAACAGCAACAAGAAAATAAACCCTCTAACTGATGAAGGCATTTCTCTAAAATTTATTTTTTGTTCTTAAATCATTATTTGCAATTGAATTGCAGTTGCTCTAAAAGCAACCTAAGCAGGTAGGAAGGATACTCCAAAACACATTTAAACACTTCATGTCTGATGGGGGAAAAGGTTCTTTGAAAATGAGAATATTTTTCTGCTGTCAAAACCACCTCTGTTTCAGTTAAGCTAAATAATAAATATATATTATCACTCAGACAAAAAAGTCTGATTTAACCTTAGATAAAATTGCGATCCCTAAATAGCAACGCAATATTGGTATTTACTCTGAAAGGCGTTTTCTTTCTTTCATTCTCTTTCCTGACTGACTCGAATTTGGGCAAAGGAAGCAACATGTTTTCAATCAAAGATCTAATGTTTCCACGGCAATGTACATATTTACAGTCTTAGGGTGAGACCTAATGATTTGGGTGGAAATAAAGAGACATGGGCTCTTCCTTTCCTGTAAATGAAGAGTGCAATTTGTATGAGTGTTCCGCAGAAAAGGACCTCAGGAGGTCGTGTGGGATAGGTTGGGGGGGGGGGTCAGATGCACAGTGTTCACTTTACATTCTATTTCTTTTCGTGTTTCCTGCTCCCATTCGCATAGGACTTGATGGAAACCGAGGAAACATTTCATATCCAAAGGCCAGATTTGTCCCTGCCCTCTGCCCACGATTTACCGCGTTTTAGCGGCGGTGGTGCGGGAGGGAGGAGGCATTTGAGACTGTCAAATGGCACAGACGGGGTGCGGGGAGAGCCAAGGCAGGCAAAGAAAGAGTAATGCACTTAGGAGAAACCAGAGAGAGAAAGGGGCTTCCCGCGTCTGTCAACAAGAAGCCCTTTCAGCTCGGATATCTGCAAAGGCTGCATGCAGGCAACACACACCAGTTTAAAAAGGGGGTGAGAAGGGGGGGCACTTCTAGCTAGGGAGTTTCCTCTCAGTGGTCGACGTGGGCAACACGCAACAGGGCCGTGAGTGCCAGCAAGGCACCACCTGTTGCCGGATCAGCCGGCCCGGGGGAGTTTGCGGCCAAGGCGCGCGGGGCTGAAATGCCCCGTTTCCACGGACGCTCGCCATTGCACCTTCCCCGTCGGGGCGAGCGGCGAGGGCGGCGGCCCTGGGGCTGCGGATCCCCCGCACATCTGTGCGCGGGAGGCTCGGCCGGCCGCCGAGCCGGAGAGTCCGCCGCTTCGGCTCGGCTCTGTCCGCGCGGCTGGGTCATAGCGCCGCCGCGTAGGCGGCCGGGTACGGGTCCAGCTGGGGCTTGCCCATGCCGGGCAGCAGGATGTAGGCGAGGGGCGGCTGGAGGCCCGGGCTGGGCCAGGCGCTGCAGTTGCAGGGGATCATGTAGCCCGGGTTGCCCGGGGACGGGTGCGAGTGAGTGTGCCCCCCGGCGGCGGCGGCGGCAGCGGCGGCGGCGGCGGCGGCCCCGTGGAAGGCGCCGGCTCCGGCGGCCCCGGGGTAGGCCAGGGAGGAGGCGTAGGGCAGCCCCGCGCCGGAGGAGGACGAGAGCTCTGCCATCTTGGAGCCCAGGTCCAGCAGCGAGTAGGGGCTGCTGGCGGCCGCCGCGGCGGCGGCGGCGGCGGCGGCGGCCGCCGACTGGGGGAAGAAGACCCGGGCGGCGGCGGCGGCGGCGGCGGCGGCCGCTTTCTCCGGGTTCGCCAGCAGGGAGTCGGGCACCAGGCCCCCGCCGGCCCCGCCGTGCAGCCCGCCCGCCTTGAGCCCGTGCGGGTGATCGGGGTCCCCCAGGCCGTAGGGCACCGGGAAGGCGAACTTGTCCTTCTTGAGCAGGGTCTTGGGCTTCCGGCGGGGCCGGTACTTGTAGTCGGGGTGCTCCTTCATGTGCATGGCTCGCAGCCGCTTGGCCTCGTCGATGAAGGGCCGCTTCTCCGCCTCGGTGAGCAGCTTCCACTCGGCGCCCAGGCGCTTGCTGATCTCCGAGTTGTGCATCTTGGGGTTCTCCTGGGCCATCTTCCGCCGCTGCGCCCGGGACCACACCATGAAGGCGTTCATGGGCCTCTTGACGTGGTCCACCGGCTTGGACATGCTGGCCCCCGGCGGGCTGCAGCCCACCCCGTCCCGGCGGCCGCCTCCCCCGGCGCCCTCCGCCCCCGGCCGCAGCAGATCAATGTCGGCCGGGCAACGGCGCGGCTCGGGCCGGGAGCTTCGCCGGGAGGGAAAGTCCGGAGCCTGGGGGCTGCTTCTCGCCGGGCTCTGGCTGGCCCCAACGCGGGGCTCCTCGTCGGCGCCCCGAACGGGCGATGTCCCAAACGTCAGGTCCGCCTGGCCCCGCTTCCCCCTGCGGGCCCCACGCGGCGGGCTCTCCCGGCCTCCGCCGGTCAGTTCATCCCCGCCGTGTCCTCCTCGCGTCCCCCCCGCGCTGCCAACTCTCTGCACAGGGCCCGCGGGCCGGGTTTCGGGGACTCCGCAGTTCAGCGGCAACGAGGGAACGCGACCATCTCCTTCCGCCTCCCCCGGCTTCTCATCGGACAGCGGCCGGCAGGCAGGGGAGACGCGGCGGCTCGTGTCCGGGCCCGGCCGAGTCGCGCTCAAACGCGCAGCGGGAGAGTCCAGCCCATCGCCGGCGGGCGAACGCACCAGGGCAGGCGGGCGCGGGCCGGGCGGCGGGCGCTGTCCGCTCCCCCCGCGCTCCTCTCACAGCCGCCGGCTCTCTGCGCCCGGGGGGGCGCCGCGAGTCGCCCTCTCCTCGGACATGCTCGCGTCGCTCCTCGTCCTCCGCGGGGCGGGGCGGGGCGGGGGGAAGCCGTGCCCCGCTCCGCTCTGGCCGCCGGGCTCAGCGACGCCTCCCGCCGCGGTAACAACCCCTAGGGCGCACACACGCCGGGCCGGGCTGTCCCGCCGCCGGCTGGGCAGGGGCAGCGGCCCCGCGTCTCAGCGCCCAGTCCCGGGATCAGGTTCCAGCAGCGCCGAGCTCGGCGGCGGCGCCCAGAGCTTCCCACTAACTTCGCCAAGTTGCATGCGGGCGCCCGGGCAGCTCCACTCCGGCTCGCTCGGCCCCTGCCTGGCTCCGCCTCCCTTCGCCGCGGGGCTCTCTGCGCCGGGCTTCCCCGGCCGGAGACGCGGGGGGGGGGGTTCTAATTGAAACGCTCGGCGCTCTCCGGCGAGCAGAAGTCGAGCCGCTCTTAAAAGTCCCGTGCGTGGCTCGCAGTAGTCTCAGGCGCTCCCGCCTCTTGCCCCTCGGCGGCCACGGGCGGGCAGGTGAAGCGCGCTCCGCGCCTGCACGCGGGCTGGCGATCTGCTGCACGCCCAGCGCGTGTGTGCGGACCTGTGAGTGCGCGGGAGGGGATGGGAACGTGGGGCCTGGGGCTGGCGAGAGGGAGGGGCCGCGGGAACGCCGGCTCCCACCCCCAGCCGTGGATTACACAGCATTCCCCTCCCTTTCACTCCGCGGCAGGTTGGGGGGGTGGAGACGCGACCGCCCGCACGCCCGCCCTCACCCTGGCGGGCGGAAGCGGAGCCTGCGCACTGCTCGCCAGCTACCTCGGGGTGGAAACGCAGCCTCGGAGCCTTACCCGACTCCGGCGCCCGCAGGCTGGCTGCGTCCGCCCAGCCGGAGAGCGCTGGCTCGATTTCAGTGCGTTGCTTACGGCTCCCCCCCGCCACACACACGTGCTGGGTTACACACGGGCCAGTCCACCTTCCCCCTGGGCTGGG
The DNA here is from genome assembly GCA_007922155.1 of Mesoclemmys tuberculata. Lineage (NCBI taxonomy): Eukaryota > Metazoa > Chordata > Testudines > Chelidae > Mesoclemmys > Mesoclemmys tuberculata. The sequence continues at coordinate 20,641,896 of ML675618.1, read as the reverse complement.
ACTCGAGGAGCTGCTGCTTTCCGCACCCTCCCCGAGGAGAAGTCCCAGGGACCCCGAGTTAGGGCCACCCCGGGAACGTGAGATCAGGCGCTGCGGCCAGGGGTTCGAACCAGGCCCTGCGAAGCCGTGGACACGCAGCGCAGGCCGGCAGCGGCGGGTGTGTGGGAGGGGGTTGGTTTCGAAACGTAGTCCCAAGCGCACCGCTGGGTTGCTCTTCAAAGGCGTCCCAGGCTCGAGATAATTACGCTTCATGTGTAGATGCACGCCGCAGACGGCAAGCGAGACCCTGAGCGGGGTCAGCCTTCCTCCTCTGCGAAAGCACACGGGTGGAAATCGCACTGATCCCGAGGCGACGGGAGTTTGCCAGGGGGTTGTTTACTTTCGCCCAGCGAAGCGAAGGAGTGTCCCCTGCTGAAACACACAGATCTTGGCGTTCGGCAGCAAAGCGAGCGCAAATCGCACAACCTGATTTGTCTGAATGTGTTTTTAACAAGTTGGCCTGTCAGGGTGAACCCGCTCGCCTTGTTTGTACTTCGGCAGTTTGGGTTTGACTTACCTTTGTGGTATGTGGAAGTACCAACTCTGATAAACTATTAACTCTTTCCCATGCTCACATCAGACTGAGGCGTACACACACCGGTCCCCACTGTGACTAAACGCGACAGTAAAGTCTAGATCCAAGATTCACATGAATAAACCGTTGGCATGACAGCCCATTCCTCGAGAGAGAGAACACCGCTCACCCAGTCATTCACATGATCTAATTCAGTAATCACTGGGGGAAGGCGTTTGGGAAACCTGCAAGGGAATTTCTTTTGCTGCCACCAGACAAGGAGCTCTGTGAAAAGTTCATTTGGGATGCATTTGTACTGGTGAAACGATGTGTCTGACGGACTCTCTCTATAAACATTTTCTTTCAAAAGTCGCCCGGTGGGTGGAGGAGCAGAAACTTCAGCTGTGGTTAATCGGGCGAGGTGTTCGACAAACTGCGATTGGGTGCTACTCCCATTTCAAGTAGCTTTAGCGCCGAAATAAAAATGAGCGACATTTTCTCCCCCTTCCCGCTCTCTCTGCAGCTATGGTGTATTGCATATACACACGTCCAAATAGATAGGCAGACCCTGAGCTGGTAAAAATCAGCACAGCTCCATGAACGTCATTGGAGCTATGCCTAGCTACACCAGTTGAAGATCTTACCAGCTGAAGTACTTACATGTTAAAGTGTCCTGAATAGTTTACACATGAAATGCATCTGCTCTGTCTTCATATTTCATGTATTATCCCCTTACCACTCATTTGTACGTATTTCTCTCAATCTTCAAATCCACCTTGCCAACTTTTGACCCCTCACAATCCATTTAGCTGTGAAAAAGTTACAATCGGTTGTCAAAAGCAGGGAGATTAAGCTATCTATAAGAATTGACTGGCGTTTAGGCTTAGAGTGGAAATCCTATTTCTTGAAGGTTGAAGAAGTGACCAAGAGGGGCTGGAACCAGCGTAGGTACTACTGCTCTGCGGGTCACTTTTTCACTCATCGGCCAACAGTTTTTCACTCCGAAATGAAAAGTCAATATTTTCTACTATTTAAAATAATCTCATTTGTGTTAACCGAGGAGCAATTTCATGTTTCAAGCATTCGATCGCATCCTTTATTGCGGGAAAAATAATCCTATAGCTCTTTTTGCCTGGATCAGATGCCGGCATAATCAATTCCTTCCTGTATTGTCTGGAAGAGGGAAACAGCACGGACTGTTTCAGTTCAAGGGGAGAAAGGGAACATTATGTATATGGCCCCAATCACCGTGGTAAACAGGGTGAGAACTAGTAAAAGCTGTGACAAAGAGTTAAAACAGAGAGATAAGCCATCCTTTTGCTGCTGCTATCAATCACACTCCAGACCCTTAGAAGAGTGTGGGATAGGCGCCCGATCCCTTACTGCGTGTCCTGCCAAAATTCTCATTAACTCAGCTGGGAAATTCGTACAAGGAGTACGGGATCAGCTTTCTGAGTGGTTAACATTTTTGACAAGGCTGCTTCATTTTCCTCTTTGTTCTCCCGTTTTAGATATTGCTCCAATCGGTTATTATAATAAGGGGACTGAGTAGTGTTTTCCCTTCATGCTCTTGGATCTGAGTACTATATAGGGTGAAATGTAGTGGACTATGGTATTCTATTGTCGAATAATTCCCTGGGATAGAGCTGTATGTGTGGCAGACAAACGACAGTGTGCAACAATATAAAGGAGAATGATTCAAAAATAAAGTTCACGAGCCTCTCCTCATGGACCTTACAGGTATAGACTTGCCAGTTTGACTGACGTGGACATGGAAAGAGTGGCACAGTTATTAACAGTGTCCATGCGATAGTCTGTGGACTTTCGTGATCCTGTTTGATCAAGTTACAACAGTGGATCTGTAGAAAAACGATGGCTGTACAAACCTTTCAGCTTTTCACAGAAACTGCACGTGTAGAAGGGCTATCGACGCTACCAGTAATGGTTGACTGACACAGGTTTGGGGTGCTTCAGGATATTTTATAAGGTAAATGTTCATCATTGCTCCTAAACGTCCGAACAGTGAACACGTACATCTTGATATAATCATTCATCTGTGAAATAATAAGAAAAATAAGCGTCTAAGTAATTTACAACGTAAGTATGTCCCATCTCATTGACTCCTGTCTTGAAAAAAGTTACCATCTGCAACCGTATGACTTAAAAATGTATGTTTCTGATTACTTTATAGTATTCCAAAAAATAAAAAACTGCAATAAAAATAAGAGATTTTATTGGTCGTAAATTATTTTACATGATTCTTTCACAGACTGAAATTATAAATTGCTATATATTGGGCTAAGTACATTTTTCTACTTTTAAATGAAACACTATATACAAAGATCTAATTTCAAAAGTGCTTTTCTTTCCACGAAACGCTTGTGGCAATCACTGGCTGTTATAGGAAAAACATACGGTTAATTCAGTAATGTCCGTAGTTAAAGGTCTGTATTTCTATTGTAATTTGCTGTCAAGAGGTGTGAACGAAGTGATATTAACTTCACTGGGAATAATTTTGGACCTGCAGACTCATATTAGGCGTGAATGCAGAGTTTAGGCTTTCACTCCATCCTTCACACACCTTATTGTGCCTAAGTATTAAATCACAATGGGACTGATCCTGTTGGAGCAGGACAGGGCTCATGGTACTTAACGTCACACACTGTTTTAGAACCTTGAAATTCCTAATAAAGAATGGAAGATTTGATTGAATTTACTTGTTTACTTACTTGGAATTGTGTTAAACCTGTAACACTACCTTAACGTAGTTCTGTATGGGTTAATTGCTCAGATGATGCAGGGGTATCAATATAATTACTGAGAATAAGGAGAAAATGATCTTGTGTAATGTCATTTACTTGCATTTGACTTGTCAATTATGATGCAATGCAAATTCAGATGCATACTCTTGCTTCCAATATAGCCAAATGGGTAGCTGCATTACCATGAAAAGGTAAATTAATAATAGACACTACCTGAAACTTTAATATTTTATTCTAGCAGCCCAGTTCAAATTTTAGAATGTACACTATCTTTTCAGTTCCCAGACATTCATTTTCGAAAGCTGAATATGTTTAAAGTAAACAGCTGCAAACCCCTCAATGCTGTTAGCCTGTTTAAGGGATTTGGTAATATTCAGCTCTTGTGATTTGATAAATTATATGTCATCTTTGCTCACGGTGAAGTTAGGCGTAGTTTGAGAGGCTGTTTTTACTTTCAAGCACAGGTTAGAGCAGTGATAGAGCAAGTCAACATCATAATTCCTCCTAATTTTTATTTGAATTTAATAAGAAGGTGGCAAGTCAGAAAAAGATAAAGCATATTAGAAGAATAATGACTAGCCAGATAGCGATCTGCACCTAATCATTCCAACTGAGTGAAAAGCTGGCTCAGAAGGTCAATAGACTTATCAGCATATAATATTTATAGTGCCTCTTTGTGATTTTACTGCTTTGTTTGTGCACTAAAGCTTTTCCATATACAAACTGGGAAGTTGACATTTTTCTTTGTGCAGGTATCAGCCACCAATTCCACATTTACTTTCAATTGTCAAAAGTTGGCAGACACTTTTCTTATGTTGTATAGTTCCTCAGGTTTGCAAGTATTGCTTATTATCTACCACCTCACCAGTGCAAGTATACTAGCAGGGGGGAAACAAGTTTTACATATATATAGCAAATATGCTAGATTCAGGCATTTGCTTGCAAAGAGTGCTTCAAAACGTTCAGTCGTGTTATTTTTTCAATAATATTCACCTTTTATTCTTAGAGCACTGGTAGCACAGCTTTAGTTAAGTGGCTGGTAATGATCCACTATGAAGCACTATTTTCTAGCTTTATAGTTTACAATCTGGCTGTAAAAGTTTGATTCTGGCTGGAATTTGGCATACAAAAGTTCAGCTGGAGAGTAAACTTTTTATAATAAATACATTGGTTTATTGAGTTTGCTATTTTAACTTAAAAGAGTTAAATATTTTACTAGTTTTGGAAACTTTCAGTGCTTCTATAATTAAAAAAATATATTTTAAAATGAATCTAATGCTTTTGGTATGGCTTGAATATGTTCTAATCATTTTTGTGGGACAGATCCTACAACTACTCTATACACAGAACTCCAGTTGAAATCAAAGGGAACTCCATGGACAGGCCAGTTGCAGAATCAAACTCAGAATGGGATCCCTGTTAATATGGACCATAAACAAAGAGTTTAAAAGGTAGTCCTGCTTTGAAAAATTAAGTGAGGCTGTAAAATTGTCATCTTCTTACTCAATTGATTTGCACGCTGTTTCAGATTCAGAGTCATATTAATTTACTTCAATGATTAAAATAAATTTCTGCTATTTTTTAATCCTGTTGGCCCTGCAGAAATTATAGCTTTGGGCGAGCTGGATTCCATTCTGGCTCACATGTAATCAGCATGATTGGTAACTAAGTTCTGCTGCAGTATCCTTGCTGCTGGTGGTTCATAAGCCAGAAAGAATTCACTTTGCTCTTAGATTCCAAGATGAGTTTGCATCATTGGCAATTCGGAAAAAAAACCCATCTTTTAAATTGTAAACTGAGAATAGTTGATCTGAAAATCATGGGATAACAATTAACACAGACCCCACAATAACATTTTTAAAGAATCACTTTTTCAGAATAGGGTCACAATGATTTCCCTAAATTAAGGGCCTAGTCTTATAAAAATTTATGTATATACACAACTTTTCTCACTTGATTACCCCTTTGATTTTAATGGAACTACTACTATGAGTAAAGTTTTGCCCATGTTTGTTTCAGGACTGGACCTTAAGAACGCAGAGGGGCACTTTACTCTCATCCCAAAGATATGAACAAAGAGCCAAATTCTCTTTATTAATCAAGCAAAACTACCACTGGAGTCAGAATTTGGGCATAATATTATATAGATTCACATAATATTCACATAATATTATATTGATTTTTACTTGTCAGAACCCATTACAACTTTCTTGTCCTAAATATAGTTAAATTACCATTCATGCCAAGGACATAATCATTAGCTTTGAGTTTAGCTATCTTAGCAACTGAGATCAGGAACAGGGCATTCATGTTAAGTGGAAAAAAGGCTTTGAGAACCAAGAGGTTCTCCCAAATGAGTATATTAGCAAATAGTAAGTTAAATGAGACCCTTTCTTCTTGGAATGTATTGTGAGGCTTTTGACAAAGGGGAGATACTGGAGAGTCTTTTTAGACTTTTAGAGAGCAATCTGTCATGGTGTTGCTTAAACCAGGCCAGGAGCACCTTCTTTCCTCTGCATAGTATTGACCAGGAGAGCAGGGAGGTTTTTGCTTGGCATTAATATGTTTTTCTGAGTTTGTTCAGGGATGATACACAGGCATAAATCAAAGAAGGTTGTTTTGTCAGCCAGGGATGGTGAGTGGATTCCAAGAGCTATATGCAGTTCAGTGTGGAGAAGGTCTTTGACTTCACTGAGTGGGTCTGTCTCTTTGGAAACATTGAAACACATAGGATTTAGTAGCCACTTTTGAAACTTTGTCCAATGCATGCAGAAGAGCTAAAACAAAGGTCAGAACTAACTCTTTGGGGTTTGCTCTTTCTTAAGAGAAGCTTAGCAGAGGTACCCAGGGTCATCTCTGCTGTCTGCTATAGCAGTAGAATACATGGCTCATTTTGCCATTGTTTCTTAAGAACTGCTATTTCCAGGTGGTTACTTAGAAATCAGGAATGAAGGGCTTGATAAGAAACAAGTCTTCAAATTAAGAAATGGATGTTAGGGCTGAAAAAACAAGTCCTATCCCTACTTATGGAGGATGTCTTATTGCTACTCTGAACCCAGCAGAATAGCTTTAGTAAGATTTTATCCTTGTCTGTAAGTTTGGCCAGTTTTCTGGATTTCATTCAATTGGGAGATGTCAGTGGTGTCTCTACTGTCATACCAATTCATGAAGGAAATGTTGATGGGTCTTCCCTTGCTGGGTACCAGAATTATTTAAATATGTAGGAGTCTGGCATAGCCTAAAAGAAGCAGGACTTGAGAGCATTTAATGGATCTGGTTCAGTCTTCTTGGTGCAGGTAGTTGTAAATAATACCATTTCCAGCAGCTCAGTCAGTGTGTTTCATGAAGAGATCCACCCCTAATGAGGTTAGATGGTAGTATTGCTCCTAACCTGGCTTAAGGAGTCTACCAGGAGAAGGCCACTTTACCTTTACGGGGCTGTCAGAGACTTCCAAGGGGATATACTGAACCAGAGTGTGTTCATGGCTGCCTTGCCACCTACTTTTTGGACTGATCTTGCATTCCACCACTGCAGCCTCCTCTTGGCGGACTTTTCATTGCTGATGGCCTAGATCCTGGATTGAATTTAACCTATTTTCCCTGTGCTAGTTGTTTAGTGGGCTCTTTTCATGGTTAACATTTTGTTAGATGGTTAGAAATAAATATATTCTCCTGTAAGCTTATCTATAATTTTTCAATAATAATTGTCAGGCACCTTTTTATGTACATGAATCTAAATTCTTCTTTCTCTTTTACTAGTATTTTATGTTTTTCGTAATCTTTCCCCTGGAGGTTTGACAAGATCATACAATAAGATTATAAAATTATACTAATAAGAAACTAAGGACATTGAGTCCATTTGTCTACAAGGGTAAGTTACAGCTGCTTGATAGGGGAAGTAAGAGATATTTAAGAATATTACACTCGATCTTTTGTCCTCCAGAATTCTTACATTCTATTGTGCCACTGCCCACAGCCCTCTCACATTTGACCATCACATCTTAGCAACATTGCTCATATGAACCATTGCTTCAACTCTACAGCTGCTAAAATTCTCATCTAAGTTGTTATTGTATCTTAACTCGGTAATGACAACTCCTTTCTTTATGACCACCTGAGGACCCTGGTCTCCATGAACCAACTTGTGCTAAATGCCACTGCTTACCTTCTCACACTTACAGAGAAGTGCACCCACATCAACCATACTCTCAGAAAACTCAAATGTTGTACACTGATGTTCAGAATCCAGTTAAAAAGCATCATCCTTGTTTATAAAGCTTTCCATGGACTTGGTGCAGCAAATGCTTTCATACCCATCTCTGGCTCCTTTTTCTTGGTTAACATTGGGCTCTCTTTGACCCTCAACACAATCTTACTGCTATCTGTGTCAGAGCTTTTTCTCTGTAGCCTCTGTTGTTTGGAACAACCTTTCTATTTTTCTTCACTTTGTCAACTTACTATCTTATGTTATTAAACATATTTTCCACATTACTTAAACCTCTTAGTTTCTCTCTCCAGCTGTTACTAATACTTATTTCCCCTGAAATGGTGGTATTTAATTCTATCAAGCATGATGGAATACAGTTGGAATTGAAGATTCCCTATAAAGTAAATTTGTAGTGTACTGGATAGGGTACAAAAGAATTGTCAATGTTAAATATAAATTGCCAAATGAAGTCAATGGAGTTACACAAAGGATGAATTTGGCCCTTTGTGCATTAATCTTATTTAAGCTTTTTGGCTGCATTACGCCAAGAAGATCTAAACCTGTTACAGACAATTTACTCCCTTACATAATATATCCATCGGGGGAGCTTATTAGCAATGAAAGTAAAAGATAAAGATAATTTTTTGACAAATGAAGTTCATGACTTAAAAATCTGACCCTTGTCATGCATGCTATGGAAAGGTAAGACATCTGAAAGCATCTACATTCATACAGGGGAGCTAGAAATGTGCAAACAATTTTACTAGTGTTGATAAAGCCATTTCCTTCAAATCAGTGGGGAAAATCAAATCAAATAACCCCATAAAGAGAAGTTCCTTTGATTTTCTGTTTTATGTTATCTTGCTCTAATATTTTATCAGATGTCATTATAAAACATGAAGAGGGTCATGCAAAAAGTATTCATTCTGGATAAATTCTTATTGGCCCAGCATGTCAATAAATTAGGCTGGGCTTTTCAAAGGAACCTAGGAAATAAGGCCCCCAAATCCCATTGAATTTCAGTGGGATTTTGTGCCCTTCTCCCTTAGGCGCTTTTGAAAATCCCAGTGTTAGTAGTTGAGTGGAGTAGACCTAACACAAGTTGATGCTTTCATGAAAGGACTAGATTATTATATTGTTCTCTCATCCTTGCTCCACAAAGGCTTCTCAGTCCTGCCACTTTTCTCCAACTAGGAAGATTGAACAGCATTTGTATCAAAGACTAAATAAAAGTTCAATTAGTCTTTATTTGCATTTATCTAGACCTTTGACTTCACTTTGCTCTCGGTCCTTGCTGGTCTCTGTAACTAAGAAGCAAAGCTAAAAATTCAAATTGATTTTTGTCCTAACATTGGCACTACTTGAATCATCAGGCCTGCTCTGCAATTTTTGAAACATATAGCATGGCAAGACATGAGGCAAACATCAGCTGCAAGATATACTCTCTCTTCCCAACTACATTTCATTATAGACAAAATTTCTCTTCGTTGGCATAGCTTAGCCTTTTTTTTTTTTTTGGCATAGATAACGGCTCCGTTTTTGAAGAGAATACCTGTCTACCAATTATAGTTGTACATTTTTGAGTACTGCAAACACTGGAATTAATGAGTGAACAATTTTCTGTGTATCATGCTATAATCCAATTAGAGGACTAGTGGAGCATGTGTGCATATTAGAAACACTGGCACTGTTGTGTTTAGCAGCAGCAATAGCTCTATCTGACAGATACAGTGCTGCATGTCTTCACGCTCACAAAATGGAAATCCTAGCCCATTGAAGTCAGTGACAAAGCTCCCATTGACATCAGTGGAGCCAGGATTTCACCCACTGTTTCTAATGTGAGCATAGGGCCTGATCCTACTGAGGTTAATTGAAAGACTCCCATTGACTTAAGTGTGCTTTGGAACAAAGCCATAGTGGACTTTTTTTTACAGACGGAAATTATTACTAGCAAACAAGAAGGGCCAAAATGTCCAAAGAATGTTTTGTGTGAAATGAAATATTATAACAACATTTGATTTGGCCTGACATGACAATATGAGAAACATGATCAATATTATTTGCCAGGTTAATTTTTGATTTAATAATGTATTAAATATAAAGTTTAATGAAAATATGAAATGGATATAATTTTCTTTCTCAGACCTAACATGGACAGGTGCAATGTGAGCTTCTTCACACAGGCTTCATTTTGAATCATATATATGATATGAATATATATGAGGTCTTGTGTTGCTTGTACTAAAACATACTTGGAATTTCTAAATATCACAGATAATTTCCTGACTGAAGAAGTGTTGCATCCAACATGGGGGAATTCCATATTAGACCTTGTCTTAACAGATGAAGAGGAACTGATCACAGAATTGAAAATTAATGATAGCTTAGGGACACATGATCATGATCTGATCTAGAGCTCCCCCCCACTTGTTGTTTTAAAAAGGCCAGTTGTTTTATAACACTCAAAACAATTATGAGCCTAATCAATTGGGAGGAAGAATTTAACTGGAAAAATGTGAATGATAATTGAGAATCATTTAAGAACAACCTTACCAGGTACCTTCAAAGCCAAAATCAAGGAACTAGGCCATATTGGTTAAAACACAACCTGGTTTGAAGGGAAGTGAAGACAATTATAAAATAATTAAAGAATGATATATAAAAAGGAAAAATGGAAGAAAGGGGAAGCTGACAGTCATGAATATAAATCAAAAGGTAGGAACTGTATAGCACTGATAAGAGAAACAAAGGGACACAAGGAGAAATCTATAGTCAGCAGAGTTAAGGACAAAAGAAAGAATTTTTAAAGTATATTTTAGAAACAAAAAAGAATCCTAACAATATATAAGGCAGGAAGTTGGCAGTATGAGATGTGATGAGAAGGCCTGCAGTCACTCTCTGAGCATTAGAGAGGGAAAGGAGGAAACCTAGGGGGAAGAGGAGAAGCCCTAGGATTCAAACCATGAAGGAAGAATTCACCAGAAAGGTGGTGGAGTGGAAGCCTGAGAGTGGTGCAGTAGGAGAAGACTCAAAGAAATGGCACCAAGATTTGGGACAGAGCAGACCTTGGCCACCAATTAGAGGGTCTCTGAGCTGGAATGGGGAGTAAAGGGTGATCTCGTGTTCCCCTATCAGCCACTAGGGAAAATGGCATAACTTTGACTTAAAGGACTGCCAGGAATGATACCCAGACAGGCAGGCCAATGAGATTTTCCCAGAAGGAGAAAACACATAGTGACCTGGCTGGAGGGCCGAGGTGTGAAGAGAGAGCATCCCCATTTACAAAGAAAAAGCACTGCAACCTCCTGGACAATGAAAGGGGCCACAGGAAAAGTGAGAAGCCAGAAAGTGGTGTCAGACCAAGTGGAATTAATCCCCAGATGAGCCACAAAGAGGCACCCAATAGTGAGTAAGGAATCGGCTGACAGGGTCTCAGTCTGACATTGACCCTGGGCAAGATAATGAAGCAGCTGATGCAGGACTCAATTAATGTAGAATTAAAGGAGGGTAATATAATGAATGCCAATCAATATGGGTTTATGGAAAATATATCCTGTCAAATTAATTCAATATCTTTTGTTGATGAGTTTACAAGTTCAGTTGGTAAAGGTGTTAAGTAATATACTTAATCTTGGTATAAGGCATTTGACTTGGTACCACATGACATTTTGATTTAAAAAAAAAAGAATAATATAAAATGACCATGGTACACATTAAATGCATTAAAAGCTGGCTAATGCAACTGTATGCGGAAAATAATCATCAAGCGTCACACTGCGGCCAAAAGGGCTAATGTGATCATTGGAATCTTGAGTAGAAGCAGAGAGGTTATTTTATCTCTGTATTTGGCATTGGCATGACCACTGCTGGATTACAGTGTCCATTTGTGATGTCCACAATACATTAGAGGGGGTTCACAGAAGACCTACGGTTAGTCTTTAAGTACCTATATGGAAAACAAATATCTGATAATGGACTCTTCAATCTAGCAGAGAAAGGTATAACACAATCCAATGACTTGAAGCTGAAGTTAGACAAATTCAGACTGGAAATAAGGCATACATTTTTGACAGTGAGGATAATTAACCATTGGAACAATTTACCAAGGGTCATGGTGGATTCTCCATGACTGGCAATTTTTGAATCAAGTTTGGATATTTTTCAAAAATATCAAATCTCAAAATTATTTTGAGGGCAGTTCTATGGCCTGTGTTTTATAGGAGGTCAGACTAGATGATCATAATGGTCCCTTTGGGCTTTATAATCTATTCATTAGATCTCTAAGAATGATCCTAGATGGCAACCTCTTAGATAATCCAACACTGGGTGTTTCTTGAACAGACTCTTTTTTTCTCTGTTTTTGGTGAGATGAACAAACAGGCGACCAAGGCAACAGGTACTTTAAAATTACCAAAGATAGACAGCTGAAGGATAGACAGAAGTATGCACTCTACAGTAATAAGGATTTGATCCAAAACCCATCAGAGTCAACATAAAGACTTCAGTTGACTTTAATGAGCTTTGGATCAGGCTCTAAATTAAAAGTAAAGCCAATTTTCTTATGGCCTAGTTCACCCTTGAACTCAGGTCCTCTGAGATAAAAGACCAGTTTATTAAACCACATTAGTAGTCACCTATTTTTTTATGACTGCTGTCCCTTTGTAGTGGAATGATTGGTTATTTTAAAGATAAACATTTTGGGGCCTATAGACATGCAAAGACTTTAGGTGTATAATTCCATTGCTAGAGGCAATGAAGACACATAAATCCTTTACAGCAATGGGAGAATGGAGCCCTTTGAGTGTGTCTCCTACATAGGTTAGAGAGCCCTTTACACGATAACATGTTTATAGATGTTTTTATATTTTAGAGGCAGAGACAAGTTTCACATTAGATTTTTTTACCTCAAAAATGTAGAGGCAGTTAGTTTATTTTGGCTCACAGCTCACACAGATTTATAACAAAACAATAAATTAAAGCAGTCAGGTTTCCTTCAGGCACTCAGGCTTTTTTTTCTTCCCTAGAAGAAAAAGTTGTAACAATTGCAGCATATTAAATAAAAGTAAGCTAACGTGTATGTATATGAGTACTTATGTAAGTGCTTAGACATACAAATGCCTAAATACTAATGTCATTATTAGGAGTTACAGGGATGATTCCAGCCAAGTCAGTGAAAGATCATTCCAGTTACTATCTACACAGGACTGAACACGATGGGGAATCTTGGATATTTCCCTGACAATACAAAGTACATTGAAACTCTATTCTTTTTGTGCAGACTTGATTATTCTAACATCACATGTGTTACCAGGTCAATAGGTACCATACTTATGAAGACATTTGTGGCTAAAAAGAGAAAAAAAAATTGTATTCACCTCATTTTCTTTTCTCACTTTTCATTGAGGGAACTAAACACAGTTGAATCAAGTATGATTTGATTGCACATAGATCTGAATATAAATATTTAAACAACATTGGGTTTGATCTCGGCAGATATTATAATTGCCCATAAATTATCCCAATAGATAGTTGTCTGTCGATAGTAAACCCACTATTGTACTAGCCAAGTCCCGGATTAATGTCATTCTTGAATTCTTATTTATTTAAATTGGTTTAAAGTAGAGCTGATCAAAATATTTTCAGCAAATAATTTTTTTCTGAAAAATGCCAAACTATGAAATTGTAACTGTTCACAAACCAAGGGTCAAGTTCAACAAATTTCCTGATTTGAAAAAATGTCAAGAAAAAAGTTTAGAAAATGAAGTTTTCTAAATGAAAAATTCTGCATTTTTTTGTTTTTGTTGCTTAATATGACTTTTTGTTCCAAAATGTAAGCTAATTAGACTGAAAAAAGTAAAAAAAAAAAAATCAAAACAAAATGTTTTATCTGACCTAAAAAGATAAAAATTTCAAGTTTCTCAATTGACAAATATCTGCAATATTGTGATATTTTTTATTCTGATTTGAGATGAGAAAATTTTTTGATCTCTCAAATATTTGCTGAAAAGGAAAACTGTTTCCTGCTGAGCTATTGTTTAAAGTCAAGAAATTCAAAGGTCTGGGTAAATGTGCAAACTGTATGAATTGGGCCAACGTTTAGAACTAAAACTCCCAGAGATACCATCCAAAACTCAGACTCTCTCATCATTCACTCCCATACATTCAGTCCTGTCCCTCAGAAAAAGCCTTTTAGTGTGATCAAACTGTCAACAGATTTGGACTGTGGCAGACAGCAGAGAAGCAGATATCAAAGCTGAGGACTTCTCACCAAAAATGCCTTCCTCTAACAACCCAACCTTTATTCAAAGGTTTGTTGGTTTGGTTACCTCAGGATTTCATCTGGTCTTGCACAAGGAGAGCAGCTGTTTGAGGTAATGAGGAACCACCCCCATTTAAACACAGCAGTTAAAATTAACAAGTTCAGTTGAAATCTGGAAAGGAATGGGAAGTCAGGGCAGATCAAGGTGCACAAGTACTTACCGTGAGAGGCAGCACTAACAAATGGACAGCCATTTTCTGCTGTATCTTAAGTTTCTGCTCAATCTTAAATTTACCCTAATGTGATATCACCTTGTCTAAAACTTTCTTCAAAAAGGAAGAAGCATGTAATACCTCAGGGCTTCAATGGCTCAGTTTATTGCCAGGCACTCTGTCTCAATCACTGAATAGTTTTGTTCCCACAACAGTTTTCAGCTCAGGTATAAAATAGGGTGCTCACCATCCTCAAACTCTTGTGACAAGACAGCCCCTTGCTCCATCTGACCAGGATGGTGACAGTGATTCTGAAATGCTCAGGAAGATTAGAGAGGCTACAAAAACCCCCCAGAAAACCCAATAATAATGGGAGATTTCAACCATTCTCATATTGACTGGATACATATCTCTCAGGAAAGGATGCAGAGAAAGTTTCTAGACACCATTAGTGACTGTTTCTTGGAGCAGCTAGTCCTAGAACCCACAAGGGGAGAGGCAATTGTTGACTTATTCCTAAGTGGAGCATAGGCCCTGGTCCAAGAGGTGAATATAACTGAACTGCTCAGTAATAGCGACCATAATGTAATTACATTTAACATGCTTGGAAGGGGGAAAGTACAAGAGAAACCCACCACAGTAGCATTTAACTTCAAAAAGGGGAACTATGCTAAAAGGAGGAAGCTAGTGAAATAGAAATGAAAAGCAACAGCCACAAACGTGAAATGCCTGCAAGCTGCATGGAAACTATTTAAGAACATCATAATAGATGCTCAAACTAAATGTATATACCAAATCCAAAAAGAGTAAGAGGGCCAAAAGATGCCTATATGGCCAAATAACAGAATAAAAGAGCAAGTTGGAGACAAATAGAAATCCTTAAAAAATTGTAAGTCAGTTCCTATTGGGGAAATAGAAAGGAGCATGAATTCTGGCAAGTGAAATGTAAAAGTATAATCAGGCAGGCCAAAAAAGAAATTGAAGGACAACTAGCATAAGACACAAAAACTAACAGCAAATGCTTTTTAAAGTACATCAGAGGCCCGAAGCCTGCCAAACAATCAGTGGGGCTACTGGACAACAGAGGTACTCTTTGGTCTCTTTGACAAGGTCTCACACCAAAGGTTCTAAAGCAAAGTAAGCAGTCATGCATCAGTAACCAGTTAAAAGAGAGGAAACAAAGAGTAGGAATAAATTGTCAGTTTTCCCAGTGGAGAGAGGTAAATAGCGGCGTCCTCCAAAGATCTCTACTGGGACCAGTGCTGTTCAACATATTCATAAACGATCTGGAAAAAGGGGTAAACAGTGAGGCGGAAAAATTTGCAGGCAATACAAAATTACTCAAAATACTTAAGTCCAAAGCTGACTGCAAAGAGTTACAAAATGATCTCACAAAAATGGGTGGCCAGACAAAAAAATGGCAGCTGAAATTTGATGTTAAGTGCAAAGTAATGCACATCAGAAAACATAATCCCAATTATACATATAAAATGATGGCGTCTGTATTAGCTGTTACCACTCAAGGAACAGATCTTGGAGTCATTGTGGATAGTTCTCTGAAAACATCCACTCAATGTGCAGCAGCAGTCAAAAAAGCTAGCAGAATGTTAGGCACCATAAGGAAACAGATAAATAAGACTGAAAATATAATGGCACTATATAAATCCACAAAAATGATAAAGTGTATGGAACAGTTTCTATCCAAGGTGAGATTAAAAAGACTGGGACTGTTCAGTTTAGAAAAAAGACAATTTAGGAGGATATGACAGAAATTTATAAATTCATGAATGGTGTGGAGACAGTGAATAGAGAAGTGTTATTTACCCATTCACATAACACAAGAACCAGGGTTCACTCAATGAAATTGATGGACAGCAGGTTTAAAAACAAACAAAAGGAAGTATTTCTTCACACAACACACAGCCAACTCGTGGAAATGGGATGTTGTAAAGGCCAAAACTATAAATGGATTAAAATAAACCTAAATAAGTTCATGGCGCACAGACCAACCAATGGGTATTAGCCAAGATGGTCAGATATGTAACATCATGCTCTGGGTGCCCCTAAACCTCTGAGTGCCAGAAGCTGGGACTGGATAACAGGTCGCTGAACGATTATCAAGGTCTGTTCATTCCCACTGAGGCATTTATATCTTCTGTATGAAGACTACTCAAGCTGCGTTTTTGTAAATGAGAAATGAACTGCCTTCTTCCAAATTAGGTTGGGCATTAGTCAAGAATACATTACTGCCTCAGAACTCTTCAATGTTGTCATAGACTACGTGCTTGACCAGACACTCAGGCTGCGTCTACATTGACTGCGGCAAATTCGCCTCTGTCAGATTGATTGCTCTGGATCGACTGAGCGGTCTGTATTGACCTGCTCAGTTGATCCAGCAAGCGACGCAGGAAAACAACCCCCATAAGTGGCATAGTGCTGCATTGAAGGGAATGCTGTTCCCTTCGGCGCAGCACTGTGTGGACGGCACACGGAGCAGACGCAGTGAAGTCAACGGGAGATACACAAGTGATTTACGTCACTTGTGTATCTCCCGTCGACTGCTGCTGCATCCCGAAGGTAAATGTAGACCGGGCCCAAATAAATGAAGATTAGGCATTAGCCTCAATGTTAAGAACCTCAGTGATGTTGATTTTTCAATGACAGCACTAGCGGACGAATCAATGGATGAGCTACTTGCAGCACTTAAAGTCCTGGAAAACTCAGTGGCAAATGTTGGTCTGAAATTTGATTGAGGTGAAATGAAATATCTTCTGGTTGGTGATTTCAACCATGCTGCAGGCTCTAGCATCTTAATGGGCAAGATTGTAGATGATTTCACCTACTGCATCTGTTTCAATAACACAGGTGGCATTGAAGTTTGAAATCTGCACTGAAAAACTATCATCAATACTGGCGCAACTTATTAAGAACATCCTTTGCAAAATGAACATGAATACCCTGATAAATAGAGAGATGAAGCTGAGGCTATATAATGCTTTCTGATTTGAAACATGGCCCCTCCCTGTTAAGACTGAAAAGAAATTTGACACCATTCAGATGAAGCAAGTCTGCATAACCAAAAACATGAAATGGTACAATTTCAAGTTGAAAAAAAGAGATCCATTTTCTAACTAAAGAGGTTTCACTCTCTCAGACTCTCAGCCAACACTTGCTAAAGTGGTATGGCCATCTGCTTTCAATGCCTGCCAGCTTCCCTGTGAGAATCATCTTTGACTTGGACCCAATGAAACCAGGAAGGAAAAAGACTCTCTCCCCCTGCAGAAGACCTAAAACACAATGGCTGGAGGGCATCAATGGACACCTGTCCTCACGTGCATCCTACCCTATAATGCACCAGTTTTGGCTCAGGACAGACATCATGGAAGCACAGTATGCATTGGGACCTTTGTGTAGTCCAACTGACAGGATGAGAACTAACCTATTGCTTCCGCACCACAAGCAAATTTTGTTGTTCTTTGATACGCCTCAGGACCTCAAAAGGTCCTACCATTTGGCTAACAGCTTGTGTTCAGTGAGGAGAGCAGCAAAAGCCCTCTCTCTCCAGTCCAGTAAACCCCAACGTAGTCATTTTTATTATAATGCTATTCCTGGGAGAGATGCGTCAGCTACAAGTTCTCCTCGGTGGTGGTCCCTACACGAGCTAATTGTTCCCTCAACTTAAGGAAATGTTGGACTAAGTTCTGTGTGCTGGTGCCCTATTCATATCACAAATCTTGCAAGAGATCTAGTGCCTCTCATACAGTAATTCAAAAGGTGAGAAGCCCATAGAGGATTGTGGGATTTCCCTGATCGCAAACAACATGTAGGGTAACATCTTGTCCTAATTCTGGGACTCAGGAACTATGGATTTTTGTAGCATTTCCTTCAATGTACTGTTAAATCATTCTAGCAGCCGGTCTATCTATAGATGGTAGACGGAAGGTCTCACAGAGTGAACTCTCAGAAGAGTCTATACATCTTGCATCAGCTGAGACATGAAGTCCATGTCCCGATCTGTCAGGAATACCCTCAGAATCCGTACCCTAGAGAATATTTTAATCAGATCAGTAGTTATTGCCTATGCTGTTGCAGAATGCAAGGCCATGGTCTCTGGATATTGGGTGGCATAGTCTATAATCACTAGAATAAATCGGCACCTGCTTGAGCTCAATACCAGGGGCCCAACTAGCATTACTCCAATCCACTTAAATGAGATGCCCATTGTGACAGAGTGCTGGGGAGTGAATCCCCTTGTCAGCCCTCTGCCACGCTATAATAGCTAGCAGAAGGGCAGCAGAACGGGTAGCTGGGTCGGGGCTGATTGCCTGAGGGGAGGCAGCTGGGCAGAGGTGCAGATTGAGCAGCTTCTCAGGGGAGTAATTAGCCCACAAGCAGCAGCTGTCTATGATGCCCTAGAAGGTTTATAAGCCAGGCCAGAGGGTTTTGGAAGGGAGAGAAGGGAAAGTATTTAGGGGAGGGATAGAGGGATTGCCTGTCTCCCTGCCCCGAGCAGCCCCTGCAAGGACTGACCCCGTCACGGCACGTACTTCAGACACACACTGTAACTAAACAAGGGATGACACCCACTAATAGGAGAGCAACTAGGGGAGCACTGTGGATAGGCCTGGGGTCAACCAGCTGGCACTCTGTGCAGGATACATAATAATTGTTAGTGTCATTAAAAGACCTGGGTTAGTACCTTTCCTTGCGTTTTCTCTGTCCCCAAGTGACTGGACCATGGTACATCACGGGTGAATTTTAGCACTTGGATCTGGTACAGATTTGGAATCCGGAGCTGGGCTCGTTGGGCTTCAGTCTGTTTCTCTTGGATCACTCTGACCAAGGGGTCTCCTTCAAGTTCAAAATGGGGGTACTGGAAGTCCTGGGCAGGTCAACTAGTACCCCAATCACCCTAGCCAGATGGCCCTATAATGGGCTAAATATGGCTTTGGATACAATTGGGCTCCTGTGAAGGGCCATCATTTCTTCTCCAGGGGGTGGGCTAGGGAGACCCAGTTGTGGTGAGCACATCATAGGTAAATCCAAATTACACCACACCACAATACCTTTCCCTGTTCTCTTCGTGGGGACCCCTAGGCACTTCACTTGTCATGCCCAGCCCACCTCTGTCCTGAGCCTTAATCTCTTGGGAGAACACAAACGTACCTCGTGGCCCATTGACACTCCTCCTGGAGTCCACCCCCTCATGTATGTAAGGAGATTGTTTCTTAAACTCTTCTGTCAGCCCACAGTCTAATTCTACTTCCAGAAAATTTTCCATGAGTCATACTGCTTCTTCCCAGCTGAGTGATCCAGGGGTGACAGACCCATGGGTCCCACCAGCAGGATCCAGCAGAACGGCTCTTAAATCATCAGCCTGATGATTTCCATTGAGAAACATGTCTCAAGTTTTAACCAATGGGAGTAAGAGTCCCAGAACCGGTGGGCTACTGCTATGGGTCAGGTGTCTTGCGTAAATTGTTCCTGTCTGAATTGCCATTAATACTCTTCTTTGCTAAACCCCAAATGATACAGGCAGAGTAGCTCTCTATCTTTTTCTGATGTCATGCCCAGAATGCAGTACATTGCTTGGAATTCCCCAACTAGCTAGGGCCTACATTTCCCAAGCCATTGGTAGGCCTCGGCCACCTGTTTGAAGATTTCTAAGAAAGCTTTAGGATCATCTTCTGGCCCCATCTTAGTGAGGACGCCTCTTTCCCCCAGCATAGGTGACCATGGTGCTGGCTACCCTGGGCAGCAGATACAGCAGAAACTGATGCTAGTTTTCCTGGAACTGCTGCTGCTGCTGCTGTAGATGAAGCTGCTGTTGCTATGCCAGGATCCTTTGCAGCGGCTGGTGTTGGTGATGCTGTTCCTCTCATCCATTTTAATAGTATTTCAGGATCCATGCCAGCATAAGCACTTGCTGCCTGCATTCTCCATCTTGTGTAGGTGGGTGGATCTGATCACCAACCAGGGACAATCAGTCAGCCATGTCAAGTTCAGTCTATAGCCCTTGATGTAGGGCTCAGTTTATTATTCCACATAAAAGAACCAATTTGTCAATAATCAGAAATGTAGTACCACTGACAGAGTGGTCTAAAACATACTTCCTCAAACTATGGGATCTGGCCTGGGGCATGGGTGCAGGGCCCCCACATGGGGGGGGGGAAGGGTACACTTTACCAGGTTCCAGAGGCCGTGGCGGGGCCCGGCCCAGGCTGTAACCCCCATTACCATGAGGAAAACATTTTTCATGGCTCCTGAGATTGTATGTGATGAGGGATGGTGGTATGTGTGTGGGAGGGGGCCCGTGATACAAGTTTGTACTGGGCCCAAAAAGTTATGCTTGGGCCCTGCATGAATGTCAATGAATGGGGCCCGAAACTCTCGTTTTACCTTTTGAAAATAACAACATGCAAGCAGCTGCACAGGCGTGGCCCTAGCTGTTTGGCTGGTGCCCTAGGCAACTGCCCTGCTCTCCCTGCTCTAGAACCAGCTCTGCAGCTATGTGGGGTTTTTCTTTTATATTCCCTGTGTGCCTGTTCTTGGTCTAATTATGTTTCACTCACACATCCAACAGGCACCAGGGAGCAAGAAAGGTTCCCCTTGCAGTAGGTCCTCCTGGTCATCAGAGGTTGGTCCAAGGTGACAGGGCCTTGCCTGCAGGGAGGTGTGAGGCACAGGGGCTCCAAGGAAACAGCACTGGGGCACTGCTCAGGGGAGACACAGAGGAGGAGACGGGCCTCAAGATAAGAGTGGATCACCACCCCAAACAGTACTCCAATGCTCCACTGATCCCCAACATCCTCACACCTTAGGCTATTTCTCGTACCTTTCTCCCCCTGGCATCGCTGTCTCCCTACGTTCCTCAAAATCCTAAACTGCTGCAGGCACCCCCTAACCCTACTCCGCACCATTCCAGGACTGGATAAATAGTATGCAAAGCTACAATCCGATCCAAAATCTGTCAGGGTAAGACTATTATAACCACATATACACTACAGGATCCAGTATTTCATTCACAGCTGGATTATATATGAACTCTGGACCAGATCCCTATCTGGATGGCATCGTTCTGTAGAAGCCAATGACATTACACTGATTTCTACTAGCTGAGGGTCTAGCCCATTGTATCTAGCATGTGTGAAAGTGGGAGTCTGGGTTAAAGTGAGACACAGCACTAAATTGTTTGAGAACCACGAGTCCATAGCCTGGACTATAATCTTCCTCAATAACACCTGAAACTGAACTGGTTCCGTCAGCTTCTAAGGAGAGACCAATCAAATAGGTTCTCCACCCCAACAGAAGAAGCGTGCCCATACACCGAACCAACTAGGTCATAATAGATACTTGTGTGCATGTCAAATGCACTTAGATTCTGAATTTGACCTTTAAAAATAAATTTAAAAAATATGAAAGAGACTTCACTGACAATGTATCCATACTGGGGTTACAGCTGCCTTTCCTATCTGGCTGGCCTGGCTGTTTAGGTGTGACTCAGTACATTGTCCTAGCTTCTTGTTCTTGCACAAGGGGTGGAGCAACAATAGGTGGGTGAAGGGGAGAAACTCCAATGACATTTTTATGGATGATCTCCAAAACTCCAAGGGCATGAGTGTTTGCAGCCTTTCCTTTTTATTTACATTTAATAATTTGGAGTTTTTCAAACTGGTTGTCATACATCATGTCAATTATGTAAAAATACTAGTTCTGCATCTTTTGCTCTTGAAATTCTCATTCATCTTTCACATCCCAGGCCAAATTCTGTACTGACTTACATTCCAAGCATCCCCGTTGACTTGAAATCAATGGAGTTGCACAAGATGTAAGTCAGGGCAGAATTTAACTCCCTGTGTTCAAACACAGGCGCGCACACACAGACAGAGAGAAAGAAAAATGGCTAAGGGTAACGGCGGATGGGGAGAGAGCGAGAGGAAGAGTATAAACTGGATTTTTTGACACATATATTCACTTCAAAATTAGCATTTGCTAATATTGACTTTTTTGATATACTCTCTTTCTTAAAATTAAATAATAATGATAAACAATAATTCAAGGTTTTCAATGTGACCAAGGCTATATAGGTCTGTGTATGGATTCCTGTGCTATTCATAAGCCAGTTTAGCTCTGCACTTGTGTTGTAGAAGGATTGAATTATAGCTTTGCAGTAGATTAGGTTTCTTTGTATTATTCTATTTATATATCTAGTTGCTCTATTATGCATTTTCTTCATGCTATTTTATAAACTGATTGGGACATATCTCCTTTTCTATTGTGTGCATAAGTGCCCACCACAGTATGGATTTAAAAGCAAAATTAAATACCCAATATCTCAGGCTTAGAAAATCATTGGTGCTCAGTTGCTGCATTGTAATTCTGCCTACAGCTCTACCTACCTACATTCAGCTTATAAAGAAAATGCAATTAAAGACATGGATTGCTGAGAAACGGGAATTATATTCCACAAATAGTAATGAGTAAACTTTGCCCATTTCTGGCCCTATATGCCATCCTGGAGCTTTCTTGAGGAAAGCTCTCAATACAATACACTGTGTAATAACTAAATATGTTCTCAGCTCACTTGGCACTTTTCTTTGCTTTTGGGCTCTGTGCCTTTGTGTCCTAAAATTATAGACCCATAATCCTTGAATCTGCTATGTGACTTGAAACAACTAACATGCCATTATTTTCTGTGAAAAACCTAATAGTGAGGGAAAATATTGAGTATTTTACTAAGCAATAAAATGTTATTCAAGTGATAATGCATCTTAGCATAAAGCAGATTCTAATGCTATTCTTTTCATATACTGTATTTTGTTGTATTTGATATTCATGGAAGTAGGGACTCGTAAAATCAACTAAATCCAAGCATAATGTGGGCAGGTACTATGCAAGTTTTCCCTCCCAGCTTTATCAGTCTACTTTCCTCTCATCTGCTGCTGTTTCACTATTAGATCTCTGCGGGGCAGAAATGTGGCACTTTTTGTTATGTAGACAAATATCTACTAAGGTCGAGGATGGAATGATTCTAGCTTTTTCATTTGACCTAAAAAGGATTTAAAAGATGAAAGGTTAGTTCATTAATGCACCATATCACCTACTTGTCATATATCCTATCTAATAAAGGGCTAGTGGAGATCAGACATAGTACAACAATGAACCACTTGGTCAGGTTTTAGGATTGAAGAGGGTGCAAGTCTCCACTCCAAATATCCTTTAGTTTACGAAATAGTGTTAAGAGAATGCAGTAGGCCCTCTTTATGAATGGATGACTGCTGCAAGGAGGGCAGGAAATTCAAAGCTTTGTGAGGAAAAAGTGTACCAGAAAAGAAGATCCAACTAGGATGCTGGAAGAGGTGATTGTCCCCCCCAAAAAAAAAAAAATAGAATGAGTCCTGTGTCTCAAGGGGCTGACAAAAATCAAGCTGTGGGAGACAGACCTATCCTTGCTTACAGACAGCCCCCCAACCTGAAGCAAACACACACCAGCAACCGTACACCGTACAACAAGAACAGTAACCCAGGAACCTATCCCTGCAACAAACCCCGTTGCCAGCTCTGCCCACACATCGACTCTAGTGACGCCATCACAGGTCCTAACCACATCAGCCACACCATCAGGAGCTCATTCACCTGCACATCTACTAATGTAATATATGCCGTCATGTGCCAGCAATGCCCCTCTGCCATTGGCCAAACCGGACTGTCACTATTCAAAAGAATAAATGGACACAAATTGGACATAAAAATGGGAACATCTGTAAACCAGTCAGAGAGCACTTCAATCTCCCAGGACACGCTGTAGCTGACTTGAAAGTTGCCATACTTCTACAAAAAAACTTCAAAAACAGATTTCAGCAGGAAACTGCAGAGCTAGAACTGATCTGCAAACTTGACACAATCAGATTGGGTCTGAATAGGGACTTTGAATGGTTATCTCATTAAAAGAAGTAAATGTCACTGTTCACGCATTCTCACCTTCTAATCAATGGTTGTGAATAGGCCTCAGCTACTCTAACTGTATGGACTTTGTTGTACCTTCCCCTTGGCTGTATATATATATATCCCCTATCTGATTTCCATTCCCAGCATCTGACAAGGTGGGTTACAGCCCACGAAAGCTTATGACTGCAAAAATTAAATTTGTTAGTTTTTAAAGTGCTACTGGACTCTCATTGTTTTTGCTTACTAATGGTGATCATCATACAAAAGTCCAACAGAACTGTACTCAGTCTGTAAGGAAGATTTTGGGGTAGTCCGTTTAAATAAGGTAATCTCTTGTGTAGAGTTTGTAAATACAAATTCAAAGATCTTTAAACTCCTTTATCCCAACTATGTTCCTCCAGATGGTCTTTGGGACCAATTTTGTGTGTTTTCTATGCATTTATATACTTATAATAAAATGTAAATTAAAGAATCAAAAACTGATGGCATTACTTCATAACACTTCCCAGGAAGCATACATGCAAAGAGAAAACATTTGAAAAAATATTAGTAGCTTCAGGAAGCATGGAGTGTTTAATATCCAGATTAAATATTGGTAGAGCTTGAGTTCTTTTTCTGCCAGTCTATCTCCGGTTGTTGTCAAAGACTCCTGTCACGTATCTCCTGACCAATTATGTCTGCTGTAGCTTGGGAAGAATCCTCTGTATGGCTGCTCACTGCGCTGTGGGTGATGAACAGCAGACTTCCCTGAATTATTCTCGGGGTAAACCCTTTATGGGTTTTAGAAACAATTAACGTATCTATTTTCTACTAGTCCTAAAGTTTTATGGGTAGCACAAATGTAAATTTATTTTAACCTCAAATCCAATGTATAATTTTTGTGAAACTAGAAGGTAGGGAACCAGCGTGATTGGAAGATACATTTCAATTAATTCTTCCACTAACGCTTTATCTGTTCAGCATCAGAACCTTTTATAGTGTTAAAATTAACAATTATGCAGCTGATGGCTGGCTGAATCCACAAGGGGACCTGGAAAGGGCCTCAGATAACACAACATGTATAAATCATTCAGGAGAACAATTCATGAAAGAAAAGTTATCTGTGTTTTGGATGACATTGGAAGAACTAAATAGGAGTCAATTTGAAGAAGGGACATTTCACTCCATTGTCCAGCATGGCTTTTGTGTGTATGTGTGTGTGTGTTGTAATATACATTTTCAAAATTAATTAACCATTAACAGCAAGATAAATGTCTGTTCTTGTGCTAAGGAAATATTGGAGTCAGTGGTGAAAGATTATTTCACATGAGTAGCACTCTTAAAGAAAGCTGTTGCCAGATAAGGTGGCAACAGTACTTTGAAGAGGAACAATGAGAAGTGACAGACAAGCCCATGTTTACCAAACTGAATAGAGGACTTGCAGGTTTCCACTCACTGATCGGTTACATAGTGAATCCAGTCTGGAGTGATGTTTCACCAACCCATATCAGTGACAAAGTGGTAACTACTTCAGAATATAATAACATGCCGTGAAATCTTACTGCAGGCAGTACTGAATAACATTTTATATTTCAATTTTATGAAACACTTTAAAATACATCATCAGAACTGGTCTTATGTTTAAACATTTGGCAGTTGCAAAGTATTTTTGTTCAGTGCCTTCTTTCAATGTTTAGGCTTCTGATTGCAGAGTGGCTGCAGTAGGGTGTGTACCTGCATGGCACACGCTTAAAAAATTACTCCATTAACACGGCCAGAAATGTGGCATTTGGAGGAACGTGTTCTTGTTCTACAACTAGCCTGAGTCTTAATCTGACATCTGCTTTATGCGTGGAACTCCACTGGGGGTATTGTGTGTTTACTGGCCTGAGAACTGAACCCCAAGAGAGATTAACATATTAATATAGGGAATATCAAACCAATCTATCTAATCCAGTGTTCAACAGTGTAAATGAGATCAGAATCTGGCCCAGAAAGTCCAAATACCCTTCCTGAAATGTTGCCTTATGAAATACAATAAACTGAGAACGAGAATACTTATATTGTAAGAAAGGTGAGATTGGCCTCACTATGAGAGGTGTGCAAATAACTGATTATTTGTTTCAGTGGCTGTACTGAAATACTGAAACAAAAAAAAATTCAATTTTTTTTGGCAAACCAGAAAAGTTTAAAAAAAAAGTTCATTTCAGATCCTACAAAATGTTTTGCTTAGTTTTAGAGGGTTTTTTAAAAATCTTTTAAAAAATTAAATTGAAGTAAAATTAAAAATAAAATGTCATTTCAAATCGCAAATCAAAATGTTTTATTTAAAAAATATCCAAGCAAAACATTTAATTTTTTTCTGATTTTCTTTATCACAATAATTTGTTGAATTCACCATTAAAATACATTTAATGTTTACAAGTAAATGGGTCACTAACTATGGGTAGATTAAGAATAGTGGAGTATGGTTGCTGTGTATTCTTGATTTATTTACATTTTAATATAAATATATATATA
The DNA here is from genome assembly GCA_007922155.1 of Mesoclemmys tuberculata. NCBI lineage: Eukaryota > Metazoa > Chordata > Testudines > Chelidae > Mesoclemmys > Mesoclemmys tuberculata. The sequence continues at coordinate 20,615,456 of ML675618.1, read as the reverse complement.
TATTTTAATAATATATAGATATGTAAGTTTAAAATATAAATAAACCAAGAATACAAATAAACTACAGTCCACTATTCTTAATCTACCCATAAATAGTTGATTATAGGCTTTAAATATATTATAATTATTTGTGTCTCATTTATTTTCCTGTATGGTTATTAAATGTACTCTTCTGGGTTTCTCACATTGACTATACACATGTAAGTATGACTTATTTTTATCTTTGAAATACGTTAGCCATAATATTAATTGGTCAAGGAGATGCCATCTCCTCTAGTTTACAGTACAAGAATGTTCACGTTCATGAATAAATTTAACGAGGACATATAAGCATCTTGCATATTTTCCCATTCAAATACAAACACTTCTAATTACAAACCTGATGGAACACTGGTGCAGAAAATACCTCGTTCAAATGATAAGTTTTCTTTAACTGACAGAAAAATGTTTGCTAATGTACAGAAAAATATGCTTTGTATTAACTTTGACACACTTCTACTGGCTGCAGTACACTTCCTCCTAATGACAGCCAACGTCTTTGCTTTTTTGTTGCATCTGGCAAGTAGTGGTTAGACATTAGAGAAACAATGGAGCCCCCCAACCAATGCCTGCTATGTACTCTGTTGGGCCTCCAAAAAACCCAAAAAACAAACCAAAAAACTTGACCTATATCTTTGTGGTGTATATTTAACAGTGAGGGCATTCACTGGAAACTATTCACACAAAAATAAGACATTCCCAAAAAGTCTTCTTTTTTTTTTTGAAAGCCCATATTCTCCGATGTACCAGAAGGGTAGGGGACTGTCTGGGCAGTGGGATGTCTGGCTCTGATTCTTAGGGCAGAGCTGTGCCCTGCTAACATCCAGCACAGGTTAGAGCAGTTTGGAGGCTGCTCTAATTTTACACCAGCTGGCTACACAAGGCACAGCATGCCAACTGAGCAGAGTATCCCTGTGCCAAAGATAACAGGAGTGGCTCAGTGGCCAGTGAAATTGGTCTAGCCAAGAGCTCTTCCATATGCCTGGGAAATTTTCAGCTGGCTAGATCCAACTGCTTTCTAGTCCCTTTGCATTGCTGAGGGAATCTGGCTCCACAGTGCTGATTTTCACTTGTATGCTGCAGAGGACTGATTCCAAGGGGTCTCTGTTCCCTTTGATGAACATGAATGAGATAAGTTAGTGGTCTAGGTCTTCACTGTGAACTTACCTTGGTATAACTATGTTGTTCAGGGTTGTGAAAAATCTACACTTCTGAGCGATGCAGTTGTAGACAGAACTCTGTCGATGGAAGAGCTTCTCCTGTTGACATAACCACCACCTCCATGGAGGTGGATTAATGATGCTGATAGGAGAAGCTCGCCTGTCAGCGTAGTAGATCTGCCTTAAAAATCAGATTTGCAATTTCCAGGCTTACTGGAATCAGAGGTTTGAATGCAGGCAGTCAGCTCAACCACTGATTATTCAGAAATAGAGAGGTGTGGTTTGAAAACTAAGATTTCTTGCATTCCAATCCTGGCTCTGACACTTCTCTCTTTGGCCAGGGGAAAGTTGCTTATGCCTTTCAGCTGTAGTTTCCAATCAGTAAAACTGAGACAATAACACTTATTTATAGGTGTCATATGGATGAATTAGTTAATGTTTGTAGAGCACTTTGAAAACATTAAGTGCTATGTATTACTCTGATAGATATTTGTATTTCTATGGCACCTACTTTGTACGGCTCTTTTGATTAGAGTTTACAATGAGAGGACTCATCTACTCTGCATGGATATAAAAAATCACATGGCACTCTTCATAAGAATGAAGATTTGCCTTAATGTCTTTGGCAATAACTTTGCCTCCTCCTAGAATTGCACAATGTACTGAGTGTCTAGCTTTTGTCTTGTTACCCACAGTTGGCTATATTTCTGTAAAAGGGGAAATGATTCCTTAGTTAGTACTAGAGCCAAAATGTGGACTAATTAATATAATTGTTGATTTTTCTTTTTTCTGTTTAGAAAATGTCCACAAACAGATTCCAAAATGCTAAGATTTATTCATCATTTGAAATTAAATATTTTTTCCCATTTTTCTCTATAAATATTTCACAAACAGTTGATTGTGATTCTTTAACATTTGATCTTCAAAATTCCCATTCTTAGTTACCTAAGTCATGTGATATTGTTTCTGTTCTGGTGGATGACTTGCCAAAACAGCGCAGATTTCAAGTTTCAGCTATAACAACTGATTGTACAGTTCAGAATTTGCTTCTAGTGAATATTAGAACATTTGATCTTAACATTCATATTTCATGAGTATTTTTCTCAGTAAAACTTAAGAGGTTGATGTTCATGGAAGGCAAACATAAAAGGGTTGAGGATATACTCAAATTGAAATTCTTTGTCAAATTTGAAGGAATATCAGAACTTTTTTTTCTACTCTTACTTCAGCTGTAATGTGTACATAATTAGTAAAACTCTTTAGAATAAAAGGCACCATATCAGTGTAAGGCATTATTATTAATAGGACTGGATAAACAGACCCTTACACTAATTGCCTAAATGGTTAGAGTTATAAAGCCTTATTGTTCCATTACATTTAGATAATACCAAGATCTGCACTAATCAATTCATTGGTCCAAGTTTCCATTTATTGTTGCTGTCTCCTAGTCCATAAAGAAATCTATTCATTCACAAGCATCATCTTATGAACAGTCTTTGTTTAGATTTACGTTTTGTATTTTTATATTGTTGTGAACCAAACAGTGGATGATAGACAGGACATACTTTTCTTGCAATATTTTATTCTTCAGTGCACTTCTGCCTGCCCAGACAAATGGGATTATTTCTGCCTACCAATATGTAGGTGGTCTTTCTGGCTGTAGCAGCTCAAATGCTGCCTGTCTCTAAAAGGTGTAAGTAAACTTTGTTCCAGATGATGGTTTTTGGTTTATTGTATTAGTGAGGATTAGGCCTAAGGAATGAAATTTAATTACATTAATTTTCTAAACTCTTTTATGGTCTTCAGAGGGAATGGATGGTTTTGTAGTTAAAGATACTGGACTGAAACTCAGGATCCCTAGGATTAATTCCCAGCTCTTCCACAAATTTGCTGTGTGACCTTTGGCAAGTCACTTCAATACTCTGCACCACAGTTACTAAGACTGGGAATTATTGTGAGGAAGTTCTATGGTTTATGCAGCAGGTCAGACTAGATGATCACAAAGGCCTCTTCTATCCAACAGTTTAGTTGGAATTCCCAACCAACACTATCAGTTCCCTATCTGTAAAATGGGGATAATAATATTCCCATTTGCCTCCACTATGTGAGTCTATTTAGATTGTCAGTTCTTCAGGGCACAGAGACTGTCTCTTACTATACCTTGCCGCAGAGCCCATGTCACATGTGTTGCAGTCATCAACCCAACGAAGGAAGAAGAGCAGAAATATCTCCAGGAGTCTGTTACAATATTAATAGTACAGTAGTTTAATGTTAAGATCCCATAAGAAGTAATATTTGAAATTATAACAACCACTTTATAAATTCACCCATAAAAGACAGAAAAAGTTCTAACCGCAACCCTTATCTTCATAAATGATGAATTTCAGTATGGGTATCTGACCTCAACAGACGGCGTCACATAACATGACTATATTTTAAGTGCTAAGAGACTTTTGTTGATGTATTTCCTGCATTCTGTTATTTCTTTTTGGCACATTACATATTTCTCTCCTCTTTCATCTCTGACGAGGAGAAACATTGTGAGATCTAGGCTGGTGCCAGTATGGATAGAAGTCGTCCCTAAACCAACATATATTGCAGTTGGCAGAGATACAAATAAAATATTAGGATATATGTAGTGGTATTTGTGTGTCAGGATGCTGGCAGGTGATTTGTGAGAAAGAACTATTCTTCTGGATGTTGACCACATCTTACAGATATGCCATTTAGTCCTGTGGCTCCTCCTTAATCTTTGCTTTTGTGCTAGTCTTTTTCATATTATTAAGGCTATATGTGGTTGCTTGTTCAGCTATTGTATATAAAAATATCTATGGCCAGAAACAAATAACAAAATACAAATAACAAAATTGTATTATATATGTGCAATATATAATACTCAGAAACTTAAAGGAGAAATTTGTTGACTTCATTGGAAAGATCACCTTAACATTTCATCTGTTCTCATTTCCTGCTCTATTCTTATTCTTTCTGTACATCTAGAAAGTGTATAATCCCAGTTTAAGAAGAGAAAAAAGAAAACCTGAAACGTTCTATAATTGTCCTCCCCCCACTCTCAGTATGCATGCATTAGATTGTATTTTTTTTAAGATAAAGAAAAGCATGAAAGCATCAAATGTAAAAACAATGCGATACATGTAAAAATTTATATGGACCTGAAAAATTATCATATTCAACATGTGAGGTCAGACTTTGGTCTACCAACCTTGATGGAATTTCTTTAAATTTTATGGGAAAAGTTTTCCTCACCAGAAATTCTCTTTTCTCTTTTCATGGTTCCTTTTATTTATTGGCCTCATTCTGCAGTTCTTGTGTCTGTGAAACTCCCTTATTTTCATTGCGAATCACGTATATAAGAGATGAGGATTGGACAATCCTGAGTTAAGTAAGACATTTTAACTAAAGTCCAATTAAATAATTAACTAACACTACAGCAGTTTATACTGGAAAATGCATTATAATTTTAAATTATTTTACTTCTTAATTAATGAGACTTCTGCTTACATTGTTGGCATCAGACTGCGCGTGGAGGCTTGTAATCTACTGGCCAGAAATCATCTGTTGTACACAATTTAAAAGGGGATTTTGATAAATTGTGCAAATGTATTTATTATACTGTTAGATTTTATTTTAAGTTTAACTTTTTACAACTCATCCATAACTCATACACTCATTCATCCATAATGAATATCTTTGAATATCTCCTCTCTAGCAGCTTCTTCTGTTGCCAAAATCTTCTTATAGTTAGTCTCCCCTAATATTTAGTTTAGATATTCCTTGCTGCAGATTACTTTTGTTCTGTCCTGTCCTGGAAGGGAAAAGTTAAAAACACATAAATAAATAAAAATCTGAGAATCTTAAACTGATTGATCATACCAGGTTCTGCAATAATTTTTAAAGAGTTTCTTTTTCCTGGAGGGTATTAGTGTCATATAGCACTGAACAGGACATAGTGAAGAAGATCAGTGGGATGGGGTGTCAAATCCTAAATTGGGAACATCTACCATCTTTCTAGGTGGCATGATGTCTTCACTACCTTCATAAATTCCTACATAAAGCTCACATCTTTCTCTTAACCCTCCATTGCTGAGCTTTATTCTGCTTTTTTGAGGTGGGGATGGGTTCCCACTGTCATGCTTGCGTTAGCTGCTTGTATTTCAGCTACTTAGATTTGATGCTAAGAGTACTGCAATAGGGATGTTGAGACAGACTTACATCCTGCCTAACCCATAGGCTTCAATTTGCTGCATAGGATGTAAGCTGAAGCAGAATCTAGCCCTTGTTTTTCTAGTTGTTTAAATAGCGATCTGCACTTATTAGAAAGACAAGATGGATAAAGAAATATTTTTTATTGGTCCAACTTCTGTTGGTGAGAGAGGTCATGTCTATGCTACGGATTTTTGTTGAGCTTAATTACGTAGGCATACAGCTGCTGTAGTTATTATACAATTTCTGTGTGTCATGCTTCGCTCCTTGTGTCAGCGGCATGCATCCTCTCCAGGAGTGTTTGTATCAATGCAGAGTGCAGAGCACCATAGGTAGGTATCCCACTGTGCACCTTGCCACCATCCAGCACAGGATCTTTTGGGAAGGTTTTGCAGTGCCTGATGGGGCTCAGACCAGTTGCATGGGGTGATTGGGAGCATGGGGTCAACTTGCCATAATGTAGTGTTCTCCATCCCATAATTTCATATGCAACCCATAATTTTCACACCTTCTCTGCAAAATCCTGCAAACTCGTGCATCCTTCCTTGCTCTCCACCATCTCTGAAGGAAGCATGGAGCCTGTACTATTGTCATAAGCACTGCACGCACAGGGCACAGGATCCTGCACTCTGGCTTGCAAGATCTCTTGTAACATATCATCCCAAGTCCTCTTCTTCTCCTTCTCTGGCTCAGACGTTCCATGAGTATGGAGGGGGAAGTCCTGAAGGCCACAATGGCAGCAGCTGCAGATACAATACACAGAGGTACCCTAGTCGGTGTATTCATGATGGAAATCCAAACTTCAGATGCTGAACTCACTCCCCTTGCTCCCCCAAAATTGTAAGCACCACAATATCACTTCTGCTTGGGATTAATTGAGTGAGGCACTAGTCACAGCACCAGCCAGAGGGAGCGTGGTCCTCCAGGGGTTAGTGAAATGAGGAGGGAATAGCTTGGGTGCATGCTTCTAGTTGTATAATGCAATGGAACTGATTAGTGGCACTGTTTTCCGTAGATGGTGGATTTTAGCTGATACTTTACTCCTGAGGTACCAGAGACAGAGAGAGCACAGCTGCCACCTGGGCTCGTATTTTGCTGGCCTGTGAACTGCAATGGTGCCTGCTGAAGTAATCACTGAGTAGTATGGGAAAGTGTCCTACTGTGGCAGAAGAAATAAGACAGCCCTCCCCAGAAACTTTGTACAGAAGATTGCAGATTACCTCCATGAAAGTTACATCAAGAGCTCTACAGAGGAGTCACAGGACATGCTAGTGCACATAAACAAATTGCTCCACATGGTCTCCCTGTCTAACTCTAGAGGGGAATGAAAAGTAGATAGCAACTCTATTTCTCATGGTTGTTCCACAACCTTTTCTGGCACAAGTAAAAATGAGTAAATCAAAAGAAGTGTCCTGCTACTTTGGAAGTGCCATTTCTAAGTCAACTGCATTCTTATCTGAGGTTTCTTCCTCTGCATCGGGCTTGCCCGTGCTCGACTGGTAGGATGGGATGCAGTGTGCTGGCATCAAAAGCCCGGTCCTGGCTTGATGAGCAACTGAATCCCTCAGTCACCTGTCACCCATACTCCTCTTCCTCCTCACTGTTCACAGCAGAGGCCTGTGACTCAAGTTCCTCGGACGTATCCATGGTGCTGGGAGTCTCCTGCGGGGACGGAATGCAGCAATTTGTAAAAGTGCCAGGTCCGCGGCTTGGCACTGGATCAATAGTTGGTCTCCCAGCCTTGTGGTATGCCTGCTGCAGCTCCATGGCTTTCATGCGGCGCTGGTGCTAGCCCATGTCACAGCCCATCTCCTGCATCCCCTGAGCAACCTGCTCATAGATGTCCACATTTCTACAGCTAGATCGGAACTGCGCCTGCACAGCCTCTTCTTCCCACAGGCACAAGAGAGCCAACGTCTCCTGGCTACTCCAGGCAGAAATGTGTCTGGAGTGTGTGGATGGCACGGTCAACTTGGCAGTTACAGTCAACAGTTGAGAGCTACTAGCTGTGCTCACCAAGCCAGGCAACAAGGAAAGGGAATTTCAAAACTTTCTGGGGCTTTAAATGGGAGTGGGGCTTCCTGTTCCCCTGGCCATTGGGCAGCAGAATTCATAACAGTGACCAGAGCGGTTAGCATGGGGCATTGTGGGACAGCTGCTGGAGGCCAGAAATAGTCAACCTAACTACACTGGCCAATACCCTACGCCACTCAGGAAGGTGGTGTTATTAAGGTGTAGTGGGGCACTTATGTTGGCGGGAGCCAAATTTAAGTGAAGCTACATCCACAGCTAGGTCGTCGCAGCTGCCTTGCGTCAACCTGCCATGTAGTATAGACCAGGCCAGAGACAAGCTTTTAAGCTACATAGAGCTTGAAAGTTTGTGTAACTTGAAAGTTTGTCTCTCTCACCAACAAAAGTTGGTCCAATAAAAGATATTATGTCACCCACCTTGCCTCTCTAATATCCTGAGTCCAAAATGGCTACAACACCACTGCATAGATACACTTATGACATGTAAATAATAGCAACATTTCAACTAGTTCTTTTAATAATCTAAGGTGAATTTCGCTGGGCTTTGCTTATCTGAATATATTCAAGTAATTGGGGCTGTATTCTTCAGTCTGTTCTTTCCTGATTCTGCCTGTTGACCTTGCCCTTTCCTCATTAATTATTATTGTATTGTGACCCATTGTTATTTTCCTTTTCAGTGAAGGCGGAAGCAAAATAGCCATTTGTCAGCTTTCTTCTTGTGTCTGTTTTCTGTCTTTCTCACTCTATGTTAAATAACAGGCCCACACATTCCTTTGTCATTCTCTTGCTTCTTAAATAGTGAATAAAACATCTTTTGCTAACAGTCCTTCATTTTGTGCCTTTGTCTTCCAACTTTGCCCTTGTGCATATGTATTACAAAGAACTTTCCTGTAATTTCTCCTGTTTTTGTGTGATCCTCTCTGCATTTGCAGGTCTTTAAAAAGCCTTTGGTGCATCCCTATCAGTCTTTTACCTCTTTGCATTTTTTTCTATTTCATGAGAATTTGTTTTTGAGTTGTGCCTTCAGTACAGAAAGTTCCAGCCATCTTTCATCTGTATGTTGCTTCTCTGAGCTCTCCCTATTCTTAGCATTGTGAGGTGAGCAGGACATGGAGGGAAGGGGATCAAACCAGAAACCTCAAAGTTACCTTTATTTCATCAGCTGAGGTAAACAGCTGAGCCACTGCTCTGTGCAAGTTCCAGACCTTAAGTAAAAGTAGTATATTTAGTGTAGGTTTTATGTTGTGTAGATTTGAAGAATACAAAAGGGTATTTGAATTATATACTAAGAAGATCTCTTGGGGATCAATTCTGGCTCACCTTACTCGTGCACGGTGACTTTAGTCGGGCAGTTAATGATAGAGATTGTGCTTGCAAATGATCAGAAACACTAAGGAAGATGGTGGGCTAAGACCAGACTCCCAATAATATCCATGAACATATTTTTAATGTTGTCAATATGTGGTATGATTGCATGTTATTTTTCCGATGTGACATTGTTTTTTCTTTTTTTGTAATGTAAAGTGCTGCTGGACTAGATCTCTGCTACCTGTAAAATGCAATGTCTTTGGATGATTGAGCGGCAGGAATCAGGCTGAGAATTCCCTAGGCTGGGGAGTGTCTTGTCTGGCATAAAGCTGACAGAGCCAGCTCCTTTATCATTTGTCCCTTTTCCCCAGTGTAGGGGTGTATTGGGGAAAGACAGGGGAAAGGGCATGATGGAATTCAGCTTCAATCGCCAGTTCAGAACTGGAGTTTGGTCCCTTGAGTAGCCAGCTGTTGTAAGTTAGAACAGCTAACTTACCTAGACTTCTCTAACTAATGACTTGTGTATACTACAAATGCTACAACAGCACGGCTATGCTTCTGTAGTGTAGACACTTGCTATAGTGACAGAAGGGGTTTTTCTGTTGCTGTATTTAATCCACACTTCTAAATGGCAGTAGCTAGGTTAACAGAATCAGTCTTCTGTCAGCCTAGTGATATGACCAGCCTAGTTCCCAGGGCTTTGGTCAGGTTAACTATGTCTCTCAGGGATATGGGAATTTTTCAGACCGCTGGACAGCATACTTAGGTCAACCTAAGTTTCAAGTGTAGACCACACATTACATTGGGCAAGGGCAACTGGAGACTCAGGGAACCATAGTGAGTTTTGGTGCAGGAGGGTTTCTGGTCATATATTCAAAATAGACCTGCCCAACAGTAAAGCATAAAGATTACAAGATGCTATCACATACACTACCATCAAACAGAGATAAAAATTTGTGAAAGATTTGTGTCATTTGGGAGCTAAAACATTTTGTTTTATATAATGAATGAAATCTTGAGGGAAGTTCCCACCGTCACCACTTCTTCATATTTCAATAGTTTGAATGAATTTAGGGCTTGTGGAATGCCATACTAACTTCCAAAGAGACCAAAGGCTTTTGTTTATCCTCAGAATATTTGCAGTACAGACAGCAGTAGTACAAGCTTCTTGGCGCTACCCCACCGATATTCCTCAATAGTCACCCAAAGCCACCACCTCTGGAGGAGAGGGTAGTTCATTCAAGATTTGGCTTCTTTTTTGAGACCAAGTAGTACAAATTTGGATGGTCATTTTTGTGGATCTGGACTGAGACCATCAATTAATTTCTTGTAGATCACGGAAAAGCTATCAGGTGAATTCCTGCCACTAGTTAGCTGAGCTGGATTTGAACCAGTGACAGAGGTGAAAGGCCAGGTGACACCTCCTCCACTTTTACTTGAGCAAGCAGTGACTGCCTCTTATGAATAACTATAGCAGTAATACCACAAACTACTACTCTGTTGCATGATGCATGGAATGTATGCTCAGATTAAAGAAGTGACTAGTGGTGGGTGAGCTATACACAGTGAACAAATATTCATCAGATGTATACCTTTTTTAATGAATTGTCATCAAACAGATGATAATTTCCACATATTACCTTGTTTTTCCAAAATTATTATACTAATATATATTCTCAGAGAGTCAAAGGAAGATAGTATGTAGCTGAGCTAAGAATTTATGAAAGGAAAACATATTTGTGTTTTGTCTATTACCCTTTCAGCAAAATTATAGAAACTATTGTCTTTTCGATATATATAATATGACACATTAAGGAACCATTTATATATATTACAAATAATAGGTGGATGAATAGGCATTGAAAACACAATGCCATTTTATTTGTTCATTTTTTAGATTAATGGTAGCTTATTATCAGGAAAGACTTTGCAAATTTTATAATTATCAGCCTCAGTGCAGCAAAACAGTTAAGCATGTACTTAACTTTAGACATGTGCTTGAGTCCCATTTTTTAAGCTGTTTCTTTGACCATAACTCCTGCTTCACTGACAGCTGCACACTTTGCGTGGCTCCTATCTGGTATCATATAAAACGGGATGAAATCATAGCCACTGTCTGCACTTTGTACAGGACTTTATTAAATAAAAGATACATTTGAAAATGAAAGATGAATGTATTAATAAACATGAGACAATTGTTTCACTTTTCCTCTTTTTGTTGAACATGAAAAACTAACTCATCAAAGATGTACTGATAATTACAAACTGTATCTATTTAGTTTATTGAATGATACATAGCTACTAATTTCTGCACTTACATTAATTCTTACTTATTATTCTTACCCTAAAAAGGTTGCACGCTGAAAGACATACATATAGGACATTGTGTATACTGGGCAATTTGGTGTTGGGGAATACACTAGGAAACCAAAGCTGATTTATTCAGAGATATTGTTTGTATTTTTGTTTTTGCTGTTTCTTGCTTTTCCTTTTATTGATAACCTCAGTGACTATATGCTTGCTGGGCCACTTGCAATGATATTTAAAGGAGATTGTGCATATTTTTGTTACAGAAAGGCTGTTTGAAACAACATAATTCTTGTATATTTTAATTATTAATATTATTTATTATTGACACAGTACAGTAGGAGTGCATAGTGCTTTACAGATAGATAGGGACCCTTCTTCCAAACCACTAACGATCTAGATTATACAAGAGGAATGGACACTAGTACTCTATCAAAGTTCGTCAGGTTGCTTGCTTTCTTATTGTACATATTGTGTTAATGTCAATTAGTATGTTGGTGAAGAAAGGTGAGTCAGCACTGGAAGGACAGTTAAAAGAACGGTCATTCAAAGAATGAAAAAAGTAAAAATGTTCATATAGGGATTAATGCTTCCCTGTGGTAGAAGAACCCACGGAAGATGAAAGTAAACCCTGCTAGGTTTACTCCAAGGAGTTACTGATGAAGTACTTCTTTTAGCAGCGACCAGTTTATGGCCAAGTGGATGTGACCAGTGGCATGGCCTTAAATCCACACAAAAGCCAAGGCTTTGTGAGCAGATGGGGAGATTTGCCATTCTGTGTTGCTCCAAACTGCCAAAGCGCTCTCTCTGTGGCTGTGTACCAATCCCTCCCTGTGCCTTAGAAAGGGAGTTACTAGAGCAATTAGCAGCACTAACTTCTCAGTGGAATTCTCCCTGGAAATCCACTAGGTAGACAGGGAAGTACACCATGGAGTGCATCCGGTCCCTGGCTTCTTGCCTTTTTCACATTCCACACACCCTCCAAAATCTTCAGAGCCTCATCAAGCAGTTGAGTTTTTGCAATATTGGGAGAAGGGAGGCTGTCATATGGCCACTGGGGGAGAGAAAGCTTGGCTTTGGGTATTTTGATCCCATTTCCCCTATCTTGCACTCAGTAGCAAATGGCTGCACATAGGCCATACAATTTTTCTTGGTTCCCATTGTTAAACTTTAAGTGCTGTTGTGTTTACTTAAAAGTTCCTGCCTGTTGAGATAATGTTGAATATTCATAATCACAAAGAAGGTTCGTCTGCTAAAGCTGCTATTTCCGATTAGTTTTAACTTGCTCCAACTTGAAAAATAGAAGACCCAGTGGGAAAGGAAGGAAAGGAATGTACATTCGTAGTTTCCCTTTGAATTGTCATTTGCAGAGATGTAAATTGAAAATAAAAAACCACTATGTGTAAGCTAAATGTTTGTACTTTTGTAGGATGCTAAAACTAATCCTTGACAAAGGTGCAGAGCAGAACGTGGTTAATTTGGAAGATGCTCTTGCAAGAAACTAGCATTAAAACAGCACACTGAAATAAACTGCTATTAACTAAAATGTAGCAAGAGAAGGAAGTAGATGGTAAATATGGCTGAAGAGCTAAAATTGAAACTTCACCAAGATACATAATAAGAGATGGAAGGGGCATTCAAAGAAGACTTGGAGAACCATGAAAAAGAAATGGGATAAAATACCATGAACATGGAGACAGCCAAGAAGCACCTGTGGCAAAGTTGCATGCCTTCAGGCAAGAAAAAATCTCAGAGCATTCCAAGTGAACCTAAAAGCAGAATGAGAGAAGCGCAAAACAGATAGAGCCGGTATTTATTGCTGCTCAAAAAAAAGGCAAGAAAAATCACTTAAAAGGACATGAGAAAGCTGAAAAAGCAGCAATAAATGCAGAACAGAAAGAGCTGGAAGAGATGCATCTCACAAAAGAAATGGAACAAAAGAGAAAAGAATTAGCTACCTTTGTTAGAACTAAATTGACCAAAGCTCATTTGTGTGTCATGTAGGAAGCCCTAGAAAGGGGCAAGAAGCCTGAGTTCTGGCAGCTAATCCAAATAATGTTAAAGGGAGATAAAATATTTTAATCAACACAATCATGATTTACTTTACTGCAGGAGAAATGCATGTGGAACATATCACCCATTCTGAGACCATACATAGCGGTCTGCAGCAAATCTTAAACAGAAGCTGATCAATGGTGAGCTCTGCAGATAACACTTCTAATGTTTCTCTTCAAACTCCTAAACATCTGATGCAATACTGCCAGGGTCCCATATTTCCTTCTCAGTTACTTTGCTTATTTACTAATCAACCTTATTGGTAAGAAGAAAATTCTTTCATCTGGTGAGGAAAATAGTAGAGTTCCTGATTTCTCTGCATACATTTCCTAGACAAAAGTTACTGTGTAACGTCCAAACTGACAGATGCCATGAAGTTGAGTGTAAAGCCTTGCAAATGTGGCCAATAATTAATGTCTATCCCATAGCATCCCTGTTAGTCTATGATGGATAATTAACAAAAACAACACACTAAAGCCTAAAGCTATAATGTGAAGTACCCTAAGATGAAAAATTGTACCTATTTAAAACTTTAAATGATAATCTAATATTTAGGGAGCTACTGTTACAGTCGTATATGTATATGAATATATATATTCAGTGATGTTTAGCTAAACCAAGAAAGCTTTTGTTTCTGATACAATCTAGGGTCCTATTTTCTTCAGTTTTGCTGTAGTTGAGCAACATATTCTTTGTACATCTTCCTGGTACAAGTCATTTCTATCATTGTCAGTACATTCCAGCTCTTTATTTAGCAACCTGTAGGGTGCTTTACAATTCTTAGATCCAAAATGAAACACTTCACATTCATTCATTCATGCTGAAATTAATGAACTATTTCATAGACCACTCCTTAATGTACTTAAACCTTAAATATGGTTCAAGTCAGTTGAAGGATTAGCAATATTTCCAGTTCTGGTGTCATCAGTAAATGTTGCCTCTCTACAGGTCAGTCTTGGATTAGGTCATTTATCCCATTAGTGACTTCTCATCACTGCAACCCATTGTCATTTATAATGACTTTGGCTTCCTCCCATTAAGCCAATTTGCTATTCATTTTGCATATCTGCATTCCTTACTTAGGTTGGCCGGTGTAGAATCAAACATTTATTTGGTGCTTTGGCTGAAGAATTGCTAAGTACTTGCTACACAACATTGTAAGCATTCTTCTTCTTAATAGTCTGACTGACTTCTTCAGAAAAAGAAATTAGGTTGTCAATCATAACCTAGTTTTGTTAAGACCATCTTTAGTCCATTAAATTATTTGTATACCTGACTCCAGAAATATACTTGGGACTAATATTAGATTAGCTGGCATATAGATATCTAGTTTATGCCATGTTTTTCCTTTAAAAATGCTGTAACCTGAGTACTATCTTCTGTTTATCTGGACTAAGGGCAAGTTGAACATATGAGCCCAGTCCGGGTTGCTAAGTGGTCAAAGTGTTCTCCAGATTTTCTGAGATGCACACCATCTCTGCCCATTGATTTACTTGGGTTAGTTTTGTGAGAACAATTCTAGTGGTTATCATGCTGTCATCTTTGTCTCCAGACACTGTTTGTAGACTTGGTGTATTTAGTTGGATCATTTGTCAGTCCTTTAATGTCAACACATTCTTCATGTTAGTCGCCTCACATCTTCAGTCATGCTCTTCCTATTTCAGTTTTCATTGGTCCTATAGTAACTTATCCCTTGGTTTCCTATATATTGTTTGTCAATCTGTTTTCTGCATGCTGGAAAGCAGTGATTCTGAAAGGATTTAGGAGCTATATTAGACAAGCAGCTCAACATGAGCTCCCAGCAGGACACCTGGCAAAAAGAGTTAGTGTGATCACTGGATATATGAACAGGAAAGACATGAACTGGAGTAGGTAGGTGATTTTACCTCAGTTAGCAGCACTCATGAAATTGATACTGGAATACTGCATACAGTTTTGGTGTCCACATTTTAAAAGGTTGTTGAAAATTTGGGACAGGTGCAAGAAAGAGCCACAAATGATTTAAGGGATGAAGAAAATGCCTAAAAGTGAGAGATTTAAACAGCTCAATCTGTTTAGTTTATCAAAAAAAAAATGGACTGAGTGGTGACTTGATTACAGTGTTTAAGTACCTTCATGGGGAGAAAATACCAGGCACTAAAGGGCTCCATAATCTACCAGAGAAAGGCATAATAAGAACCAATGGCTGGAAGTTAAAACAAGACAAATTCAACTGAGACATTAGGCACATAGTTTTAACAGGGAGGTTGATTAGCACTGGAAAAAACTACCAAGGAAAGTTGTGGATTCTTCATTTCTTGATGTCTTCAGATCAAGACTGCATGCCATTCTGGAAGACGTGCTTCAGCCCAGCACAAGGGATTAGATTCAATACTGGTGTAAGTGTGTGAAATTGAATGGCTTGTGATATAACGTGGTCAGACTCAATGATGTAATGGTCTCTTCTGGCCTTTAATGCTATGAGTCAATGAATCTAGGTGCCTAAATGTGCATTTAAAGGTTTTGCTTTGGGAACCTGAGTTAGACAGCTTTTGACCCAAGTTTACAATTTCCTTTGAATTAGCATTTGTTTAGAAACATAGAGTTTGCTATGCTAAATCATAGCATTGTCCCATCAAATCTTGTATCCTGCCTCCAGCAGTGGCCCATTCCTAAGGGATTACTCACCACACCATACTTTTATCCAGTTTCACAATGCTTAGAATGATATGCCTTAAGATCACTACAGAAACATTTACCAGGTACTCCTCACAACACCCCGCTGACATGGATAAGTATTATCCCCATTTTATAGATAGAAAAGAAAACTAAGGCACAGGGAGCTTTAGATTTTGAACTACATCAACATTCAGGGGTGTTTGGATGCAGACTTCTGAATAAGGCCTATGTCTAGCTTCCATGAGTAGTTTAGATTCTTCTTGCCAGTTTGAATTAACTTACATTTATCCAAACTGAATTTCATCTGCTTAGCTTTCCCTTCCCTGTCCTCTCCTCTCTTCACCCCCCTGCTCCCATCCTGTCCCCATCTTCACCTAGGTCATTGACTGAGCACAGCTCAGCTGGACTCAAGGTTTGGAACCACTGACTCTTTAGAAACTTCCATCAATTGGCAAAAAATAAAGTTTTGGACATTTCTGATTCGGGAAACCTCTTTTGAAGTAATTCCCAGTGACTGTTCAGTGGATCAGTACTTCTGAATTGGAAGATTTTGTAGGAAACTTTTACATACCTATTTATTATATGACTGTTTTGATGTACCATACATTTTACTTTAGGTTTATTGAAGAAAAGAAGTAGAGGCTGTGGAGGAGGTTTATTACAAGGCGGGATAAAATATAAAGAAAGATCTCTTTAAATATTTTTGTGGATTGTCCTATGGCTTATCAATGAATAACTTTAAATTTCAGCATATAAGGTCTAACCAGTTCTCAGTTAATGTTGTAACTGTATAGCATTTTTAGTTATTTGTAACTGCCAGATTTTATATTGTATAATTTAGAGCTGTCTGTCTTCAATATGGAGCAGGATGAATAATGGCAAAAATTATCTGTGGTGACCACTTTTATAGGATATCCAGCTAAGTCAGCCTGAACCATCTATAGCTTCAAGACCTCACACCTGTCAAACTGGCAGTTGATGAAATTCTGGAGGCTCTTTAGCAATATATTCTTGATGACCACCACATGGATCTGTTCCCAACTCAGGAGGAGGAGGGGAGAATTGGAGTCCTTTTGTAGGAGTATGTATATAGCTTTTTTTTAAAAAAAGTGTGTTTTCAATGCTTCAGTGATGGACTTCTTAGATTGCATGTAATAATAATTTTTATCGTCTTATTAAGCAAGTTGCATCAAAATAACACAAACATTTTGATTAAGTAGACAAAGAAAGGTCTACTAGGATGATCTGAGGAATGGAAAACGTGCCTTATGAGAGAAGACTCAAAGAGCTTGGCTTGTTTAGCCTCACCAAAAGAAGGCTGAGGGAAGATATAATTGCTCTATAAATACATCAGAGAGATAAATACCAGGGAGGGAGAGGAATTATTAAGTTCAGCACCAATGTGGACACAAGAACTAAACTGACCAACAGGAAGCTCAGACTTGAAAGTAGACGAAGGTTTCTAACCATTAGAGGAGTGAAGCCTTCCAAGGGGAGCAGTGGGGGCAAAACTTGGCTCAGCTCTCTGGGATGCCCCTCTGGCTCTGCTGCTGTGGGTCAGCTCAGTTCAGCTTTCTGTGCTCCTCCCAGCTGCTGGCTACTTTGTCCTTAGCTCTGCCCCACTTTCTTCCCAGGCATGCCCAGGGAGACAGCTCCAGCTTACACAAAGGACAGGACTCCCTCCATCCTCATGGCTCCCTCATTGGCCTGCTCACCATGTCAATCAGGATGACCTGAGTTGGTCTCTCTCTACCGGCCCTGGGAAACGTGTCTGTTTCAGGGTCCTGCTTCCTCAAGAGATGGCCAACCAAAAAGACCCACTAAGTTTCAGTAAGGGGCTAATAAACCCCTTACACATACTTGAGGGTGATCAGTGGAGTATGTCATTTCCAGTGTACTTTGGAATTCTCCCACCTTAAGTTCAGGGATCGCTTTGAAAATTAGGTATTAAATGAAGCCATTTATACTTTGTTTTTCATTTCTTCTCCTTTCATACCATGTTATATCATAATTTAAAGGGGAAAGTGGTATTTGTAAAATGACTTTGCTTCAGTAAAAAGGTACAATACAAAATTTTCAAATAAAATTCCCTATAATAATCCCTATAATTTATTCGGGGCCTTTTGTGATTTTGCTCCTTCTACAGCATAAAGCCCATCCAGAACTCCATGTCTCACAACTGATTCCATGCCTCCCAGTGCACTGATAGAATTATGAAGGATGAAGCCTCTTCAGTGGCAGCCCCAGACTCTAGGGTTGAAATTTTGAAGATACTGCATGAAGGATGGAACAGATTCCCCATTTTCCTGGTCAGGAAATGAAGGAAAAAGAGACTGAAGGCCTGCTCTTATTGGGAGTAAAATCTGGTTTGATATGACTTGGGAATAGAAGTGGTATATTTTGACTTCTAAATCCTGTACTCAGTCCACTAGACACCAGCTGACTTGGGAAGAAGCAAGTAACTGTGTTTTGGGGCCTCTCAGCTTTGGAACCATATGGACGTTCTTGCTGAAATCCTATGGAGGTTTAGTTGGTTACAAACGAGAGGTGTTTTAGGATGGATCTAGCGTGAGCTAACCTACATCTATTACTCTTCTTACCAGTTGTACCCTACATGAGGGAAATACTTACAGCAAAGGAACAGAAGTATTTAATAGAAGGAAAATTGAGGAAAAGCACATTCATTTTAAACTGAGGACTTGTTAAAGTAATACATTTGTTTAAAGAATAAATTCCCTGCGCAGGAAAAGGTAAAATTCAATAGAAGTCTAACCCAGTAAAATAATAGAAGCAGAAAATGAATACATTTTCTTGATATCAAAAGAATACATGTATCAATGAAGTGCAGAGCCTTCTTAAACAAATACCTCCAAAAATAATGTGGTGCAGATAAGTCATCCATTGAACATGTTCCTGTTTCAGGGGTATTTAAGGTGGCCTCCAAATAGGCTGCATATTCCAGCTGAAAAAATGGGCTTTGCTTTCAGTCATTGTGAGCAGGCAGGTGATGATTAGGGAGCAAATTTAACAAGAGAAAAAAAGTAAGTCTTAAACCGAAGAATTGGCCAACATTCTTAGCTGTGCAAGTAATTTACTACTTATTTAAAATATTAATGTACTTTTTTCAAGTTTATTTTAATACAGGAATATGTGACCCTGGTACAGAGATTCAGACTGATCTTGATATACAAAGAGGAAAGTAAAATAATGCTATTACTATTACATTGGTAAAGCAGTACTATTATACACAAATAAATAGACATAATTAATATACTAGTGAACAATAAATAGATGTTGTTATGGTTACTTATATCTATTACAGTCATGTTTAGAGGCCCCAGTTGACATCATGCCTCCTCTTGTGCTTGATATTGTGTAAATACATAGTAAGGGACAGTCCCTGCCCCAAAGAGTTTGTAATCTGAATAGATCAGAACAGAGGAACTGTCCTGCTAGATCACATCAATGGTCCATCTAATCCACTATCTTGTCTGTGACAACGACCAGCAACAGATGCTTCCAGGGGCTCTCAAACCTTTTTGTCTGGGACCCACTTTGAAAATATTTCAGGCTATGATGACCACTCCCCCCAATGTGAGGACTGCCCCCATGCTATACCACCTCCACCCATGCCATACCATCCTTACTTCTATGTCACGCTGCCTTCTGAGCACCTGACCAACAGCTTCTGCTCTCCAGCCACCGAGCTCTGAAGGGCTCCAGCTGTCAGCCATGCATGGGGCTAACGCCTGAATCCACTGCATGTGCAGGGCTGACAGCTTGTGACCCCCTCCATAATAACCTTGCAACCCCTTGAGGGGTCCCAATCCCCAGTTTGAGAACCTTTGCCTCAGAGGAAGATGCAAGAACCCTGCAGGTGACAGATAAGGGATAATACACCTGATGAAATTCCCCAGGGTACATAACACACTAGCCGAACAATCTTATTATTATTACTGATTATCTCTGAAAACTCATGGAGGATGGGTGAGGTGCCAGAGGACTGGAGAAGGGCAAACATAGTCCTATCTTTAAGAAGGGGAACAAAAAGGACCAGGGGAATTATAGACAAGTCAGCCTAACTTTGATATATGGAAAGATACTGGAACACATTATTAATAAACCAATCTGTAAGCACCTAGAGGATAATAGAGTTAGAAGGAATAACCAGCATAGATTTGTCAAGATCACATTGTGCCAAACCTAATTTCCTTCTTTCATAGTGTTGCTGACCTAGCAGATGGGGTTAAGCAGTAGCCAGTGGATAGTTTGATTTTAGTAAAACTTTTGACATAGTGCCACATGATATTCTCATAAACAAGGGAAATGTGGTCTAGATTAAATTAGTGTAAAGTGGGTGCACAAGTGATTGGAAGACCATGTTCCAAGAATAGTTATCAATGGTTCACTGTCAAACTAGGAGGGCATATCTACTGGAGTCCTGCAGGGATCAGTCCTGCATCTGGCACTATTCAGTATTTTCTTTAGTGATTTGGATAATGGAATGGAGAGTTTGATTATAAAATTTCCAGATGACACCAAGATGGGAGAGATTGCAAGCACGTTGGAGGACAGGATTATAATTTAAAACTACCTTGATAAATTGGAGGATTGGTCTGAATTCACTAAGATGACATTCAGTAAAGATAAGTGTGAAGTACTTTGCTTAGGAAGGAAAAATCAAATGAGGGGAAATAACTAGCTAGGTGATAGTGTTGCTGAAAAGGTTTGGGGATTATAGTGAATCATAAATTGAATATGGGTCAATGATGTGATACAATTGTGAAAAGACTAATATAATTCTGGGGTGTATTAACATGATCATCATATGTAAGACATGAGATGTAAATCTCCCTCTCTTCTTGGCACTGCTGAGGCCTCAGCTGGGGTTTTGTATCTGGTTCTGGATGCCGCACTTCAGGAGAGATATGCATAAATTGAATGGAGTCCAGAGAAGAGCAATAAAATGATAAAAAGTTAGAAAACCTGACCTATGAGGAAAGGTTTAAAAAAACTGGGCATGTTTAGTCTTGAGAAAAGAAGACTGAGGGCGACCTGAGATCAATTATGTTAAGTGCTGTTATAAAGAGGACTGTGATATTAATTGTTCACCATGTCCACTGAAGGTACAACAAAAAGTAATAGGCTTAATCTGAAAAAAGAGAGATTTAGGTTAGATATTAGGAAAATCTTTCCAACCACAAGGGTATTTAAACACTGAAACAAGCTTCAAAGAAAGGTTATCGAGGTTTTTAAGAGCAGGTTGGACAAACACTTGTCAGGGATAGTCTAGGTTTACTGGGTCCTGCCTCAGCACAGGGGGCTGAACAAAATGACCTGTCAAGATCCCTTCCAGCCCTACATTTCTATTATTCTCATTTTACAAATGGGAAACAGAGGCACACAAAGGTGAAGTGACTTGTTCAAAATCACACAGAAAGTCAGTGGCAGGACTGAGAATTTGAACCCAGATAACTTGAGTCCGAACCCAGTGCCTTAACTATGAGACTAACTTTCCAACGTGCATAATACAATCAACCTTTTAATACATTAAATGTCATGAAAACCTCTATTTCTTGCTCTCCAACATAGGGCAAGTTTTTTGTAAAGCACTATAGGTATCATAAATTCACATGTTGTGGTACTGTGAATACATTTCTAGCCATTCACTGATACATCTCTCTGGCTTGTATTTATGGTGAACTATATGAACCTTGTACATTACAGACTCCCAGTGTTCATTCTGGAAATACAGTCATGTTGTTTTCAGTTGAAGCTGTCAAATCTTGTAAAACTAATAAAATTATAATTATGAAAACCAACTAATATTTTTGGCAAAATGCCCTCTATTTGAGAATTTTCTTCACAGGGGGATTCATGGCAGGATCCCTTCAGCTGTCAAACACCAGTCCTAAATTGTTCCTCCACCGGTCCATGTTTATCATCCATTAGATGATATTTTGGCTCCTGACATTGTCTTCAACTTAATTGGAAATATGATTAAGTGAACTAATCACAAGTTGTACAGCTAGAATGAGAATTTTTGTAGGAGAGCTTTTTTTGGTCATTAATCTCTGTCATGCCATTTTGTTTTGATGCACATTTCAATTAATGTCCTTACTCAAAATGCAGTTCTCTGTCCATCCTTAGTTATTGTTAAGACTTCCACTGAAATCTCTGAGAAAATAATAAGGATCGTAAAGTTTCTTAAGGACAAGATCCACAGACCCAGTATCAGCTCTGGGTGATCTCTAGCCACATATCACTAGTAAGGATTTAGCCAATTGAGTTGTTGTAGCTTTACTAAAATAGCTTCAGCAGAGTTGGAGGGTATATCAGCTTTCAAACAAGATATGAGATATCACTCAGAGATGTAGAGAGCAGCTCTTCTTGTTGAGTCCTAGCCTATCACTGTAGTGTAGAATCAGCAGAAGTTTTCACTCACTTGGAAAAAATGTGTGAATGCAGCCAGTTGTCAAAGCCAATTAGAACAACAGGATGGTGGCTTTTGGTCAACACCCTTCTCTTAATGCTGTGCTAGACAGAAGCCCTTTGGGTTCACATAGCTACATTATTCCAGTTGCTTGGTGTATTTCCATGTGCAGCTTTGGAGCCAGATGCAGCTTTCCAGGGCTCCATAGGTATGAACTCACATACAAGTCAGATAATGTTGAACAAACAGACAAGAGACATCATGACTCTTATTGTCTCCTCATGCACCCAGAAAGTGGGGCAAAAGTCATTATTGTGTGGCTGGTTATAATTCCATTCAGTGGGAAAATGGCTCTCCAACTTGGCTAAGTTCTATGTCACTGAAAAATATTGCTTGTCTTCTCTGTGTGTACAGCCTATCATATCTCCAAATATACATAATTATTTCATGGGAAAATGTTTTGATACTTTAGAATGATCACTTTATTACTAAGGGGGAGAAACTAGGCCTGGTCTACACTGCCGATGGCCTTCGACAGGAAATACGCAAGCTATGAAGTGTAGCGTTAACTTACCAACTGTCACTTACTGCGGCATCTCCACTGCATTGCGACCATGGGAAATGCCTTCCGATCAACACAACCTTACTCTTTTCGTGGGGGTGGATTTGCGGCATCGACTGTAGAGCACTTCTGGGATTGATTGAGCGGGTCTCCACTGCCCCCTCAGTCAATCCTGCAGCGCCGGCACAGCCCCAGCAGTGGAGACATACCTAGTCAGTCTACTAACTACCAATTCGTATAAAATGTATGACGAAAATGAAACATTTGGTGATCTTAATGGGCTAGTTATTCCACATTTTTCAACCAGTAGTTTTTCCACCACTACTACTGCTGTACCTGAGGTTACAAAAACTCGTTATTTTTTAAAAAGGGTATCCAGAACTTGACAAGATCTGATGTTATGTAACTGTTGAGTCAATATATAGAATTGTACTATTGTCTTCAAACTGCAATTGGTAACATGTCTATAAACAGACTTGTGGTCTTATGATTATGAACTTGTGTCAAAAGCCTGTTTCTGTCTGAAGCCCTGTACTATAAATATAGAAATTTACTGATGAAGATAAGCAGTAGACAAACTATGGAAGCAAGGGAACGAACAAAACAACAAATGAATGTGAAAATTATAGTCCCCCGTTGCCCCCCGGCCCGTTTTCCTGGTATATGCCTAGCAATCTGAGAAGCAAAAAGGAGATTGGCAAGAAAAAAAAAACTGGGAAATGGTGAAGCACTAGACTGTGGGCAAGGACTCAGTTTCCATAAATTGTTGTATGTTCATACATACATGGAGATATACATTTTAAGGTTGAGACACTAGATAATCAAAGAGTCGGAGTAGATACAGGGCCCAGACTTGCTATTAATGAAGACAAAGTTCCCATTGAGTTAGATGGGAATTATATCAGGTCTACAATGATGAAAAAATTCATAATAGGGTTTGGCCATCTGAATTAGAAAATGGCTTTGGATTTTAATTTAGTTGTAGAAACCATGGTGGATTTCTAACTTCCTTTCAAGTATTTTTATAACAAAAAAGATAGAAGTGGGATTATTTTCAGTGGCAGAAGATAATTTATTGACCCAAGAAAAACCTGCTAGGGAAGAGAAAGGTATTCATAAGAAAATGTGATCAGTGATAATAGATATGTCATTAATTACACGGTTGCGTTTTAACTTTTAAGGAAATAAAGCAAATTCTCTTCCCTCAGTCCTCTGTCCAGAATTCAGCTCTTACACCTTTCTCTCACTGCAATTTCCAGCTTCAGTTACAGTATCCATATATCCCCTCCCTGTATATGCAATTAATTAGTTCATTCATGAATGCTCAGAAGTGATAGTAATTGAGTAGATGAATTAGTCAGCTATCTTCTTGTAGAGGTCTAGAAGATGTGTATCTTCAAGAGAGAGATTTAAATGAGGATAGTGTTGACGCTTTGCAGCGCAGCTCAGAGTTGCATTCCAAGCATAGGGAGCAGTGCGGAAGTGAGCACGGAAATGGAAATGGTTGTTGGCAAAGTGGACGAAGGGAGTTATATAAGGCTGACATCATAAGAAATTGATGTAGAAGATGAGGAAGAGTATAAGCTGATTGGCTCCCTCACCAGCTCAGGAAAGAAACAGTGCCATGTGCAAGCCTGTTTCAGGCACTTGCATCAGGGCACAATTTATTGTTCAAACACAAGACAAAGCAATTCTTCTAACCAAGGTAAACTGCAGTCTGCAGCAGTTTTTTCCTTTGCCTCTCAGCCTTTTGAAAAGAGGCTAGTCCTTTCCCTTAAATCCTCTGTTCGGTCAGGTAAAAGGCAGATAGTCCTCAACCCTTTCCAGGCTGTTTTCCCCTGTTACAGGGAACCAGTGGAGGACTTTCAAGAAGGAACGTGGTTGTCGGTCTGACAGGAAAAGAATAAGATCTTCAGTGACTGTGGCTTTGTATGGAAGGGTGATGTGCATGTTAGGGAGGCCAGTGAGGAGGAATGTACAGTGATCAAGACTGGAGATGATGAGATCTGAATAAGTTTAGCTGAGAGAGGAGAAAGGCTCTCAGAAATGTGGAATAGGAAGAACTGGCATGATCTGGAGACTACATGAGTGCCTGAAGTAAGTCAAAGATAACTCCCAGGTGGCAGGCCTGCATGACAGGAAAAAAAGTGATGTGTTTATTAGTCATTATTATTCCAGTTTGTCTTTTATCTAGGTTTTTATAAGGTCACTAACCACGATGGTACAAAGGTGCATTTTACATGGTTTAAAATGTGAGAAATGTCCAAATATATGGCCCCATCTTGCTCCCATTGGGCCTGATTCTCATTTATTCTAAGGACACTTTATACCTCTCTGGCACTGCAAAGGGACCTTAAAATGGGAGTAAATTATATTTCCCTTACACAAGTAGAGCAGTGTAAAATGGTGTTAGCATAAATAAGAATCAGGCTATTGGGTCAATGGCAAAATTCCATGATTTCAATGGGAGTAGGAGTTGCCTAAAAATGCTCAACTAACACTAGCTGACTAGGATGACCTAATAGTTCTTTCCCACCACAAACATCTAATTGTACAATATTTATCTATTTCCTTTTGGGACCAGTTTTTAAAATCAAACAAAGCAAATAAACCTAAACTTACACTTGGTGAAATTCATCTTAAATGCCCTCTAGAGAATGGGATATGCTGCAAAAACATGGCAATTAATCTAGCATAGTTAGCATTTTTGAAAAACATAGTGATCATGGAATAGAAATGACCACAAGCAAGTAGATGCTTTGGAGTGCAAACTGCCCTTTCTGGGAATTTCCTTGCATTTTTAGTTATGAGATTTTCAACCTATAAACAACTATTCTATTTCATATACTGCTCTCATCACTATAGTATGTGAGTGCTTTAGCTAAGTTTTCCTTCAGGTCATGTCACTTTGGGCACAGAAGAGATCAGTTAAAAATTCTTTCTCTAAAATTGACTAGGAAATGTTTTTGTCCATTTTCCCTCAACTTTAGCAACATGAACTGCAAGCCTCCAAAATCCAGGCATTATATAAAATTCCCTTTTCTCATCCTTGGACCAGTGATGTCTACCCCAATGTAAATCTACTAAAAACGATCCCTTTCTGAATCTTTCTCTTCCCAGTCGACTGGCTCCATGACCCAATAAGGTACTGCCATTGATGAGACATCGTGCACATTCCGTGAGCCAGGGCATTACATTAGGTTAGGTTCAAAGAAATCCAAACAAGGTTGAATATTACTGGTCCTAAGACAAAGGGAAAAAAAGGAAACTTAAAATGAATAGTGTGTGTTGTCCCTCTTAGGCTGACTACTCAACGAAGTATGAGGGAAAATTGTTAAAATTCTTTTCAACTCGTCTTTAAGTGGCAGTTGCAGAGCTCTCGCTCGCTTGCTCACACACAGAGAGAGAGAGAGAGAGAAAGTATAGCCACATCTAATGTCTCTTACTCGCACAACTCAGAACTCCAAAGCGGAAGGAGCCCATTGGCATTATCCTTTTATTTGAGTGAGTTGAAAATTGCAGTGGGGCAGTTGAGCGCTAAGGAAATATGCAAACACTACTCAGCACCACACCAATCAGAAGCTATAACATGTAGCACACTTTGTAGAAAAAGAATGAGGGTTAAAGTTTAAATAATAAGTTCTTGTTTTTTACCACCTCTATTTTGTTCAGAAGCTGCAAATTGAAATCCTTGGTGAGAAACCAGTATGTTTTGTTTACAAGCAATGAATTTGTCTTTTGCCTGTCTTTTGCTTTAATCACAGTCTGACTGTGCAGTGACAAATGACATTTGTGTTCTTCTGAGGAAGAACTCAACAAGATATAATTAGAAATACTTTAGTTGACCTTTCATGAAATATGATCCCCAACAACATTGTGCAGAATTGTATTAAAAACATGTTCGTGCATCTTTTGTGGGTACAGACAAGATTACAGGATACTTTTATTTTAGAATAATTACACAGTGACCTTCAGAGTTATTTGAAAAGGTCATATTCTCTTCACATACCCTTTCAGTTTTTCCTTTTGTCCCACCAGACATAAATTTAGCAAAGGAAGAAGAAAGAGAGAGAGTATTTTTTCTGTGGCTGAAAACTGAAGAAGATAGTTCAAAGTCCCCATAGGCACTCAGAGGACTGTGGGCTGATAGGCTATTTTCTACCATTTAGCTCCTGCATTATCACTACTCCTTTTTCTTCATTATTCTCCACTTATCACATGCAGCATCACTACAGAGCCCAAATAGAGAGTTGTAATTACCCAGCTGCCACCTGATAGTACCCCTTCTATCATCTTTATCTCACTAGGCCTTGCTGTTTCATCATTGGATAAAACTTGCCCATGGCAATGCCTGTGATAGTACATCTCAGAGATACATTTAAAGTTTACTCATTTATCGCAGAAAAATGCTGAAGCCATGCAATTATTAGATACACTTGCCAATTTATTTGTTCGGTAAGGCTACTTTAACTCCCTTTTCTATCAGCTATTTGTTCTGTTCTTCTTGAAAACACTGAGGTCACTGTTGGGCACGGAGATGAAACAGAAAAATTTCAAAATGTCCAGAAACAAGACTGCCAAGAGACACCTTGATAAACCCACATATACACATTCGCTAGAAGCCTAAAGTGAGGGACTTGCTTTTTTGTGACATTCTGGCTTATATTACCCTGTGATGCTAATGGGCGGGTCAATCAGTTGAGGCATTCAGTGTTTTTCTGACATTAACTTCATATGCTGTGCAGAGATTCTGAGGCCCAGTGTATCTAAATACCAGAAAATCAGGTTGTGCATTTGGGAAATAATTCCCCTGCTGATGAATGTACGAGATGAATGGGAAAATATGAGCATGTTATATTAAACATATGAATGTGCAAATGCTCATCAAATACTCAGCATAGGCTCTGACCCTTTTGACCGATCCCTTGATATTTTAAATTGGTTGTTTTGCTTTAGGATTGATGTCATTTTCTAGCTTGCTCTCAGAAAACCATTTCTTCAAAAGATAAATAAAAAGGATGCGTTAAACCGCCCAAGAAAAAGGGAAAAACGGAGTAGATTAAAGAAATATTATTTGTATTATGGCATGATTGTACCCAGGGTCATGAGGCACCTCACTACCATCTGCCTCATCTGTGCCTGCCAGGGGTCAGCTCCCCAGCTGCACTGGCCACAAACAACACAAGCACTACACTGTAGGCCTCACAGACTCCAGTGTCACTCTGTAGCTTAGCAAGTAGCACACACCAACCCTCGAGCCCTCCAAGTATCTCTGTGGAGTGTCCATCCCTGGTCCACGGGGCACCTGCAGTATTCATAGATTTGCTGCTTCCACAGAAGCATTGCCCTCCTCCCCCCAGCTTGCCAGTTCTGCCTCCGTTCGCCACTCTGTTTAATACACAGCCGCTAGGTATGTTTATATAAACATAAGCCGATTTAACAAAGCCTAGATTTTCAAGTAAGTGACAAGTATTGGAAACAAATAGTGACAAACGAAATAAAATCATAACACTCATTCCAGAGTCTAGACTTAATTAACCAGCTACTCTCCCATCTAGTAGAGCATTGCTCACCCAAAATCCTTGCAGTGCTTTACAACCAGATTGGATGTGACCCTCCTTTCGTGAGACAGACACGCCGTCTGCTTGCCCCTGAAGTGAAGGATTCTGTGTGTTTCTTAGCCCCCAACCTCCCAAGATATACCAGCGCCATCCTTTGTCTTTATTCTTAAACAGGACATTTCCTGCTCTTTGTTCCATTTTATAGATTTATTTTGTTGTAGATTTCACACTGTCCTATTTCACACCTGGCTCAGTATGCAAATAGGCATACAGTGTGAGACATACAAACAGAAATGGACAGACAGGGAGACAGGTGTCGCAGACCTCTGTCTGGAAGCAACAACTCCGAGATATGACCTGCCTTGACTCCAAGACCTTAAGAACATAATTTTCAGTATAGCTGCATATCTCCTTAAATATTATCCCTACATATATTTCACACTGATTAGGTTGACCAATGGGCTCTCAGTAGAGATCTCACATGCCACCCTTCAATGAACTATTATGCAGATATCTAACACAGGGGATTCCTGTAAAACCCTATGCATACCATGTGCCCTGTCTTCACTGGCACCGAGGAATCCCTCAGTCACATACAGTAGCACCTAGAGGTCTCTACTGTGCTAAATTCTGTACAAATGCATATCGTGCCCCAAGGAGCTTACAATCTAAGTGGGAGCTTTTTAGATTCACCCAAAACCTTGCCTGACCTTTGTAACTCACCCATTGTAGGTGAGATACAGATTCTTATAACATGTCCGTCACTGTGGTAGCTGAACAACAAAAGACGGAAGAAAGAAAGATGATTAGACTAGTTTGATAGGTTGGGATCTGAGGCATGGTGCGATCGAGTGACTTGCCAAAAGTCACACAGGAAGTCTGTAGCAGAGCTAAGATATAAAGCAAGATCTCCTGAGTTCCAGCTCAGTGCCTTAGTCCCAAGACCAGACCTTTCCTTGCCAAAGCTATACATGTACGGTTGAAAAGATTACATTCTTCCTGACTAATAGATATGGTTGGCCCAATGTATGATTGATGTTCTTTATGAGTTTTCTGAGTGCACATGAGGCAGTAGTACTTCATTGCTAATTCAGAAGTCAGCAGTGAAAGGAAAGCTGACACAAGCAATGCATCCTGATAACGTGGGCCATGTATAGCTTCCTAATTGTTGCTGAATTAGTTAATGTTTGTAAAATGCTTTGGAAACAAAATGCTTCAAGTATTATTACTACTATTGTAGAGGGAAGGGTCAAGAGCTGCCTGCCCATCCTATTGTTTACAAGAGGGCATTCTGAGAGGGAAAGATGTTGGCAAAACCCATACCTGCACTATATTGAACTGCTTTGGTCGTTTTACCTGAGAAAGGGGCATTGATTAGGGGAGATGCCATTCAGGCCTTGCATTTAAAACTGCTCCAGGAAAGATACTGTCATTTTAAAAAATCTTTACTACACTCTCCCCATATTTATTTCCTGGGCTCTGTGTCAGAATACCTGGGTTCTTTTCTCAGCTGTGCCACTGTTTTGCAGTACAACCTTAGGCAAGTCACTCAGGTTAATATTTTTAAGTGTTGCTGCCTAAAATTAGTCATCTAAATCTATACTTAAGCACCAAAAGAAAAGTAGCCTGATTTTCAGAACTATCCATCACCCACAACCACTGGCAGAAGCCAATGGAAGCTGCAGGTACTTGGCCTGTCTGATAATCAGCCCACTTATTTAAGTGCCTGAATAAACATAACTTTAAGAACCTACATTTGAAAATTTTGGCTTTAACACTATGTGCCTCAGTTTCCCCATTTGTAAACTGTAAGATTGTAACTCTTTCTCAATTTTGTAAAGTGCTTAGAGATCTATGGATGCAAAGAGCTACTTAGTATAAGTGTTAATTGCTTATTATTGTTGTGAATATTTAGTTTAGTTTTGGCAACAAATGAGGTTTTAGAAGATTGTCCTGAGGTGATTGACTGAGATATCCTTTGTGAGACACATCTGAGAATCCCACTGGGTCTGTTATTCGGTTTCCAAACATTACACATTTACCACACCCTTGGGAGAAATTCAGGTAGCATGAAACTTAGGGTGTTCACCAGTTCAGGAGCAGCATGAAAAGGTTTCACATACCTCCCACCCACTTGAAAAAAATAGAGTGCCAGATAATTAGTTTGAATTGGCATGGAATATTGGCTCAAAAAGTGTGGGGTTTTTATTCAAAAAGCTCTGAATGGTATTGCGTGCATCCTGCCACAAAATGACATGCTGTGTCATGCATTTTTAACTAATATTTTATTGAGTTTGAATGGGTGTCATACATTTTTACTATCCCTTAGCACTTCATATTGAAATATAGAGATTATTATGGCAGTTACTAAAACTGAACCTATTGCTCTTTTAAAAGGAGTGCTTTTAATTAAGAAGTCAAAACATGGTTGAAATAGTATGCCATGCAGTAAATGGCTGGGTGCAAGATTGGATAAATGCCGCTGGCAAAGCTGAGCAGTTCACCAGCACTGAAAGTCATTTATTGCAGGTATAGCACTCTCCTCACCGCACGTTATTGCTAATATACTGGATATAAATGATATTACATTAATGCAAACTCAGCTTTGAAGAACAACTGATCCAGTTGCTGCTTTTCTGAAATGAGCCAAAACCAGCCTCTGGCCTTTCCAGTCTGGCTACCCACCCCATATTTTCCCCGGAGGAAGAAGAGGCCAGGCGGTAACTTTCTTTCTTTCCAAACCCCTAAAATTTCTGCCTCATAGGAGCAAGAAAGAAAGAAAGAAAGAAATTGGCTTAAAATCAACAGGCTTTCAGGGGCCACTGTTAAAGGGATTCCTTTCGCCTCCTAATCACTGGGAATGCCTGCATCTTTTCTGCCAGCTCCCCCCTGCAGCAGAGCAAACAGAAAGGAAGAATACTGCAAACTGGGATGTTTTTAAAGGTGGCCCTGTAACTGCACATTTGTTGGTGTAAAGAAATCACAAGAGATAAACTGTCACTCCCCCTCGCTCCCCTTAAAGCGCGTAAGGGCTGTTTAGATGGTGACTCCAGCAGAAGGAGTTGCATGCCCAATTCTCTCATTTGCATGAAGGACATATGGAGGGGGGTAGAGAGACATGGGAGAGCGGAAGGAGCTGTGGCTCCACCCACTACTCACCAGCCACATGGCTAGTTGCATGGGGAGGAGTAAACGAGCACATGAAAAGAGATGAAGTAATTTGCAACCTTCCTCTGAGTGACGTTATCACTCTCTGAGCCACAATTTGTTCTCTGCCCCTGGGATGATACAGCTATGCACCAATCTTTGTTCACAACCCTCCCGCCTCTCCCCCCCCAAACAAAAAAACCCCCCAAAACCCCACATCATTTTCAGTTGTACAACTGCATGGCAGAAATATGAGTGATGTGAATTCTGGCCCTTTGCCACTCATTACAGAGTTCCCCAGAGGAGATTAATATGCTGTGAGCTTTTGAACAGCTGCCCATTTCTACCCCAAAGGTGGTCACACATCTGTGGAATACGTCCTGTGTGTGCAGAGCCACGTGCTCCCTTCCACTCATGCAATCCGAGTGCAACCTGAAACTGCAGATCCCCATGCTGGATGTCAAACTTGGGATCACCAGCTCTACAGCACACTACCTCTGTCCATGCTGTGGATGCCCTGTAGGGGAGGGCAGTTGGAGCCTGCTGGGAATTAGCCATAGTCCACCCTATGCTCTCTTTGAAACCCATGGGGCAAACCAGCACAAGTAACGCTGACCGCGCCAGCATTAATTTGCACGGCCTCCCATTACCCAGTGTAAATTCCCATCATGCCTCAAGGGTAGTTGAACCACAGCAGCTGGGGGAGCCAGCTATGCTGCCAATGAACTAGTGGGGGTGGAAGTGCAGGGTCTTAATCCGGCTGACCCAAGTCTCCAAGTCGACACAAATCTTGTGGGAACAGCCAGTTTTGAAGGGTCAGCCGCCTTGTCATTTCTGACCAGGAGAATAACGCAAAGCAAACAACAAGACAGTATTATTTAGTATTTGCATGACAATAACACCGTTCAGGAAACAGGGCCTCATTTGGCTAGACACCATGCATATAAATAGTAAAAAGTCTGTAAGCTCTTCAGGGCAGACACTATCCAAACAGAGCAGATGGCTAAGAAAAAGTAAAGATCTTTGAAACCCTTGGGCCTTGCAAATGTTTCCATGAACATGCCCCCACGAACAGCAGCAAATCGAATGAGAGTCATTTAGTCACGGATACGTTTGGTCACCCTTTTTCCTTATTGGACCGATTCTGCATGGGAGAGTTTAGGGGTTTGATCCTGAAAGTTGCTGAGCACTTGGGCCTCCGTGCCACCAAGCCCTAAAACACGTGCATGTTTAAAGGCGTGCACACGCTTCAGTGCTCTGCTGGATCAGAGCCAGCAGGCTCCGGGCCTTGCAGGACTTGAGCCCTCCTTGATCACCATCTGCAACGCTGCAGTAAATGTAGATTTTTTGTGTTCGGTGGAGAAATCTTCATTCATAACCACGCAGTAACAGGCTTTTCACTGGGAATGGAGTAAGTATCTGTTATATATTTAACTTGCATATGTAGGTCCATGAAACTGTGACTTATGGAATATTACAGCCTTTATTCACATACCTAAGTCCATCCCCAGTCAACATAGCACGGAAGCTCATTCTTAAACCTAAGCACTGCTACTAATTGTAGTTACAGACTTCTCTTTCCATGTAATACTGAGACAACAGGTACCTGCATCTATATTTTAACTATATCTGTGTGCATGTATTCCCAAACAAGGGATACATTGTTACAGGGGAGAGTCAGTGGCCTGATCTTAAGTAAGATTATAGGCACACAAAGCAATTGACATCAAAAAAAGAAAATTCTGTGAGAACCGTGGACGTAACCAAAGTATAATTCAGTGAGTGCAAGGTCTCAGAAGAAATAGATTAACATTCACACGTTGAGTTTGGACCAGGTTTAGGTAGGAGCTGGATCAATAATTTAAGTTTATTATGGATCTTCATGATTGTTTCTTTTGTTTGGTAGGCTTCAGCTACTGCTCTTAAACATGGTCAGGAGACGAATCCAGATTGCCTTGAAGTTACTTCAGAAAGAATAAATCAATCTCTCCATCTCCATTGTGTTTTTTGTATTTTCAAGCCTATTGCAGAAAGGTTTCTATATGTATGTTCCCTGAAATACCTTTCCCAACCAAAATAAAGAAGTTTCTAATCCACTTATTTATGTATCTCAGATTAATCTAATTTATTTGTTTTTGTTATGAAGTTCTGGAATGGGGAGTACAGGCTTAGGGGTAATATATAGAGATCTGCTTTGCTGTAAAGTTGTCTAATATTATGATGTCCTCTGTAAGGAAAGTAAGCTTGAAATATACTAAATTATGCATACTCAATTTAGTTTCCCAAAGCACCATATTTTCCAGGCAAAAGTTTTGGGGTTTTACCACTGGCGATATGAGAATTAAACAACATTTTATGCCTAATTACATGGTATCATTGATGCAATTCAGCCATTATAGATAAGTAATTAAAAGTTTAGTACTAAATATAGAGAAGTGAGCCACTGGGTGCATCTTCTTTCATAACAGCAAAGCATTATTATGATTATTACTAGAATGTGTTGAACATGCGATATGGGGAACTATAGAGGATGTGACTTAGGAGTCAAGAGCTTGTTATCTGTGACACTTGAAAGTTTTAGTGGTATTGGGTTATTTTGGAATATTTGTTTTTCCCTGGAAAATCCCATGTCAGGTAAATAATTATTGTTGTTGTGTCTGATTATTATTAGTGTTAGTGGTATTATATAGGCACTTAGAGCAGCCCATATCAGCGCCCCTTTGTGCCAGACACTGTACAAACAAACAGTAAGAGGCAGTCGGTCCTTATATTCCAAATACACAAGAAAGCTGAAAGGTGGGAGAAAAGGATAGACTGTACAAGTAGAATATTGGGAGGGCGGCACAGAGACATTAAGTGACTTTCCTAAAGTGACACAGAATGTTTATCAGAGACTCAAAGATTGATCCCAGATCTTCTGAGCCCCAATCCAGTGCTTTGAGCACAAGAACTTCCTTTGCTTTTTTCCTTTTTTGTTATGAAGCTCCTGCTCATAATGTTACACTTGTAGGTGTAACATTTGTAGTGATTGTTGTATTGCTCCAACTGAAGTACCGTAGCTGCTGCAACAAATTGATCATGTGGGAGCATCTCTGGCGGTGGAAAACCCACCAAAGAGAAGATTCAGCCAGAGATGGTAACCACAATCTTCCCTCCATGGGAAAAGGGCCTATCAGAAGACAGGAAAGCCTGTAAAGTGGACAGTGCCAACCAGGGAGGTGGTGCCTAAGGGGACGAGAGGGCTGTGTACTTCATCGTCGTAACTTCTGCATGCATGGATCACATGGAGATTGTGAGTGGATTGATATAACTTCCAAAGGAGGACAGCTGCAGAAGCACTGGTTGCCCTCCTCAGGTGAATTTCCATTGAGGAAGGCACACCAGACTCTGCTGTACAGGAGGGTATTAGGTGCACTCCCTGCTCTAAGGGAAGGAGAATTTGGCTCATGGGAACCTGTTTAGAATCATAGAATCCTAGAATATTAGAGTTGGAAGGGACCTCAGGAGGTCATCTAGTCCAACCCCCTGCTCAAAGCAGGACTAATCTCAGCTAAATCATCCCAGTGGGGGTTTTGTCAAGCCGCAGCTTAAAAACTCTAAAGATGGAGATGCCACCACCTCCCTAGGTAACCCATTCCAGTGCTTCACCACGCTCCTGGTGAAAAGCTTTTTCCTAATGTCCAACCTCGACCTCCCCCACTGCAACTTGAGACCATTGCTCCTTGTTCTGTCATCTGCCACCACTGAAAACAGCCTAGCTCCATCTTCCCTGGAACCCCCTTTCAGGTAGTTAAAGGCTGCTATCAAATCCCCCCTCATTCTTCTCTTCTGCAGACTACACAGGCCTAGTTCTTTCAGCCTCTCCTCATAAGTCTGTTTAAGTCTCATAAGTCTGTTTAAAACTGTATTTAGAACTGATTCAGCTATCATGGTTTAATATACAATTAAAGGGGGCCTTAGGCTACCTAAGCAGGCTACCAGCCAGAAATTAACAGCCTCAATACCACCTACACCATCTGGAGAATAAACCCCTCAGCTTTTCCCTGAAATGAGAGGCTGAAAACACAACAGAAAATTAGGCTCAAAATTCCCCTGAGAAATAAGAGTTCTTGGGAGATAGTCCTCAACTCCAGGTTTTGGCAGGGTTGGAAATACTGTAGGAATGGCCATGCTCATAGTATTTTGTCTGAAATCAAACTACACAGGCACATGACAGATGCAAAAAACCCCAATAATAACAACAATAAGGTAGCCACATTTTTTTGGAACTTCAAAAAGGCTGATTTCAAGCACTGGCAAGGTTTCAGGACAGTTAATAATCTGAGTATATTTTCCAGTCTCTTTTGATAAGCCTTGCACCTGATTCAGTAGAAATACTACAGGACCAGATCTTCAGTTTATGTAAATCTGATTAACTCCAATTATTCAAACAACATTGCACCTAGTTTGATGTTGTCCACAATTAACCTTCTTCCCTGCTGAAAATTGGCCACTTAGACTCATTCTTTGTTTTCTACCTTGAATTCAAAACAGACCTTTCTTTACTTCTTACTCCATGACTATTTACTCTCCTTAATTCTCTCATGGGAGGGATTCTTTCAAAGACTTTTAGAAACTACAAATACTTTATTTCATCCAGTTCCCTTTGACCCCTCTTGTTTGACTGCCTCCTAGAATCCTAGTATATTGGGAAGGCACAATTTTCCTTTCCAGATTCTGTGCTGATTTGAAGCAATATGTTTCATAATTCTGTTATTTCAACTAATTTACTTGGCAGTAATGCTCACTGCTCTGTAAATCCCAGGGTCATCCACAGAACCCTTATTAAAGATATTTATAACATTAGGTACCTTCCAGCCTTCCGGTATGGTAGCTGAATTTGATGCTAAATTTCATATTTTTGTTAGCTGCTCGGTCACTCCATTCTTATGCGCCTTCAGAAATATTGGATGAACACTAGTTAGTCCTCCTTTTAGACAATACAAACTGCTCTGTTAGGCTGTGCCTTCACTAGAGTTTTAGCTGGCTTAGCCAGAATCATATATTAGGGAAGGGGTGAGGGATGAATGCTAGACAGACCCAACCATATTAGCTAGAATATTTCATGCTAGTTGAGTTTACCAGAACTATGAGTGGGTCTAGTGTTAGAATATTTTATTTATTTGTCCAGTTCACCCCTATCTATCCTAGCCAGAGACTATCACTTTCCAGCACAAACTGCTCCAACTAGCACGCTTGTCCCTGTAGCATAGATAGCTGTAGTGACCTTATTCCTTCTTCTTTTCACTAGGCAGACTCTTATGACAACCACAAGGTTAAGCTTACGGAATCTCGGAGTCTCAAGTTCTCCTCCTCATCCTCACAGCCCTCTAGTTGTTCAAAGTGCAATGTTTTTAGGTTTTTGTCCCCTTAGCAGAACTTTCAAAATAATTCCTGAAAGCATTTTTTTGTTTGCAACAGGTCTACAAATGCCTGATATTTCAGCAATCTGAAACAAAACTCTGGGGCACACCCCCTTGATATTTCCACTGCTTTGAAAGACAAAGGCAAATTGACTGCCAGATGAGAGTTCTCCAGTACATAAATCCTTGCCTGCAAAGCCACAGAAACTTTGCACAATGCCTTTATCTTTCTTTTCTTTGACTGTGGTGATATAATGGGGACACTGTGTTCAAACAGCTATTTGCTGGAAAAACTGCAAACACTCCAAAAATTAAACCTCGCACAATTGCATTCAAACGAATGAAAGCCGGGAATGTTACAGTGGTGACACTCTCCATCTCCAAGATGAGGGTGTATTATAGAACCTGTCATTCTTCAGTACTCCTTGCTGCCAATCTACTGTATGGAGTAGCACTAACAATACCCACTCACTTCCAAACCGCAGGGCTTGTGTCATGAAAGGGCAACAGGCTAACAAATGGGGGGGGTGGAGAGAGTGAAAGCGCATGATACCACTTGAACGGGGCTAGCATCTGAGTCTCTCTGTCTTGGGGAGTTGATAACCACTTTGACGGCATGTCCTTAGGCAGGACAATTGACACATTGATGACAGTGGCCCTGGCTAAAAGTTAAACTGGCACTGGTGACTTAGTCTATATTGTCCAACTATTTTGCCACACTATTTTATGGACCATTTAACCACCTGGCTCTCTTCATAACTCTGAAAGAGATAATCCAGACACATAGATTATCTCTTTCCAAAATTTCTTCTTTAAGAACTACATGATTGTATTGGTTACTTTCCATTTGTATTTATGTGGAAAAGAGGTGAAAACAAATCTGCGTCTTACAGTTCTGTAATATTTACAGCTATTCTCAGGGCTTCAGCAGCTATGACAAATTCACTTACTTGCTTAAGACTTGATTTTAAAGGAGTCCAGTGTTGGGTGTCAGAGTTCAAGAGAATATCAACTACAACAAACTGTTCAACACATCATTAATCTCCCAGAGAAACTCCATCTGCAAAGCACACCTCAGACAGAGCACACGCTGAGAACAAACAATGGAAGGGCTGAGCAGATATTTGGTGATGTTATATTAGAATATTGCAGGCCTAAATCATGTAATATTGAGCTGTCTCACTTTTGTCTAGATAAATACGGTGTAAAAGAGGATCCAGCGTGATATCATGTGATACGATGCAGCATCATTCAGTTCACATTCAGAAGTCTGATGCAAGACTTTTGAATTTAGGGAGATACATGAAACAAAAACGGTGGGGCTGCTAAGACTTTCACTGACGTCAAGGCACTGGATTTGGTCCTAAGTTAGTTGGTCGGGTCAAAATGTTCCAAAGTTCCAAAGTGACTTAGGAGCTAAAGTTCCATTTTCAAAAATTACTCAGGCCCTCAGGCGCAGATTTCAGCACTGCTGTGTTCAGCACGGCAACACCTACCTGATTTAGGAGCTGACATCTGAGTTTCAAAAGGGATTTGGACTCTTGAGTCTGACTCTAAATGCCATTGACAATCAATGGGTTCTAGATTCCGAGGCCCCTAAATCCCTATTTAAAAATGAAGTTGAAATGCCTAAATCAGTTAGGTGTTGCAACACTGAGCTCAGCCACACCAAAATACCTTTACAAAATCTGGGCTTTAGGCCCCAAAACTCACAAGCTTTTAAGTTCCTAACTTCTACTGATTTCAATGAAAGTTAGGAGCCTAAATACTTTCAAGACTCTGGGCTTTAATGCCTAAGCAACTTCTGGAACTTTTGGAAATAGGATTTAAGTGCTTTTGAATATGTTACCATAAATCTAAAATTAAGCCAGATTTAGAAATTGGATGCTTGTATTGTGTGTGGCAGGCAGCAACAGTTGCCACCATTGCAGCTTCCCAACTGAAAAAGCACTCTAAACTCCAAGGGAAATGCCATGGCATATTGCTTTGTTTGCTCTTAACATTGAGAACGGTGGCACCCTGAATGCATAAGTTGGCTAAGAGCATGTCAACAGTGCAATAAAACATCTGTGGTTGGCCCAGTCAGCTGACTCAGGCTCTCAGGGCTTGGGCTGCAGGGTTGTAAAATTGCAGTCAGGCTCAGGCTGGAGCCCAAGCTCTGGGATCCTGCAAGTGGGGCATTCCCCAGAGCCAGGTTCTAGCCCAAACTCAGACGTCTACACTGCAGTTTTATAACTCCACAGCCGAAGCCCAGCAAGCCCAAGTCAGCTGACCCGGGCTAGCTATGGATGTTTTATTGCAGTGTAGACATGCCCGAAAGGTCAGAGTTCCTAAGTTGTGCATGTGCAAATATTTTATTATATCAGATAGCAAAAGACTCTCATAGAAGGGGCACCTAGATCAGACCATGGTGGGTTAGATGATGAGGAAAGACATACTTTTCAACTTACTAAGTCAACAGCAGCCAGTATTTGAGCTCCTGTATTTAAGAAGGAGAGTTCTAGGTAGCTGAATCAGTTTGCTGTACAAAAAGCCAGGGCTATCTGAAAGTGATGAGTCTGTGTGACAGTTCATGCACATGCACTTAATAAAAAGTTTGAAGGATTAAGGTACAGAAGGCCTGGTTTTCAGTAATGAGGTCTGTACGCATCTGTGGATGTGCAACTGAGAACCAATTCTGCATGAGCAAAAGATCACAGTTTCTCATGTGTACATGACTAGACAGGCTTCTCTCTATCCATGTGCATGTGCAAAATAGGGTTTTGTACACATAGATGCAGTAGTCTGCACATAAAGTAGGTGCACATTTGTATGCCCACAGACATGTGCGGACCAACCCTACTGAAAATCAATGGGATGCTGGCAAACCAGGTGCCAGCTCTTGCCAAGGCTTAGGTCTCAGCCGAGCACTGACAATCTCTTGCTGGAAACCGTTCCAGTTCACCTGTGTGTTAGCATGGTAGAGATGGGCACTGACTTACAGCAGTGTGTTTAGCGTTTAGATTTTATGCCCGAATCCTATTTATAATGTCTGTGTCCCATGCTATACGATAAGACTTAAATGTTTGCTAGGTAGCTGGATGATTTTTGTTCTGAAGTATGCAAGAAATAAACTTTACCTACTGTAAAATGCTAAATTGTTATGGTATTATCTCTTGCCCATCAAGAAGGCCTATCAAAACTAAAGGGGTCTTTGTGAGACATCACAATACAAAGACTTTGCTAATTGCCACTGCACAGGTTCTGTGCAAGAGGGCTTATCCCATGAGCCTGAATTCTGGAAGAAGGAAATAAACATAGGTGACATGAACATTTTTCATCTCTTTGCTGTTTGAACTATCACAGGGTGGGAGCTATGAAACAGAAGCAGAGATGACTAGGATCAACCTTGATTGGTCCTAAAAGACATTCAGTGCTGACAGATTACTACAATTCTGTCAGCTTTTGAAACCTATAATTGTAACTCATTTGTGCCTATGTTTGCCTGCTTTAACCTATAAATAAGTCTCTCATTTCTTTTTCCTAGTTAATCAATCCTTAGTTTATTATAGGATTGGTGTGAAATCTGAGGTACAAATAGACCTTGGGTAAGTGACTGGCCTCTTGGGACTGGAAGCAACCTGAATCTTTTGTGATCTTTGCATACAGCAACCAACTATCAGGAAGACCAGCTTGCTTGGGTGGCAAGATAGACTGGAGTGCCCAAGAGACTGTTTGTGATTGCGTGGTAAGACTGTGATACTGCTTCTGGAGCTATTTGCTACTGGGTTGGTGAACTCTAATTATAGAAGATACAATGCATTTGGGGTCTCTGCCCTGCCTTTTTGGCAGTCTGTCATGAGGTTGGAACTCACAGTTGTGAACCACTCCAGGCAGAGTGACACTGTGTACGTAAAACACAGACTGTGTGTGCACTGTCCCTACTGAAAATCAGTCACCCAAAGTCACAGAGCAATTGGAAATTCTCTTTCAGGAATCAGAATGAGTTATTTACTTGTTGGAAGAGAAGGCGTATACACAGAATCAGGATATATTTTTTCTACCCTTTCCTATCAGCTCCTCAGGTAGGAGGAGGAGTGGGCTAGCCAGCTGCCTGAAAGAGTTGCCTCGGAGAAGTTTCTGAAGACATCTGGAGGAGTCTGAGATGGAGGTCACTATGGTAGGGAGTGGGATTGAGAGTAGGGGGAAAACTCATCAGTTTTACTCTACAGCAAGCATCATTTTCAGGGTTTGACTCTGTTGTTTGGCATTTCAGTTTTTGGGAGAACCTGAAAATCCAAGAGAAAATCAGGGTCACAAAACAGCCTCAGGTTTGGTTTGGTTGAAATTAAGAGAGCTCAAATTGAGGGAAATGGGGGTTCACACAGTTGTACTTGGATGATCTTTTCCAGTCCTTCCCAGCTTAGTGTTACATCAGCCTAATTCAGGAAACTAAAGAACAGCAAAAGTCTGCCACCTAGCCCAAATAAATAAGTACCCAACAACAAAAAACTATAGTCACCATTCATTTCCACAGATACCACAAATATACAAACAATGTCCTGAGACAATGTGGTTCCTCACATAAAGAGAATCATCAGGTACAGGTAATGGGCAAGAATCTCTCCTGTGCCAGAACTGTGCTGGGCACAGGAGAGAGGAGAGGGTGGCAGGGACTTAATTATGATTCCTTGATTGTCAGGGCCAGCAGTGGTCCTAATGAAATTTAAAGCTGCTGACAGTCTGTTCTAAGATCTGCCAAGGATACAGTGAAATAGTGGCCCATATCCTAGCAAAGGATAGGTGTAATGGAACAGGACTTTGCGACATCCTCTTCCCATATTTGACCCCTTCCTCCATCGACATGTCCCCTGTACTGGGGTTGGAGGCAGGCAGAAGTGCACTGGAGCTGCCACACTTGTACCAAGCGTGCAAGAACCAAGAGATCCCCTAATACAAGGCACATCTGAAGCCAGATTTATGCTATCCCTCTTTCTTAAAAGGAAATGGTACAGGGCACCAAACAGACCTGGACAAAGCCATAAATCATTATATTCCCCCAAAATGTCTGCAAGCAAGCAAATCAAACAAGTAAACTTCCCCCACCCTCCATGGCTACACAAGTAGCCAAGCTGAAAAGCAATGACTAGCCTCCCAAAAGCCTATCGTGAATTGTTAGACATAATACTTAGGTGGAAGAAATCAGTGTAGGTGCCAAGGTCTCATACATATGGTAAGCAGTTTGGACACTTTTGAATGCAAGATTATGGACTAATGCTAATAAGCAGGTGGAAAATATCAATTACTGCCTACTCTTCTTGTTCTTAATAGTCTGAGGACAGTAAATATTCTAGCTACACTCTGGCTACCTTCAGTTTCTATTAATTTATTTTTCTAGGTATTCAACATATTCATAACTAAATGCAAAACCACTTGAATATTATTGGGTTTTGTTCTGTTGTTGGCTTGTTTTTGGTTGGTTTGGGTTTATTTTTTGTTTGTGTTTTGTTTTTGTTACAAAATGAGAGTATTTTGGCAAATACATTTGCTTTTGCAAATGAAATTTTCAAGCAATGCAAAGGTAGTTTTGTATAGAAACCCTGACATTTACATAGTTTTTCTTATTATTAATATGAAAATAGTAATTTTATTGAAATTTTACAGGAAACAAAAGTAGGAAGGACTGAAATTGTGCAAAATGAAACATTTTCATGAAAAATTCTTAAAAAACAAAACTATTGAAGTTCTCCATGCTCTATTTTGTCGATATACAGAAGTGTAATTTAAAGAAGCAAATGAAAGAAAAGATGCATAGTTCATATCAGATATTAATGCTAAATATGGGGAGAATTGGGACAGAGATCATACTGGAAAGAGCCTATGATCATCCTTTCATTTTCTGGAACAAGAGGTTCTTATTTACTGTATGGTTTTCCTTCATCCACAAGAATTTTTTGTGCCTACTAGTCATCCTATCATAATGGAATATGTATGTATAGGAGGATAGAATTTGGCTCAAGATCTGTTCAGTTCCTCATTTATTGCAACAATGGTCAGCCTGTAACTCAAATAGTTGTATGTTCCTCCAGGTTTCGAAAAAAGCTGATCCACAAATGTGTAATATGATGTTAGCCTATCGAAGAGGTAAATACCTTGCAGACATTTCACAATTCTCCATTCTTAGAAA
Organism: Mesoclemmys tuberculata; assembly: GCA_007922155.1. NCBI lineage: Eukaryota > Metazoa > Chordata > Testudines > Chelidae > Mesoclemmys > Mesoclemmys tuberculata. The sequence goes on along the minus strand of ML675618.1, from coordinate 20,572,403 downwards.
AAGGCTTCAGATTTGCTTTTATTTGTCTGATAACCAAAAAGCTTTTCAGCTCTTGTACATCCAGCTAACTGGCTGGGCAGCGTAGCTAAACAGAACTTTATGAAGAAGAGTGTCTGCATACTGTGCAGTACTATTTTCAATATCCACTGTGTGGTTTCTAAAACCTGATCACTCACCTTGCTTGCTCAAGCAAGTCGTGACTCCAGTGCCAGAGCAAAAAGAAGAGTGAATAGAAGACAACCTTGACTTGAACATAACAGAATCTGGGGCCACATTCTCAGTTGCTGTAAATCAGCCTGGCTCCACTACACCATTTATGATAAATGATACACCATTTATAACAGCTAAGGAGTTGGCCTGCTATATTTTTTACTTTCTTTGTTATGTCTCAGAGTGAAGTAAACAAACTAAATTGGCTCTCTTTCTATCTATCCACTGAGAGATCCCCCAAACTATTGAGTATACATTTAAGTCACATTGATTCCATGGTAGGAGAAAAATATTATAAACACCAATGTGCTACTTAAAATATCAACTGGTGTAGGATATACATTATTCCAAAGGAACAATGATTGTCCAGGTCCCCTATGGAGCAACATCAGATCTGCCTGTGGTACAGTACATAAATTACTAAAAGATATTCAGCATTTTGCCTAAGCGTGCAGCTATCACTTTGTCAGAATTATTTTCTCCAGTTCTTTCCTGCATTCTTGAAAAATAAGCTATTATGCAGACAAGAAGAAAACACTTGTGCCTTACACCTGTGCAATTGCTTAGACAAGTGTGTTATACTTATTCAAGTTTGCAAATAAGGGATGCTTCTTCGTATTCATGAACAAAAGGTCTATTAAAATAAGTGAAATTCTTGCTCTCTTTCCTGCCAGCTGAGTAGCATCCTTATTTTCCTACACCTCCTGGTTTGCCCTCTCCTCATTTAGATCTTTCCTCCAGTAGGCAAGCTGGTAGGCAAGGGTTCGAGTTCATCATTTCCTCCTTTTTTAATCTCATTAGCATGAGACTCGGACAGAGCTGCTCCACTCATTGTGGCCGGCCTCAGCTTGTTTTGGAGTCTCTAATTCCTGCTGTTAGGCACTTCTCAACCAAACCAAAACCAAGGAATGGTTTTATGTAACATTGTTGTCTTCTGATGAGAAACTATGACTATTAGTAGCCATGTGAAAACCTCCAGCTGATAAAGCCCCCAGCCATCTGTCTTTAGCTTAGTGGTCAAGTTTAGTGCGGTAGGCAATCTGGACATTCATAGGTTATTATCTCTCCTCCCCATCAGATTCCATAGGGATTGGTAGAGCTCTGATGTAAATTGCAAACCTCCCTGCGTTATTTCCTTCTCTTCCAGTCAAGTTCGGATGAGAAGTGATGAGAAGTGAAGGTCACAAGAAAGTTAAAATTGGGACTCTAAAAATCCTTCCTTCTATAGTAGAGTTCTGGCTTTACTGCAGTGTAAACTAAATTAGAAGCCAGCCCAGTAGATTTATTAGAAGATTAAATAATAATGATGTTTAGCAATTATATAACATTAGGTCTTGAAAGAGATTTACAAATATTATCTAGTGATATCGCTTTAAGGTCAGTACGTACCTGTATATTCATTTAAGAAATGGAGAAACAGAAGCATTACAATGGGGTGATTCTGGCTTTATCCCAGTGCAAATGAGATCAGAATCTGGCTAAATATAGCTAAAGTTCTTTCGATTTTTTTTAAGATTATAATAGTGCTAATCAAATGGCATTTTCAGATTGGCTGTTAATGTTGTGAAAGATATGTCTGGTTAATGCAGTATGGTCCAACAGATGGGGCACTGGACCAGGAGACCTGGGTTCTACTTCTGTCTCAGCTGCTGGCTATCATGTAGCTTTGGGAAAGCTAAACAGCTTGTGCTTCTCTTTCCCTTTCCACTCTTTGTCCATTTATATTGTAAACTCTTTGGGGCAGAGACCATCTCTTCTTGTACAGTACCTGACACAACAGGACCCTATTTTGATTGGGCCCACTAGATTTTACTGCAATACAAATAATTCTTTATTACATTATATTTTTTCTTATTTTTCGAAAAAGAAATGTCATTTAAGAAGAGCAAGGGCACACTCTAGTCAGTGCATTTCACTACACAGGGGCAAATTATACCCTAAATACATGAGTAAGGTGTAAAGGCCTTATTGGAAGGAACCTTTTATTTGTATGACACACTTTACATGTCATACAGAGCTGACTACACTTACAACATCATGTAAAATAAAATGAAAGAATAAAAGCAAATTAATGTTTTTAAATTATTACAATGATCCCCATGCATCGGTCAGGTTTTACAAAGTCCAAGGTTTAAAAACTCTATCTGTTTAATTGCAATTTAATAGGCTCATGGTAGAGACAGAAAAAATATGTATTAGATCATCCGAAGTATTCCACAACAAGAGCAGTAGCTCAATAGGCCATATGAGAGATTAAATTGATCCTACCCTAGGTCTCAGCAAAAATGTGAACAGATAAGATGGAGTATTGCAATTTGCCTTTATAAGAAAGTGGTTGGTACCTGCTTTATTCTGGCATTCTGTGCCACTTTGTGGGTCATGGTAGAAAATTTCTTTGGCTTTGTTTTACTTGTGATCTGAATCTTGCAAGATTTATCCAGAACACAGCATGTCCATATTGCTATGGATATAGCTAATTGCTGCACAGATCTTGGATTCCTGATGCAAATGTTCTATGAAAAGTTACAGTGGATCAATCAGATATTTCCCATAATAAATGCAATGGTATTTCATTCTAAGTTACAGGTTGCAGCTGGTCTATCTCTTGCAGTGTGCTGCTAAATGCTTAGACTGGCACTTTATTATCAGAATAGAACAAATCTAGGCTAATGTGTGTAGTATAAAGAGTCCCAGGGAGCCACAGCTCCTCATTCTCCAGCCATTCTTTCCAGTTTTTCTGCTGTTGCACTCTGGATAATTGCAGTTTAATTGGGTGACATGAAATGAAAACTGTGTCCACATTATCCAGGATTATCTCTTTTTCCTGAAGCCTGCCACCAATTGAAAGGAGCCCATTTATCAGTCCAAAGAGCTGTGCTCAGTTGCTTTACAAGCTGGGAAGAGTGTGAGAACAGGCTACAAATGGGAGAAAAGGCCCTGACAGCTAAGAAAAATTATTTCAGTTGTTTATCTTGAGGAAAGTTTATCTGATCCTTTACTCATGGCTCGACACTCTGAACCTCCATATCGTTTTGTAATGAACATTGACCAAGTTTCCTTCCTCAACTTGATGTGCTTCAGCACTGCCTCCCTTTTGTGTGGGCACAGATCAACTTTAAAAGCTTCTTTCAGGCTGCATGAATGCACTTCATTTTACCAAAAAGAACTTTGTATTGATAGCTAGAAAAAAGGAAGGTTGTTTAAAAAGGAAGGGTAGACAATCAGGACAAAATGAAGAGCTTTCAGTTTCCATTATGAGCATGTCGCTCTATTCTTCTCAGCTGTTTATACATTCCCAGCACAATAATGCCTTTTTGCAATAATATGTTTCCCCTTTTACACTATTCATATTGAGAAAAGCCCTCACATCATGACCACAGTTATAAATACTATAGAAATGTGGGTATAATGTCAATTTGCATTCTGTGAGAAGATCAAGGTAAACCTAAAGGCCAAAAGAATATTCCACTAATGTTCATTCATCATTCTATAGTTCCAGGTAAAAGAAGGACCTTGTCACTACACCGCAAACCCTTTCAAATGCTAGCGCATTTGTGTGAATATTTTAGCCTAATGCACTGATTGTTAAATAGAAAGAGCAGCCTTTGAAATTGTCTACTGCACTCAAATCCCTAGCTGCACAAGGTCTGGGCAGGAGTGGTTTCTATTCAGAAAGAAATAGAAGGCTTTCGTTCAATAAGCACAGTGTGTATGAAGGTTACTAAGGATATTGTGTGATATTAAATGAAAGTTTTTCAAGGAAAAAAGCTCCTAATCTATATATGGCTACTGTAAATACAGAGAATATGCCTGGCATGGATGCATGATACTGTATGCGTTCTCTAGTCTCTTTTGGCTATAGATTTAATTGAAAGAAGGATTTCGTAGATGTGCAAGTTTGGGAATTTTACCTTTTCTACTATTTAGAAAGATTTACTATTTAAAAAGATTAGTCATTAGTGATCATTATTAGTCATTAGATAACTTTAGTTATCAATTTAGATACACTTTTATAGAGATGCCCTTTCTCATAGATGCATGTGCACACAGAACGTATGTAATGATTGATTTTGCATCTCCATTCTGGACAAATCCTTGGTTTGTTCTCTATATGTACAGCCTGCTCCAAAGCCCACTGAAGGCAATGGGGAAACTCTCCCACCACCTCTGATGGGTTTTGGTTGGACATCTATAAAAGGGATATAAAAAATATCCAAAGTTATAATTATAACAAAAATGTGGACATGGCATTAAACCTCATGCTTAGAGACCAAGATGAGACAATATGTGGGATAATCTGAGCTCCCTATTGCTACCCCCTCCTCCCACCACCAGCAGCCAATTGCAGGGTTTTTTAATCTTCATCTGGTGCTGCCACTATAAGAAACAGAATACTGTCGTCCATTGCTTTTTGAATCTGATCTAGTCTAGCAACTCCTATGTGTGCCTAGGTGTCCTATGTTTCTGAAGGACTAAGGTTATAAGTCACGGTAACATTTAGAAAGAAAGGGTCATTAATACTATTAGAAGGACAAAGTAAAGTTGTTGTTTTTTTAATAATATTTTAAAAATATCACTCACTAATAACCTTCTGGAAACTTAAAATTAAAATCAATTTCTTTGCCAGTTTTTTATTCTACATCAGAAACCCTCACAGTGCTGGGAAGTTAGTTTCTATGGCTTGTTTCTCTTTTCCCGGGTTCTTTTCTCTGCGTTTTCTTAGAACATAACTCAGTGTTATTGGCTTTATAATGGTCTTACCTTTTAAAAAAATTGGTTGAATTTGTTACAGCTTGTGATGGGTCTCAGAGTAGCCAGGGCTGTGAGTCATCTTGCTACCCCCAGCCTCCAGTGTGAAGAAGTCTGGCTTGTGGCAACTGAGTGTTAGCGCCCTACCACCACCGGCCTATGAACCACCTAAGCATGCTGCTCTGTGCTATGCCAGCCCTGTCTGCTCTGCTCAGTGTAACAAGAGGTGCACCCAAGTTCCTTTGAAGAATTCCCCTCTGACACTGGTTACTCACTGAAATCCCAGAGTCTCTGCCCCCAAAAGGAGCCGTGTACCTGCATGAGTTCCGACTCAGTCTTCCAATTCCAGTTTTGTCTTAATGAAGACCATGTTAAATATGAACTATATTCCTCACTGCAGGGATCAAAACTAGAATGAAACAGATATTGCTGAGGCAAAGCCAATAGTGAGAAGGAAGGACGCGTTGGTTTCATGTAACAGCTCAGATATTTGCTGACAAAAAGTCACAAAGTCAATATTTTGGTCATCAGGAACATCAAATGGATATTCTCTGAAAGATGTGTTTTCCTAGTTTTGTGAATTCAGGTGACAATTTGTCATAGGTAAAAGTTGGCTCTTATATCACTCATGCAAATTTATTAGAATCTGTATATATTCTCTGCACAGCAAAACACTCTGAAAAGCCAAAAATTCACCTCTCAACATGGATATATTCAAGCACCCGGAGATAAAATTTGGGACTATCACCCAATCAGAAGAGTGGAATGCTTTCCTAGATGGACACGATAGACTTGAGCGCTGCATTATATGCTTATAAACATTACACATTATTTCCTTATCCCAGTTGTGTGTGTTCACTATTCAATAAATGCAGCCAACCTCATTCACTACATATATATAGTTCTAAATATATATAGGTGCATGAACTGAACCAGCAGCATTACCCATTTTACAGTATTGCCCCTTGAATAAGTGCTCATCAGAGGGCGAAGCAGAGTCAGTTCTTGTGCTTTGTTTTGTTTTTTTACAATTGGAGTGAAACATCATTTCAGCAATGTAGATGAAAGTATCATATGTTTCACTAGCCTAAACTTTGCATTCTACTAGACATTTATCTAGCCTTCTTTTCTGGCTTTAGTGAACCTTAAGAACACTGAAGTCTTCCTGGCATCCTGCTTTTTTTATGTGTTTATGTAAAACGGTTAATTCCTTTGTCTGGGGTACATATTTTAGCTCAGGAGAATGGAGTAGTCCCAGGACACCTTCAGCTACACTTGAGAAATGTGGGATAGAAGTGATTTGATTGCTGACAATTAATATATTGTGAATTAAAATACACTCTCCCCTTGGAATAGGAAGAGGCATAAACATATTGTGATGCTTTCTGTGACTATCCAGGGTTGTGTGGCACCTTTAGCATGAGGAAGCCTTGTGTGTGCCTGCCATGCGTCATCTCTCCAACTTCCTGAGCCACACGTAACACAAGCACTGTCCTCTAGGCACACTCCAACCCTCGAAACCTCCAAACATCTCCCTGGAGTGTCCAGCCTCTCGTCATCAGGACACTTGCAATATTCACAGATTCACTGCTTCCAAAGTAGCAGTACACTGTAGCTTACCAGTTCTATCTCAGGTCAGCCCTCCACTTAACATGCAGCACTTAGATATGTGTCTCATGAAATCAAGTATAAGTTTATTTAACAAAGCCTAGCTATTCAAGTAGTAGCAAGTAGAAGTACTGGAAACAAATGGTTACATACAAAACAAAATTAAAACATGCATTCTAGAGCCTAGACTTTGTTAACAGGATACTCACACATCTTGTGGAATCTTGCTCACCCGAATTTCTTGAAGCATTTGACAGCCAAACTGGCTGTGATCCTCCTTTCATGAGACAAAATGCTATCTGTTTGCTTCCTCGGTGAAGGATTCTATGTGTTTCTTTGCCCCCAAGATATACCAGTCCCAACCTTTGTCTTTATTCATGAATAGGTCACCCACTGCTGCTTGTGAAATCTACAAGATGAAACAATCTCTTTTGTTGCCTGTGGCTCAGTATGCAACTAGGCATACAATATACAAATGGTCAAACAGGGAGAAAGGTGTCTGTTACCTCCTGCCTGAAAGGAATATCTCTGAGAGACGTCACCTCCAGGTGACCTGCCTTAACTCCAAGACCTTAAGAACATAATTTTCAGTATAGATATTTAACTTTATAAATACTGTCTGCACACACATTTCACAATTATTATGTCAACGAATGGGCTACTGGATCTTGGTAGAGACCTGACATGCCACCTTTGGTGAATTATTATGCAGATATCTGATCCAGAGGATCCCTGTACAACACCATGCACCCCCTGTGCCCTCTGCCAGTTGGCACAAAGGGATCCTCACACATAACTCATTCAATCCTTTTTTTCATTTTGAACTCTTAATGTCTATAAGGTTTGTTTCTTATTAAGACTGTTAGTTGTACCACTCTCTTTTGCTCAGCTATTAATATTTTTTCTTTTATAAGGGTTATTTATCCCTTTTATATTCAACATGCTGCCACTGAGAAGTAATAAGAAGACATATGTATATCAGAGCCTAGCCTACTAGTGTTCTATAATGTCTGCTTTGACTGGACTAGATCTCTATGTTCTGGCTGTAAGTATTCAACATTTTCAAGTTTACATGAAGGGCCAGGCCTTTAGCTGGTTAAATTGACATCACTCCACTAAAATCCATGGAGCTATGCTGATTTATACCAGATCAATCACTGGCCCCAATTCTTTTATATTTAATAATTTGAACTGAAAATACAGTGTGAGTAAAAACCTTCACAGTACATGCAGAATACAGATATTCTAGGACATTTTTAAAATAATAAATAAGATACTGGCTTTTTCTTTTGAGTTATTTTTACATCCACAAAGTTACTCAGTGATCTGTAGAGCTTTATAAACATTTTAACCCAACACAGAGTAGGCCTGGCTTATACATGTCAAAATATTTTTCTATGTTTCCAGCCTGCCCTGTACCTCATTCTGCTTATTGTGGGACCTTCATATTAGCTTGGGTTATGGAGGCACCAAGGAGGAAGAATGAAGGAGAGAAAAAAATAGGCCACAAAAAATGAGGCACAAAAGAGTCATAAAGCCAAACCATAAAGACTCCAACTTTAGCATGATGCCCCTTTCCATAGGGGTCTTTTGACAATACCTGTAAAGGGAGTCCTGGTACAAAAACTAACCGTCAAAAAACACTCACGTGTTGTGCCAAAAGGGCAGTGCTTATGTGTGTGCCAGGAACAAATGTCTCTTTTTCTTCCTGCCGCTTCTGAAATGATGGAATCTGATGATGACTGTGCATACCCCAGCTGCAGCAGAGTTGGGAGGAAGGCCGCTAATTCTGTGTGCCCATTCTATTGTCAGTTCTCTATTCGTGTTGTTATAACCTGGGAGTGCCTACTGTCCCATCTCAAAGACCGCCCAAAAGAGCTCCCTCTAAAGACAATGGCCTTGTTTACACTAGGAAATATGGTGTTAGAACGCACCGTGGACGTTTTGCCATTGACATCAACAGGGCCAGTCTCTGTGCCTCATTTGGAAAATGGGCGTAGTGATACTGGCCTCTCTTGTAAAGTATTTTGAGAGCTACCGATGAAAAGCCTGGTATAAGAGCTCAGTATTATAATGCTACAGGCTGCACATTTTTTCCTGTTATGTCTCATTTCCTTCTCCCATCTCTGTAGTGTCCAAGCAACTGACCATGACCCATAGCTCTGTCAGAGCCATCTTATTCTTTTGGCAGAGAGTTGACAAGTTATTCAGTAGGTTTCTGTTAAAGTAATATTGGTTGCTTTATTTTGCTTTTCGAGTCTTTCCCCTGCTCCTTTCTGTATTCTTCTGACCTTTGCTCTTCCTTCCTACAATTGAGTAGGTAAATTAGCAGAGAAAGGAGGAGACACTGAAAAGCAGCTCTTGGTGTTGTGTCTGCCAGGGTATTGGAGTGAGCAGCCAATGACGTTCTGCAGTGAGTTGTGACACTGTAAATAGCTATGAGGGCTGCTTTATAATGGCTGTTGAATCAGTGCAGAGTGTTTGGGGGACTTCTTTCTCCTGTTGTCTGTGACAGAAAGGAAAGGGGGCCACTCAGGAGTTCTTTACACCACATCTGGTGCCTCTGTGCCATTATGTATTATGTGGGGATGGCAGGTAGTAGGCCACTGAAAAAAGGCCCATATCTGATGCTTGAGGTCTCTGTGATATAGGAGGGCAAGGGACTGAACAGTCATCTGCTACTCTCCATCATGGGTAGTAGAGCTGGGGAAGCGCCATAGGACAGCTAAAGCGTCCCATCCTATCCCATCCGTGTATTGCCTAAATTCCCAGACAAGAAGGGAATAATCATAAAGGTGAAAGAGTAGTCCACTCTACCAATAAGGCTGCCAGCTAAAGTCTGTTGCGATGATGGTTGTAAGATGAGGACACCCATCACTAGAAATTAGCCTTAGATCAACAATTCATTCCATATGGGTCTCCAAATAGCCATCAGACAGCAACATTTCTAACATCTCCTCTCTGCATGCATGTCAAAGGTCTTATAATTATTTTAAATGCCGTTTTATTAATTTTAAAATGTGAAAGAGACAAATTACAGTAGATTTTGCATAACAAAATCATATGGGTTAGAGCTAGACATGCACAACTCAGTCGAAACTCAGCCAGTCTCAATCTGGACTCCAATTATTTCTGCAAAAAATTTGAATGCTCATTTCTTCCCTCATGCAGTTTCCAAATATGCAAATACATAACTGATCACCTAACTGCTGTATTTATGCATGCAATTGGTCTCCTCCTCTTCTCCTTACACCTTAGGCTCTGTGTAACTTGATCCATTACATGGTGTGAAAGGGCTGACTCACCACAGGAGCCTTTCCTGCCAGCCAGGCGTGGTGTTGCAGCAGTCTTTCACTTTGGTGATCCCTGCCGTCTGTCCCCTCTTTGCTAGTGTGGTCTCTCTTCCGTGACTCAGCCCTCTGACCAGACTACAATACTGTATTTATGTCCACCCCTTTTGGGGTAATATAGTTCAACAAACAAAAGTCTAATGAATAATTCCAAAGCCCTGCGCCCAGTGTCTAGCCCCTGTTTCTGGGCTCTGAATTATTCCAGGCTCTGAATTATCCTTATCCTCTTATGTCAGGCAGCTTAATGCCACCTTCACAATGGCAGATGGGGGACCCCCAGCCCTCCCTCTACACTGGGTTCCAGCTCAGGTACTTTATAACCAACACCCAAGGTCTGCACACTCCTATTCCTTGCTGCTGTTTCCCTTGGCTTCTTCCTACCCTGCCTTTTCAGACTTTCTTCCTTACAGGTTATCTAGATTGACTCTTCTTTCAGGAATAGGATCCCAGGATTTTTCCTCTTCCCTGGGTTTACTCCTCACCATCTCTCTGTTCCTAGAGAGCACCTACAGACGCTTCCTTTCTCCATGCAGCCCCTTCTGTTACAAATGTCCTTTCTCCATACTAACCAGCTGGCTCCTGCCCAGCTGCATTTCATGATCAGTAAAGCCTGGCTCTCCCTCCAGGTGCAGTCAGGCAACATAATTGGCCTTTCAGGCCACATTAACCCCTTCAGGGCCTGTGTGAGTCTACCCCATGACATCCACCACTTTTACCACATCCACAGAGTCAGTCATCTCATAGAAGGCAATCAGATTGGTCAGGCGTGACTTGCCTTTGGTAAATCCGTGCTAACTGTTCCTGATCACCTTCCTCTCTTTCAAGTGCTTCAAAATGGATTCCTTGAGGACCTGCTCCATGATTTTTCCAGAGACTGAGGGGAGGCTGATTGGTCTGTAGTTCATTGGATCCTCCTTCCCTTTTTAAAAGATGGGCACTATATTTGCCTTTTTCCAGTTCTCTGGGACCTCCTCCAATCACCATGAATTTTCAGAGATAATGGCCAATGGTTCTGCAATTACATCAGCCAACCACCCTCAGCACCCGTGGATGCATTGCATCCAGCCCCATGGACTTGTGAATGTCCAACTTTTCTAAATAGTCCTTAACCTGTTCTTTTTTCACTGATGGCTGCTCACCTCCTCCCCATAATGTGCTGCCCAGTGCAGTATCCTGGGAGCTGATCTTGTCTGTGAAGACAGAGGCAAAAACAGGATTGAGTACTTCAGCTTTTTCCACATCATCTGTCATTAGATTGCCTCCCCCATTCAGTAAGGGGCTGACATTTTCCCTGACCTTCTTGTTGCTAACATACCCAGAGAAACTTTCTTGTTACCCTTCATGTCCCTGGTTAGATGCAACTCGAATTGTGCCTTGGCCTTCCTGATTTCACTCCTGCATGCTCAAGCAGTAATTTTACTCCCTAGCCATCTTTCCAAGTTTCCACTACTTGTAAGCTTTCTTTTTGTGTTTAAGATCATCAAAAATTTATCTGTTAAGCCAAGCTGGTTGCCAGCCATATTTGCTATTATTTCTGCATGTTGGGATGGTTTATTCTTGCACCCTCAATAAGGTTTCTTTAAAATACAGCCAGCCCTCCTTGATTCCTTTCCCCCTCAGATTAGCCTCCCAGGGGATCCTGCCCATCAGCTTCCTGAGGGAGTCAAAGTCTGCTTTTCTGAAGTCCAGGGTACATATTTTGCTGTTCTCCTTTCTTTCATTTGTCAGGATCCTGAACTTGACCACCTCATGGTCACTGCTGCCTCGGTTGCCATCTACTTCTACTTCCCCTACCAAATCTTCCCTGTTTGTGAGCAGCAGGTCATGAAGAGTATGGCTCCTAGTAGGTTCCTCCAGCACGTGCACCAGGAAGTGGTCCTCAACACTCTCCAGAAACTTCCTGGATTGTCTGTGCACTGCTATATTGCTTTCCCAGCAGATGTCAGGGTGATTGAATTCCCCCATGAGAACCAGAGCCTGTGATCTGCAAATTTCCATTAGTTGTTTGTAGAAAGACTCATCTACCTCATACTCCTGGGCTGGTGGTCAGTAGCAGACACCCACCATGACATCACCTTTGTTTCTCTCGCCTCTAAACTTAATCCCGAGACTCTTAACAGGCTTTTCTCCAGTGTCATACTGGAGCTTTGAGCAATCATATTGCTCTCTTATATATAGGGCAACTCATCCACCTTTTCTCCCCTGCCTGTCCTTCCTGAACAGTTTACACCCATCCATGACAGTGCTCCAGTCATGTGAGTTACCCCACCAAGTCACTGTTCTTCAAATCACATCATAGTTCCTTGACTGTGCCAGGACTTCCAATTCTTCCTGCTTGTTTCCCAGGTTTCTTGTTTTCATTTACAGGCACCTAAGATAACTAGCCAATTACCCTACTTCTCATTATGAATCAGGAGGCCTCCCCTGTTGCACCCTCCTCCTTGTATTTCCTCCCGATAGCCCACTTCCCCACTTACCTCTGGGCTTAGGTCTCCAGCCCTCATAGAACCTAGTTTAAAGACCTCCTCACTAGATTAGCAAGCATGTCTGTGAAGATGCTCTTCCCTCTTTTCATTAGGTAGATCCCATCTCTTCCTAGCAATCCTTCTTCTTGGAACATCATCCCATGGTCAAAGAATCCAAAACCCTCTCTCTGACACCACCTGTGTAACAATGCATTTACTTTCATAATTCGATAATCCCTAACTGGCCTTTTCCTTCAACAGGGAGGATGGATGAGAGCAACACTTGTGTCTCAGACTCCTTTATCCTTCTTCCCAGAGCTACATACCCTGCAGTGGTACACTCAAAGTCATTATTGGCAGTATCATTGATGCCTAAGTTATAGCCTCTGGGCGTATGAGGGAGGAATTGATCTGGGCTCTCACATTCTGAATGAATATCCTAACCACCGGGCAAAAGAGGATAAGGGAGGCTGCCTCCTCCTCCTGCCATTCTGTGTTGAGTTAGACGTGCTCTGAGCATGCCTAATAGATCAGGTGCAGCATGGAAGATAGGCACTCCCCACAGTTTGTGGGTCATGCTGGGGTTAGGTGTGAGATGGGCATCTGGATACATTGAGTAATACAGCAGCACATATGCTCAGAGGCCATAATTTAGCCATTTAGGGAACTTTTATAGTGAATATTTAGCTGCCGAGTGAGCTTAGGTACCTACAGGGATAGGCAGCAACAAAGAAGGGATTTTATGGATCCCAGGGGTGTCTAAGATTGGGTTTTAGATGGCTAAGCCCTTTTGTGGATCATCTGGCCCTGTCAACCTAGTGTTTTCACATCAAAAGAATTAGTCAAAAAATCTACCACACATTTTGGCAACTGTCACCCTCCATTTAAGAGAGGAGAGGCCTACCCATTATTTGAAACATGGGAAATCAATACTGCTGACAAGAAGACAATTGAAGCTTTGGAGATATGGTGCTGCCGAAGACTCTTGTGTATCTCCTGGATGGAAAAGGAGAACAATGCTTAAGTTAGAAATACTATTGGAGATAAACAGACCCTACTGTCAGAAATCTACAGGCTTTGGTCACAACAGGCATAGAGATGGAAATAACCTTGAGAAAGCTATCTATGGAAGGAATAGTGGCAGGTCTTCATAGCAGGAGATGACCATGAGGAGATAGATGGTTGTGGCAGATCGCTGGGAAGTGAACCGCTGAGCGCACAAAGCTAGCGATGGATCAAGAATACTTCCAAAGATTCTGCTATGATGTCATGAATATTCAGACTTGAATAAATGGATTTTAGTTACTTACCCAGTACTGAAATAGCATGGATTTTGTAGGCCAGGATTGACTGAGCTATGTATGTAAGCCTATACATTTCTTACCTGTATTATACCTCACAAAAATCAGGATTATCATTCCCTCATGTCCGTGAGAAGCAGGACATAATTGAGAGAAACGTAATTGAGAGAAAAAACAAAATAATGTAAGTAATCACCGGCAGGAATTCTATACCAAGTTTTGTTATAATCTTGCTCCAAGAACTAGTGATTCTGCATGCATAAGCTTTGCAGTTGACTGACTAGAGAGGCCTTAAATGGACCTGACTTTCAGAGGGTAGGAACTTAGTACTTTCTGAAAACCACACCTCTTTTAGGTGTCTCAGGCACTCAAAAATGGAGGCACCTGAAATTGCTAGTTACTTTTGAAAACTTGGCTGTGATATTTGTTGCTTCCAGTGATTAAATTTCAAATAATTATTGAAACATAGGGCTGGAAGGGACCTCAAGAAGTCATCAAGTCCAACCCTCCACACTGTGGCAGGACCAAATAAACCTAGACCGTCCATGACAGAGGTTTGTTCAGCTTGTTTTTAAACATTTACAGTGATGGGGACTCCATAGCTTCCCTTGGAAGCCTATTCCAGTGCTTAACTACCCTTATAATTAGAAAGGTTTTCCTAATATCTAACCTAAGCCTGTTACTTCCTGTCCTACCTTCAGTGGATATGGCGAACAATTGATCCCCATCCTCTTTATAACAGCCATCAACATATTGGAAGACTGTTATCATGTCGCCCCTCAGTCTTCTTTTCTCAAATCTAACCATGCCCAGTTTTTTCAGCCTTTCCTCACAAGTCAGGTTTTCTAAACCTTTTATCATTTTGTTGCTTTCCTCTGGACTCTTTCCAGTTTGTCCACATCCTTCCTAAACTGTGAGGCCCAGAATTGAATACAGTACTCCAGCTGAGGTTTCACCAGTGCTGAGCAGAGCAGGACAAATGTATATCAGTAGTCTTGATATTTTACTTTCTAAGAACATGTCTACATAGCCATGGTGGCAGACATTAATGAAGCGGCATCAGTTGAGCAGGTCTGTGTAGACCCACTCTGTTGATGGGAAAGCACTCTCCCATTGACTGAATTAATCCACCTCCCCAAAAGGTGGAAGATTGCATTGATGGCAGACTCTCTCCTAACAATGTAGCATTGTGAAGACACTACACTGCATAGATGTACATATGTCAACATGAGATACACTAGTTACATTACACAACTAGCGTATCAGAAGTCGATCCAGTGTGGCAGTAATATTGTAAAATAAACACAGTGGTACCGTAACACTTACAATTTTAATGGTGTCAACAGTACATGTAAATATTCTATCAAATATATATATATATATTCTACCACAGATATGTTTACAGCATACAAAATTATCCCCAGGAGCGTGCTAGAACTATTTTTATTAAAATCTTCTTGAACTATGAATACTTTTACTTCATGTAGAACCACATTGCTGTTCTGTGCACTATAAGAGAAATACAATTGAGCACTTGATATTGTTGTTTGGTACTGGAACACAAGTGCAGGGTCTTCTTTATATCCAAAGACTGGTTCTATTGTGTTACTCTACAGAGGAGCTCTATACGCTCACCTTTTGCTTTTCAAATTCATTTCTTGCCATTGGACTAGGCTTACAAAGCAGTCAGGGATTCAAATCCTAACTACAGCACGGAATATATTTTCAAAGGAAACAAAAGAGTTCTTTGTTCGCCCATTAGGTAGAAGGCTTTGGGAATCTAGGTGTAATTGTAACACAAATTTGCAGTCACAATCTTTCAGGTGATTTTCTTTTGTAGGGATTCAAAAGCAAATATTGCAGTTTCTTTTGCAAACATGACACAGGCAGAAGTTGTTTCATTCAGCAAGTGTTCAGCACTGTACTTGTTTTCAACTGCCTCTCTCTGAGGCTTTATAATATAGAGCTACCTTCATGAAGTAAATGTTCACTAATGGTTCTTTGTATGCCTGCCAGCAGCATCCTAGCCGTATCCACATGTAAATGAATTGTTGCCATAAAGCAAAACTATTAGGAGTTTTCTTTGGCCTTGTCTGCACTAGAAAGTTTTGTTGATGCAAATTACAGAGATGATCAAAAAGCACTGTAATTACAACACTTGTGCCTGTCCATACAGCATTCATTGTGTCGCCGAAGCACATCCACAGTTGGTGCTCTAACAGTGCATTAACAGTGAGAGCAGTGCAACTCACCACCTTGGTCCTCTAGGAGTTGTAGGAAGGCAGAGAGGACCGTGGTGCATAATGGGTGCAGGCTCAATGTCCCATGTTGCATTGATTTCTGTCCTGTCTTTCCGTAGTTTTCTGACTGTGTTTCATAGCCTTTTTCAACAGCTCATTTCCTGAGTACCCCTCATATCTATGTGAAAGGATGGATCCTGCACTGTTCTCCACTGTTGTTGTCAGTGTTCTCATGCGCTTCCAATTCAAACTGGAATCCGCGGTGCCTGACTTGCTGTGTGCCATGCAAACGTACAGTGCCAGATTACTGTTTGCGTTCACTGAGCATCTGCACACGGTGCACCACCACTTTTGGGGGCGTGAAACAAGCACTGAGTGGTGGGATCACATTGTCATGCAGGTCTGGGCTGGTGAGCAGTGGCTGCAGAGCTTACAAATTCACAAAGCCACCTTCATGGAATTCTGAGAAGAGTTGGCCACTTCCTGTGGTGCAACGACATCACAGTTAGAGCTGCCGTCTCAGTGGAGAAGAGCCTAGCGATCACCATGTGGAAGTTGGCAACTCTAGACTGCTACTGGAAGGTTGCTGAGCAATTTGCAACCAGGAAGTCTACTACTGGAGCTGCATTACTGCAAGTATGCAGGGCAATTAATCACATTCTGTTACAAAGGACTGTGAGTCTTGGAAATGTGCGTGAAATAGCAGATGGCTTCACAGCTATGGATTCCCTAACTGTGGCAGTGCGATAGATGGTACACATGTTCCAGTTTTGGCCCTGGACCATCTTGTGACAGAGAACATCAATAGAAATGGATACTTCTCTATGGTACTGCAGGTGCTTATGGATCACAATGGGTGTTTCAGACATCAATGCGGGGTTGGTCAGGGAAGGTGCATGACGCACTCATCTTCAGGAACACTGGCCTGTACAAGCTTTCTTTCCAGACCAAAAGATTCCAGTGGGGGAATGTTGAAATGCTCATAGTGATCCTGGGAGATCCAGCCTACCCCTTACTGCCATGGCTCATATACAGGCAACCTGGATAGCAACAAGGAGCATTTCAATAACAGGCTGAGCAGGTGCCAAATGACCGTTGAATGTGCATTTGGCAGATTAAAGTTGCCGATGCTTTCATGGAAGGTTAG
Organism: Mesoclemmys tuberculata; assembly: GCA_007922155.1. Lineage (NCBI taxonomy): Eukaryota > Metazoa > Chordata > Testudines > Chelidae > Mesoclemmys > Mesoclemmys tuberculata. Next base: position 20,555,333 of record ML675618.1, on the reverse strand, counting down.
ACCTAAATGAGGAAAATATTCCCATAGTTATAGCCACCTGCTGCGTGCACCATATTTGTGAAGCTAAGGGTGAAACGATTCCCCCTGGGTGGAGTGCCTGGTGGCTGCATATGAACAACCAGATATTGTCTATTAGAGGGTGTAGCAAGGTGCTGTGGTCTTCCTTGGAGCCTGGGCCCGAGGACAAGCTGGACAGTATAAAAGGCCGGCCTAGCAGCTCAGTCAAGGGAGAGCTGCTGCTGGAGACAGACGTATCTTCCCTGAGGCTGCAGTCTGGGCCTGGCCCAGGCCCTGCAGTTCTGCAGAACAACCACCCCACTGACCAGACCCTTCAAGGCCTGCAGGCCAATGGGCCCGAGCAACTGGAGAGGGCTGCGAGCCCCTAGTAGCTAATAGCAGTTACCTGAGACCACTGGGTGGGACCGGAGACTGGCCCTGGCCTGGAGGAGCTTCCCTATGTTGGGGACCCACAAAAGCGGCCTGAGCCTCGTGTGCCAGAGGACCCCCTGGTACCCTGGGACCTGGACGAGCTGCCCTCCACTGATGACCCTGAGGAGTTCCCAGGCCTGCCACAAGTCGATGGTGAGGGACTGGTGGAACTCCCACTTGCCATCTACCCCAACGACGCAGAGGGAGACACCTAGATGCAGGTACCCGGGGACAGCCGACTAGAGTGGCAGAGGCAGTGGCCAAACCAGTCAGCTTGTTGTGGCTGGATCCCCGCTGACTCAGTGGCAAACCACTTTGCCACTGGTAGTGCCCTGAGCTGGGACGCAGTGGAGTCGGGTGGGCTGTGTTCCCCTCACACCCCAGGAGTGCTTGGCTCCTCTGAACCTGCCTGCCAGAGGATACAAATCTTACCTGTCCTGCCCTGCTCGAGGACCGAGGGCACCAGACTGCTTAACAGCCCTGCCTGTTGGAAGGCTGGGGCTATAGATTCCTTAACAGTCCTGCCCTATGTGAGGGACAGAGGGCTACAGATTGTGAGGGAAGCCCACCCCTACAGGTGCTGGGGCTAAATACTTGTAATCAGCACTGCTTATTCCCCTTAACCAAGGTGTTGTGGCCTTCCTTGGAGCCTGGGCCCAAGAAAGGGTCACGACACCCCGGCAGGAGCATGCCACCAACCTACAGAGGGGCACAACAGGGGGCATTCAAATCAGGCAGGCCTTGAGAAACCATTTTGACAATGAGCAGCAATAAACTGTCTTTGTAAACAGCACTGTGCCATGTTATGACTGCTATCCAGCTTGCACTGTGTATCAATGTGACGTGCAACCACAGTGTGCAAGAGACAAATAACGATTGATTATTCTTCAGAGAGAATGTCTTTATTAAATAACAATTATTCACAACACATATGAAAAACTGTGCTGGAGAGGAGAAAGCAGTGAGGGGCAGTGTGAGCTGGGTGTAAGTCCAGCTATCATTCCAGAAGTTGTCTGAAGGGGTGGAGTGAACAGGCTGCTGAGGCAGGTTGAGAGTTTATTAGGAATGTCTGTGTGGAGTTTGGGGAGGGCATGGAAAACAGTTCTGTATTGTCCTCAAGGGGGGCGAGCACACATGAATTCAGTCTGCAGCATTATGAGTGACTTTAGACGCTCCATTTGCTCCTCCATGGCTTTCATCATGTGCTCGTGACCTGCTGTCACTCGCTCCTTGTTTTCCCTCATCTCCCGACTATCAATTCTCTGATTTTTGGACACAGTGTGTCTCTGAGGCAGAAAAGAAAAAGAAAAAGGGGCACAGAGGACTGGAAAAGTTCTTGGAACATCTCCTTTTTGCTTCTTTGTGGTCATTTTCTTAACTGCCACAGGTGCTTGGCAGGTGTGGAGCGGTTTCCTCTCAAAAGCACATCTGTGGAAGCACAACAAACAAACAGAAGCATGACTGAGAGTACAATAACAGCACTGATGCATTACTGTAAAATACACCTCTTTCTCACTGTCCCCTGGCAAGCGCACAGCTTGACAATCAACCAGGGCATGATGAGTTGTGCCCAGGGAGAGGGAGCACTCAAGCTGGGGAAAAGGTTTTGGGTGATTGTTTGGGGGTACTGATGCAGGTAGATAGAAACAAAATTTCAAACTGCCAACATTTTCCACATGAGGGGGGCATAGAAGCCGATATTTCATTCCTGAGAGTAAACAGGGATGTTAGGGACCATTGAAGCAGCTTCAAACCAGATCCCTACGCTGCTCTTCTATGTGCTACTTTGGTCCCTGCACAAATAATTCCCAATTGGCACAGGACAGTTTCCTACAACAAGGGAAGAAATGAAGCAGCTCTGCTGAGGAATATCCGACAGATGTTGAGTGAGTACCTCTAGTACACTGCCTAGCTGCCCAGCTACTCTTGTGCATTTCTATCCCTTCAGCCATCTGTATCATGCAACAAAGTAAAGGACAGCTGTACTTCATGTAACCCAGCAGCATCAGCTCAAAAAACATCTCTTGCCTGAGCTCCTCTCTCCTGCATCCTGCACACCAGAGCTAGAGGGCTGGGTCTGGCTCGAACCCTTCTGGGTAGAGAAGAGGTCCTGGCTCCTCATGTCAGCAAATGACCCAGTCCCCTGCTCTGCATCATCCTCCAAATCAATCTCCTCATCCACGACTTCTTCATTGGGGCTGACTCTGGTGTTCACTGCCTCCGGACCTGCGGAGGTATCCACAGGTCTCTTGGCAGTGGAGATGGGGGTCACCACTGAGGATCACTGCCAGACCTTATAGAAGTGACATGTCTTTGACTCTGCACTAGAGCGTCTGTTTGACTCCCTAGTCTTTTGGTACCCCTGCTTCAGCTCCTTGATTTTCACATGACACTGCAATGTGTCCCATTCATAGCCCTTCTCTGCCATTAAATGAGAAACGTGACCATATGTATCAAAGTTCCTTCAGCTGAAGTGGAGCTGGGACTGCACAGTCTCCTCTCCCCAAATGCCAATCAGATCCAGAAGCTCCAATGTGCTCCAAGCAGGAAAGCGTTTGATGCCGTGATACTTGGTTGTTCATTTAGTCTGTTAAGAATACTTAAAAGATGCTCTCTTGGCAACAACAAAATAAAGGGCAAGCCTTGTGATTGCAGTGATAAGGCCTGATCCTATCCCCCCAAAGTCAAAGGAGGGATTTCCCTTAACTTCAGTGGGATTTGGTTTGAGCCCATACAGATCAATGGACATGTCAGAACAAAATTGGCCAACATTTACTCTTGTTAACTGCAAAGTGAAGCCAGAATTTGACCCACTATGTTGTGCATGGCTGCTAACTGAACAATCACTGCATTGCAATTTCAAAAAAACATTTTAAAGTTAAAGAGGATGAATTTATTGCCCTGCTCTTCTGTGACACTGACTAATTCCAGTGCAACTGTCAATGTAACACAAAAATCTGCAAATGGAATATGTCAGACAAATCTCCATGTGGACGTTTTGGGCCCAAACCTGTCATCTGTACTGTGGCAAAAATCTTCACCAATGACAATAGGAATTTTGTGGAATCAGTTCATCACTGTAACTAACCATTTGGGCACATGGATATTCTACAACAAAAGACTGCATGGAATATGCAAAGAATTCTGGAAGATACCTTCAAATAGCATTTATACTATCCTGTCTAGTACATATTTCAAACTATTTGAGAAATCTATTCCAAAGACTATTAACCCATACAGGAGTAGCATTTTTCAGACTGAACTGAGGGGATTGCTTAGGAAAATGAGCATATGAATAAGTGCGTGTGTATGTGCGTACAGTCTTTAAAGGGTTACAACTAAAATGTCTCCAGAAAATCAGCTTAACAATGTTATACAATAAAATGTGTTATTGTGAGAATTTGAGTCAGGCTTTATAATTAATTTCAGGCTAAAATATTTCTTTGATTGCCACAGAAATATGTGACGAGCCAAGTGTTAGCTTTCAGTGTTCAGAATATATTTGGTTGCATTTCATTACCACAGGCTAACTGTCTGAGAAACTGTTTTCACATCCAAAATTCCTGATATATTGCAAAAAATGACTACTGGGAATGTAGAAGCCTTATGTTGATAATTATTTAAGAGTCAAAGGCTTAGTAGTGGCAGTGGCTATTTAGGCACCTTTCAAAAGAAATGCAAGTTAGCTCTGTGATTGATGCTGGAGCCCATACATCATAACTAATGCTGAAGGTAAAGCACCACGTGTATACTGACTGCGTGTTTATAAATACCTCAATAGCCTTTTTCAGTAAAATATGGAAATTCCTTCGTTCTGTAGATGTTCTCTGTTAGATCATTAAGCATGTCAATACTGCTGAACAATCAAACGGGGGGAAATGGTTTAATCTGCTTATGCTGGAGTACTTCTTTATTATAATCATTCATCAACAAGACTGGAAAAAAGGGGGGTTGATTATATCCACTGGTTAAATACTGCACAGTACACAAATGTGGCAAACATAAGAAAAAGATGGGCACGTTGCCTGATAGAGAATTACACTGGAAGTGAAAGGCTGACCTGCAGTCAGCAAATGTTAATCATTTTTACACCAAAGTGAGTGTAACGTTTCTATAGGGAAATTACTTCAAGCTGGTCAGTGCAAGGAGCAGTTTGTATAATCGGATTGCAAATAAGGTTTGATCACATTCCAGCTTAATCTACTCTCTGAGCACCATTTACAGCACTAAATCAAACAGTGGGAAGCTGCAGGTGCTGCTTTACAGTCATTACACCCAAGGGGCAGAGACTTGGTAATAAACAGCAAATAAATTGAAGCACTGACTTGCCTGCTACAGGGCATTTCTAATTATCCTCCAGTTTAGCTGGAAATTGTCATGCTCTCATCACAGCCTGTTTTAACTGCTGCTGAATAAGTGATACTTTTAGACTGAATTAACTGAGAATATGAAGATACACATAGTCTCTCGCTCTCTTTTTTTTTAAATCAGAACTAGTCGTACGCATATAAGTCCCAAAGAAGCCATTCTCTTTTCGTATCCCCAAGAGGAAAGCAGAACTATAACTGTATGCCTCATTTATTTCAATTATGGGCTGAAGACCTGCCAAAATGGACACCACCTACCATGATAGCTTGCAAACACCACCAAATGGGCTGATAAGTGTGGCTGCATCCGTTCGTGTTGTAGTTAACCCAGGTTGCTGTTGGTGCTGTTTACCAGTGCATGGCAAGATAGTTGATACCAAAGAATGAATTGGCATTAACAAAACAAACTATTGCGGTAATATATGGAATGGGATAGGGGAACAGATTCCAGGTTTCTGCAAAGGAGTATGGTTGTAACTTTGCAGATTATACGAATGATTAAAAACCACAAATATCTGAGCCATTTGTGATACCCATAATTCCTCCAATCCCAGTTTTATTCTAGAAACTTGTCAATACAAATAATATTCAGGAGGACATGACTTTAAGAGGAATGCTGATAGAAATGGACATATCTACTGGGAAGTAGGGAGCCTTAATAATAAAGATATTTAATATAACTTGATGAGCTGTGATTTGGTAATCATTTCTAGTTCATGTGGTGTGATTTGAAAAATGGGGTGTGATATGCATGTCATGAAGCTGCTAAAGAGCTCAAAGACAAAACTGTACTGTTGGTTTTCTTTGCAGGGAAAACTGCCTTTGAAGATAAAATGTATCTGCTGCTATTTAAAAAAAATGTAATTGCATAACTTTCTAAGCCAAGTGGAAGTTAAAATTTTTGGTCATATTTTCCTTCCATCATGGGTGCTTTTATTAATATGCTGTGAAATAAGATTTATAACTTTTAAATAAATTGATCTCCATAATATCCCTAAAATACTGCATAACAGGTTAAAATTATAACGAAGGCATTCATTCACCTTCACCATTAATGCTCATTTTCCACTTGCTGATAATAGACAATAGAATAACCATGGGGTTGGCATCTTTTAGGAATCTGAAAGTTACAATTGTTTATTACAGAAAAAAAATTACCATTTTATAGGACTTGGTGGTTACTTTAGAACCCTCACCTTACAGGGAGACTACAGGAGAAAACTCATGCAGAGTGTAATGGAGTTCCTCTCATTCAGGCTGCAGATAAACTCAGCTGGCTGACTTCAACTTCCAGAGACACCTGGCTTCAGTGAGAGATTTTCCTGAGTAAGTACTGTACATGGATTGGGCCCCTGGAGTCCACAGCATCCATTTTTGGGAAAACTGATCATTTCTACCTGATAAACAGTCACAAACCTGAATGACAGTGGAGCATAGATTACCCTGTTGTCCAGTGAGAGACGGTTGGTGTTTCCAAATCAAACAGATGAGTGCTGATGGAGGTCTCTAGGGGTGACTGCTTTGAGCTATCTTACACTCAACCCAGCCTGCCGATTTAAAAAGGAAAAAGCAGCCTGTGATCTCCTGGGCTATTGAGCCTAGTTGTTTTATAGCCACCAATTCGGCTTCAAAACGAAATTATTTATTTTTAGATGCTATCACACAGGCATGAAATATTCTCCCATCCTAACCACCCTTCTTCCAAACAACAATAGTTATCCCCAATGACCAGTCCCAGGATCATTCATTAACATTACTGGCAACTTTTTCTTTTCCTTATGGAAATGCAAAGTCTGTCCTTTTGTTAAGAGTTGATTTGGTATGGTATCTGCATTTAAAGTGTCTTCATGTTGTAGATGAGCTATGCTGTTTCACATTATGTTCTTTCTTTTGGTTTTGAGGCAAATTAATTAACATGATACAGAAAAGGAAGAATACAAATGCTGAAGCCCTCACTTTAAGCCCTCATACTCTTTTGTTCTTCATTATTGCACCAAATTATTTAATTGGGTCTCTCTGATTGTGCACAGACACAGAAAAGAACACAGTCTATTGTGAGAAGCCCTACAACCATAATGCAGTATCAAATTCAATTCCCATCAAAAGTGCTTGCTGCTAAAAGCCTGTACTGTGGCTGCAGATTAATGAAGATCTGCATTGAGCAAAGTGGTGGTCATAGAGACATTATTTTTCTCCAATAGAAGGCCTATTCTTGAAGAACAATAAAAGCATAGAAAAGCGTTAGTCTGCTTATGGATGGAAATAAATCAAAATGAATAAGAGGGTTGATGGAAATAGTCTGAAAGCAGCAGAGTGGGATTCTGAAAATACTGTTTTTGTTTTGTGAGGATTTTTTTCCCCTTTCTTTTTTCCCATAGCCTCTCAAAAATGCTGCTCGAGGGAGTCTCAAAAGCTCTGGAGCGAAGGACAAATTTGAAAAAATCAGAAAGAAGTTGCCAATAATCACAAATGCATTTTTTTCCTGCAGAAATGTTGCATAGACTCAGTACTCAAAATGGGAAGAAAATGTCAAAAAAACGAGGAATATCATATAATGCTAAAGCACGGGTCTGATCATGGAACAGGGAGCAATGCTGAAATGGCATCCAAACACATCCTCAAATTAACTCCTCTCTTCTTATATTTTTTGCCATATTTTTTTATTTTACATTTCAATTTTACACCAGATTTTGCAACACTTTTTTTTTTTTTTGCTTGTCTGAGTGAAAGAGTAAAGGTCCTCTTGATGTCAATAGGAGGTCTGCCATTGATTTCGGTAGGACCTGCATTTTACCACTGGAAGAAGCCTCTTTTTATAAAAGAAAGAAAAGGGCTATCCTCATCTCCTGTTGGAAATACGTAGTGGGGCTCTGCTCACAGAAGTTCCCTTTTATGTTGAACAATGAATAGACTACTCCGTCAAGAGAAGCACAGTGGGCCAGATTCTTCTCCTATTGAAGTTAATGATGCAGGGTCAAGGCCATTGTTAGCATAGAAAGAGAGATCTATTTTAAATACCCATGCCAAATCCTGTCCTTCATTACATTCCAGCAACCCAGATGACAGAAATGGAGTAGCACGGATATAATGGAGGACGGAACTGGGTACCCAGTACATGACTGTTAAATTAGGAAACAAAGCCATCTCTACATTGGGGATACACTTTATTAATAAGAAGTCAGAAATGGGGCTTGTTCCTTAAGGTATTTTCTGTATAGCCACTGACTTGCGATAGGCTACTTTTTCATTTGGTCTTTCAGACCTACCTAAATAACTTACAGTATCTCCTGCAATTCACGTACTACCTGGCTGTGGATCTGATAAGATCCCCTAATTATCAGGCTGCACCTCGTGCATACATTCTGACGGAGGATTTTTGGCCTTATCTACTAGTGCTGTTGAAAGACAGCCTGCCTGAATGCTTCTTTTAGGGGAAACAGGAAGAGAGGAATGGAAGGAGGCCTCCTGCACCCTCTTCCTCATGACACATCAACAAAACAGAGAGCAGGACTGAGTCTATAGTATTTGGAGAGATGAAAAGGTGTGTTCCCAAACTAATACATATGATGGTCCTCAAAGCCACTTGATTTGTATTGCAGAAGACAGTTAGGGTCAAAACATGAGTTAAAGAAGACTTAAGATTGTAAATATCTATCAATTATTAAAGAAAAACCCTTAAAAACACTGTAGTTTCTTCAAAGTTAAGGCACTGCTTAGCAAATAAACAAAAAAGGAAAACCGTTATAAAGTAGGCATTAAATAATCCAGAATCGCTCAGTGACAGATATACCAGGATGCCAAGAGACCTTGCAAATAGCAGGGGTGAATGCTGCTTTTCCTCAGGCTGGCATTGCTCCCAGTTGTTTAAATTATTTTTATTAGAACAGTAGCACCTAGCTGCCCCAAGTGAGATTAAAGCCCCATTGTGCTAGGTGCTGTACAAGCACATAATAAGAGACAGTCCATGCTCCCAAGGCTTACAAACTAAATAGAAAAGACAGATAAAGGATGGGAGAAATAAACAAACGGTACCATGACATTCCTTTGACTGAATACTCTGTTCCCCATTGTGCCACCCAGCCCTGCCCCCGTTTCTCACTTGACTTATCCTGGAAATCACGCTCACAAGATTTATTTGGAGAACACTCTCTAGGGTATTAGTGCCTTTCCTCTAAAACATTTCCTCTCCAAAAGCTCAGTGTCTTTCCTGCTCCCTGTCTCTTAGATTGATTCCAAACTTAATTCACATAAGTCCCTGTTTGTTCACATCAGGTCACAGAGTTTATAAACTCCCCCAAAGGGCCTGGAATAAATATGGTAGAGTGCATAATGAATGTAGAAACCACAACCACTTCCATTAGCTAAATAATTTTGCTAACCCTAACCCAAAACGAGTAAAAGACCAACAGAGAAAGACTAGAGTTCCTTAGTTAAACTAGTTTTGATAAGCCAAAACAAAAAATGATAAATATGTTCAAACTGGAGTTATCCGAACCCAAATATCTCTCTAAATATATTATCCAATTCACCTCAAACTTTCTAGAAAAAATTCTAGCCTGAAATGTGAAGACACTTGTGAAAGTGAAGCTTCAACCTTCACTGCTGAGTGACTCGTATCTCTCCCCAACTAAGATGTGAATGTTGTATTTCTGCTGTCAGGTTAATTTGCTATGAATTTTTAAATATTTTTCATAAATGATGCGATGTAAGGATTAATGACTATGGTTTCTCATCATGAAATATCTTCCCTGCCAAAAACCTCCATAAGCACATGTTCTGAACATCTCATGACTGGACTTTCTTCAAACCGCCTTGCTCCTTTTCGCAACAAAGGCACTTTCACCATAGAGAGCTTTGTACCGTGTTCTAATTTTCATATTACCCTTTGCACAGCCATTCTACTTTAGCTGCATAGTGTATATCATTCATTGCAAGTTTACTTCATTCCTCTGGATTCATAGCTGATGCTCTCTGGACCATAAAATTTCAGCTGCAAAACCAGAACATCTCATTATTTCTGAAATATCAAGCTTGTATCTCTTGATAAATAATTCCTACTAGTATAATGTATCAGACTAAAACATATTTTCTGAGGCCAGTGAGGTTAAAGCGGCAATCTCACCTTTTTTAATTTTTTTGCCCTGAAGACAGTGATTTCCATATATAGAGTGACCCCAGTTTGTGTTGAACATGGGGAATGAGGATGAAGCATGAAACGACACATATTGCTGTCAGAGATTTGAAATGAGGCCTGCTAACCTGTAGGCAGCCTTACAGGACTAATCAGTCCCCCACATTACCAATATATTCAGATTGCTGCCTGCTGTAGCCAGCAATGGCTGGGGAAGTTTTTTTTTTTATCACTGCCATTGACAAACATTACATTTTAATGTGATTCTCTCCTTCTATCCCCCTTCTAAAAAAAATCTATTGACACCATATCTCTGAGACACTGGTCTCATCTGGTTTCCCTCATGCTTGAAGAGTAGGTGAGACTGTGTTGATTTGCTTTTGCATATACATCAGTCAGCAGTGCTTAAATAGATGATAACATTTTTACTCTTGTAGATGACAACACAGAATTCTTTTGAATCCAACAGCTTCTTAAACTTTGCTGGTTAAGTTTTTAGGTGCCCATGTCACCTCTGTTGAGTTTACACCTCTGTTGAGGAAGATGCACAGGGCACGAAAGAAAACCATAAATGCTCTTTTTCTAATTATAGTTTTTAAAATCTTCCAAGTGTCAATCAGTATATTAAAAAAGGAACCCTTAGAATCAATGACTCTCCAGTCTTTTCCATTCAGAACACTGCACACTGCAACTAAGACTGGGTTTGCCTTTGTAAAATTGAATTCTAAATTATGTTTGAATGTGTGTTTAAAAATATATAAATGACTGATCCACTGTGCACCCATTTCTGTCCACGGGTGTGTCTAATATAGTCAGATCTTTGTGCTCAGAGCTCCCCTCTTCAGTGTTTTATGCAGGAGTAAAACAAAAAAGGGTGTGTGGCAGGGCACCTCCTTCACCTAGTCGGCCTTTTCTCCCTGCTACCGTTAACTCTGATACAGCTCATCTCTCCTCCCTCTCTCACTCTCCCTCACCAGAAAAACTAAAAGGGGGGGAGGGCTAAAGGTCACAGGCAGCCCTTAATTGGATTCAGGTGTCTCTAGTTAACCTGAGATAATCTCTTTTAAGATCAGAGGGAAAAGGGCCTTTAACCATTCTAGGGCTGATATACTTGCCATCCACCATTCTCCTATAGCTGTCAGGTCTATCTTTGCACACAGGTGGAAAGGTCCAGTAAAAATCCCAGTGAGTGGTAGCTTAGTGAAATGTTTCCCTATCTCTGTGGCCCTCATTTAAGCCATTCCAAACAAACACCACACTGGTGGGGCTTTGCGGGTTGCAGAATGGCATAGTGAGCTAGAGTGGGGTCATGGGGAGTGTGACCGATGTGCTTAGGGTAGCCCACCTGAAAATGCCAAGGTCAGGGCAAGCTGCAAAAAGGAGGGGAGATTCTCCCAAAACTGGTGGTAAAGACTGAGGTTAGATTCACCAACCAGTCACAAACAGTGCTCCTGATTCCCCAAACTGGTTATCAAGAAGCCTAAAAAGAAATCACACAGCCCCCTTTATTGCATTTCAGTCTCTGGCACCCAATCAGCAACTAGATCCAGTAAAGAGATCAGTTATTTAACACTCTATTCCCTTTACAAAATGTTTGTCTGATCCCCAAATGGCCAACCACAGTACCAGATCAATATTGGTTTGAATCTTACCCGAAATACCACGCTGCCAGCCAATCCTTTAGTATCTAAAACTAAAGGTTTATTATAAAAGGAAAAAAACAAACAAGAAGAGAGATGTTAAATGATCAAAGCAATCAGATACATACATATGACTTTACAGACCATATATCAGATTCGTAGCAGAATTGGTGAGTTTGCTGGCTTGTAAATTTCCTCTGGAGTACATCCAGTATCTGGATAGGTATGTCAGTCCTTTGTTCAAAGCTTCAGGTATAGAGAAGTTGATGCAAAGGAAAGAAGCAGGAATGAAGACAAAATGGAGATGGTGAAACTGCCTTTTATATCCTTTGCCATGTTGCTTATCCCAAACACAAGCTCACAGCACATGAGCAGGGAAAAGAACTTGGAGTTCCCTGTCCACAGGCATATCCCTATATGTTCTGCTGGCTCACAGGCATAGTCCCTGGCTTCTCTCTCTGGGTCATTGTATAGCTGATTGCCCCGATGGGCCACCAAGCAGGGTAGGTAGTGCGGCTGCTAATCTGTTTGGGGGGTGTCACCCCGTGGCATAGCACAAAGTTTCAGATATCACACATATTCATAATTTACAATACAAAGATGATACATGTATATAGATAGGCATCTCATATTTCACAGATGATAACTTTTCCATTGATTTCTTACATGGCATATCCTGTAAGAATCATTGCAATTTTGTCATATGGGTATTAATAATATTACAAATAGTCGTCCATACGTCATACAGTGTCACGGGGAGGAGCCAGGGATCATCCTTCTCTGCTACATTCTCCACTCAAAACCAAGCAGACTTCCAAGTCAAAAATCCATATGGAAATTGATGCTGCTAGCCATAGCATTAACGCCCTCTCCATGGCTTCCAGCTCCCTTGTAGAGGGTAGTGCACTACTACTGCGGGGGGACCAATGGTAGCATGACTCTTCAGTGAGCTGCGCTGCAAGCTGGGGCGGGAGTGCAGAGCAACACAGAGGGCTGGCACATTGCATGTATGCCCTGGATCTGTGGCACTGGACCTAACGTCTCAGTCGATTCTCGTGCGCCATGAGGCCTTAATGACATGATCTTTGCTCCTGGGCAGCCAATAACTCGTGCCCTGATGGGAAGACTCATGGGTTTCTTCACCCAGCTGACTGTGCAGAGCTCTTCCTAGCACTTTTCTCCCCTAAGAGGCACTTTCAGCGGGAAGGACATACTTGGCCTTACATTGAGAGGCAGAACTTTGTTAAGCTTGTTTTGAGGCCCAGTAGCCTAGACAAGGGGAAAGAAAACTGACGGGAGAAAGGAAAGAATTTATACACCAATTTATACACCCATCCTGCTGAGCATCTCAGAAAGGTGCTGAGTACTCTCAACTGCCATTGAAGTCAAGGGGACTTGTAAGTGCCCAGCACCTTTTTTGGCAGTACTGATCATCCCACAGGGTCAGGCCGTATCATTAACCTGTGAAAGGAAATACAAAAGTCCTGAAGAACTGGTGACAAAATAGCTCACCGGAGTCTATTTTTCTTTCACCTACTAGCCTCTGCTTGGATTTTTGCAGAGTGACTCTGTTGTGCTCTGTGGCCCCAACACATTCATGATATCTTAATCTATCGGCCGGTAACTCTAATGGAATGGCGGAATTGCCATACTGGGTCAGACTGGCAATCCGTTAGGTTTGTTAGCCTGTCTCTGACGGTGAACAATATCAGATAATTCAGAGTTATGCTATGTTTCAATAGGTGTTATCCCCAACACAGTCCATAAAATAGGCTGGACAGATCCAGCAGCATAATAAGTGGCATGATTACTTGCTTCAGCCTTACATTTCTAAAAAAGTAAAATTATAGAGCCAAATTAAGGTGAAAGTGAAGGTAAAAATCAAATCTCTGCAGAACTTATGATGATGAGGTGATTTCACAGAATGTGAAGCAATTCCATCAAATTTGTAGTCTCCATTATTTATGACTTACAGCTTGTTTTGCTTTATTAAAGTATGAGCCTCAGTGTGGTAAGGTCCTCAGCATCTTTAACTTTACTGATTTCCATGGGAGTCAAGGGCACTCAGCGCCTTAAGGATCCAAACCTGTGATGAACTCTCAGGATCTGCACTGGGGCTTTATGGCCTGATTCAAAGGCCCCAGAAGTCAATAGAAAGGCTCCCACTGACTTCCGTGAGTTTTGGACCAAGCTAAGGGCCCTGATTCAGCAAGATATTTGTAAGCATGTGTTTAATTTTAATGAGAAATTTCCTCTGAGGTCAATGGGACTGGACACTTGCTTAACCACCTTGCTGAATTGAGGCCTTAGGGTGTAAGCATTAAAGGAGCAAAAGGGAGAAAAAAGTTATTCTGTATTTTCTCCTGACTAGTAGCATGTGTCGCTCCAAGCATTTAATTCCTTGTAAAAAGGATTGAGCTCGGGGTTCTTTTTAACACAAAACCTAAATGCCTTTAGGGAAATGCCTACTTTTTAAATATAATAAAGGAGAAATTTCCCATTTTGTTTTTTTAACATAGATATTTATTTTGCCCCTGTGTAATATATGCACTTGAACTCAAGAATTTTTTTTAATCAAAAAAGCTTCAAAGGCAGTGTAAATAAATAAATAAGCCCGATCAAGTGATAGGGTTTGTCTGGAGGAGAGCTCATTGGCAAATTCTTTTTTTTTTTAAATCTTTTTTTTTAAACCATTGCCTTTGTTTTAAAAAAGATGTTTGAAGTCTTTGAATTTGCCCCTTGGCCCCATTTAAATCTAATTTCTAATCCCCTAGCTGCTGCAATCATATGAAACCTTTATTTTGGTATTATAGTTTTTATTCTTGATTATATGCCACATATATACGGTGTCATCAAATAGTTGTCATATAGTTGGGATTGAAATGAATGTGCCCCCATAAGCAGTGGATAACTATTTAAACAAAGTTGGCTTCAAATAAGGGATTTAAAGGATTATAAAGGCTGTAATGGATGTTAAACAGATAGTTACTTTTTAAAATTATGTTTAGTTTTAAATACCTGCCACAAATCATAAAACACAGCACCTCTTCCTCTTATGTTCTGTATCAGCAATTTTCACTCTGCTGTGTTTTCTCAGACACAGTAGTGTTAAACAAGTATGAGAAAAGTGCACCCACATGGAGCCCAATCCTGCAATCTTTATTTAGGTATAATTCCCATTAGTAGGCTATTTTACTCACTGGGAATTTGACAACAATAATGACATTAAAGATGGTCATGAACCAAACCCCCTGAGCCAAACTCTGGATCCAAATGTGAAACGCTTATTTCTCTAATGGGCAAAAAAATCAAACTCTGCAACCGAATGGTCCCAAACTTCAGGGCTCCAACTCAGGAGCCAAAGAAAATCATTCCTACCATCTGGGGTGCTCACATTCAGTGTTTGAGTTCAGTCTATTACAAACAGAAGTTCAAGGGCTGAACACAGATGGACACCTAGATATGGGTTTGGTTCAGTGGCACTGATCCCGGCCCAAACAAGGCTGAAGTCAATGGGAGTTTTACTTCAGTAAGGACTCCAGGACCAGGCCATTGGTTCATCTCAGAGGTCTGACTTTTTAAAAGCAGGTACAAAATATCGTTAGTGTCATTTTCACTTTGTTCACACGGCGAGGTAGGTTTTGAAATATCAAGAATGTGTCTTTCTGAATCACAGACATAAGGCACTTCTTCTAGCTCAAGTCCTCAGCAAATAATATATTATTATACATTACCACAGGACCTATACTGTGCTCAGTGCTGTTACAGACATGCAGGATGCTATAATCAAGAGCTTACACTCTAAAAACACAGCCAAATAAAGACTGTGAAAGGGGACAGCATTCAAGTGAAGTGACGATTGGTCACATTTGCACATATTGGAAAATTGTCCCGTGGGTTTACCCATGCAGCCAGGATGAATGAAGCCCCAAAAGAGTTCGCTGCAGTCCTGCACATGGTCCACATCTACCAACTGAATAGCTTTGAACTTGGAAATAAAGTTTTTATGTGGCAGCAGTTGGAAAAGCAACAGAGCACACCTGAAACACTGTGCCTAATCCCAGGTGCCATTTCATAAGGATGACACTGGAGAATTAGACAAGGTATAGACGAGAGCAACAAGGATAAGAAGGGCTCTCAGATGTTAAAGCAATGTGGGGAGATTAGGAAAATTAGCTTTGCATTCATTAGAAAAGAGGAGACTGAAAAAAAGGATGCGTGTGCAATGTATAAAATTCTGAGCAGTATAGAAAAGTTGGATGCTACGAAACATGTTTGAGGGTGATATGCTTGAGAACAATAAGGCACAAATTGAAGGGCAAAGCTTTTAAGGGAGTGTCTGCAATATTTCTTTATGCAGAAGGTAACTAGTCTGAAGAAGGGAATTATACACTGTGGTCAGCTATACTAGTTGCAGCCATGAATATATCTACAAGAAAGTGGAGCTGTGAAGGGCTTCTGGAAACCCCTTACTAAGATTCTCACACCAAACTGAGGGGAGGTTTGTGTAATTTCCCTGCTTTTGGATGTCAACCACTCTATGGCTGCTACTAAATCAATCCTGCTAGTCTTATACCTGGGTTCATGGAAATATTTCTGAAGAACATTTTTATGACAGCAAGCGATTGTACTTTAGAATGGGGTCTGTCAAACATATTGCATGGCTAAATTGGCTTTCTATGAGTATTTGCCTTTTTCCTTGATGATGGTTATAATAAAACATTATTGTTGCTTAAATGTGATACATTTCAATAGACTGATCAGTCTGTCACAGCCCCTCTACTACATACACATTTTTGGCACTGCGGTGGGTTATAAGAGGCTAAGGATGAAATCTTTTGTGAGATCGCCTAGATGAAATATCAGCAGCACATCTTTGTCACAAAAAAAAAGAAAGGCAAAAACTAAGGGAGTCTTTCCAATTATTTCAGTGGGCTTTGGATTAGGCCCCAAAAGAGAAAATATACTCCAGTGCACAAGCACTGTATGGATTGACTCAGATGCCCTCTCTCAATCCTGCAGCGTTATTGTGTTTCTCAGGGGATTTGACGCTAAACATTTCAGACAATCCGGCCATTATTATATTTTTATTTTAAACAGAAACCAAGCTCATACATTTTTTTAAAAACCATTTGCAGTTTTGATATTTTTTTCACATTCACGCTATAATTTTTTACATTTCATTAATACATCATCATTTTGGTTGTGATACATTCAACATGTGCCATTGTAACACCCTCCCCAGATAGATCTGAATACTGCTCATTTCCCACAGGCTGTTCTTAACACAGCCATGGAGTTTCCCCTTCCATGTTCATTTTGAGAGCGCCATTTTTCCTGCCCCGCATGGCCTCTTGACTTCCATTCTGTAATAGCAGCACCTTTTCAACATTATGGAGGCCAGGGAAATGGCCAGTCAGGATACCAGTAGAGCACTAAGAGCCATGGCCATCCCCTCTGCTTCAGCATTCATGCACACCACTTCCTGCTGGCCCAAGAAGTAAAAGACCCAAAGCCATCACATCTCCACACTGAATCTGGGTCTTCCTCATGGCAGCATATTTCTCTACTCCCCTTTCTCCCTCCCCCCACCCAATGCTACAGCCCTGCTCCAAAGCCAGTGAGAGTCTTGACACTGATTTCAAAGAGCTTTGAATCAAGTGCTAGGATGGGTTTATTTTAAAACCACATACTGTTAACTTGTAACAAGGTAGGTGTCCCTTTTTTCTAGACCAACATCCCATGGAGGAGTCTCTTTTTCTCTGATCATCTTGACCCTAAACATATTTTATCTTGTTTCCCAAATACTGTAGCATGTTCTGATTAGATTTTTGGTTACTACTATCTTAGTTAATTATCATTCATAAACCACCAATGCCATCATGTGCACATGTAGGTAGAGACAGTGAAATGTTACAAAATCAGCCAGCTTCTCATGATCTCACTGGATGTCTTTGTTTTATTGGTTTTTCTTATAGTTAGATGGTTTGGCAATTGTTGGCCTGTCAGATTGAGAGGTCACTCACCAGCCTTAATCAGAGATTTAAAGGCAATGCTAGGAAACGCCTTGTGTCAATTTGACTCAATTTGCAAACTAATGAGTAAAGCCCTACGAATGTGTTTAGGGTCAGCTCTGATCTATTTGGGAAATGTTTGACTATTAGCATTTAAAGCCTCAGATGTGCCAAGCCCCATTTCCCCAGCTCTCTCCAGGTTGCTCCCTCCTTTAATTTCCCTGCAGGTTTTAGAAAGGATGCATTAAATTAAAATCACTAGCTGTTTTGTGAGCAGTCTTTTGTGACCAATAATGAATGTAATGAGTGAAAAAGGAAAGGGAAAACAGGATGATGAAACCATGCCAGGCTGCTTTTACTCAGCAGTTTGCAGTGCAACACAAATGGACAATTGGGGCTTTTCTTCTTCCATTAATTTGTATCTGCGTTTTCATTTGTCATATAAAAAGCAGATTATTTACTAAAACATGAGTTAGGTACCAGATGCTACCTCCCTTAAAAGGAAGGCTGTGCACTCAATGGACCCCATATCTGATAGTTCATTTATACAACATTACTTTGGCTTTTCACAACTTTGGATACAAACCTAACCACTTTTACAGCTCAGGTTTTGTTTTAATATAGGTACATGAGGATAAATATTTTGTTTTGGTGCACATTATTATGCTCTGGAAAAATACATTGGTCAGGGCTAAATGACTAAGTTTTGTCTTGTTTCCCTCCCCATCAGTGATATTTCTGATAACCACTGATCAAAAGCTTTCACTAATGAATCGTCCTAGTGGCTATGTTTTGCTCTCTGTTGTGGTTCGTTTGTGTGTGGGGTGTAAATGTATGTACTTCTGTAAAATGGGACTACTGATGCTTATCTGCTTTGTAAAGTGCCTAGAGTTCCACTGATCAATAGCACTATGTAAGAGCTGGGTATTATTATTAATTATAATATAGACTCAGGCAAAAATCCTGGATCTGAAGAGCCTCAGAGCCCAGAGCTGGTCATAGTTCTTTTGCGTGGTCCTGAAAAACAATTTTGGCTTCCTCCAACTGTAGCAGATTTCTGTTTACTGAGATCATTCCTATGCACAATACCAGTCAAAGGGTTTAACAGCATGAAACTCTAGGCCACCTTAACCAATGCATTTTGTCTGAGCAGTTGGGTGAGATATGAAGCCCAGCTGATTGTTGTGGATTCTGTGCATAGTGTCTAACATTTAGAAAAGTTCTACAAGAGACAAATGTACAGATAAACCAAGTGCCAGTGTATCCTCACGCACGGGTGTTTTTTGCATTCCGGTGAATATTAAAGCACTTACATAGAATCCGATCCGAAGTCCTTGAAAAGATTCCTGTTAATTTCAACGAGTTTTGAATCCAGTTCCTAACTAAATAATCATCCAATGATAGTACATAAAGTTGAACCTACAAATAGAGGCCAGATTTTGAGTTTGTCTCTACATGTATGTCATACACTTGTTACCTTGATATATATATAATGGGAGACTGAATACAACAAGATTATTTTGGCCTGAAAGAGTACGTTCAAGGTCAAACTGTACAATACCTATTTCTCACAATTATCTCAACAATAGTGCTCAGTTCAGAGCTAATATAAATTATGGTAAAGCAGACCAGAGTGTAGTGGTTTTGTAAAGTGGACTTGGATCCAGCTCTCTTTAACTTTGTCCTTTACCGCTGCTGCTCCATATGAAATTACATGCCCTGTTGTTAGGAAGGGGTTCTAACCAAAGTCTTCATTGGCAAGTGCCAAATGCTAGTGAGCCAGTATAGATGTAGCAACAAGCAACTTTATCCTATTATTAAATAAACTCTACATCCAATTTCCATTTCAATTTTATAGCAAGTGCCGACACAAGTAATTAAAATACACAAGCTCGCTACACAATTATTCAGTCAAAAACACTTATTCTGACAAACACTTAAATTAGTAAAAAGTATTTTCTCTCTCAATCTTACAGTAGCTGTAACTGGTAGTGCACAAAAAAACTCTCAAAAAAGCACACAAATTATACAAGTGACCTTGACATTCTGATTTTCTCCAGCTTAAATTTGTTTTTGTTCACAGGAGGAAAATGAACTCTCATGCAAATAGGACAATGACAGTAAATACTTTGTGTTTTGTTTTTATTGAATGGGGAAAACAAACTTTAATTTGAATAATAAACCATCCAGAATATCTAGCTCAAAACATGTTTTTATTATTTATATTCTTGGGTTTGGCTTGTTATGCTCTTGGCATATCTATTCATATCTTATGAAATATTTTTTCATTTCATATATTAATATTTAATATTCTTTATACATTGTTCAACCTAAATGGTTGTCTAATTTCTGTTTTTCATCCACAGAGAAGCTATTAATTTATGAGCATATAGGGCAGTAAGTAATAATTTGCATGAATGCCTTGAGCAGATATGCTTCCATAGGCCTCCCATAACATAGACTCGGGAATGGATGATACCATCTATTGGCCAAGCTTCAATGAACAGTGCTTTACAAGAAGAAGAGAAAAGTTGTTTTAATCCATAAAGAAGTCTACTAAGTGAAAAATCAACACAGATGACAGGAACTGGTTTTTTTCTAGGGATTTTATTTTATTTTAGTGTGTTAAATATATCCCTGTAGAGAACGCTTTATAAAATGGCAAGGAAACTGAAGTTTTCTGTGCATTCTGAGGAGATACAGTGAGCATAAAACTATCTGCATAGCCTTGCTGATCTGTTGGGGATGTCTTCTCTCTTTTCTGCCATTGTTCTTAACTGGAGCCTAGGATTAATTTTCCCAAGGAGGGGTAATATCAAGTCCTGGTTTCAGTACAGATTTCCTCTGTAGATCCTGATGTAGATCCCTTATAATTTTCTACCATGAATTATTGTTTCTCAAAGACTAGACTAAGGCAATTAATGCAATACATTTTACTTCATATTGTGGGTGGGGCTAGAATTGCACACATTTAGGAAAGAAAACATTGTTTGTCCATTAAGTGCATGTTTTCCATTGCAGCATGCAAGTCACTATTACATGTGGAACTGGCTGAGCAGCACAACTTTATGCACAGAGCTTGTTGAAAATTTTCTGACTGAACCATTTTCTATTGCAAAATGGTGGATCAACTAAACTGAAACATTTTGCAGTAACATACCAATTTTATCTAAATTTTTGATGAAAAATTATCAGAAAGTTTCATTAAAGTCAAAGTGCTTTCTTTTAAACATCATTTTGACTATTAATTATATATAAAAAAGAAATATATATAAAATAAGAAAGATATATAATATAATTATATAAAATATAATAATATAAATGATAAAAATCAAAACAAAGCATTTTGACCTTATTAAATCAAAATGTTTCCATAAGATCATTTTAATATTTCCAAAATAATTTTTTTTAAATAAATTTTATTTTACCAGCAATTTCAGAATTTGGACTTTTCATTCTGATTTGAGATAAAATGAAACGTTAAAATATTAGACTATCCCACAGAATGGAAATTCCATGGTTTGACGAGCTCTGTACTTAATATAGACTAAGACACAGGCACAGAGGAGGGAGGGAGAGAGAGAGAGAGAGAGAGAGAGAGAGACAAAGAAAATGCCTTCTGTTGTGAAAACCGAAGGCAGGGAGTGAAACTTCTGTGGATGTATCTGGGCCAAATTCAGTGGGGATGTAGACAGTGATACAAATTAATTAGTTTACCACTTTCACCTGATGTTTATCCTATGCCACTTTTGAATTTAGTCCATTAGCTTCCAGGGCAGGCACACAGATTAAACACCACACAATTCTTTGAAAATGTACTCCTCCATGTTACACACATTCGTTTTCATTTCAATACCCTAAATATTTTCTATAAATGTATTCCTTATTGTTCTGATTTTGGAAAAAAATGAGTACACAGTGGAAAATGTGGTTAGGAAAAAATCAAATGAAAATTTATCTTCATAGTTATTTTCTATTCAATTTTCATGGTTGAAGAACTAAAACTCTAATATTAAAGTTCTAAATTAAACTGTGTATATCAGTGTACTAATAGTACTTGATAGCATGTATAATAATCTGTTACATTGCTTTTCCAACTAATTATTAATGAATTAATGAAAGGTTTTCATCATTTTTGTACTGTGTAACATAATGAGATATACAGTATTTAGGGCTTTTAAAGATTTAGGGCTCTATTAATGGAGAATAATTATTAACCTATAACAGTAATTAAGTATAATTTGCATGAATAACATTTTCTTATCCATAAACATTAGCAATGTCAACAGTTCATCAAAGAGCTGTAGCTTTGGATACAGTGGACTGCCAACCACTCTGTAATGTTTTTAAAAGGAAGTTGAATGGGCTAAATGTGGCAGAGGAGCTAGGTGGCTCAGCAGACTGTTAATGGGATACAGACAGAAGGCCAAGAGGCAGATTTTTAAAAGGATATTTAGGTGCCTAACGATGCTGACAGATGTCTAGTGTGATTCTAAAGGCACTTACACACCTTCAACCTCCTGGGCATATGCATTATGATACACTCTAATTACATGCTTGTATACGATTTGTAACGAGAAAACATTCTACAAATACATTAAAAGCAAGAGGAAGACCAAGGGCAGGGTAGGCCTGTTAATCAAGTGGGGAAGGGGAGAGACAATAACAGAAAATGTGGAAATGGCAGAAGTGTTGCATGGCTTTTTTAATTTCAGTTTTCGCCAAAAGGTTTAGATGTAATTGGAGATCTAACATAGTGAACACCAGTGAAAATGAGGTAGGATCTGAGTCTAAAATCAGGAGAAAAAACGAGTTAGAAATTACACTTACACAAGTTACATGTCTTTAAGTCACCAGGGTCTGAAGAAATACATCCTAGAATACTCAAGGACCTGACTGAGGAGATATCTGAGCCATTAGGGATTATCTTTGAAAATTTACAGGAGACAGGATACATTCCAGAGGACTCGAAAAGGGCAAATATAGTGCCAATCTATAAAAAGGGAACAACCTGGGGAATTACAGATCAGTCATCTTACCTTCAATACCCAGAAAGATGATTGCTTGATTTTTTGCTGCATTAAGTTGCAAACATTTAGAAGATAATAAGGTGATAAGTAACAGTCAGCATGGATTTGTCAAGAATACATCATGTCAAGCCAACCTAATCACTTTCTTAGTTAGGATAACAAGCCTTGTGGATGGGAGGAAGCGGTAGTTGTGGCATATCTTGACTTTCATAAGACTTTTGATACTGTCTCACATGACTTTGTCATAAACAAACTAGGGAAATACAACCCAGATAAAGTGGAAACCATTCCCAGAGAGTAGTTATCAGTGGTTCACAGTTAAGCTGGAAGGACATATCAACTGGGGTACCAGCAGAGATTACTTGTGCCTGCTGATCGTGCGGGGGCACAATATAAAGGGTGCACCACATGACCGCCCTACGTATCACCTCTGGCAGAGGGACCCTATGCCTTCCTCAGCAACACTCCATCCTGCACCTGGCCCGGGACTGCCACTCTCTCCCTGCCAGAATTACCTGTGGGGTGTGGGCTCTGTCCTCCTCTTGCTGTGCCTCCCCTCCCACCCCTGCCAGCATGTTTCCAGGTCACCGGGCCCTGTCCCTGGCAGCAAAGGAGATAGCACAGAGTAGCTTCTGATGCCGGCTGAGCGTGGCTGTTTAGGGTCACTGCCTCTGTGCAGTGTGGCAGCTGCCTGAGAAAGCCTCGCAAAGGAGGCGGCAGCAGCCCACCCCCTCCACTCCCTGCCCAGGCTCAGCTGCTAGGGACGGGGCAAAGTGAGCTGGAGGGCCCCCCCAGCACATTTCTGTCTTCCTTGGCTCCTGTCCCTGGCAACTGGACCCAGCAAGAAGCAGAGGAGACAGACCACCGCCACCTCCCCAGTTGGGCTTTCACAGGCAGCCACTGCACTACACAGAGGCAGTGACCCTGAGCGGAGTCAGCCTGCATAAGAATCAGCTCCATCCCACCCCCTCCATGCCCTACCCAGGTGTACCTGCTGGAGAAGGGGCCAAGCAAGTCAGAAGTGTACCGGGGGGGAAGGAAGGCACAACAGGAGAAGGACAGAGCTCCATTCCCCCACCAGCAGGCCAAGCAAAGGAAACCCTGCAAGCGTAGTTCAGCACTTGCAGAAATCAGGGGGCAGAGGGAACACGTGACCCTGCATGCCCCCCACATTGCCTCAGGGTCCCGCAGGGATCAATCCTGTGTCCAGTTCTGTTCTGTTCATTATCTTCATCATGATTTAGATAATGACATAGAGAGTACACTTATAAAGTTTGTGGATGATACGAAGCTGGAAAGGGTTGCAAGTGCTTTGGAGGATAGGAATTAAAATTCAAAATGATCTCGACAAACTGGAGAAAGTGTCTGAAGTAAATAGGATGAAATTCAAAAAGGACAAATGCAAAGTAGTCCACTTAGGAAGGAATAATCAAGTGCACACATGCAAAATGGGAAATGACTCCTTAAGAAGGAGCACTGTGAAAAAAGACCTGGGGGCCAATGGGTCAACAGTATAACACTGTTGCAAAAAAAAAAAAAAAAAAAAAAAAGTGAACATTATATTGGGATGTATTAGCAGGACTGTTGTAGGCAAGACACGAGAAATAATTCTTCCACTCTACTCCATGCTGATAAGGTCTTAACTGTGGTATTGTGTCCAGTTCTAGATTATGCATATCAGAAAAGATGTGGACAAATTGGAGAAATTTCAGAGGAAAGAAACAGAGAGGGGGTGAGTTTTGTGGAGTTGCGTGTCTATGTTTTTTTGTTTTGTTTATTCCTTCAGTTTGCAGGAGCTGGTATAGGGTTGTGTACAGAGATCAGCTGACCCTAATTAGGGGATGGGGCTTCCCTAATTAGGGGACCTATAAAGGTAGCCACTCAATTAGACAGTGGCACAGGAGCCAGCAAACAGGGGAGTTTGAGGAGGGAGTGTGTGGTATTGTTGGAGCAAAAAAATGGGGAGGCTGAGGGAAAAACCCAGATCTGCAAATGGAAGCAGGATCAATGAACTCTGAGGGAAGAATGCTGGGGGAGGAAAGTGGACAGTGGACGCATGTGACTGCGATAACCCAGCGGAGGAAAACACGGGCTAGTGAAGGAGAAATACAGCTCAGAAACAGGTTTTCAGAGTTGAAAAATGAAGAATGGGCACAGCAGGTGGGAGGGCAAGGAAGAAGAGAAGAGCAGCTAGTCCTACACAAAGAGTGGATGAGTCAATGGAGATATTACCAAATAGGAAGATACAGAAATGATTGCAGAGGATTGCAAAAGAGAACAGTAGATGTGAGGACTTTCAGCGAGAAAGAAAAGGGGATATGCTGGAGAATTGCACCATCACAAGGAAAAGACAGGTCTACGTGATTGGGAACTCCCTGCTGAGAACAGACAGGCCGGTAACCAGAGCTGATCCGGAGAACAAAAGGATGTGCTGTCTGCTGGGTGCTAAGGTACAGGATATGGACCTAACGCTGACAAGGATCCTAATGGGAGCAGGAAAGAATCCACTGATTGTCCTTCATGTGGGTACAAATGATATAGCTAGACTCTCACTGGAATGTATCAAAGGAGACTATGCCAGGCTGGGGAAGAATCGTAAGGAAATCGACTCTCAGGTGATTTTCTCTGTCCCTAGAGGACGACAACAAAGGTGTGACAAGATTCTGATGATCAACAGATGACTCAGGCAGTGGTACTATTAAGAGGGCTTTGGGATGTATGGTCATTGGGAGGCATTCATGGACAGAGGACTGTTCTCTTGGGATGGACTTCACCTGAGTAGGGAGGGAAATGCACTTTTAAGATGGAGGCTAGCACAACTGATTAAGAGAGCTTTAAACTAGAGAGTTGGGGGAGATGGTTGGGAGATGCCCAAGTAATCTCCACGCCTGATTTTAGCATTGAGAGGGAAGAAAATGAAGAAAGAAAGGACACAGCATTGGGGAAAAAATGGACATTAAGAGGAAGGATAGCATACATACCAGTCTAATAGGTGATATTGGCAGTAGGATGACTGTGCCAAATCAGGTAAGAAACATGATCAAAGCCAAACAACAAAAAATAAGATGTTTGTATACCAATGAGAGGAGCCCGGGTAACAAAATGGAGGAAATAGAGGTACTGGTAGAGGAAGTGAAACCAGATATTATATGAATAACTGAAACATGATGGAATAGTAGTCATGACTGGTGTACAAGTATTGAAGGGTATATGCTGTTTAGGTAAGACAGACATAAAGGCAAAGATGGTGGAGTATCATTGTATATCAATGATGAGGTAGACTGTAAAGAAATTAGAAGTGATGCAATAGATAAGAGAGTCTGTCTGGGTAAAAATTATATTGGGGAAGAAAACTACTGGTGTTTCTCCTGGGATAGTTCTTAGAGTATGCTACAGACCACCGGGATCTGATTTGGACATGGATAGAGACCTCTTTGAGACTTTTAATGAAGTAAATACTACTGGGAACTGTGTGATTAAGGGAGACTAACTTTCCAGATATAGACTGGAGGACAAGTGCTAGTAGTAATAATAGGGCCCATATCTTCCTGGATGTGGTAGATGACAGATTTCTTCACCGAATAGTTATTGAAACAACAAGAGGGGATGCCATTTTAGATTTGGTATTGGTGACTACTGAGGACCTCATAGAAGAACTGGTTGTAGGGGACAACCTTGGTTCGAGCGACCATGAACTAAGTCAGTTCAAACTAAATGGAAGGATAAAT
Source organism: Mesoclemmys tuberculata (assembly GCA_007922155.1). Taxonomy (NCBI): domain Eukaryota; kingdom Metazoa; phylum Chordata; order Testudines; family Chelidae; genus Mesoclemmys; species Mesoclemmys tuberculata. Next base: position 20,528,994 of record ML675618.1, on the reverse strand, counting down.
AAAAATAGATCTGTGACTAGGATCTTTGACTTCAAAAGGGATAACTTAAAAATTAAGGAAATCAGTTGGGGAAGTGGACTGGACTGAAGAACTCATAGATCTAAAGGTGGGTGGAGGCTTGAAATTACTTCAAGTGAAAGTTGCAGGAACTATCTGAAATCTGCATCCCAAGGAAAGGGAGGAAATTCATAGGCAAGAGTTGTAGACAAACCCGGATGAGTAGGCATCTCAGACAAGTGCCTAAGAGAATGCAGAAGGCTTATAAGGAGTGGAAGATGGGAGGGATCAGCAAGGAAAGCTACCTCTTGGAGGTAGAGATAAAGTGAGAAAGGCCAAAAGCCAAGTGGCATTGGTCCATGCAAAGGGAATTAAAACTGATAGTAAAAGGTTCTATAACCATATAAATAGGAAGAAAACCAAGAAAGAAGTGGGACCGCTAAGCGCTGAGAATAGGGTTGATGTTAAAGATAATCTAGGCATGGCCGAATATCTAAACAAATACTTTGTCTCTGTTTTTATTGAGGCTAATGATGATCTTGGGGATAGTGGTAGGGTGGCTAATGGGAATGAGGATAGAAATGACCACATCTAAAGTAGAAGACAAACTCGAACAGCTTAATGGGACTAAACTGGGGGAGGTGGAAGGGATAATCACTATCCAAGAATATTAAAGGAACTAGCACGTGAAATTGCAAGCCCATTAGAAGGATTTTAATGAATCTCAGGGCCTGTACCGTATGACTGGAGAATTGCTAATGTAGTTCCATTTTTAAAAAAAGGGGAGGGGGAATGATCAGGGTAACTACAGGCCTGTTAGTTTGACCTCAGTAGTATGTGAGGTCTTGGAAAAAGTTTTGAAAGAGAAAGTAATTAAGAACATTGAGGTTAATGGTAATTGGGATAAAATACAACATGGCGTTGCAAAAGGTAAATCATGCCGGTTATTTTTGAAAAGATAACAGAGTTTTTAGACAAAAGGAATGCAGTGGATCTAATTTACCTAGGTTTCAGTAAGGCATTTGATACAGTTCTATATGGGGAATTATTAGTTAAATTGGAAAAGATGGGGATTAACAATTGAAAGGTGGATAAAGAACTGGTTAAAGGGGAGACTACAATGGATCATACTGAAAGGTGAACTGTCAGGCTGGAGAGAGGTTACTAGTGGAGTTCCTCAGGGATCGGTCTTGGGACCAATCTTATTTAACACTTTTTTACTGACCTTGGCACAAAAAGTGGGAATGTGCTAATAACGTTTGCAGATAACACAAAGTTGGGAGGTATTGCTAATACAGAGAAGGATTGGGGTATCATACAGGAAGATCTGGATGACATTGTAAATTGAAGTAATAGAAATAGGATGAAATTTAATAGTGGAAAGTACAAGGTCATGCATTTAGGGACTAATAAGAATTTCTGCTGGGGACGCATCAGTTGAAAGTGACAGAGGAGAAGCACCTGGGCGTATTGGTTGATCACAGGATGACTATGAGCTGCCAATGTGAAGTGGCTGTGAAAAAAGCTAATGTGGTACTTGGATGCATGAGACTAGGTATATCCTGTAGAGATAGGATGTTAGTACTGTTATACAAAGCTCTGGTGAGACCTCATCTGGAATACTGTGTGCAGTTCTGGTCTCCCATGTTAAGAAAGATGAATTCAAATTGGAACAGGTGCAGAGAAGACCTACTAGGATGATCCATTGAATGGAAAGCTTGCCTTATGAGAGGAGACACAAAGAGCTTGGCTTGATTAGCCTAACCAAAAGAAGGTTGAGGGGAGATAAGATTGTTCTCTATACATACATCAGAGAGATAAATATCAGGGAGGGAGAGGAATTATTTAAGTTCAGCACCAATGTGGACACAAGAACTAATGGACATAAACTGGCATCAGGAAGTTTAGACTTGAAATTAGATGCACGTTTCTAACTATTGGAGGAGTGAAGTTCTGGAATAACCTTCCAAGAGGATCAGTGGGGTGTAAAAAACCTAGCTGGCTTCAAAACTGAGCTTGATGAATTTATGGAGCAGATGGTATGATGGGACAGCTTAGTCTGGCAATTGGCTGATCTTTGACTGGTGGTACATATACCAAAGGCCTGTGAAGGGATGTTAGATGGGGCGGGTTCTGAGGTATTACAGAGAATTCTTTCTTGGGTGTCTGGCTGGTGCTTGTTAAACCCACATGCTCAGGGTTTAACTGATTGCCATATTTGGGGTCGGGAAGGAATTTTTCTCCAGGGCAGATTGGAAAAGGCTCTGGGATTTTTTCACCTTCCTCTGTAGCATGGGACACAGTTCACTTGCTGGTGGATTCTCTGTACCTTAAAGTCTTTAAACCATGATTTGAGGACTTTAATAACTCAGTCATAGGTTAGAGGTTTATTACAGGAGTAGGTGGGTGAGGTTCTGTGGCCTGCATTGTGTAGAAGGCCAGACTAGATGATCATATTGGTCCCTTCTGACCTTAGAGTCTATGAGTCTTGAAAACATGACTAATGAAGAGTGAAAAAATGGGTTTGTTTAATTTGGAGAACAGAAGACTGACCGGGGAAGGGGGGACATGACAACAGTTTTCAAGTAAATAAAAGGTTGTTATAAGGAGGAAGAAAAATTGTTCTCATTAACCTCTGAGGATTGGACAAGAAGAAATGGGCTTAAACTGCAGCGAGGGAAGTTTAGATTGGACATTAGGAAAACTTCCTAACTGTCAGGATAGTTAAGCATTGAAACAAATTGCCTAAGGCGGATGTGGAATCTCCATCATTGAAGGATTTTAAGAACAGGTTAGACAAACACCTGTCAGGAATGGTCTAGTTATTATGTAGTGCTTGTCTTGAATGCAGGGAACTGGACTAGAAGACCTTTCGAGGTCCCTTCCCATCCTACACTTCTGTGATTCTATGATTCCACAAGACCCTCATTCAGTGCATAGGATGGACTGTGAAAATAACAGAGGATTGCAAGACACAAGAGAATGTTTGTGATTAAGGCCACAGGCTAATCAACTGGATTCTATTCCTGGCTGAACCCCGGACTTCCTATGTGTTCCTGTGGCTCCTACCTTCTGCCCACTTCACCTCTCGCTCTGCACAGGTCAATTTAAATTTATAAACAATCATGCTATACATATAGATACAGATATATATAAAATGATATAGTGGTCTTTATATTCTGAAACAAAGCTCATTGTAACTTTTCAGCCTATCACCACCCATCCGCAAGAGCTAACAAAACAAAACTAATATGGAGTGTCTAAGCCAAATCACCTGAGAGTATTTTTTAAATAAGATGCAACTAAATTTTCAAAACACCATGGATGAGTGAAATCTTGGCTCCACGGAAGCCAATGGGAGTTTTGCTTCCCCCTTTAAAAGTCTTGGGTTTTTAACCAAACTCCCAGAAAACTTTTTTTCCTGGGATGAGATGCAGCATGCAAAATTTCAGGAAGATCAATTTATTTTAGGGAGATCAGAATTGGAGTGGGGATGAGGGTGAAAAGTGGGGTCATAGTAAGGAGCTGATTTCATCTTTAACTATGGAGTGTCTACTGCCACCTCATAAGATACCACTGTCATATGACTTCGGACAATGGCTGCTGATGAATTACATAGCCCTTCTTAGAAAACCCACACCATACTAATATATTGTGTACATTAAACATTCTTATGTGGTGAAATCCTTATGTATCTAACACAGTCAATTCATTTTTGTACTTACCTCAGTAAAATAAGATGCTAGGACTCACAAAAGGCATCAATTTTGGCATTTCATTCTTGAGCCAAATTCTGCTATCTTTTATTCCCACTGGTGTGAATCCAGAGTAACTGCATTTCAGACAATGCAGTTATTGTGGATTTACACTGATGACAATGAGAACAAAATCTGACCCCTCATATTTACATTTTGACTCTCCTGGATGTAGAAACAGGCTGCAACAATATGAACACACACTTCAGCTAAGGAATAAGATCAATGATGGTATTAGTTGCCGCAGTGAGTTAATGCACTCTAACTGTTTCTCTAGAAAGCTGAATTCAAATCCAATTTAGGTGGCAAGTAAAAATGATGGATTTACTTTTATCCCAAACAGATATTTATCTACCTCCAAATGCCCTGGCATAATTATCAATGTCTTGACTTAGGAGAAATAGCAAAGGACTTGCAGATCAGGACTGAGCTACTTTGGGATTGCTGAGTGATGATGCTTGAATGACATCTGCTTGTATTATTCCTCACCCTGGCCCATGTTGTTAGTCCCTTATTAGCATTACATTCCCACATAATAGCTTTAAAAAAGAAGCTGCACTGAGGGCTTGATCCTTCCCCATTAAAGTAAATGCAAATTCAGCCATTTATTTTAACAGAGACACAAGGTGGGTAAGGTAATTATCTTTTGTTTGACCAACTTCTGTTGGTGGAAGGGACAAGATTTTAAGCTTACAAAGAGCTCTTCTTCAGGTCTGGAAATGGTAACTAAAATGCCACAGATAAATACAAAACTGTTAAGCATAAAGGACCTGAAAAGCTCTGTGATAGTCGAAATCTTGTTTCTCTCACTAACAGAAGTTGGTCCAATAAAAGATATTGCCTCTCCCGTCTTGTCTTTCTCATATCCTGGAACCCACACAACTTCAACACTACAAACAACAATTGACTTTAATATCACCTGAATATCTATTCAAATCTGTATTTAAGCCAACATTTCAAAAGGTCCACTAATTTTAAGTGCCTCAATGTGGGGATGTCTTACTTGAGTTATCTCCATATCTTGAGCTTGATGCCCCATACTGAAGCACTGAAACTTTTGAAACTTTTGACTTTAATGTCAAGTGTCAAGTTAAAACAGGTCTCTCTTTTCAGTATGGCCAACAGCTTATTTTCAGATGTTCAGGGCCCCCACATGAAGGGGCGGGGGGGGGGAAGAATACACTTTACCAGGGCCCAAAGGCCCTTCGGGGCCCAACACAGGTTGCAACCCCCATTACCATGAGGAAAATAATGTTCATGGCTCATGAGATTGTATGTATGGGATGAGGGACTGTGGTATGTGTGTGGGAGGAGGTCCGTGTTACAACTTTGTACTGGGCCTGAAACAATTATGCTTGGGCCCTACAGATATTGAATATTTTCTAAAATGGAAAGATTTCCAGAATAAAAGAAGCAGAAATCCAGACTGATCTTTGATTCCAACAATTTTAGGTAGGCAAAAAAATATTCATCCCCTCTCAACAGTTTCCAATTATTCAAACTATCTGTAAAACCATGCTAGCAACAACTGTGACTGGGTCTACACTGACGGCAGCAAATTCACCGCCGTCAGATCGATGTCTCTGGATCGACTGAGCGGTCTGTGTAGACCTGCTCAGTTGATCCAGCAATTGACGTAGGAAAACCACCCCAATAAGTGGTGCAGCGCAGTGTAGTTGGCGCGCGGAGCAGATGCAGCGAAGTTGACGGGAGATACGCAAGTGATTTACATCACTTGAGTATCTCCTGTTGACTGCCGCCAAATCCGGAAGGTAAGTGTAGACCAGGCCTGTGTCAACACATGGTTTCAACCATAATATGGACAGAGCCTCAGAGGTAAAGGGAGAAAACATGTTTAATATAATTTCATATATTCAAGGGTGCCTACTTAAAAAAAACCCAAAAAACAACATTATTCGCTATTCCTATGTGGAGAGGCTTCCTAAGGAACCTTAGCCTATATAATCAATCAATCTTCAGCATTCAAAATGTCCTCCAAATTATGGACTATACTAATTTAGAATTTAACATTAACAGATATGAATTCATGGTTATAGATAAAAAGGACGTTTCATAACTAGACAGTTTCAGTATATAAGGGCTGGGCTTATTGATTCAGGAGGACCACCTTGACATTTAAACATATGTCACTCATTTCACAAATGTGTCGAGCCCTCCACTCTCTCCAGCCCCCTGCCCCCTGTGAAAAGGAAACTGAGCCTTTTAAGGGCATCCATCAAATGTCAGGCAGGCATGCAGAATCTGCAGTGTGCTCCCAGAGTAACTGCTGTATAGTTGCTACTAAACCCCGCAGAAACAAAGGAATGCCCTAGACCTGTTGACATGAAACACAGCATAGGAAGAACTTTCTTAAAATGATTTCTTAAAATGTACAGCCCTCCACTTTGAAGCTGAAGGTTTGTAGTCAGTCAGCAGCTGCAGTGGACTGCAACAGTGCGCAGTCACCACACCACTTGCTATAATTAATTTCTTGGCAATCATTGCTGGAAAAAGTTACAGAGAATTAAGCAAGCACAAAGTACCCTCCATCAGTACAGAAAACAGCGTTTAGTGAAGCCTTTGGGGAGACGCAAATTAAGCTTGGCTTTACTATGCCTTGTAGTTTATTAACCTTAAGCTGTGAAATTCTTGAGACAATGAGAACAGAATTTAAAATGAAACAATTGCAAGATTTTTCTCTACTAAAAGCGAGTGGTGATTATATGCATTATTACAGCAGGAAAATGACGGAGATGTCAAGAAACCCAGCTTTGCAAAGATAATAAAATGAAAGGCAGAGGATGTTTTCCCTTTCTCTTAATGATTTATAAACTGAGCTAGTGGTCTTTACAGCAAATTCTTTCCTACCTAAAGATGTGTTTATATATGCAATGTATCTAGTAATATCCAGTCAGATTCTGAATGATTTATCTTTCAGTCTGCAAATTACAATAATGATATTAATAACTTATATATAAAAACTGTGTATGTCGGAAAAATATGTCATGTAATCAATGACAACAAATCATTTTCTCTGGTATTAATGATTCTTCCAAGAGGATGAATCTATAAAAACAGAAGAGTCAATCAATGAGGAGGTTGCATATAGTATCTCTCTTATCTGCAGACTCAAATACTTAGATTGCCTTTATTGTTTAAATTTTAGCTGTTGGAAATCAATTTAGGAACATAAACAAAAAGATAAAAAGTATTAATGGCAAAAAAAAGTTGTTATCCATAATGTCTAGTCAGAATTGCCCACTTTCCAACTATTGCTAACGGTTGGTCACATGAAATGTTTATGAAAACATTACTGATAGCACAAAAGCAGAACCATGGATAGTACATTGAAAAATTAACTTTTAAAAAGGTGTGCTATTTCTCCAAACTATAATGTACAGCTTGGAGAGGTTCTGCAAAATCAATGAGCTTTTCTGACAACTCGAGTTCATTTCCATGTCTCATGGTAAAAGCCCAAGTCAAACCCCACCTTACTCATTCTTTTGAGCAAAATAAGGCAACAACTTTGCACAGGGCATGAGCTCAGTTTAATTGACACTGACAAAGTTACACGGCCTACATGATTGTTTTAGATGAGCTTTTGGTCTGCTCATTTCCTTATGAATTTATTATGAAAACAGGAGGAAAAATCCTTATCTGTCAACTTCTCCAGTTCTTCAGGTTCATCTGTGAAGATTTAAACAAGTGCAGTTTTTCTTAGAATCATAGAAACATAGAAGATTAGGGTTGGAAGGGACCTCAGGAGGTCATCTAGTCCAACCCCCTGCTCAAAGCAGGACCAACCCCAACTAAATAATTTTGTCCCACCCCATTCTAATCCAAAATCCTCCTTCAGGAGTGGGAACTGTAATTCAGGAAAAGGTTTTTATGTTATAGCAGTGAAGCATTCTTTTATTTTCAGCTCTTAGATTGAAAGGACTGTCTTCTATAATGTATGCAGACTTTCAAATGTTTTGAAATACATAATTAGTAAGGATTTTTTTGTATGTTATTTTCATGCTGCCCATAATAAGTATCGGTGTGTGGGCACAATGCCCAAGGGGACAGTAGAAGACATTCTGCTTTAGAGAGGCACAGCTCCTTTTCAACCCTGCTTTATGATGCAGAGGACAGAGCTACGGCCCCACCTGCTCCCTGCCCCACCCACCCACTTGCTTCTGGCAGTGGAGAATATTATTGCTTCAGTAGCAAATGAGTAAACATTATGTTACGGTATCAAGATTTGGCCCTTTTTTGTATTAGAACTTTTTCAAAGGCAGGTCTTGATCATGTTCAGTTGATTTTCTGATTCCTAAACCACAGTCATTTGGTGATAAATTGCTTACCCAAATGCAGCAATTCATTGTAACAAATTTCAGTACAAACACATGGCACTATCAGTGTAAGTCTTATTCTCCTGTTGTGTTTGATTCTTTGCACAAGAAACTCCATTTTTCCTAAGGTAAAAATATAAACATTAACTGTGCAGTAAAATAAAAAAAAGATTTTAGATATCCAGAACAGGGACTGTGTAGTTAGACCAGAATAACCCATATGCTCCAAAAGCCAGGGATGGCTAAGGATCAGTTACACACTGAGCCTCTAATGATCTTCTTACATCAAAAGCCCTTTCAAGACACAGCAAGATACCTGCCGTGCAAAGGCTCCTGAACTAGAGGATAATGTAATCATTGGTACAATATCCTTTCTCTTTCACTTTAGGCAAAGAAAAGAAGCAGCACTCACTCCAGTATTAAGTGTCATCCTGAACAATACGGAAAAACAATAATGCACCCTTAGTTGTCAAAAGGGCAGCATTTGCTACCAGAATCAGTACACCTGGGACGTTCGGATGCTTCTAATATATTTTCAGTGATTTTTCACTGTTGTGCTTGATCTGTTTTGGAGTGTGGGAGTTTTTGAATAATTTGCAAATCAGTTGAATCCATCTGATTTGTTTCATGAGTAGGTATTTAGATGAGCTTTACCTCCCTAAACCTCTTAATATAAAGAGTAAACTCGTTTGCCTGTGAATGTATTGACTGTGTTAAGAATGCTGGATTGTATTGCAAAGGAGTTCAGGCCTGTAATGTTATCACTCAGCAGGAATGGATCCCATCAGAAGGCACATGGTGTGCCATGACGTAGCCAGTCTTAAACCACAAAAGCAGACTTTTCTCTGTGAATTAGACAAACCACACAAAAGGCAACAATAGCTAGCATAAACACTATTTAATACTATTCACAGGCTATTGAAGAGATGGGCGTTGACTAAGAATTGCTGCAAAGCCAGTACATTGTTGTCAGATGAAAGGAAGGCTAATGAACAGGAAGCATCATTTGAGCAGGCTGACAGTAACCATATAACTTCAGGATTGTGGGACTGGCATTTACCCCATGAGTCTTTACAGTCAGAAAAATAAAGAGAAATTAAAGCATAAGGAATCCTTTTTTGTGGGCACTTAAAGCCCATGAAGCAACACAAGACAGTATACAATTGTCTTTTCAAGATTTGTCTCTGCTTTAGATAATTATGAAAAGGGAACATTTGGGGAGTGCTAACTATACGTTCCATGTCACAAGACAGACACTTTTTAAAAAAACAACCAACACTATGAGATTTTGGTCTTTGCAAACTGTAATTCTTATTTTTAACATGAGGAACTAACTTTTTTTCCTAATTATCTCAAGCTACACTCCTGTCACTATTGACACGTGACATTTCAGTTCTTGCCTCATAAAACTGACTAAATAAATGCCCAACAATTTTTCTACTTAATTATCTAATGTGTAAAATACAGAAACTATAATTAAATAGACCCCCCCATGATGTAATTATCCCATGGTTCTGCCCCCATTCCAGTAATGGCACATGGAAAAAAGTTTTAAATTGATTTTTAAAAACTTTTACAGTTCACGTTTATTATTTGATCTTGCCAGGTGCTGGATACTCCTGGGAGGTGCTGAGCATCCTCGGTGCCCACTGCCTTTAACTGAAATTGAGGGTGCTTAGGCCCTCGCAGAGTGAAGATCATTGAGGTGAATCTTATCTATGGGAATTTGCCTGAGAAAACACTGAATACAAACTAAGGACTTCAGATCCAATTGCCTTAAAGTTCCATGCAAGTGACGCAGGTGTTTGTGCACACAGTTTGGCCCATGTGCTGCAATAGTGATTGCAGAGGGGGAGGATTTCTCTTCATTTCAAGCTTTGCATGCTTTATACAGGTAAAGCCTGGAACATTTTAGGACTGATGCAATAACTCAGAGACAAGGCAAGTCAGCTGGGAAGTTTCATGTAAAAAAGGAGAATATTGTGTACATTAATTTAAACACTTTCTCTGCCAGCCTCCTGTGCTATACAGTATGTCTTCCAGGAAGTGTAGAGATGTCGCACTTCCTGTACACTCTAGAGGCAATCCTTGATTTCCTGTGACACTTCCTATTGGGATAGAAACAAAGAAGTCTAGGACAGGACAGTTGCAGGCTGCTGCTATAAAGAGAACAGTAAGAAGCATATTACATCATTGCTGTACATAGTTCCTGTTCATAATAAAGAGTTTATCCTTATATTGGTGTGCTTGTCAGTAAATTATTACATAGTACCAGAAGTAAAAGGCAGTGTGCTAAAGGCCCAGTGAGAGAGGGGACATTGCCATGGCTGCCACAGAGCCAGTGCAACTGCAGGTAACTTCATCAGCCCGAGAATCAGGGAAAATTCTGAATATTCCTGGAAAAGGTTCAAACAGCAATACAAGCTTGTACAGCCACAGGGCCACATGAACTGGAGGATGAACAAAAGATTGCTCTGCGCTTAACTGTGGCAGGCGCAGGTGCTCTAGGTGTATACAATGAATTCCATGAAGATGATGATAGGGAAAGAAGAAAGATTTGCAGAAATAATGAAAATGTTTGAGTATCACTGGGTCTATAGAAAAATATTACTTATGAGGGATATATGTTCAGGATAAGAATGGCGAAGGGGCAACAATAGACAAGATTGTCACAGACTTAAAACTAAATAGTCAGTCCTGTGAATATGGAATATTAAACACGATTTTCATGGGGTGTAACAATAAAAAAGTCTGGGAACTGTTACTCAGGAACTCGAAAAGGCAAAATGAATATGCTAAGCAGCAGAACAAACAAAAACACAAAAAGCCTGAAGCAAGCACAAAGCACATGACTGAGTACTATAGCTAGACCAGGGGTCGGCAACCCGCGGCTCCGGAGCCACATGCGGCTCTTCAGCCGCGGTAAGCTATGTTTTGCGGCTCCAGACTGGAGCCACAAATGGCTCTTTTGATAGTAAAGGTTGCCGACCCCTGAGCTAGACCAACAAGGGAAAAGTTCACAGAAATTAAGTTGACCAAGGACAGAAACATGGAAAGTAGAAACAGTGTCAGCAATGAGGCAAGCTGCATGAGTATAGGAAATACCCAGCATTCAGGCAAGTATATAGAAATTGCAGTAAGCCCAAATGTTATGCTGAACTGTACAGAGAAAGCATCACAGTACATACATTAAGTGCAGAAAGGGATTTCTCAGGTAAAGAGGACAATAAGCACAATAGTGGAAGAGACTAAAAACTCAGAAAATTGATTAATTAAAATGTGCACAAATGGCACTTACGTGACATACAAGATAGACATTGGGGAACAATTTAATATAACAGAAACTGAAATAGAGATCTGTAAGAAGAACATAAAAATGTAAGAGTCAAAAGTGTCTGTGAAAGACTACAATGAAGAACAATTCCAGGGTTGTACTAACTAACAATTTAATACAAAGAGAAAATGATAAAACAAGAGTTTGTGGTGCACACAGAGGCAAGGAACCAGTCTTGGGTCTACACTGAGTTGAGGTGCTTGGTCTCAGTATACCACAAGGAGACAGAAAGACAACGTAGAACCAGATATGAAAGCACTATCAGTATCACATGAAAATATATTCATAGGCAATGGGTACTTCCTAGCAACATACAAGATAGGTTAAAAGAAGATGCAGAATCATTGATACATATGATACAAAATGTTCCATAAACCTTAAGAAAGAGGCTGGGAGAAAAGCGGCAAAATATGACAGCAAATGGTGTAATTCAGAGAACAGAAGGACCAATGGATTGGGTTCCTTAGTAATTGTAGAGAAAAAAAAGGGACTATGGCTGAGGTGGGTGGGGACTACAGACCTGAGAAGCTGAACAAAAACATAAGAAGAGAACACTTCCATTTACCCACAGGAAGTGAAGTGTCATGTGAAATGACAGCAGCAAATTAAATGCATTGTCTTGATTTTGGTAGATCCTCTTGGACACTGAAAGCTGGAAGATCTGCACTTTCAAGACACTATTTGGAAGATACTGCTTTCTAAGACTGTCTTTCAGAACATATTCAGCTCCAGAAGTATTTTACCATACAATAATGCAGATGCTTGCTGGTATGAAAGTACATTGCTGACATAATAATTTGGGGCAGCATGACCACTGAACATCAGGAATGACTAAGGAGAGTACTGGAAATTGCAAGAGCTAATAATCTTCAACTGCATGAGGACAAATGTCAGTTTCAAACAATGGAAATAGCATGTTTGGAAGAGAGATTGGCCTCCAATGGAAATTTTGCCTGATGAATCAAAGATTCAAGCAACACTGTTCATGCCGAAACATGAAGATAAAAAGGGAATTCAAAGGCTGCTAGGCATTTTGTATTATGTCAGCAAATTCATATCTAACTATACAGTTTGCACAACTCACCTAAGATATCTTCTCCACAAGGTCACCAGCTGGGTATGAATGCCAGAGCATGAAAAAAAGAGTTCAATTATTTAAAGCACATTCTGACATCAGCTCCACTGCTGTAATATTTTGACCCATTGAAAGACATCAAACTTTCCACAGATGCCTTGGAAAAAAAAAAAACTAATCAACTGCCAGTCTCATATGCATCTAGGGCTATGGCAGCGGCAGAGAAGATGTATGTACAAATTGAAAAAAAGAGATTCTAGGTCTGGTGTATGGATGTACATGACTTTCTCTGTGGTCACAGCTTCAAAGCAGAAACTGATCACAAACCACTGATTGAAATGGGACTTGGCAAAGTACCACAAAGGATACATCAACTAGCTCTGAAATATACAAAATATGACAGCAAACTACAGAAGTATGATGGGACCCTGGAGTTCCAACTTGGATGCTATTTAATAATGGCAGACACACTTTCAAAAGCATATGCTCCATCTGACAATACACAGCCTGATGATCTGGAACAACCAGTAAACATACATGTGAACATGATTTAAGTGACGTGCTGTATCTGCAAGAATATGGGATGAACTGGATAGACAGAAACAGCGAAAGATGAATCACTGAGAGCAGTGATACAAACGATAAGGAGAAAACATCAGCATTTCCCACTTGCATATTCCCACTACAAAAATGAACTTTCACTGATCTCAGGAGTGCTCCTGAAGGGAACATAGATTGGGGTTTCCACAGCAATGAGAAGAAAAATATTGGAATGAATACAGGAAGGAAACCTGGGAATGGCCAAATCAAAAAGGAGAGCCAGGGAAGCTGTGTTCTGGCCACAGATGAATAATGACATTGAAGACATGGTGGGCAAGCGAGGAACATAACATAAGCACAGAGATTCATACTAGAAATAACCAGTGATATCACACAAACAACTCACAATTCTGTGGGACAAAGTTGGAACTGATATGGGAAGACCGATCACCTGATTATAATGGATTATTTAACCAATTTCCATGAAGTTACACTTTAAGATACCACAGCAGGACCAGTTGCTAGGCACATTAATCTGTACTTGCACATCATGAAATTCGAAGAACAGTAATAAAATGAAAATGGACCACAGTTCAAAAATAGGGAATTCTTGATCTTCCCTGATATCTTCAAGCCAATGGATTAGCTGAATGTGGAATATGTATAGTAAAGAATTTACTTAAACAAAGCAATAGATGAAACAGAAGATCCATATTTGGCAGTACTCAACTATACAGCTATGTAGAAAGTCACCTACTTGAACTTCTCTACAACAGATATATGAATTCAGTTACCAGAATTGGGACAAGAACAAAAGGATGATGAAGGTGTCTGATAGTGAGGACAAGTCTGAGAAAGTATAATCAGCCAAAATATTGCCATAAAGGAGACAGAACTCTGCCACAGTTAGAAAAAACAAAGACTTGGTGAGAATTTGTCAAGATGGGCACTGACCAATCAAAGCTACAGTGATCAAACAAAAGTCATCTTGCTCATAGTCAGTAATTACAAACAAAGGCCCAAATCTGATGACAGAATCATAAGCATCTACTCAAGATACCTGACATCTTGGACAAGACAAGTGAAGTGAGAGCAGACATACAAGTTGAAAACAATTCACACACTTACCCTGTTATGGACAATGAAACTGAACTGTCTGTTACAGACAAGAATTTGCCTAATGAGAGTTTTCAATACAGCAGATCGAGAAGATTGGTGAAACTCCCTTAAAGACATTAGAGACATTTTAGGGTTGTGTTTCAGCAACCTGAAGAGCTAAGTGAGTAATTGTATTTATAATAGTTTGGTAGTTTAATTTAATAGTGTTTAGATTCAGTCAGTAAATTTAAAAGAGGGATTAAAAAAGGGAAGATGTGCTATAGAGTAAGTCTTCCAGGAGGTGTAGACTTCCTGAACACTCCTTGTTTTCCAGTGACGTTTCCTGTTGGGGTAGAAACAAAGAAGTCCAGGAGAAGGTAATCACTTGCTGCAGCTACACAAAGCAGTAGGAAGTTTTGTTATCTTGCTGCTGTACATAGTTCCATACATAATAAAGAATTTATCTTGACACAGGTCATTTTGTCAAAAAGATGCTACTATATCACCTGTAAGCCCTTATTTAAGTTCAAGATGAAGCGCTAAAGAAAAATTGTATGAAGCAGATGAAGGGGGAGGTAAAAATGTAAGATCCAATTTCCAAACAAAATATTTGGTAAAACCGAGTTCATGATGAAAGGGTGTTTCAATGTAGTGCAGCTAAGACTCACCCAAAATATTACACCATCTTTACAAAAATTGTACCATGTGAAAACAACTCACACATGAAAACATCTGGGAATTAACAGGTAAGGGAATTAGCTTGTTCTTCACTACCATATAATCAGTCACTATTTCTCCTGATTTACTTCACTGACCCAACTTTTTTATTTGTTCTGAACAAGGCCATGGAATATATACTATTGATTTTATATATTGTTTATTAAAGATGCAGGAAAAATATAAAAAAGAATATAGATCCTTCCAGCATACAAGAAGTTGTGTCACTAGACTTCTGGACACTTTTCCCTAGTATAACAAGTTGAAGTTTATGATTACAGCTAGAATGAGAAACCTGTCTGATGTTATGAAATGTGGTGTTTATACCATGTTGTAAACATATACAAGCATATGTAAAGATTGCATCTTTGTATTTTTAAGCTATATTGTATAGCTATGAACATAGTGGTATGTAGTATTTTGTAGTATAAAATTAGAAATGGATCCCTTAAACAAGAAATTGGATTTTATAATCTAGTAACTTGTTATTCCTACTTTTGGATATCTTATTCTAAATTGATGGGGGCAATGTTAGGAGTGGGTGGGCAGTATAAATTCGGCAAAGTAAGAGGAAAGAAAACGAATCTTATATGATGAGAAGCTAATTTCAACCTTAACTATGGCTAGTGCAGTGCATAACAAATCTAAGGCTGGAAGAGCACAACAACAACAAAGAGAAACAGAAAGTTTAATTAACTGCTATGGCTGCACTGTAATGCCAATCTTATAAATAGAGCATAAATGGTTTAGCAATGAGATTCAATGGCATAAATAACCACTTATAATCATATAAAATTAACATATCAATAGTTCTGTTTGGTGTTATAGTTCATAAGCTAAGTAAGTTCTGTACTAGAGAAGGCTGGCACAACAGAGTTATTAATTAAATCGTTTTTAAAATTAAATCGTTAATTAAAATTTGGTGTCTCACTTCTACCTGGTCTGATCTTTCATGAGATGCCTGAAGGGTGGAACATATTAAAGGTGTCTCTCCATCATAAGCAAAAGAGGTGTATTTTTGCACTCAGATCTTCACAGACAGGAGAACAGCAATATCAAGTCTTCCCACAGAAGATGCTTACATTAAGTTGCAAATCCCACAGTGCACTGCTAAGACAGAGCATTGCATTGGACATTTCTGCTCTTTCTCCTGCAGCATTTGCGCCAGTGAAAATCTGAAACCATCAGTCTTTGATGAGATCAGTCTTTGTTTCACACTTGGTGTAACTTAGGTGATATTAGGAAGAATAACATAAGTGTTCTCCTTTCCTGAAAATTAAATTAATGTATCTCTTCCCTATATTAACAATAATTCAATCCTGATCTCTCAATGTCAAAAAAGGTTTCATTACAGGACAACAAGGAACTTTCTACTCCATGCAAACACTGAGAGCATTCTGAGTCAAACACAATTTAGAGGGGAGTTAGAAAAACTTTAATCATTCTCACAGAGGGTTCAAATTTTCACTTCAAAATTGTTTCAAATAAGGGTGGCAACTGAAGCAGCTGGAGTTTCCATATGACTATTGAAATGCCATAGTGCACCCTCTTTATTCTTGTTGCTGTAGACAAGATCTCTGGGCTTTATTTTCAACATTTTGTTAACCGTATTGTAGAAGGAACAGGCAACTTGATTGATGGAATCTAGTTGATTATTTCATATTGGTTGTCAAAGATATCTATTTTACTTAAATCATTAGCTAATGTGTACAAAGGCTGTACTAATACTTGCTAATCTCTGATTCACCTGAATTTCTGAAATCTAATTCTAAATTAAAACTCCATAAATCCAGTCTGAAAGAAGCAAGCGTAGGAAATAACTGCTAACCGCCACCCTGCCCACAGGTCTATGAGAACATCCACTTGCTGTGACTTGACATAATTCCCCATTGTTTAATGTGATTTTAGCCTCCAGAATTAATGTGACATATGTAGTGGGATTCTACTATAAATTAATGGCAAATATGTATATGTAGTAGCTAGTGACATTACAGGCAGAAAACTCAAGGATAAGCAAGCAACCCATGTTGGAAAGGACCCAAATCTAAAGGTAAGTAGACTGTATGTCTCGTTAAAAATACTTTTATTCATCGATGTTAATCATATTATTTAGTACCATAAATATATACGATACTTTACCAAACAAATAAGATGCATTTACAAAACAGGCCCCTTCTCCCCAAAAGTTTAGAATCTAATTCAAGCAGAAACCAAAATATACAGCAGTGGTTCAGTCAGAAGAGGATAGACAACAATGCATAGACAACATTGGTGAGGATATAAGTAGATAGGAAGATCATAGACTGTGAGAAGATTAGGAGGTAATAAAAGCAGAAATGTTGGCAGAGGTGAAATTATACAGGATTGGCAGGTGAGGACAAGGAGCTAGAATTAATGTAATGTAAAAGGAAGCCAGTGGAGGGTTTGAAGAGGTGAATCATATATTTGGAGCAGTGGAAGTGGAAACTGACTTTAAGAGTGGTAGTTTGGATGGACAATAGGAGGAGGAACTATGATGTGGGAAGATTAGAAAGGAAGAGATTATGGTGAGATATAACTAAGTCATAGATAAATGGTTTAAAAGAATAGAGATGATGTGAAAAGTTCATATTTTGTTGAGTCAGAGAATGAAATGACAGAATTTAGTGAGAGGCTGGATATGAGGAGAGAAGGAAAGCTGGTATCAAAGATGACACCAGAATCTGGAAGAGTGGAGGAGGGTTATCAGTGTTGATAGAGAAGGAAGATGAGGAAAGATAAGAAGTTTAGTTTTGAGCTTCCTGAGTTTGAAATGGTTCTGGATATTGTTGGAGATGTGAAAGTGGAGGTGAGGAGGTAAATTTGGGAGCCTTCTGCATAGCAGCTGCATATGGCAGCTGAAACATGGAAGCAGATGAGGACTAAAGAGAGAGAGTAGAAGGAAAAAAGAGGAGATGACTGTGTCTCTTCTCCAACAGATAGCAGCAGAGGGATAGGATGAGCTACCACCAAAGGAGATGCCAGTCAGCTACTAGTGCTAGGGCAGTCTAGCCTAGTGGTCAGAGTGGGCATCAGGAATGAGCCAGTAGTCAGAAGCCAAGGGCCAAAAGCAGAGCCAACTGTCAAACAAGAGAGCAGGAACTGGATGCTGGAGCTGAGGGTCAAGCTGGAGTCAGTAGTCAGAAGCTAGAGCCATGGGTCAAGCCAGTGGTCAGGAACTGGAGCGAGCAGGGCAGCAGGCAAGGAGGGGTTCAAAGCAGGGGTAAGGCAGGAGCAGCGGCAAGAAGGTAAAGTAGGAGCAAGCACAATGGTGGGAATGAGCACTGAGCAGCCAGCAAGCTGCTGTCTCTATAGCTTTAAGAGCCAGCCTGCTGGCCTCTACAGCCGGTCAAGCAGTGTAGTTGGTCAGGCAGCCTGCTGCAAGCCAACCGTACTCATGAAGCTGCTCAGAGATTAGCTCTGTTGCAGGTCCTGATCCCTGACAATGCTGAAGGAACTTCAGAAGGAAAATCAGGAAAGCAGAGAGTCATGAAAGTCCATGGAAGAAAGGGACTGGCCGATAGTATCGAAAACATCAAACAGATCAAGAAGAGCAAAAACAGTTAAGTGACCCTTCAAATTAGCAAGTGACCTTGGTACGGGTGGCTTCAGTGGAGGGGAGAGCAAGAAACTAGCTAGAGTTGATAAGAAAGCAGATTACATACTCAAGAACTGTCAAGATGAAGAGGAGAGAAAATACACCTGTAACTAGGAGGGAAGCTGAATGGAAGGAAGGGTCTTCAAGTCTGAGGACTCAAAAGCTTGCTGTTAAACGACCCAGAGGTGAAAGAGGGGGTTGAAGATAAGGTAAAGAATGAGAAGAAGAGAAGAATCAGAAAGGAAAAGAGGCAGTAAAGGGTAGGTCTAGGCAGCAGGAAAGATAGATGCACAGTACAAGAGACACTTCTGAGTTAAAGACTAGAGTGGGGTGACCAGATAGCAAATGCGAAAACTCAGTATGAGTGGGGAGTAATAGGAGTCTATATAAGACAAAGCCCTGACTATCAGGACTGTCCCTATAAAATGGTCCCTATGAAACCCTAATCTAGAGTAACGGGCAAGAAGCTAGAATTAGAAGAGGGGAGGATAGGGGCAATTGTCAGAATTGAGTACCACAGCTCCTACCAGATAGTGTCACTACACCTTTTCAAATACTGGCAAAAGGCTGGCAGAGGGAAGAGGAGGAAGGTGGGTATGCCTGGGAGAAGGGAGTCATAGCATTTAAAGAAACATGACAATTTAAATGTTGAAAATGACATAGTAAACATTAAAAAATAACTCTGTGGATATCTGCCTCTTTCCCACCTACTTCTACCATAAATAAAACCAGCTTTTTATTTTGGAGGAACAAGATCTCCTCTAATCCACATGCTAGTCTAATATCCACAACAATTTATGCAGACATACATGTATAACTTGCATCCTCTCCTTGGCATGCACTATGAATAAGCAATCAAATAGATTAAATTGCTTGAATATATCCTTGAGAATATGTAGTGTTGGCTTTGAGGATTTTTGTGTTTCTCCCCTGATTAAAGCAGAAACGACTCTGCATATCTGCTAAGGGACGTGTGCACTACTAGGCACATTTTCACTATTAACTACAGTTTGTAGATAAGGCAGATCTGGCAGAACTCTCAGAGTTTGTACTGTGATATTGTGTTTTCCCTCCTCTCAGTTTGTGGCCACACTAAGAGCCTTTATTTGTACTGCACCTGGTATGTGGGCAAAATAACAGACTCCTGCTTCTATTTCCTTAACAAACAGGACTATTCACTGGAAACTCCTCAGCATTCTAACACTCATTCTGGGATTGGATATTTTTAAGTATTTCTGTTCAGATGTGTCTGATATGACACACTTTTCTCCTAACTTCTCTCTCCTATTTGGTTTTTCACAATCTAGAAACTCCCTGCTCTTTGTGTTGCATGTTTGAACCAACAAGTAAAACCACAGGACTCAGCCTGAGATTTTGAAGAGAGTCAATTAAACTCTCCAAACTTGCCAAAATTAAAAATCATATTTACATTGACTGTAAAATCCACCCCTTCCGTAAATACCTTTTTATACATGTAATTACACCTAAAATCATATTAAAAGTCCACATTTTATGGAATAAAATTTATCGATGCTTCACCTGTACAAGGACTAATGAGACGTTTATGAATGGTAACAACTATAAAAGTCAAGTGTGCAAAAGAAACGGTGCCAGTAAAATCTTTTCCTCACAGAAAAAGTCTAGTCATAAAGTATGGTTAGATGGAAAACTGCACTTTAGTATCTATTCAAATTCAGAGTCCTGTTGACTTAGTGGGCTTTGAACCAGGTCCTTAGTATAGCACTATACAGTAGAGCTCTCAGATTGAGCCATTACAGAGAATTAGTGATCTTTTACAGCAAAAGAAGAGCAAACCTCCTAGATTAAATTTGATCTCGCTGGCTCAGTTATGTTGAAATATTGCATTAAAGCTATCTGTTCTCATATGAATAAGCTACAGTATCCACCTTCCTAATACTGCTATTTTCTTTACTTTCTACAACTACTGGTTTTCTTCATTTAACATACCCGAACACACCGGTACCGGGTATGTTAAATGAAGAAAACCAGTAGTTGTAGAAGGTAAAGAAAATAGCAGTATTAGGAAGGTGGATACTGTAGCTTATTCATATGAGAACAGATAGAAGGCTTGTTGGTTATTTATAATCCTCTCAGCTATGAGGATGCTTCTTCCAACACAGGATTTTTGTTTACATTCACTCTATCAAACCAAACAGGACGCAAACATACAAAAAGAACCTTTTAAAATATCCAAGTGGCAAGGTTACCACAGTGAATATGCAAAAAAAAAAAAAAAAGATATAAATAAAATCTCTGATAGGAGAAAAACTGGTTTTATTACACAAGCAGAATTGGCAGTAAAAGGCTGAGAATGAGGATGAGGCTCACTTATAAATACTCACTCAGATTATTGAGAAAATAGTCCCAGTTGGTCATTTGTCAGGAGATCATTACCCAAAGAGGCAGCATTGTGACAGCTTCTTCAAGGGATTAATTCACTGTAACCTAACAAAAACAATAATAATAAAAAAGCAAGGCTTTAGGAACAGGACAGATAATAACATCTATTCTTTTCATAGTAGAGAGTGAATTTTTATCAGCTCTCTTATACTTAAACAACCCCCAAAACAAAGACTCCGATGGTTTCTTTTTTCTGATGACAGGGAGTTTTTCTTTACAATACTAAGAGGACCAAAAAACCCAAACCAACAATGAATTTCTGTTTGAATTCCTAGAGGGAAAATATGTACTTATTTTCTATTCAGAGGAGAATTTAGTTAAGGACATTTGAGTTGCCAGTCTTTATAATTAGTGTGTGTGTGTGTGTTCTCTATTTTTCTGATCATTCCCCTTCCTTTGATGCAAATCGCTGTTGTGAGGTAGGCGAAGGACAAGCAACAATAGACAAAGCCTGATTCTTAAGAAATTAACACACTCAAAAGTGATAGTGATCTTTGCCACCCTCCTTTCACCCATTTATCCCAAAGGTCTGACTGACAAACATTACCCAGTGCCAACAGCATTATAGCCCGGAAGCTCACTGTTCATGTTTGAAGTGTTGAATTCTAACTAGAAAAGCCACAGGACTCCAGTTCAGCCTTCTCCAAAAAAAATGGATAAACAGCACTACAGCATTTAATTTTCCAAGAATTTTTAATACCTTACTGTTTAAGATAAAAAAAAAAAAAAAGTTAGTGCATCTTTAGAACTTCCTTTTGTCCCTAAATCTGTTAAAGTTACATCTTTATCCTGGAAACTGGTATGAAATACACATAGTGAGACACAAAGATATGCAAACTAAGGCTACACTGGGTCAGCACAAGGGATAGTGGCTGTTACGAACAACAGAAATCATTGGAAGATACAATATTGTCATTTAAGAAAAAGCAGTTTTACTCCACTCTAAAGCTAAGTTATAAAGATATAGCTGCCGAAAGGCCTTCTTCTCAGGATGTCTGACTTCACTTCTACCTGGAAAATGCTCAGAATAAGAGAGATTTTCATGTCTCAGCTTGTACTAGCAGATGAGAGCCTTATTGGCAGGATTTACTCAAATTGCTTAATTGATTCCTTCTTTGCTAATATCCACGCAAAGAACACCAGTTTTTTTTGGTAAATGATCACCACTTCAGCAGAGCAAAACTAAGAAGGTAAAATAACCCGTCACACCAAATGTTCTATTCTATTTACGTTCTTAGACCACACCCATCACCATGGTGATATTAGTGTCATCACAGACAGAGACATTCTTGACACAGACACAGCCTACGCTCATACATTTTATGAGGCTGAGGTGTGTTAAGGGTGGGTAATAGGCACAATGCCTCAGGGTCAATAGGCATTACTGTTGCCTTCTAGGTATTTTGAGAGGGGGACATGGTATAGCAAGCTCTCCTAGAGCAGTCATTGGGGCAGACAGAGACATGGAACTATGCCCACAAGTGGGCTCAGGACTATCTCCTCTGGGGATCAGGCAGTTGACCTCACTCAATTGCATTCCCCAGCAGTAGGGCAGACGCCTCTCCTGCTCCTTGTTCGAATGTGTTAGTGGGAGGAAAAGGGATCCTTGTACTCTCTTCCCACTCTAGTGTGAGTGTGTGTGTGGAGGGGAGGCAATTTGGGGTGGTATACATAAGAGTTGGGAAGTATGACTGATCCCTTGACATAATGAATAGCAACCAAAGTTAAGATGGTTGCTTGGGTCCTTAATACCTTGTGCTTCACTAGGAGTCTAAACAAGTAACTTTATTGTAGCCTCTTTTAAAGATTCTCCCTTCATCTTCAAAAAAACCCCAAACCAAAACCAAAATAACAAAAGAAAATTAGAAAAAAATCTAATCAGTTGACACACATACAGTACTCTGTTCTCTGAAAATATCAGTTACAAAATTTCACTGATTTATTGGTAAATTAATGTGCATCTTAACCTCCAGTTTAAAGCCACACTGCCACCATTACATGTAATACTAACAAAGTTCTGTCAGTACTAGACTATAATCATATGCATGCATGTATGTTATCCTTCCTTCCCCTGGTTTACTTGTTTTGGTTTTTTTTAAGAAGGCAAGCCTTCCAGAGCAAGAACTGTATCTTTTCTTTCTTTGTACAGTCCTAATCACAATTAGACTGAGACCTTTGGAAACTACTATAATATAAATACCTTCCACTAATAATAATCTTGAGGATAGTGAATTCTCTCTGAAGTTACAATCACTGTGTAATCCAGGAAATGTCACAGCATACCTTTTTGATATTAAACTAGGGCCTTCTTCTCACACTGAAATAAGAGCTCCCATTAATTTCGGCAGGTGCAAAATCAGGCCATTAGGCCTTGTCTATGAGGAAAAAATTTCCAGTACAACCTAATGTATGAATTTATACCCAAATAACACCCACACCCCTTCATGTAGACACTCTAATTCAGGTATAAGAGTGCCCTATTTTAGTTTAGTTTATGTCACTTGGGAAGTGATTTAAGCTAAATTGAAAAAAGCCACTTCTTTACCATAAGAAGTGTATCCACATGAGGGGATAGTATACATCAGTATAGCATACACCAGTATAAACGGTAAAACATTCCAAGACCTGAGTCTAGTAAAAATACACAAACAGCTACTGTGCAGAGCTACTGAGCACCTACAACTCCTTTTAACTTCCACATTGAGTGTTAGAGCTCATCACTTTCCAGGATCAGGACCTACATCACGACTCCTCAAGATATGCAGGAGCTTAAGTCCCCTACTTTGTGAAAAGAATTTTCATTTTAAAGGGGCACTCACCATTAAGATAGAAATATCTTGGAGCCTTGGTGCCTGGAGAACATGCAGGATGGACCCTATGTAAATTCTTTCTGTAATAAAAGTGCAATACAAAGATTGGCAAGAAACTGATCTTTATTTTCTGGTCTGACCCCCATTATATGGCATGGTTCATATTTACAAAAAGATTATATTCCTCCCACATGGTAAATGTCAGCAACCACCTACTCTAGTTGCTACAGCCACATCTTTTTTTCTTTTCAAATCAAATTCAAATAATACATAATATGAGATGAAAATAGTGTTGTTGCACTGTTCCAAATTCTATTTCTTAGCGTCTGAACAAGTTTTTAGACTTGGAAGAAATGCTTGTCTTGTTGTTAGTTTTTGATTATACAAAGTTGTAGGCAGACAAAGCTGTTCAAACAGCAAGAGAGTTTGTCTGCTGTGGTCTCTGATTAACATCAAGTAGAATTGCCCTTGGGAACTGGGCATTGGTACTGGGCTGAGATTCCTGAAAGCAGGCTAAATGCCTGTATGCAGTTTGACCACATCTGTTCTAGGACTGGGGTATATGTGTAAATAAAACAGATTGCAGTTAGGCTTGATCTACACTTTAAAGTTATATTGACAGAGCTTACCATCAGGCAGGGGCATAAAATAAAATTCCATACCTCTGGCCAGCATAGCTATGTTGATAAAACTCCCAGTTTAGATACAGATGTGTTGATGGAAGAGTGCTTCTATCGATATACCTAACGTTGTTTGGGGGAGGTGGTGTTCCTACGCTACCAGAAAAAACAGAAAACCAGCTGTGCCATATCTATACTGGCATAGGCTCCATAGTGTAGACATAACCTGAGAATACACCCAGACTCTATATCACTGATTTTTCTTTCACTAGGAGGCTGACCTGCTTGGCAGTGGGGCAGTGGGGCATCAATAACCACTATAGACTAATAATTGGACATCTGTTAATAACTACTATTGCTGAACTTCATGTACTTCCTGATCACATGGCCACTCTTTGTTCTCAAAACAGTTTCTTCCAAATATCTTGTTCGGCCACTGAGATGGACACCTAGAACCTGCATTCGCCTGGTATTTCCAGTCATTTTCAGTGACTAGGCAGGCGTGCATTACTTCTGACAGCAGCGTTCTAGATAGCCTCAAGAAACAGATAGCCAGTGTGTCCTCACTGGTTTTGTTTATGTGTCTTCTGCTTTTTTGTAGGACTGACCTTCGGGAGGGGTTAAGGCATTTGACCTTTGTGCAGTGGAGGTAGTTGTAACCCTGCCAGGTTGCCCGCCTTTTTTTTTTTTTTTTTTAATTATTTTTATTATTTTGAGATCTAACATTCTCTGACACTTGCAATGAGGGTAACACTGTTTCGCATTCTGGAGCTCTGGATTTAGTTACTGCAAGTAATTTTTATACCAAGATTGAAGCCACACAACAGTAGTACGGAGGCAGCAGCCCATCTGCTTAGCCATACAGGTCACATGATCATCTTTCTGGTGTTCTGTTCTCTGCCCCACCCTCACCCTTGAATACACAGTCCAGATCGAGGTATCTGTTTCAATATTCAAACCCTATCCTGGGTATCATTTTAAACCAAGATATAGCTCTGTTGTGTGTTAATCAGTGTTTTGGAAGCATATGCCACCAAGTGATCATTTGGGACATCAGGGACATAGTGTTTTGTATACCTCAGATGCCGAGAAGTTACTTAAATATGTATCAACTTAAAGGGGAACTGAAGATACAGAGGTTTGCACTTTCTGTATGGAGATATGACCTCCTCAGCTTTTCTCATGGGAAGCATTCATATTTGGTGGCCTTATTCACATCATCTGGAGCCACACAAATTCTTTACCTGTTTGGCTTTATTACAATAACCATTCTGTTGACCTAATTAGCTGGTGTTCATATTCACTCAGTAACATTCAATTTTATCATTTGGTCAATTTCAGCTTTTCCTTAGTTTTTCAGCTTCATATATGTTTTGTGGCACACTGGATCTATATCAGTGTGATGGTTAATATAGCCCCATCAAATTCCTTACAAACGTAAGTTGCATTTTGTTTAGTAGACAAGTTATACACCCATTATATCATCTGCATTGCCAGACTGATTTCAGCCCAAGCATACTTGTTCAAGAATTTCAAATTCTGTTTATACAGACATGCTGATGTAGAACGCTTTTTGCCAAAGATTTAGTTGTCTTCTGACAAAATAAATGTAATAAAGCTGTGATACACAGGGATGCTGGTAAGCGCCTCATTCTCATTTGCTGACCTAGTCACACAACATGGGACAGGGTTACAAAAAGTTATACTGCTGTAATATGCCAAGGGGCAGAATCTTCTGACTTACAGCTACACTTACACTGCAGGTCTTTGGGGTTTTTTTAAAAGGAAATATTTTTAATTTAATTCTAACATTGATGCTGCTCATTTATTTTAAATTTCACCCAGACAATAACAGCAGACTGGACACTTACTTTTGTATGCTAGTGACTTTCACTTTTGAGTTCTCATGTACTAACAAAAGGCTGTCCTGTTTGGTTTCACTGCAGTCTAACAATGCTTGTTGTAGTAAAAAAACAAACAATTCAGTGACATTTTAAAAAATATTAAAATACATTTCTGTTCTGTTTGTAAAATAATCTCTCCTTTTT
Source organism: Mesoclemmys tuberculata (assembly GCA_007922155.1). Taxonomy (NCBI): domain Eukaryota; kingdom Metazoa; phylum Chordata; order Testudines; family Chelidae; genus Mesoclemmys; species Mesoclemmys tuberculata. The sequence goes on along the minus strand of ML675618.1, from coordinate 20,502,629 downwards.
TAAAGCAAAACCTAAATGTAGCACCTCAACTAAACTGACAACACCCCACAAACTAAAGCGTATACTATCTCACGTGCACACCTCTCCACCTAGGACCCAGGGGATTGCTAAACGTGTGGAAGATATTGTTCTACGAATGAAAAGCAAAGGCTGCACTTTTTGCATGTGAACACCAGGTTTTGTCAGCAATGAGACAAGAACGGCTTCCTTTTAATGAAAAAGACACCAATGAGCAGTAAGTCAACGGGGCTTGGGGGCGGGATAGGGGCAGACATTTGCTTTACATGAACACTTTCCCCTTCAATGCCTGAAGTGAAGATTTACTAGTCTACCAGACAGTTTGTGGATTCAACCATACCAAACATGCCACATATTTAAGAGATATACGAACACAATGGATTAGTGGTATTTATAGTTTACCCCTAACCTCCTGTGGGGTTCACATTTTCAGAAGAAGGTGACATCACTGTGAAACTTTACCCTGCTTAAGCTCCAAGCAACATGTCTCCTTATTTAAAGTTCAGATTATCCTTCCTCCATTGTTTTCCATTTGATTTTGTTTCTTTTCTCCATTTTGGGGAAGGGCAGCTCACTATTTTAAAAAGGTGATGGAGCATGGCAGGATTTAAAGATTGAACGGAAAGAGATTGGTTTGGATTTTCTCCCCTTTCTTTGTGTGTCCGAAAGCTCAATATACTTAAAGTGCTGACTTCAGGTACATGGGAGAAGAAAGCTTTTGTGCTCTTATAAACCCCAACTTTCAGTTGGTCTATAGAGGTAGTCAGAAGGCAGGAAAGAAGTTCAAACAGTTCTTTAACCACTTTCCATTTCAATGGGTGTTTATCAGCAATATTCAAGGGTTGTGAAGATCAGCATTTTAAGTTCTGATAAAAAGTTTGCAGAACTTACAGATAACACAATTCAGAAGTTATTATGAATATAAATGAACCTGTTGTAAAGAATTTATAATTTTCTGAATGCTGAATAATTTGCAAAATGGCAATAAAATTGTGCGACAGCAATAGAAGCTATATTAATCCAACTGATGGATATTCTGGTTAATTTCTTATTTAAACTGTCCCTAACAAGCTTCTAAACTGTAGTATCCTCTATTCTCTATCTTCTATCATTTTGGAACATTCCTTTATGTGGTTGTCATCTTTATCTAAGGTAATTTACAAAATAAGTAAAGAAGATCAAATAGTCATAAATCAAGGGTGTATCTTATGTCCACGTATGTTACTACTAATTCATTGAATTTTATATTAACGGGGATGAAAAATATGGATCATCAAAAATAATATAATCATTTCAACTATAAACATTTTCAAAGATCTGACAAACGAAGTGTCTCAGTGGGATATTGGTGAATCTGAAGGGACCCTTATGCCACTGACCATATGGATGTGACAAAGTACCATCTCAGTGCATTATCTGAAGGTTAAATTAACAAGAAAATAGAAAAAGACATGAAGAACTCTGTATAGTTCTAAATGTTGTACCTTCCATCAGCAAAATTTGGTCCAGTAAAAGATATTACCTTGTCTACCTTGTCTCTAAGAAAATGATGTCATTTTAAAAGCCTGCTAAAAGCACACATTATAATTATGCAGATATTTAGTTACCATATTCTTACTAGGGGTGGGTAAATACTGCAAAATCATTTCCTGAAAATTTGATCATATTTTTAACTGGATTTGCTTCAGCTATGCTCACACACATATCATGCAACTTCCCAAGCATTTCAGAGCATTTTAGTTAGCAGAAACCAAATTTCAAGGCCACATGCCCAAGTATTCACAGAAATAGTATTTAAAATCAGCATGCATAAGTATTTATGTGAGAAATGCTTGTACAATGACCCTGCTTGAGCCAACAGTGGGTTTGAACCCAGAACTTTCAGTGTTAAACACTAGCCTCTACTGCTAAAAAAGGAACTCTTTAGCTGACAGGTATACTACTTTAATATATTCCTGGCCCCTGAGAGGGAATGAAAACCCTCAGTGTGCTAGTGTGCATTCTAACCCCAATCCTGCTCCTATTGAAGTCAATGGCAAAACTCTCACTGAACTTAGTGGTTCAGCATCAGGACTTGCATTTGCATACTCATCCAGTCAGTGAATTGAACCATACCATGCGACTTACATGACCAACCACAATTAACCAACACAGCTCCAATAGTAGAGTACCACTCATGATCAATCAATAGTTAAAACAATACAGTAATAGCTAGTTGAACTTTTTCAAATAACAAATAATTTAAAGATAATTGCAGGCTCGTGGATATTCCACTAGCAGAAAAGGAGACTAGACTTATCAATTAAATCATTCATTGCAAATGATCCAGTCAACGTTAATTCTTATCGGTATATATGACATTGACATTGCCCTATTTGAGATGAGGTGCTTAGCTAGTATTATTCTATAAAAGGCCACATTGTGCCGTATTATAGACTGTGGGGCCAAATTCTGAATTTCACACTGTCATGACAATAAAGTGAATCGAGATGTTACATGAGTGTGTATAACAGAGGGTAGATTTCAGCCCCACATCTGGATATCATCTTGAGCTTATAGGCTTTCTTGTCTTTCTGTTGAAGTTTATAGAACTGGGAGCAGGACCCAGACAGCATGCCTCATTACTAACAATGTTTATTCCAAATTCGCCCTTTATGAATCCCATTTCAGAAACCTCAAAATCATATCTTAAATGTATTTTATATTTACAGATATTTCCTTTCCTTTTCTTTAGACATTCTGTGTATGGGAAATATCTGGGGTAATTCAATGGTGGAACATTCTTTGCAGCTTTCTTTATGAATCTCCAAAGCTGCTAGTGACCATTTTTACACAGAGGATTTCTATAGGAATAGCAGGGGTTTAATGTACTCACCTTTCTGAGTCTTCATTCCTCTGTATCAGGAAGTTGTTTCGGCTTGCCTTTGCCTAAGCATTCAAGCAAGGTCCTGTATCAGTGTTCCAAAGAGTAAAGGGGAACATAAAAACTGAAGGAGAAAACAAAATATGATTACCTGTCTTTGAAGAAAATACATCCGTTTCTAGTGAGGGAGCAGAAAGAGAGTCTACTTAGCTGCTCCTATTAAGGAATGACGGAATAAGGCATAGCTGCACATTGTGTTATTGCCCCAACTTGTAGAAAGAATTACTCTGGGACAAAGTCCGAGCACAATGAAGATATACCGTATTTTTCCTCCTTGTTTTCATATCCATTTGTCAGTGTGTATGTGGGGGTGGTGTGGACTGAATTTGACCCTTTGGAATTGTTAAACTATTCAATATCAGAGGTACGCACACAAAATACAGAGCAGCATGCAAGGATATTCAGATGAGGATGACTAGACATATGAATAAGGGCAGTCTGATGTTTAAGGCACAGGACTGGATTCAGCGGATCTGGGTTCTATTGCTGACTCTGCCATAGACTCTCTAAAGAAGGCCACTTTTGCTCACATTTTGAGTGTCTCCATTTTCAATACTGTATTTAGGCCCTGATTTTCAGAGGAGTTGGGCACTCACCACAACTAATGACTAATAGTAGCTGTGGGAGCTCAAGACCTCTGAAAGTCAGGCCCTGGTTTCTCCACCTGTCTGTAGGTATATTATAGTAAAATGGGTAATAATGCTAACCTATTTCCAGGGGTGTTAGAAGACTTAATACTTCAGATTTCTGGAAAGACGTAGAAGTGTCTTACAATGGGAAGCATTATAAATGAAAAGTCTAATTATCATAATCTAAAACGGAAACTGTATCATATAGAGAGGCTACTTCATTCGAGACAGTTGGTAGCTGTCCCCTATAAACAAATTCCCAAGAGTTGACACATTCAGATTCAAATAATACGTCTATTCCAGATAGATAGATAGCAAAACTTCATACATTGTTTTCTTGCAAGCCTACACACAAGAAATCTTGCCCATGATGTGAGGCTCATTAGAAGATTTTGCAGAATCAGGCCCTGATAATGAATGTAACATATAGATGGTTTTAATGTAATCAAGGTTTAAATGGCATATGCGGTGTTTATTTTAAGAAAAACAGTGGGGATATCTTATTTATGAGATCTCACGTTATGTGGAATTAAATAACATTACAGTGATATTTGCCAGAACAAAAACACATAATTATAGTTCTCTGTGTTCCAGTTTTATTGGCTATGTTAATGTATTGTACTTTTTTAAAGTCCTGTTTTGTCCCCATAACACTCTGTATGATGAACAATAACCTCTCTACTATTGCATTTGCATTTTAAAAGAATTTGGACGTTATGCTGACAATAGATTGGCTATTATTTACATTTCCGGTTCCCTTATATCTACAGCAACTAGCTTTGCTGGATCTCTGATACAATCATTCTATCACTTTCTATTACTCTTCTACTTCTGCAACAAGAGCATTCACTTCACCTCCAAACTTTTCTAGACATGTTTTGTGTAATAACTCACGTCTTACCATTACTTGCAAGTTTGGTGGTTCATTAATGTAGCGATTACAGAGAAGGTGCACTACTTATTGATCTAATAAAATGCTTTTGAATCAAGACAACCATAATAATAGGATTAATTATTGTAATTTGTGCTGCAGAAGTATATACATAAATAGGTAATTTCCCCCCCGCATCTCCCCACTATAGTCAGTAGAAAATGAATTTCAGACATTAGGACCTGAGAGACTGGAGAGCTACAGCTGCTGAGTTAGTATCCCTCCCATAGTCCTGGCCAGCAGCTCTGACATCCCTGCACAAAGTAATCACAGATCACAGCATTTAATCACTGAAAACAAGCACTCCAGAGGACAGCAGTGTCAATATCCCACTCTCTCATTATCTGTTTGGATTGCACATCCACACTGTCAGATAAACAGAGTGGAAAATTAAGATTAAAAATATGGTAATTTCATTTCAGGCAGCAGGCACCACTCACTGCCCCTATTATGCTATTGATTACCTCTGAATTCAATTTTTCTTTCAATGCAAACTTTAATCTGTTTGCTACCCAGCAATTCAACTCCCCAAGGGCTATTTGAGAGTAAGTAACCATTTAATCTGATGCTAACTGAAAAATCACCGTCCTTAATGAATTGTGTAAATCATTCAGCTCTAAAGCACCTTTGACTTCTATTTCATTTTTTATTTTCTACTCAATATAGGAAGGGATCGGCGTGTGAATAATTACAAAGTAGCAAGTATTTTTAAATAGAGCAAATATGATAAAAACCCTATTATAGTGGGGCATGTGTAATGAACAGTACTTTTTAATTTCAAAATAGCTATTCATTAAAAAAGAATGGAAGATTAAAAAGAGAGGCTCAAAGCTCAAGGTAAAAGTTGATAGACATTGTAATTACATGGTTAATTTCAAAGATTTATATGCTGTTATGATTTAAAAGGAATTTTTATGACCTGACATTTTCATTTGAGAAGATTTTTTATTTAAAATTAATCTTCTAGCTCCTATTCTTAATTATTTCTTGGCAAGCGATAAATGGGAATACAAAAAAATGCCCTATATCAATTTTTAAGCAGAATAAATGCATGTGAATTTGTGAACAGCAATAAAGTGGCCTTACTTACCATATTCAAAACACTTTACATTGAACTCCCAGGCTAAAATAAATTCTTTGTAGGAGATGGAAATTATTGACACGTTTAAGAAGGTTCTAAGGCTGCAGATTTATGGCATTCTTATTCTCTTTTTAATAAGGATTTGAGAAGATTTTGACCATTGTTTCAACTTCAATTATCTTTCGAGTTTGTGATCTAGTTTCAACAGGGGTTCTCCTCCTAAACTTTGACAGATTTTTCCCCGAAACCTCATGACAAAAGGGCTTGTGCTACAGGGAGGACTTTGTTTAGTAAATTTGCCTAAATCTCAGCAACAGAAAGGAAAGACAAGAGGTGACTCACACCAGAAAAATGCTCAGGTAGCTGTTTACGATTAAGGCTTCAAAAGCTGCTTCCCAAAATCGCTATGTAGGGCAAGTGAAACAGAAACAGCCTTGCCTGAGGGAGCCTGTCCTGTTACAATGACATACGTGAGGAGGTGTGTTTGTGGTTTGTTTTGCTTTTTTTCTGAGAGGGTGCAGGGCTCTGTTGTTTAGCCAGCTCCTTGTAAACTTTTTCACTTCAGACTGATGACAGCACCTTTTATTATGATTGAACTGAACAAAGAGTAGGCCTGTTATTAAAGCAGCCCAGGACCTCTCTAATTATCTTTTAATAGGTACTTAGAGAGCCTATACCACCAGCTTGGGCCACCACCTCCTCTTGCCAAACAGGACTTGGGAGACTCTCTCCCTTGTAGCAGCAGCAGGAGCTCTTGAAGCTGCCAGGTGGCGTTTACTCAGCATGATGGAGTGGAGGTGGGAGAAGTGGTGGTGGGGCAGAAGGAAACAACATGCCAGTGGGTTTCTCTCTCACCAGCATGTTGTGTCACTTTGGAGCCGCAGCAACAACTCCCAGCATGTCTGCATGCACCTCCTGTTGCAGGACTAAACCCAAGTTATGTTCACAACATACACACTGAGAAGCTTGATAACAATATTCAGTATTCTTTCCAGAAGGTTGCAGCGTAACACTACTTTATTTCTAAGACTCCAGGACACTAATACACAATGAACACAAGCAGAGAGAGAAAAAGAAGGCTGCTCTCTAAGGCAGAGAGGCACAACTCATCCCATCTTGTTCTTTCCACACCATCTCTAATTGCATGCTTCCCTATAGAGCCCCTTAATCTGCAAACAGACACAGGAAACCCCCCAACTCCTAAAGTGATAGCTTGCAATTCCAACACAGGCCTCAACACTCCACAGGCAAGAATATTACTAGATGCAGGGAGAGGCTTTTCTCCACCAGCTCCCACTGGGCACAAGCAACACTCCCTGGAGCTTCGGCAAACTTTGTGGGGCATATCATCAGCTAGCGTAAATCAGCATAGTTGCTCTGACTTTAAGGTAGATGGAAAGCTGGCTAGATCATCAGGCTCAATGGGCAGTGATCAATAGCTTGATGTCTAGCCGGCAGTCAGTATCAAGCAGAGTGCCCCAGGGGTTGGTCCTGGGGCTGGGTTTGTTCAACATCTTCTTTAATGATCTTTAATGATGGAATGGATTTCACCCTCAGCAAATTTGCAGATGATTCTAAGATAGGGGGAGTGTTAGATATGCTAGAAGGTAGGGATAGGATACAGAGTGACCTAGACACATTGGAGGATTGGACCAAAAGAAATCTGATGAGGTTCAACAAGGACAAGTGCAGAGTCCTGCACTTAGGAGGGAAGAATCCGAGCACTGCTCCAGACTGGGGACTGACTGGCTAAGTAGCAGTTCTGCAGAAATGGCCTGAGGGTTACAGTGGACAAAAAACTAGATGAGAGTCAATAGTGTGCCCTTATTAGCTAGGAAGACAAATAGCATATTGGGCTGCATTAGTAGGAGCATTGCCAGCAGATTGAGGAAAGTGATATTTCCCCTCTGTTCAGCACTGGTGAGACCACATCTGGAGCACTGTGTCTAGTTTGTGGCCCCCACTACAGGAAGGATGTGGACAAATTGGAGAGAGTCCAGTGGAGGGCAATGAAATTGATTAGGGGACTGAAGCACATGAGGAGAGGCTGAGGGACCAGGGCTTATTTAGTCTGCAGAAGAGAAGAGTGAGGGAGGATTTGATAGCCTTCAACTACCTGAAAGGGGGTTCCAAAGAGGATGGAGCTAGGCTCTTCTCAGGGGTGGCAGATGACGGAACAAGGAGCAATGGTCTCACATTGTAGTTGGGAAGGTCTAGTTTGGATATTAGGAATAACTTTTTCCCTAGGAGGGTGGCGAAGCACTGGAATAGGTTACTTAAGAAAGTGGTGGAATCTCCATCCTTAGAGGTTGTTAAAGCCCAGCTTGACAGAGCCCTGGCTAGGATGATTTAGTTGGGGCTGGTCCTGCTTTGAGCAGGGGGTTGGACTAGATGACCTGCTGAGGACTCTTCCAACCCTAATCTTTTATGATTCTATGACTTCAGCTGAAGTCATCGAAGCTTTGCCAATTTACACCAACTGAGGATGTGAGCCTGAGTTTTTGAAGTCATGTGTTGTACAAAGAAAAACAGCAGCTCAGGCATCAACTTTTCCCAGCTTAAATAAAACAGAATGTTGCGTATATGCACAATGGGTTAGATTGTGAGTGGCCTTCAGTAGATGTGGAAGACAGTGGTGCAAGAAGCTTTTTCCTTGCTCTCCTGTGCAGACCCAACCATGACCAGTGCTTTAGGGAAAACACACACTGCTCCCTGTAGCACTAACGACACAAAAAAGGATGAGTGGGCTGACCGGATGGATCACTTGATGATTACCTGTTCTACTCATTACCTTTGAAGCACCTGGCATTGGCCACTGTCAGAGGACAGGATACTGGGCCAGATGGACACTGGTCTGACCCAGTATGCCCGTTCTTCTGTTCTAATGACTTTTGGCTTAGCCCCTCCCTTTGCGCAGACCAGCAAAGCCAAGCACCTGTCACAAACATGACACAAGACCCCAAGAATTTTGGAAGAAGAATTTTGTCTCACGCATGCATGCCTATGTCTATAAAAGCCAAATCTAGATACGAAATGTACAATACATGATATAAAAGACACAGTCGCTATGGCAATATGTATTGTGTGTACACACATGCTCCAGATATATGTACAGCATGTGCGTTTGTAAACACATATATATACTATGTTTTTTACATGTGTACACACTCATACATGATGTATGTGGCGATAGGCATGTAATAAATTATATTTTTATGCCCTCTAGACATAGTCATCTGCAGTCTCTTCCCCCCCATCCTTCTCTGCCCTCATTACTTCTAACATTCCAAGACTCTGAGCAACTTCAAACAGCTGCCATTTATTGTTTAAAAAAATCATCCTGTCAGATAAAAATTTCCTTCTTTCCTGCTAGGGCCCTTATTTTACAGACATTTATGCATGTGAATAACTTTATACCCATTAGTAGTCTCACATTAACTTCAATGAGCATTGCATCAGTCCCGCTGAAGTCAGTGGAGATACACTCATTTACATCAATAGGCATTAAATCAGGAATTGTGTCTGAAGTTACACAAAGGCTTGCATGTTTATAGGTTTGGGGCCTAAAACCCCAAATTCTCTCACTTCCCCAAAATTACTGTGGTCTAAGGCCCAAAATAGATTCTGAACTAGTGACAGCTTTAAGATTTGCTATTACACAATGCGTTATGATTAGAAATGGTAGCTTTATACTAATCAATGAGGAGAATCCTGATTTTTCTGTAAAAAAACATGATGCTTGCTTGTAGCCTTGGAAAGTTAAGAGGTTTTCCACCATAAAGTTGTAACTGTATGGTGTATGGAAAAGCTATTTTAGTTAATTTTTAGATGATTTTAATAATAAGGAGTTACACGCTTCCTCTTGTTCCAAGTACTGTAGAGTTGAAGTCAATGGGACTATTCACACGATCAAGTTACTCAAGTATGTAATCGTTTACAGGCCCTTAAGTCAACTGGCTTTATAGGCTGAAAGTTATATTGCCAATAACATTTTTAGATTCTATCTAAAATATTTCCAGAACAGATTTTCTATAAAATATGGCATATGTTAGGTACATGATGTGTCAGTATAACATAAAGGTTTCACAGGCACTTGTTTGGGATGAGATACATAACCTGTGGTTTTGCCACTCATGAGCAATGCACATGATGCAAACTTATGATAATAAAACCATTATCATCACTGGAAGTTTTAAAAAACAGGCTGGACACACACCTGTCAGGGATGCCTACGATTACTGGAGCCTGCCTCAACACAGGCAGCTGGGCTTGATGACTTTTTGAGGTCTCTTTTGCACTATATTTCTATGATTACACCACACCATAAGGTATATAGGACACACATAAACACACTGTACATGTTGTGTGCATGTATATGTACATAGATTTTAATCATAATAATGAGTTAGCTCTTAAATAGCCCTTTTTATCCATAGATCTCAAAGTACTTTGCAAACTTTAGCAAATATCACAACATATATAAACTCCACCAGTGGCTCTCAACCTTTCTAGACTACTGTGCCTCTTTCAAGAGTCTGATCTGTCTTGCATATTCCAAGTTTTACCTCACTTAAAAACGACTTGCTTACCAAATATCCATAAAAATGTAAAAGTGTCACAGCACACTACTACTGAACAATTGCTTCCTTTCTCATTTTTACCATATAATTATAAAATAAGTATTGTACTTCCAATTCAGTGTAGAGTATATGAAGCAGCATAAACAAGTCATTGGCTGTATGAAATTTTAGTTTGTACTGACTTCGCTAGTGCTTTTTCCGTAGCCCGTTGTAAAACTAGGAAATATCTAAATGAGTTGATGTACCCCCTGGGTACCTGTACCTCTAGTTAAGAACCACAGTCCTATACTAATATCAGAACTAAACTGAAATCTGATAATGAATTCAAATATGGCAAATTTTACTTTTTTCACTCATTGGGGGTAGAACTAATATTCATATTTTCACTATAGACACATAATTCAGATATACCAAAAATCCAGGCCATTGAAATTAGATAAGAAGAAAGGATAACATCTTTTTAAAGTTTTTTAGATGCTTAAGACCCATTTTCAGAAGCCACTTACGTACGTCTACCCTGCAACAAAACAGCCCTGGCTGGCCCATAGCAGCTGAGAGTGCGGGATTATAAAATTGCAGTGTAGATGTCCAGGCTTGGGCGGAAGCCTGGGCTCTCGGCCCCTGCAAACATAGGTGTAGTGTGACTTCTATATATGGTGGGCTATGGGCCTTAATGCTATTAATAAGAGGTACATGTCAAACTTCCAAATGTACCGATTGTTAGTGGTACTTAAATTACTATGTAGTTACCGAGTGAGTCAGGGATTGGAGGTGGCACGCCCTCCCCGAACTCCACCCCCACTGTGGAGCTGGCCCAAGCTGCTCACTCGCCCTCCCAAACACATACGAGAGATTTTCAAGCTGTGGGGCATGCTGGTGTCCCCACATCCCCCGTTCTCCAGAGTGTTCTTCCACATCCCCCTAGGAATACAGTTTGGGGTGGCAACACCCCTACATGTCCCCAGTTTCTGCCCATGCCCATAAGAGGGGATAGTTACTCTGCAGTTTTATAGCTCTGCAGTCAGGGAGCCAAGAATTAGCTGATAAGGCCCAGCCACGCGTGTTTGATTGCAGCGTAGCTATACCCTTAGGTGCTTAGGAACCTTAGGTTATGCCTACCCTTTAAAAAGAAACAAACAAACCAACCCATGGCAGGGAGTATCAGAGCCCAGGGCCAATTGACTTGGAATTTCATTATGGGACTAAAAATAGCAGTGCAGACACTCCTGCTTGGGCCGGGTTCCCATGGGTCTCAGAGCCCAGGTTCCCTCTAGCCTCAGCAGGAACATCTACACTGCTATTTTTAGCCCTGAAGCATGAGCCCCAGAAGCCTGAGTCAGCTGACTCGAGCTCTGAGACTCCCTGCCACAGGGTATTTTTGCAGTGTAGATGTACCCCCAAGCTCCCTGAAAACCAGTGCAATTTAGCTTCCTAAATCACTTCTGAAAATGGGACTTAAGCTACCAAATAATCTAAGTGCTTTAAAAATTTTATCCAATCTTAATAACTGTAAAATTATCTAAAACAAACTTCTACCGCGTTGCTCATACTATATAAATACACATGCACATGCACATGCACACATGCACGCACGCACACACACTGTATAATATAAAATATATGATCTCAATGCTATTAGAGAAAGACAGATGTAGCTATATATAAAATTACAGTCTACATAAAATGTGTATCTCTAAGCATACACTGATACATTACACACATTGCACTCTGGATATATATCTCGCTACTGTGCCATAGGGTTTTCTATCACACCTGTCACTGTGGTACATTAATATATACTAAACATACAGATTACATATATTTTTACATATACACTGTACATTTATTAAAAACTGGAAGTAAATTCTGTAAATGGAAAATGAAGCTCATTACTTCAGGGCATTTAATGCTATAAGATATTTTGAAAGGAGCCCCATTGTGCGAAAGGTCGGGGCTTTGGCATCTTTAATTGGTTTTTTGCTAGCCCACAAGGAGACCCATTTTGCTGGCAGAGGAAAACATGTTGCTGAACAGTCCCTGCAAGTTATTTCTTCTCTTCTGGATTCTGTGTGTGGTAAACGCTGCTTATGAAAAGCAGATCCTCCTTCCAGCAGGGTTTGTTTCTTTGTCACTTTGATTTCATGCCTCCTTCATCACCCCCTTTTCTTACCTGTCCTGCTGCTGCTGCTACTTTTCTGAGTGTCCAAAAAATATTATTAGATCTGTGCTTTTCCTGTGTATCTATTCACCATCTGACTTGTCAAAGCTTGTCTAGAAAAGAAACAGCCAAGATCCTCTGAGCAAAGCCTTTTGCGAACTGTGATGGCTCAGGAGCAGCAGCTTGCAATTTTGCATATTCTTTTTCTGTGCCCCTCACAGTATTAGCTAGCTGGCAAATTTTCCATAATATTAATATAACTAAAGCTATTGAAGATCACATATTTATTTCCGATGCATTATCATAGGGATTGTCACATCATTCATTCGTTGTAACTTCCAGCAACTTAACAAAAATTGTGGACCCAACAAACACATTATTTTAGAGCCAAATTTTCTAAAGGTGTCATTTAAATTGTGCACATCCAAGTGGGATAATTACAGTAGACACATAATTATGGATTCGTGCATATTTAAATGTGGTAGCTGCACATGCAAACTTGTGTGTGCATAGATATTCCAGGCACATATTTTGAGGCTAGCTAAAAATTTGTCCCTTGTACACACAAACCCCAATAAATTAAACGTAAATTCCTTCCTTAAACACCCTTTGTCCCCATGTATTGCACATTATATAGTATTTAGAATCATCTGCTGTTCAGAGACCCCTGACGGAAGTCTCTATCATCTTAAGTACCCAGGCACTAAGGTATGGAATAAGAATAGATTTATATTGGTCATTACAGTCACCACGTTATGCAGTGTAAATCATATTTGTATAGCTTGAAAAGAGGAAACCTTTTTAACTCAGAACCTGCACACTGTAATTTAGTAGTTAATCCAGATAAAGTAAAAGCGATTACATTATATACCTTGTCCTTCCCTTATTTCGGTTTGTCAGACCATCACTGTAACATGAAGACCCTGTGTACGTGTGTGTCTGTGTGCAGTTCCTTTTATTTTACCTATATTTAAATTCTTTTATGGAAGTACAAAAGAGTGCAGATAACATTTAAAATGGACCTGTTATTCTTCATTGGACATCATTAAGATCTCTTGTATTTGGGGTGGAGGGGAGAACGTAGCTAGAGAATTTTCAAATGAATGTTATTTACCTTATTGGTTGCGATAGCCGCCTCAGAGCTGTTATGATCCATCATGTCAATGAGCACTTAGGGACTTTTAAATCCACAAATTACTCAGTTGCCATGCATATGCACTAGAGAGGATTATGCTCCACTCAATGCACTGTGCTTTAGCCACCCAAATCCAGGTTCAGACTATACCTCTCTTAGCTGATCCATATGCTGAAAATCTGCCTGATTGTTCTGTGGGGAGGTAGCTGAAAAAAAGTGTGCATGTGCATCAAATGTATTTCGAAATGGAAAAGAAACCAAGGGTGCTTTACATTTCTTTCCCCAAACCATTTAAAGACCCTTGGGTATATTATTGTTTAATAGCTGGGACATGCTCCGTTTTAAAGTTTGGAATCATAGCAGACCACAAAAAATTAAACAACTTCTAATAACTTAAAAATCCCTGAATGGGTTTTGCAAAATTTAACTGGGGGGGGAGGGGAGGAAGAAATCCGTTCCTGAGCAGTGACTTTGTAGGTTAAATTTTTGCAGAATGAGCACTTTTTCTGGCTGTTATAAGCCCCTGAAAAATTTATTTAAGATGGAAACACTTACAGGCCTTTAACACTAATAGAAAAAACCACGTTTAATAAATATAAAAACGATATTAAAATGTCTTTTTACAGGAGATTAAACAAGCAAGTGAATTCAGATTGAAGCTGGCACAATATCTTTACCCCCATCCAATTGGATAAGTCTCAGTATGGTGGACGAGCTAATTGCACATACCACACACAATGAAAAATGCCAGCTTTATCTTCATTATAACTTTTTTCTTGTCACAAGAGTGTAGTGCTCTTAAACCAAGCAAATTAATTGTGGCTACCTAAGAACTCTTTATGAATTGGTGTTCTTCTACTTTCTCTTTAAAAATCTGTCTACCAATGAGATTAATAGACATGACCATACTTCCCATCACTACTCAAAACCTAAAGGTTGGAGATAGAGAAGAAAACAAATATTTTATAATAATACCTCATCAAAATCTATTATTTGGGTGAGTTTGTTTCATTTCGGTTAAACGCAAGACTCATAGTCTCTTGATGATAAAGGTTCTGTCTCGCACAAAGAAGAATCTAAAATTGGGCTGGAATTCTATCAGATGCAAGGATTAGGAGAGGTTAGGGGTCTGTGTATGAAGAGTAGGGAAGAATTAGAAGAATGTCAGGAGTTCCTATCAGGGGATTTAGAACATATTGGGTAGCAGGGGGTGAGTTGCACTTAGAGGTCCTTATAAGGAGGGAAAGAGAAAGCATGTCAGGAACATATGAAGAGCATGACACCATCCAGAATCTGTACACAGGGGTGGGGAAATTCATCAATGGGCTTTGCTTGGGGGAGGGAGTGGATGTCACCTGGGAAGTTTCACCAGGGAAAACAGAAAGGGATTGTGCTCTCTATAGCCTGTAGTCTTGAAAAAATGGAAAGTAACATTATGTCGAGGTTTCTGCACGGAAGCAGGAGTGGAAGACCACTGGGGTGTGACTCTGCTGAAAGGAGTGAGAGTAGGGGGAAAGCATGCTCTTTCCTCAGACCTATCTGAATACAGTATTACCTACAAGTAACTTGCTGGTGGTGGGGTTACTGGGGATAGTCTTTATATCTTGCATTACAAAATGACCAAGAAATATTCAGTGTGTTATCAAAAGTTTGTATTTTCAGGGCATGGTGAATCGGCCAACTCATTGGAAATCTCTGCTTGATGTGTGGCAACAGTGTTTAATGTAAACAAAATGTTAGGATGTACCAAGAATGGTATAGAAAAGGCCATTGGAAATGCCATTATATAAGTCAATGGTAGCCCCTCAGATGTAATATGGTGCACAGTTCTGGTGCTCTTATTTCAAAACAAATATGGAAAGGACTCTGAGAAAAATGAGCAGAGGAAAGGAATGTCTTCTGTTTGGAGCCAGACTGAAAAATTAGGACTGTTTAATTTCCAGAGGAAACAAATAAGGAGGAATACGATGGAAGTTAAAAAAAAAGAATGGTGTTCAGAAGGTAAATGGGATTCTTTTATTTATTCTCTCTTTCTCTCTCAATGTGAAAACAAGGGAAAATTGGACTAAAATGAAAACATCACATTTAAACTGCTTAAAGGAAATATACGTGTGACAGAGTGCTGGGCAATGGCAGCTGAGTCAGCAGTGGGATCACTGTAGGCGTAAGGCTGTACAGTGTATAAGGGTGGTGGAAACTGATATTGTAAATTAACCGCAGAGGGGTTTTTATCAGAAAAAGGGTATCTGAGCTGTTCATGGGCTTGATCAGAGGCAGGAGAGAGCCAGCTCTGCCACACATTGGAGGCTTAGCCAGGAGCTTAGCCAGTGCCAGGGTTCAGCTGCCTATACAATGGGAGAGGACTCTGCAATGGCTGGGAAAACAGCAAGATGACATGCAGAATGCCCTGAAAAGTTTTCAACAATCCCAGCACATGGAACGGCAGACTTTGCTTGCCTGGCAGACAGAGCAGCCAAAGAACCCACAGAATTTCATAAGGGAACAAGCCAATGCACAGAAGCAGCTCCTGGAGAAGGTGGAGAGTCCCATGGTGGGCGGAGGGGAGGGGGGGCGAGGGATGGAAGCAGGCACAGGGCCAAGAATTATGTAAGATGGACCATGAAGATGACCTGATGCATTCTTGGGTGACTTTCAGAGGGTAGCTATGGACACAGGTTGGGACAGGGAAAGCCCCAGTGGCCTATATGGCCCTGAATCAGGAGCAAACCAGAAATTACAAGACAGTGAGGGTGGGCCTCCTGGATTGGGTGGGTCTGTCCACTGAGAAGTACCTGCTAAAAGTTCTGATCTGCAAGGTGGAGTGAGGGTTTGCAGCCTCGGGCATTCACCCAAAGATTGAAACCAAACACCCAAATGGTGGGGGAGATAATGGATGCTCTGTCACTATATATTCCTTCAGGGTCTCCCCAAAATATATGAGTGTGGGTCAGTGGCATCAGCCAGCCATATTTTCCCCAGAAAAGAAGGCCGACCATATAGGGCTCTTAGTCTGGGAGAACCCACAGTGGGAAGGGGCTCTGGTTGAGGTTTGACCTTGTAATATACCGTAATATACTAACAGTGCAGGTGACAGGGACACAGAAAAAAGGCTTGTCCGTACATAGAATGCGGTTTTGCTGAGTTTTGCAGCGGGACCGGAACTAGAGGGAAGAAATAGGGACAGACATTGTCCACCATAATGGTGAGGAGGAAACTCCAGAGGGGCCTTGTGGATATGGCCTCAGCTTGCTCTCTAGTCCAGTGGGAGATGATGAAGCTTCATGTCTTGATTCCAGAAGCAACTATGAGCACAGAGTGTGTTCATGAAGATAAAAGATGTCACCTTCTGGCCCAGGTGCCCCTGTAGGTCTGGGGGAGAAGGGTTTATTGAAAACAGGATGGTGCATCCTAATCCTGTTCTATTGGACTGGTGCCCCTTCACAATAGGGACACAAGCAGATGTAAGGAATCCCAGGTTGGGGAAAAGGAACTACAGGAGAGGGAATGGAAACCAGAGAGGAGAAGGAAGCAGTAGAAGCCTCTAGTCAACGAACCCAAAGCCTGATTTACAATGAAAGAAAATTAGGTCAGTTTTACGACATCAGTTGGAGTCTGAAAAATCCACACCCCTGAGCGGCATAGTTAAGTTAACCTAAATCCCCAGATAGACAGCATAGAATTCTTCTATCAGCCTGGCTCAATAACCTCCCATTCAGTCCTGAACCCCCCCCTGTTGACATCCAGGACTGGCTCATTTGCCCCCTGTAAAATCTGTTTGTCCCCACATAGATACATTTCATTTTCATGAAAAATACTTTAGTAACGTGACAAGCTATACAAGTTTGTCTAAAATATTAAATATAATGATCATCAAACATCTGTCCAAAATAGAGCCTCGTATAGAAATACCTTTTAGAACTTACTTTTAAAAATCTCCACTATGTCCAAAGTTAATAAAAATTGTATCAAAATGAGGTTAGTATCTAAAATTAGAAGCTGTGCTGTATGTGAGGTATAACAAAAATAAGTGTCCAACTCCATAAAGATCTTTGGGTTTTGTGATGGAATGTGATGGAATGTGGAATCATGGATTACAAGACCAGAAGGTGGTTGTAGCCATGTCAGTCAAGAGGATATTAGTGAGACAAAGCCACCTGAAGAAGAGCTCTGCATAAGCTCAAAAGCGTGTCTCTCTCACCAACAGAAATTGGTCCAATAAAAAATATTACCTCACCAGAAGCCAACAATGTCACTTTCCAGAGTACAACCAGACATCAGAGTTTCAGGAGTCTGCTTAAGCTGTGGTTGTTAAAAAGAAGTCCTCCAGCCATTTTGAATAAGCATCCACAATTATTAAATATACAGCATAAGTCTTATAAATGAAGCTAAGTCATTGCGAGCACATTGCCTGGGGAGTGACAGACAAGGGCGTAGGCATGGCTTGTGTTAACTAGGTAGATGCTGCATATGTTGACATGTGAATACCCACTAGAACGTATCTATTTGCTGGTCAATGCCTTGCCAGCAAACAACATTCCAGGGAGGTACTTTCAATATTTCCATGCTTAAAAGACTTTCTAGCACCCTAAATTGAAGGTTGTTGAGTATAATATAACTCTCTTCATGAATAGATAGTGAGATCATCCCTTTGTGTATAAAAGGGACTGAGATTTTTCAGTTTATTTGTTTCTGGCCACTGAGGGTAGCTATTCATCCTAGCTAATAAGTGATCTTTTTTGATTTCCCTCTGTATGGCAGCACATGTTGAAACCAGTCTTCAGATTGGGATTTATTGAATATATATAAGAAGCTCACTCTGTAGCATCTTCTTAATGCCAATGGTCAGAATGAGGTGCCTTTATTGTCACAAATACAGGAAAAGCTGTGAAGAGAACTCAGATTGCAACTATGCCATGTCAACATTAGAACAGCTTTCTTAGCTTTAAAATGGGAGTCTTCCCATTTACTTTAATGGGCTTTGGGATCAGACCCATATAGCTCAAAATAGCATGAAGGGATTATAATTTGAGAAACTGATGTTAATGGAGTTTGTCAATGACTTCAATAGGAGCAGGAACTGGTTCTCAGAGAGTTGGATTCTAGCCATTTAGGAATCTTCTCAAGTCCCAGAAAAATTCAATTACACTCAAATATAAGACACGGAGAACAAGTTAGTGAACAAGGGCTATAGCTGAAAAAAATCTGGCTGTTACATGCAACGTGCTAAGACACAATGAAAATAATAAATGGTACATAGGGAAGGTGTAAGGTAATTTTGTTTTCATATAATTAATATTAGTTTTTAGCCTTTCTTGTGCATTTAGTATGGTATGTTATTCCTTGTTCTATTAAGTGATTAGTATTCCAGGAGCAGTAGGTGTTGTTATTTTGCCTGTTTCTTTATACTTTGTTTTATTTATAGAAGTAAAGTACCCTTACTCTGCATTTGTAACAGGATATATTTTATAAAATGCAGTCTGCCACTGTACCACCTTTGTTTTCTGCCTTGTTAAACAATACAGATGAAACACCACTTTTCAACTCTGCCCTGAAGAGGTTCAAAACTAAAAGAGTAGGTTGTAGCAGGGTAAATTATTGCGATAACCCATTTCAGAACCAACCGCCTTGATGTGGGCAGAATTTGCTATCGAGGTAACACCCATTGCAACCATCTGTCAGAACATGAGACATGAAAGCTCCTCTGTCATTTGGGGAAGATGCTTTTGTGATGAGCAAGGGAGCAGCACAATGTGAACTGGAGACTCATGTATTTAAATGTTTTGATACCCTGTCCTTGAATATTTTAGACACCTAGACAAGGAGCACATTGAGCACCTGCTCAGTTGTTTGGATGATGGTCAGTGAGGGGCCTCAGGATGTTAATCGAATTTGAGCCTAGATGAACTTTATTAAGCCATTTGTGGCTTCCCTTCTCAAGGACATTCAGCTACACAGAGCTCAGTCTTGCTATTGCCATCTCCTGGGCTCACTTTCTCTAAGTCTGTAGTAATGGTGGCGCCTACATCAGTTTGACACTTTATGAAGGATTTTTAATACTCCCAAAGTGAGATGATGGACAGTGCTGATCCTGTATACAGCTTCATCTTCAGTCTCTCTCCCACTCCCCAGGATGTTAACCAGATTATATTTCTATCAATCTTGTGCAAAGCTGAATATTTCTAAATTGACTGTCCCACTCTCACAGACTGCATCACTATCTGTATTCACAGCATGCGTATTTTTATTTAGTCTCCTGTCCTTCAAGAATATTTTTCCCCTTCCCTAAGCATGTGTCTATTTCTATTATACCTTCTAAAACATTCACCTTTAAATCTACATTCAGAAGGCTTGCAGAAAGTTCCCCTACAACAGTAACGTGTTTCTGACTGCTTAGTATTCTTCTACTTAACATTTGGTTTTGTGATTATTTTAGGCTGCTTGCCTTCTGTCTTAACAGGAGGCTGAAACTCGATTGCATCTCTTCCTGCAGTTTCCATAGACACAGCAGTTTCAATGGCATGGTGAAATCTGAGGTCTGCCTCAGTCAAAATCTCTGTCTGTGAACTTTCAGGATAGATTCCACATCCTAATCTATCTTTCAATGCTTCATTCAAACCATCATGAAACTGGGAGTTTTTTGACAATTACTTTAATTCTGCTGCAGTGCAAGAAAGGAAAGAGATTTGCCCTCATGTTGATTTCATTTATGAAACCTGAACTTTTATAACTGGTGGCATAGGTGATAAATTTTCTTTCAGAATATTTATAATTTTGTCATTATTTTAACAGCTGTGCTCCCTGGAGCAGGCAAACAGAGCTGTAAACTGTATAGAGGGGTTTTTTTGGTTGGTTTTTTTTTGTTTTTTTTTGTGCCTCACATTAAATTTCATCAAGTTGGACTCTTTTCTCTGGCTCTCTCATTAATTTAAAAATATTACTCCAGACTTTCTATGTATGTTGGCCAGTCCCTTATAGACATATCAAAGGTATCATTTTTTCCCATGTGCACCTGCCATTCTTCCTGTGCAACCAAACAATTTATAAAATTTGCACTGGAGGCCTAGTGCTGTTTGGCTGGAAAATGAAGCACTTTCTGCTATGCAAAGGAATTTTTTTCTTTCTTTCTCTCTGCAAGGTTAAACGTTGCTAAGCACCAGATGTAGTGTCTTTACTAAGCAGTGAGTAGACACTGAAAGAACGCTATGTGTTTGTGGTGAGAGAGTTTTTCTTAATTAAAGGAACAACTGAAATACAGTAGCCACTTTTCAACAGTAAACTCTCTGGCACTTCTTTTTCCCTTAGATTTTCTTCCCATGGGACCTTACCTTCCAGTTCTAAGTTTATTAAAGTCTTTTTTTTTTTTTAAGTATATAGTTTTTATTCTGCTGCTCTCACTTCTTCCTTTCCTTAGATTAATGAAATCTGCTATTTCATTATCACCTTCTCCCAAATTGCCTTCCACCTTCAGGTTCACAATCAATTCCTCCCTTTCTGTCAGAATCAAGTCTAAAAATGGCTATTCCCATGATTGCTTCCTCCATCTTCTGAAAAAAGAAATTGTCCCCACTATATTCCAAGAATTTACCAGATATTTTGTGTTTTTCCATATAAAACTTTTCCCACAGGCAACACACAATGGAACTGGAGATAATACTGACCATAACTTATCTCTTGGTCTCTTCCCTCCATCTTCTTTGAATGATTAGAAACCAGTCATCATCAAGGCACTGTAATTTAGATAGGCGCCATGTTGGCCAAGGAGAACTTGGCATTGAAATTGTGGAGCTATTATGGAATAAGCCATCTCCAGTCTAACCCCAGGATTCAGCTTGATTGCTGAAAGGGAAATAAGGCAGACAGAGTGAGTCTGGTAAATTTAGACTCTCAGAGGCTATCTTTAGAACACAGAGTTGACCATAGAAAAACTCCTGGTTTACACACATTTTCAGCATAAATACATTCAAGGTGCAGATGGTAAAAAGCTTTAAATTCTTCTTTAGATTCAGCAGGTTTTCAGCCCTAACCACTAATTTGTCAATCCAGAAACCACCCCATCAGTATTAAGCCCCATTGCAGTGACCACTGTACGGAGGCAGATCTGTTTCCTGTCCTGAAGCATTTACAATCTAAGGAACATAACTGTATTTCTGAGAGCCGCACATCTTTTAAAGCCTCCAAGGCTACCATGCATCCTTCATGGAGTTTACATTTGATTTTGAAACTTTGGAATGAAGATCCTTTTGAGTCTATCAGCTTTCTAGCTTTTGTATCATTTAAAGATGTGCCTTTCTAACTGCAGTAATGTCTCCAGAGCTTCAGGCAGTCAGTGGAAGAGCAACACTGTAGTATTCATAGAGATAAGGTGATAGTGAAAACTTCTGTGGATGAAAACTTCTGTTGAATTTTTAAAATGAATTCATTCTTTCCAGTAAGTGGAGTTACCATCTTTGATTCCAAAGAGGCAAAGGCCTGGCATGAGGTGAATCAAAGGAGAGAAGGGAACTAACCACTTCAGAAAAAAGTTCTTCCTTCTGAGTGTCTTTTCATTGCAGGACAAGTAGAAAAAGTCTCTATGTTTCCCATGGCAAACTGGGTAAAACACTGCACATGCAAGGCATTTAGAGCAACAGGACAAAACGTGAAAGCTGAATTATTTACGTCTATATGCTAGGAGTGTGATTCTGATCTTACCTACCCTGATGGGCATCAGGAGTAACGCCGTTGTATTCAGTGGAGTTAGACTGTTGTGAGACACCTTGGTTCTGTGCGTTGAAAGGTACCCTCTTTCAGCAAAAAGGACTCAGGTGAATAGAAGTGGCCAGGTTGATTGAACAGAGAGATAAAAGGTAGACACACATAACTGGTCACACCTAAAAAAAATCTCTTCAGGTTTCAAAGGTTCTATCATTTGAGAAATATATTCCCTAGATATATCCAGATAGGAGATATCACCGAAGCTGGCTCTCTCTCTCAATTTTCAAGCAACTTTTACAATCACAACCACCATAATAAACCAGAAACAATTTAATGTAGTTTTTTGGAGGGGAATGGAAATTAAAAAGAAAAGCTAGACCAAACTCAGAGAAAAACAGTGGGAAAAACTGCATGTAGCAGCAGAAAGTACAGTAACATATTTTCACTGAAATCCTGTCTGGTGAACACATACAGCTTTGAAAGGCAACAGAACTAATGTGGTTCTGCTGCAGAGCCATGCTCTGGAGGACTCCATTAATAGTAGCTTATGGATATTAGGTGGGAGAAAGCAAGGAAATGGTGCCAAGGCATACACCATCGAACCATACCCCCTGCATAGGAGGTAAGGACAATGGCAGCTGGTGCAGTCCATTGGTTGTAGTAGCAAACATATGATTGACTCTGCTGCCTCGATGGGCAGATTCCCAACCTCTGATCCTTATGGAGATCTTGCACACAAACCCTGTTTATTTGAAGTTTGACACAGAGGAGAAAATTTGAGTCTTTATAAAGGGGAAAAATAAGTCCACAATCAGGACTGAAGCAGTTAGTATAATGAAGGAGGCTGAGAAAAAAAATCAAAGAAATGCAAGAAGTACTCTTCAGGAACGATTACAGCAGAGGGGACACTCTGGACAATGCTTCTGGATCTCTTGGGGACACAGGGTGGTTGCTACACCACCCTCAGAGAGGTTATAGCATGCTCTCCTTTCTGCATCTAGCCAACTAGTGCAGGATGACGGGGTTTGTGGCACCTCCCCCAATTTCAAAGGCTAGTCCAAGTGCCACACTACTACTAAGAATCCTTGTACCCCCTGAGAGCAAGGATTCCCACTATACCCAATCCCTTAACTATGTAGATAGACAATTTATGTATAAATACCTCCCACAGGGGGTGGGTGTCATGAAGGGAGAGAAGCTGACTGGGGAAAAAGGAAGAACATAACAAAGACAATTATAGGTAAGTAACTTTTTCTGTTCAGTTTTCTGTTCCTCGACCTGCAATGCAAAATTCTTAAGTGGATGTACCATGTGATGCAGATGAGGAAGAGGGCTTACCTTATAGGAGAGCTTCAATTTTTAATCCTCGGCCCCAAGAAAACGATTGTCTAAGCAGCCAAGTCCTGTCTGCAACGCCTAATGGAAGCAGGAGGTGGAGAACAGACCTCATCGCAGCCTTACATATTTTGCTGGTGAATAGAGGCCTTAGCCTTCTCTGCCCAGGAGGCTGAAGTTCTGTTCATGAAGGGCTCTCTAATATCAATTGGAGAGACACAACCTGTCTTTTTATAAGACAAATGAATAATTTCCTTAATCTATCATCAGGAAATAGAAAGCTTTGATGCTTTAATTCCCTTTCTGTGACCATGGCAACAAGAAAAGGGGAGCAGGGGGCTTAATTTTCCCATCAATGGGAATTTAGAAAAATAAATTCTCTGAGTTGTGAGTGTCTGCTGGAGAGGAGTAAAGAGAGTCAGACAAAAGGCAGGTAACACAATAGGATGATTAAGGTGGAAACTGGAGTTAGGAATAAACTACTCTATTTGGGGGGAAAAATTTGTAGAGAGGATGGGGGAGGTGAAATACAATGATTGCTAACCTCAGTTCAGTAATCCTTTAGGGAGAAGAACCAGGTCACAAAAATGTTACCTTTTAAGGAAAAGTTGAAGGGAAATTCCCCATAAAAGCTCAGAAAAGAGAACCCATTAAAACCCTTAGCACTAATCCTAAATCTCATTGTGGGATAACACACCTGCTTCCAAAAAATACCCTTTTCACTACAGTATTACCAAAACCCACCCCCACAAAAAAACAGAAATAAAAGGATGAAAGGGGCACAGCTTCTAGTATGTATTAGAGTTACGTACAATGTAATAGAATTAATCACACCATATGCTACACAGGAATGAAATGTATCCCAACAGCAATGTAATTCAGTACATCGGAGTATTTGGAGCCCTGTCTGACTATCTGAAGTGCTAGTCACTTCACTGGGGCCAGGATTTCATGCCTGGAGTTCTTCATTACTCATGAAGGAAACTGCTTATGGGGCTTCAAAGATTTAGAGATCATTTTCTTTTTTTTGCAAGGGCCAGTCTCTAAGGGCCAGGTTCTGATAGTTTTACTCACATATCACTCCACAAGGAGCCCTGTTGACTCTGGGGACTCAGATTTCACTTCAGTGGGACTTCTTGATGAGAAGATGTCATTCCTCAGGACTGGGGCCTAACACTTATAAGCCAAAAATTAGACTAAGTCCAATATTCCAGCCTCAGCTGGGAGGACACCCCCTCGAAGATGAAGAATAAATGGAATACAAATGTTATTTGGATGCTACGTATTCACAAATCCACTACATTGGCTGATTTGTTTAGTCAGAGACATGCTTAATGCCAATTTGGTTTTTGTTGTTTTGTGCGTAAATTCTCTCACTTCCTAATTCAGAGTGCTGGTACCGTCTCCTCGGTGCATTAAAAATAACTATTTCCTAAGGTAGCAGGGTTGCTGTTTGCTGAGCACCTCCTCATGGCCAGAGGCTGCTCCATTAGCCCCCTCTTGCAGGCCCTTTAAAGATTCCACTCAATCTTTCACTTGGTTAACCACATCCCCGCCTAGGACCGTCTTAAGAAAAGAAATAATTCAAACAATCCTTAAGTTCCTAAAATAAAGTCCATAACTATAACACACCAGTTAATAATTTGCCTTGATTCCTCTGCCACACTCAGAGCTCTTCCTTTGTCCCAATCCACTCCACCCAAAGCCACCAGTGTCAGCCCTTTCTGGTAGGAGCCCTGGCCCTGGCTTCTTTCTCTTGTCAACCACACCCTGCAGCTTCCTGTTGCTCTTTATAAGGAATCCCCATATTCAACCCAGATGGGTCTCTTTAGTAATCAGGATTGGCTAGCCTCAGACCCTCCAGCTTTTAAGAGGTGAGCCACCGTGTTACACCTAGTAATTTCCATGTAACCAATAACTTTAGCTGACACCAGGATGTACTATGACCACCAGTGGGACAAAAATCTGCTACGAATGGGAAGAAAGGTGTGCACAAGACTATCTTTATATTAAAATTTCCACAGTTTGGGAACCTCTGGCTTAGGTAATGGCAAATTTTCTAAAACATGTCTTCTGAGTGTAGGGTCCATTCCCGGGGGCATAGGGTCATGTCTGCTGAGACTCTCTCTTTTCCCAAGTGTATACCTGAGATGCACAGCTATGACTCTGCTCAAGTTGAAAGTAGAACTACCTCTGAAAAAGGGAGGCCACGCCAGCTATCATCTCCAACACCATCTGTTGGCTCACCTATATAACTGCTGCCATGTTCCTACATTTTACCAGAACATGAAAACTTGACAAGGCAGCTTTGCTAATAGCAACAAAGTTCTAGGAAATAGTTGATGCAACCATATTTTTCCTGAGGCCAAAGCAAGGTTTCAAAGGCGGTACCTCAGTTATCAAGAACCAAGTGTGTAAAACAATGATTTGTACATATTCATCCACTAAATGAAGGGTTGTACTGCAGGAATTACATCTAGGCCTCACTCCTAACTCACTCATTCACAAAATGAATACGTTTGAAACAAATGTACCGATTAGTGATTGGTTTGGCAGCAGATAACTCAAGTAGTTCCATTATACCAGCACTGCAACCTGAACATTTCATCATGGAATTACAATTAACACATTTCACTGTCTCCACATTGTTACTTTAAATTTCTTTTCCAGACACTATTACCCTGTGGAAATGTTCATTTACCATCAAGTTCAAAGATGGTTAACACTAGCTGATCTTCCATTAAAATTATCATCTGTCTTTTGCATTTCATATCAGCCCCTAAATCTCTAAAATCCTTCATTAAAGATAGAAGAGCATTAGTATTTATCCCAAGATGATGTCATGCTCAAGCCTCCTTCATGGCTAAAGACACTATCTCATAGTTGCTACAAGAGGTAGACCCTCCTTTTAGCATCTACAAGAAAAGTCATGGGGTCAGTGGGAAGAGTGAATTTTCAGTTGAGTTTCAGAAATGTCTATCCACCTTTGAGTGGTTATACCTTAATGTCTGTGGGTCTACGTAATGTAGGTTGACACTTACGTAACAGTATTGTTTACAGTAGAATCAAGTATCAGTGTTATCTTGTTGTGAATATCAGACACAAAATAAGGATATCCGTAAGAACACACCATTAGAGCGCTCTCTCTTTCAGCCAGTGAGGCAACTCATTTGCTCAGAGGAGTGACTATGGCTGAATTTTCTTAGATTTAGACACCGTGTGTGTTCAAGTGGATTAACAGAACTAAAGATAATGTGAAACCCAGTATTCTGTGTATATTGGAGATGAGAATTGAAGTGAGGTTAATAAAGAAGCCACGATGCAATTTATGGTAGATCTCTTTTTCTACCTCTTTTCTTTGCAAATGCAAATATACTTGAGGGCCAATTTAACTATCAGAAAACCCTGGTGGGGCTCAACCTTATCTTAAATAAACAAATTAACCAGGTTTAAGAGTGTTATATATTTAAATGACTCGCTGCAATGTCCTCTTCCTTTTTTTCCTCTGCTCAGCATCTCCTGGTGACACCAAGGCTGCATCTAGCGGCAGATGCCATAGCATAGTGGATGACAAAAACTGCTTCTTGTTGTTGCAGCTGCTGAATATTGAGGATATCACCACTCACCTTTCTCCATATGCCACCATCACTCCACCTGGGGGTAACCTGGAGGTTTGCTGCCAGCTTTCTCACACACTATCTACTATCAGGACAGCTCCTTGTAAGTACCTGGATAGGAAGCATTTATATTTTGGTTCCCTCTTAGAAACATAGGGCAGGAAGGAACCCCGAAAGGTCATCTAATCCATCCCTCCATATGGAGACAGGATTAAGCATACCTAGACCAAACCCAACAGGTTTTTATTTAACCTGTTCTTAAAAACCACCAATGACAGGGATTCCAAAACCTGTTCCAGTGCTTAACTATCCTTACAGTTAGACAATTTTTTCCTAATACCTAATCTGAGTCTTCCTTGTTGCAAACTAAGCCCATTACTTCTTGTCCTATCCTCAGTGGATATGGTAAACAATTGATCACCATCCTCTTTAGAAGAAACTTTTACGTAAATTGAAGAATGTCATGTCCCCCTTCTCAAGAGTAAACATTTTCTAGTCTTTCAACCTTTCCTCATAGATCAGATTCTCTAAACCTTGTTGCTCTTCTTTAAGCTCTGTCCAATTTGAGACGGGGAAGGCAGACACTGATGGCTTATCTCTCACTGCAAGAGGTCACTGATGCTGATGATACTGTCTCCACTTCCTGAAAGGAGAAATGGTGGTGATGGGAAATTGCTTAATGAGGAAATGTGATGAAATGAATGGGGCTGAGACTGAGACCATCTGTCCTGATACTTGTAGGCAATTATAGCTGCTCTAATGACCAGTGACGATGCAGAAGAAAGGAAGGGTTTTTATTCTAGTGGATCCATCGCAGAATCCTAGGATTGAATCACATCTGTTGGCAAGAGTGTAGGAGGGGTGATAGCTGAAAGAAGGGATATTGAAAGAATTCCTTTCTTCATTCTGGTTGCTTGATCTCCTTTGATTTACATCATCTGCTGGAAAAAAAATACCCAGAATATTGTACCATCTGCTAAGCTGCTCCTTCTACAGCCAGATCTAACCCTGACATCATCTGGAAGGTGTCACTACTTCTAGGAAGAGAAAATAGTAAATTTCAATAGATGGACCTTTTTAAATGGGCTATATAAAATATTTAAGGGACACAATAAAACTAAAAACTGATTTTCTATTTAACTTAGCCAGCCAAGGAATAAATGTAAACATACATTTATATTAATTTGTTAATTAGTTGATTTATAGGCACAATGTCCATAGTAGCTGCAGAATATCCACACTTTAGAAAGCAATGGCCTCTTTTCCCTTGGTCAGAGTACATTTTGCTTGCCTAAATCTCACTGATCAGAAAAACCATCAGCTGCTTGGGCCTCCATGCAGTGGTTTATGCAGCATCAGAGACTTCTAAGATTGACTGTTTGGGTTCTGCTACATAGAGCCAAACTAGTGACAATAGTAAAATGCAACCTAAATTAAATAGCAAAGAAAATCAATATTGATTAGCCAGGCTGCCATTATTTCAAGGGACTTTTCACAGACTGCAATGATGTTATTTGTGATGTTGTGTTATTTTTATTTAACCTTTTCTCAGTCTCAAGGCTCCTTGTGCAATTATCAGACACATAGATAAATACCATTTGCTGGGGAACAGTCAACATGGTTTTTGTAAAGGGAAATCATGCCTCACCAATCTACTAGAATTCTTTGAGAGGGTTAACAAACATACGAACAAGGGTGATCCAGGGGATATAATGTACTTAGATTTTCAGAAAGCCTTTGATAGGGTCCCTTACCAAAGACTCATAAGCAAAGTAAGTGGTCATGGGATAGAACGAAGGTCCTCTCATGGAACATTCACTGATTAAAAGATAGGAAATAAAGGATAGAAATGAATGGTCATTTTTCAGAATGGAGAGAGGTAAATAGTGGTGTCCCCCAGAAGTCTGTACTAGGAACAGTGCTGTCCAACATATTCATAAATGATCTGGAAAAAAGGAGTACACAGTGAGGTGGCAAAATTTGCCGATGATACAAAACTACTCAAGATAGCTAAGTCCAGAGCAGACTCTGAAGAGTTACAAAAGGATCTCACAAAACTGGGTGACTGGGCCACAAAATGGCAGATGAAATTCAATGTTGAGAAATGCAAAGTAGTGCACATTGGAAAACATAATCCCAATTATTTTCTCTGAAAACATCCTCTCAGTGTGAAGCAGCAGTCAAAAAAGCTAACAGAATGTTGGGAATCATTAAGGGATAGATAATAAGATAGAAAATATCATACTGCCGCTTTACAAATCCATGGTATGCCCACATCTTGAATACTCCATGCAGATCTGGTTGCTCCATCTCAAAAAAGAAATATTGGAATTGGAAAAGGTACAGAAAAGGACAACAACGATTAGGGGTATGGAAAAGCTTCCATGTGAGGATTAATAAGACTGGGAGTTCTCAGCCTGGAAAAGAGATGACTAAGGGGTGACATGATTGAGGTCTATAAAATCATGATTGGTATGGAGAAAGTAAAAAAGCAAGTGTTATTTACTCTTTCTCATAACACAAAAACTATTCACCAAATGAAATTAATTGGCAGCAGGTTTAAAACAAACAAAAGGAAGTATTTATTCACACAACGCACAGTCAACCTGTGGAACTCCTTGCCAGAGGATGTTGTGAAAACTATAACAGAGTTAAAAAAAGACCTAGATAAGTTAATGGAGGATAGGTCCATCAATGGCTACTAGCCAGGATAGGCAAAAATTGCTGTTTACCAGAGGCTAGGAACGGCTGATGGGATGGATCACTTGGTGATTACTGTTCTATTCATTCTCTCTGACGTACCTGGCATTGGCCACTGTCGGAAGACAGGATACTGAGCTAGATGGACCATTGGTCTGACACAATATGGTCGTTCTTATGTTCTTTTCTGGTCTCCATATATTAAATGCCCAATGGTCTTTCCAAAAAGGCTTTTCAGTACTTTTGCTTGGATCTACCAGTTTGAATTTGTTAAGAAATTTTGTCTATAGTGTATATAAAGCAAGTAAGGTGTGTGTGTGGTTTTTTTTGGGGGGGAGGATTGGGGGGGGGTGGGGCTTGGGTGGCATTAAGAGAATTATGACAGTTTACATTGTATCAGATATTAGATCAACAACAATCCAACCCCTCATAACCTCAGTAAAAACTAGTATTAAAGTCATTGGAGATACAAAGATAAAATCAGGCTCTCCTAAATTTTGGTGGAATGGGAATAGGGAAGAGTAAGAAACTCTCAGCCTATAACTAATTACATCATTTCATAGTCTTTATAACTGTATTTGTTAGGTGGGAGGCCTGTAGCCCAACTAATGGTCCTTCAAATCTAAGACCAGCTTCCTCAACCAAGAAGAAATGGTCTTCATTACAAAGCCACTGGTGCAAGATGAAGCATTAGCAGACATATATTAAGCTAGCAAGTAGCTAGGTCATCCAAAGCAAACGTTTAATATCAGTTGGGCAAAAAGCCCTTGTTGGGTGTGAAACATTCATTCCAGATCATAAAATTACTTTACAAACATTAATATGCAGTGATATAAGTTTGCCTCAATAATAGCTTCAGGGAAAGGATGACTGATACTTTCCCTCTCAGAACAAGAAGCTGGAGGGAAAAGCAACCTTTCCAGTGGATCTTTGGCAGCAGTGTCAGCAATTCCAACAAGTTTGTTATCAATCATATTGTTGGCAACACAGAGAAGGCCTCTCCCAGGGGCCCACAAGTTTCTCTGTTAAATAGTCAGTGGAGTATAGCCAATAAGTATTCACATTCAATAGGGCTATAGCTAAGGTTTTCTGATCAGCCAATTAAACGAATAATTAGGAAGTCTTTTTAATCATTGTCTATTGTTAACTGTTCTTCACAGGGCACTCTGAAGCTTCACAACAGCTGGTCACTCCATAACCTCTTCTGAAGTGTCTGCTCCCTCTCTTACAATAGGAAAATCTCAACACTTGGTTTATACCACTGGGGCCACTGCAGGAGAATTTTCATGCTGTTACTTCTGACACTACCCCTATAAACAAGCAAACCTTCCCTAGGGAGGGGTTCTAACTTCTAGAGGGGTCATGAGAATGACCCAGTGACCTCCCTTCAAAGCACCCTTCTCCCAAGACCTTGTAGGAACAAGTCTGAGATCTCTCTGAAGGGAGCAGACAGAGCCCTTGCTCTACCTACAGTTCTCATGAGGACGAGACTGTAATCTTCGGGGAATGTGCTTGAATCCCTTCCCTTCCCCTGGGCTTCAAGAAGATGAACCTGTGATCTCTCTCCAGGGAGCATTTAGTCTTTCATTTTTTGCTTTCAACAATTGTAACTGGTGCTACAAAGCCTTAGTCTTTCGTTACAACTTCTTGGAAACATACAAATATATTTACAATTTGCCCAATGAGAGAAAACGGTGCAGTATAATCACCGAAAAAAAGAGAGGTTACTTACTGTTACTGACAGTGCCTCGAGATGTGTGGTCCCTATCTGAATTCCAGACCTGGGTGTGCATGTGTGCCATGCACTGGAGCCAAAACAGTTTTGAAGTTGTTTCTGTCAACCTGCATGCACACTGTGTGTTGTCCACTTGGTGCATCTGAGGTCTTACGGGACCGCGCAGATCGAAGCACCCTCAGTTTCCTCTTACTGGGAGGCATCAAGCACAAACCAAAGAGATGCGGGGGGAGGGGAGGATTAGAATCCAGATAGGGACCACACATCTCAAAGAACCATCAGTTAGAGTAAGTAATCCTTATTTTTCTTCTTCAAGTGCTGGTTCCTATGTGGATTCCACACACGGATGATGTAGCGAACAGTAACCAGCATGGAGGTGGGTGGAAAGGCTCAGCAGATGGGTGAGTTAGTAAGACTGAGTGGCCGACTGCTGCATCAGTTGCTGCTGAATTGGCTATGGCGTAATGAGCAGTGAAGAGGTGCATAGAGGGCCATGTTGTTTCTTTCCAAATGTTCTGCCATGAGATGTCTGTGAGGAGGGCAGACTTGGTGGCCTGTGCTTTTGTAGAAGGGATGGTGATGCCCAGTAGCAGAATGACTCGGGAAAGGGAGTATCACTCCATGATGCAGCAGACAACCCATTTGGAGAGGTGCCGGGAAGAGAGGGTGTGGCCGCGGCAGTGTTCTGTTATTGTGAGGAAGACTCTGGGTGATCCTCAGAAAATGTGGGTGCATTAGAGATAAAAGGCCAGTGCACGACAACCATTGAGGGAGTGTAGTGTGCATTCCCTGTTGGAGATATGTGGCTTAGGGTAAAAGGATAGGAAATGAATGACCTGGTTGAGGTGGAATGATGAGGCCACTTTGGGGAGACACTTGGGGATAGGGAGACCTTGTCTCCATGCAACACTGTAAAAGGTGGATCTGCCAGCATGGCTTTCAGTTCACCAACTTGTCGGGCCAAAGTGACGGTCACTAAAAAGATCACCTTCATAGATAGGTAGGTGAGCGAGCAAGTGTCCAGGGGATCAAAGGACAGTTTAGTGAGGGCTGAGAGGATGAGATTAAGGTCCCAAGGGAAGGAGGGTAGGCTTCCTGATTGAAGAGAAAGTGTTAAAGAGGTTACAGAGGAAACGAATAATGGTGGGATGGTTGAAGGCAGAGAAGCCATCTAAAGGCAGGAGGAAGGCACTGATCACCACCAGATATACTCAAATGGAGGAGTGGGCATGGCCTGAGTGGTGAAGGTTAAGTAGATAGTTGAGAATGGTTGGTATGGACACAGTGTTTATGGAGTGATGGTTGTTGGAGACCCACTTTGTGAAGCCTTTCCATTTATCTTGGTAGCAAGCCCTGGTTGCGAGGCATCGACTGTGTGTGAGTACATTTTGTACCTGTGTGCAGCATGCACTGTCTATCTGCGAGCCCCATCCAAATATAGGCTGTGAGATATAGAGGGTGCTGGCTGGGGTGGCAGATTTGTCCCTGTTGCTGTGTGAGGAGGTTCAGGAGAGGAAGAAGGCAGATCAGAGAATATGTTGAGAGATGAAGATCTGTGAACTAATATTGGTGGGGTCAGAAGGAAGCTATGAGCATGAGGATTGCCCAGTTCTGTCTCATTTTCCAGAGTACTTGTGGGAGAAGTGGGATGGTGTAACACAGCCCCAGTGTCCATAGGAGGAGAAAAGCATCCCCTTGTTAGCCCGGCCCAAGGGCACCTCGGAGCAGAAGAGGGGGAGCTTGTGGTTGGTGGCTGTCACTAATAGGTCCCCACTGAAGGAAGATGGAGTGGGGTCAGGGATCTCCCACTTGTGACTGCAATGGAAGGAATGGCTGAGAGTGTCCACCAGGTCTTTGTCTGTGCCCAGTAAGTGGACTGCATGCAGAGTGATGTTGTGATGTAGACACCAGTTCCACAGACTTCCAGAGCAGCTCAACACCAGTTCCACAGCCTTCCACAGCCGTTCCACAGACTTCTGTAGAATGTCTAGTTAAGTTGGGTCCACACAGCTGCTCTGGGGGAAGAGGGGATAGCAGAGGGTTAGGAGGGGAAGGCGTGGAACTCTATAAAATATCCCCAGTGTATGATGTCCAATACCCATCGATCGGTGGCAATCTTCCTTCAATTGTGAGCAAAGATGGCCCATGAACACTATCGGGGAAGCTGGGAGAGGGTTGGGGTGGGATTCATAATTCTCTGAGGAGGAATCACAAGGGCTGTCTTGAGGGAGGTAGAACCTGGAAGATATAGTTGGTAGAGGTGGAGGCAGCAGAGAATCTGGGTTTTTGAGAGCATTGGTGGTGGCGGGGTTCTTCCTGTTGATATGGAGGGTAGAGTTGGGTGGGGTATAAGGGTCAGAAGGACAGGTTTTGGTAGCGGGCAAAGGGTGGAGTATAGTCCCAATGACTGAAGTGTGGCTCAAGAGTCTGAGTGAATGTAGATTCTCGTCGGTCTTATTACTGAACAATTTGTGGATGTTGAAGGGGGGGTCATCCAAGGTAGACTTCTTTGGGGAAGCCAGATATATGAGGAAGCCAGGAGTCCCTTCGAAGCACCACTCCCGAGGCAAGAGAGCATGCCCCTGTGTATGTGGTATCTGCTGCCACTTGGAGGGGGACCTTGGTTATTAGCTTGCTCTTCCCAATGAGGGTCTTGAATTCTGATTGTTTGTCCTCTGATAGGGAGGCTTGGAATTCTGCCAGTTTAGAGTATGATCTAAAGTCATACTTCACTTGCATGGCTTGCTAGCTGGCAATTCAGAATTGCAAGCCAGCCGAAGAGTAGACCTTGAGCCCAATCAAGTTGAGTTTCATGGCTGCTCAATATAGGGGAGTGGTCCTGGGGTGGTGTTGTCTGGCTTACTGGATTACCGCTTGCACCACTAGTGAGTTCAGTAGTGGGTGCATGAAGAGAAAGTCTGTGCCTTTAGCCAAAACAAAGTCTCTCTGCCAGCCTAGGTATTGGGATGCATGATGCTGGAGTATGCCCAATTGCTGTGCTGGTTGGAGGATTACCTTGTGGACTGGTAATGCAACAAGTGAAGGTTGTAAGATGTCCAGGAACAAGTCTTGGGGGTCTGACATTCTCTGTCAGGAGATTGAGGGCCACTGTCATCCATCGTAGGAGGTCTTGATATTGATCGTGGATGGCTGGTGCAGAAAGTGACAGGGAGATGAGCACGTCATCCAGAGATGATAATGCCCGAGTCAGAATCGGTAGTCCCAGTGGTTCTGGGGATACCAATGGTGCCGGGGGCATAACAGAGCCATGTGGTTCATTATAAACTGAGCGGCTGTATACCTTGATAGAGGTCAGTGCTGGGGTGGAGGTGGTTGTACTCCATCATCATCATTTGGGTCCCAACCATAACAATATGGTCGTTGGTCCCTTTGTATCGGAGGGCCATGCAGGTATCTAAATTACTGCTCCGTTGCAGTGCATACGATGGTGTGGGCTATATGAATGCGCTGTTGAGGAGGCCAGACCTAGTTCCGATGACCAATCCAAATCTGATTGTTGTTCTGGAAAAAAAGGCATGGTCAAAGCATTTGGAAGTAGCGGTGCAGGTATGTTTTATAGTTCTCCGGTTTATCCCTTAGATGGGTGATATAGCAGCTGCGGCTCATCTGCCAGAGATGGAGATGCATGATGCCAGACAATCCATGCTCCTGTGAGGAGCCTGAGTGACAAGAGCAATTCTGCTGTGGGTATCGGGGTGATAGGCAACCCATTGAGCATTATACAGGGAATATGCACATTATCGGACGTAATAAGTAAGACGGACTGGTGGAATGGATGGGGCCAGGGGTGCACCGGTGGCTGAGGTAGTAGATGGTGCCTGCTTGTTGAGATGTTTGGTCTTGCATTCAGCTTTGGATCCTTTTGGCAAAGATGTCACTGTGTCTGTGTGCGACTTCTCACCGGCTGCACTTAGAGGTGGTTCTCTTGGGGACCCACCCTTGTGCCTAAGACTGGGCTTCTTGTGTGCACGCTGGGCTTTGGACGGCACCATTGGTACTACTGGTGTCTCCCTAGTGGGGGACGCACTCACCGCCGGTACAGTTGGGCATTCCAGTGGGTCCATCGATGCCACCTCCAGGTGCCTGCTCCATGAGATGTTTATGTAGCTTGAGTTCTCTTGCCTCACAAGTTCATGTTGGGAAGGAAAGGCAAATGGAGCACCGAGTGACCACCTAAGACTCCCCAAGACAGTAGAGATAGTGTTGATGGTATCGCTTACTGAAAACGACTGCGGTTGGGTAACATAGAAACGTAGAAACATAGAAACATAGGTCTGAAGGGACCAATATGATCATCTAGTCTGACCTCCTGCACAAGGCAGGGCACAAAACCCTACCCATACACATTTATAAGGTCAATGGTAATTGGGACAAATTGCAACATGGATTTACTAAAGGTAGATCGTGCCAACACAACCTGATCTCCTTCTTTGAAAAGGTGATGGATTACTTAGACAAAGGCAATGCGGTAGATCTAATTTACCTCGATTTCAGTAAGGCGTTTGACACGGTTCCGCATGGGGAACTGTTAGTTAAATTGGAAAAGATGGGGATGAATGTGAAAATTGTAAGGTGGATAAGGAACTGGTTAAAGGGGAGACTACAGCGGGTCGTGCTGAAGGGTGAACTGTCAGGCTGGAAGGAGGTTACTAGCGGAGTCCCTCAAGGATCGGTTCTTGGACCAACCTTATTTAACCTTTTTATAACTGACCTTGGCACAAAGAGCGGGAATGTGTTAATAAAATTTGCGGATGACACAAAGCTGGGGGGTATTGCTAACACGGAGAAGGACCGGGATACTATTCAGGAAGATCTCGATCACCTTGTAACGCTTGTCAGGCCATAATCCCCTGGAATGGGTAGGGCGCCCCCGAGAGAACTGACTGATTGTTGACTAACTACGATTTTCTATTAACTATTACAACTATTGACAACTATTAAAACTAATAAAACTACTATTAAACCTTTTTTTTCCACTGCACAGCTCTAAAGGTGAATAGGAGGAGTGTTCCAAATCTGGCCATATGGCCATAAGAGGGAACTGAGGGGGCGTTGACCTGCAAGGTCCCATAAAATCTCAGATGCATCATGTAGATGACACACGATGCACACGTGGGTCAACTGAAACTACTTCAAAATAGTTCTGGCTCCAGTTCATACACATCCACGTATGGCATCCACATAGGGACCAGCACTCGAATAAGAACTTAAGTGTATTCAGAATAAATAACCTACCAAAAGAGATTGTCCACAACAGACCTCTGACAATCGACTCCACTGTAGAATCATAGAAATTGACATTCAAAGTCACATGCCCAAGTATTCAGAGAAACCAAAATTTTAACTTCACAAGTATGAGCAATCATACGAATTATGGACCAGAAATAATGCCATGTCACTTCTCTGATCAATCACAAAAAACCACCACAGTTCAAATATCAGGCGTCATTAAAGCAAATACTCACAACCAGCTGTCTGTAATCAAGCCAAAGAGTTAAAAACTGCAAAAAGCTTTATTGAGTAATTTCACATAAAGAATGAATGTGAGGAAATCACAATTTGATTCTGTAAAAGGGCACCAAATTCATTGTTGTTATTAATGATGTTTATTACAGTAGAGCCTGAGAGCCAACCAAGAATGGGTCCTCATTGTGCTAGGCACTGTACAAAAACAGAGTAGTAGATAGTTCATGCTCTGAATAGCTTACAATCTAATTAGACAAGACAAACACTGGGTGGAGGAAGGGGTAAACACACAACCCAAGTGAATCATATGATGGCAGCAAAGAGCATGTTAGAGACAGTCCGGTTTGACCAATGTACATGGCAGAGGGACACTATTGGCACATGATGGCATATATCACGTTAATAGATGTGCAGGTGAATGAAGATAGCTAGGAGTACTAGTAGCTTAGGGCCTGAGGAGAGAGTCTACATAGCCTGATTACCCTGCTGTAAGATTGTCAATGCCCTAGATGATGGGATGTCCAGGATTCCCAGGTTTGTGGATTTTGGCTGAGTTGGAATCTCACTTTTACTATAAACTCAGCCAGGTGCAGACTCTGAGACAGCATGGTCTTCTCAACAGTTAATCACATCAGGAGTGACCTATTGCTGTCTCCCTGTCAGCTGTCTCCAAGTTTACCAAGCTCAGTGGAGTCTCCTTCCTCTCTGTGGGGTTGGCCTCTGAAGTGTCTCTATCTGTCAGTTCTGTGATGAATTTTGCAGGCTCTCAGGCTGTTGTGGCTGTACACCAATCATGATATACTGTCCATTGCCATGAGATGGAACATCAGTTACCAGAGAGCCAACACTGAACCTCAGACTTCTTGCTCAAGGGAACATGGTATCTGCATTAATTTCTGGGTGTGACCTCGAAGAATTATGTAACCCCTGTTCCTGCACACTATTCACCATGGGCAACCTGCTCACAGCCCCCATGGATCACCTACCTGGAACAACTTGCAGGCTTGGGGCCACAGACAGCAAAATCTTATTCAAGAGACAGTATGAATTACAGATCAAAGAGCAGAAAATATAGTATAATCCTTGGGGCATCAGTCCACCATTCTTGGTCCTTCATGGGAAAATTCCCTGGTAATAGTTAGGTTCATCATTGTTTTTTTCTCCTCAACTAGAAACGATGGCAATGATTTTCTAAATGAACATGTACAACTAGGTTCCTAAGCCCACATTTCGGCACTAGGGAAGTGGACTGACTTTCAAAACTGCTTAATACCAACATTTCATTGAAGTTCTCTTAGATTTGCAAGATTTACAAGTATTGAAAACTGTGCAGGTGTTTCAATGCCACACAATATCACTGACCCGCTCCTACATTTTGACTATTGATTTTAAATCTTGTTGTTAAGTAGACACCACTGAAAATTGTATGTAGACATCCACGCAGTTTAGGGCCGCATAAAATACTTCCATGCTATTTTGAGGCATCTAAAAACATTTCTTTAGAAATCGGATCCCATAGCTATGCCTACTTACACTAGCTTAGGGGGTCAGGTCTAGTGTATTTTCTGAATCTTCAAAACAAGTTGAACCTAACTTTTTTTAAGTGTCACTCGAACTTTTAGACCATAGATATCTTTGGTGTTAGTTGGCAGAGCAAATTACTTTAGTGGGATTTGTGTCACTTATGGAGGATTGGATTTAGTCCTATATGTCGTCGTTTCTCTTTAGCCAATAGTACATTCTCTGATGGTGTGGAAACATGGCTGAGGGCCTGTTCCTAGCCTCAGTGAAGACCACTAGCTTAGAATATGGCAGCAACAAATAATATCATTAATATAATCATAATAGAAATGTTCATGCCCAGACCTCAGCAGAGGTGATTGAATTCAGTGGAGTTATGCTGATTTACACCTGTTAAGGATCTGACCTTCAGAGTCTTACAGAAATCTATAATAGTCCAAGTTCCAGGAAAATTAGTCACTCCTGCAGATGTGTGGTTTTGACAAAGCAACTTTCCCATGCACACCTAAAGAGAGAAGCACTGATGGCATAGGCATTGTTTGATGAATACCAGATTGCTAAGAAATATTTTGTATAAATGCTTGGTATGATTATTCTGACTGTAAAGTGCCCAGACCCGAGGAAGAGCCCTATGTAGCTCTAACGTTTGTCTTTCTTACCAACAGATGTTGGTCCAATAAAAGATATGACCTCATTGTCTCGCTAATAAGATGTATGGCAGGAAAGAGACAGTTTCATCCCAGAGTCTAGGATTTCAGTCAAAGATAAAACAGAAAATATATCATAGCAGCCTTTTCTCCTTTTTCCAGAAACAGCATTAAAGCGTCATTTTTGTCTCCAAAATACTGTGTCCTAAAGCAACACTATAAATTTTTCAAATAAATCAGCACATTTTAAACTCTTTCTTATTTCCCCCACTTGGATTCCATAGAGTCATGAATAAAATGAGAAAGCTGAGGCCTAGTCTACATTAGAGTTTTACTGACAAAAGTCAGCTTTTGTTGACAAAACAGTGCTAGTGTACACACTGCAGTCACCTCCCCGCCTTGTTTTCCCAACAAAATAAAACTGTCTTTACAAGAGGTGTAGAGCTAGTGACAGTGTCACTGCAGACACTGTCCCCTTAGAGACTTGGAGGGGCTGTCATATTGTCAGTTTCACTGTTCTGTTGAAGCAGTGAAATTAACAAGTGGGGGGGGCGGTCCTACACCCCAGGTCCGCAAGCCACTGGGCTCCCAGCTGCAGGTCACGGGAGGCTGCTCCCAGGCTAGTAGCGCGAGCCGGAGCCAGAGCCTGGAATTCGGAAAACTGCGGGCAGCTGCCACCCAGCTGTGAGCCTGGGGAACAGGGCAGCCGCCCCTGGCTCTTAGCTGACAGCTGGCGAGCTGGTGGCTGCTGCCCGGCTTGCAGGCGCAGGAGGCTGCAGCTGGTTTTGAGCCCGGGGAGCAGGGGCTCCCAGCTAGGATACGTTAGGCTGTGAGCTGGGGTGTGGATGGCTGCCGCTCAACTCCCAGCTGGGACCGGGTGGGACGGAGCCCCGCTGCAAGCCCCAGATGCTGGCAAGCTGTGGGTGGCTGCTGCCTAACTGCAATTCGGGGCACAAAAGGCTCCAGCCCCAACCCGAAAGTGGGCTGCTACAGCCCACTCCCAGCTCAGAGCCAGTACGGGCAAGACATGGGGAGAAGCCGCCGTGCAGCTGCCCAACTCCTGGCTGGGAGCAGGAGTGGGGGTGGGGAGAAGACGCACTCCATCGACCCAAGGAGAGCCGTGTGGACTTGAGCCACCACTATAATTACAGCGGCAGCTGAAAGTCAACTTAAATATTTCGACTTATTTTTTTAGTGTAGACAAGGCCTGAGAAGTCTTTCCATCTTAAACGTAAGCCGAAATTATATCTATTTTCTAAAAAAAATGATGAAAATGCCATTCAGACAATGGAAGAAAACATGGACTCCAGTTCTTCACAAATAATAGCATCCCCTGTAAAGAACACTGGAATCCTCATGCAGCTTACTGATGCTAAAGACTGATACTGAATACATACATATAAATTATGCCACCTCTACAAGACTTCTAAGGATTGCTCCATTTGTGTGCTATACTAAAAGTATTTGATAAGAGGTAAAAATCCATATCATATTATATGCAGTGTGATTTAGTGCTACTGGAAGTTGGACACTGACCTTAAAGAGCTAGCCTCACAACTGAATTTTATAACAGGCTTGCCCTGCATTTTAACAATCTATGTGCAGAATGAAAAAATGGAAAGATGGAAATATCTGGCAGAATAAATCCCTACCAGCCAGTATCAGTTACAATGTACATATTTTAGAAGACGTGATGAAAGTTAAATATTGGTACCTGTTTTCTGAAATGACAGTTATCCCATTTGAGACAGAGTATATATATTTTGTCTTGTAGCTTCACATCAGTTCTGAGTGAGGATGAAGGACAGAGATTTCCTCCTTCGTGCCTCTTTCTGGGCACTCATTGGCTCTGCAGCTTCCTCGCCCTTCTGGTCTGTTCTGGCCTTTGCCTCCTTGGGCTCCCGCACACTCTACAAGAGAACGTGGACGTTTTCTACATCCTGGTCTGGTACCCCTTCTGCCCCTAGTCATCTTCATACAGCAAAGACACTGGCTCTGACTTTCTGAAGCTTTTAGATTTTGGCTTCCTTTCTTTGCACAACTCCAGTAGCTGATCTTTCTTGAGTTGTCTACCTCTATACTCGCTTCCCAACAAAGGACAGTGTTTTTGTTGCTTTTGCCTTCTATATACAGGTTTTACTGCTGTACAGCCAGAATTTCTGGGAGATCACCCAGGCCAATAATGGGTTTTGTCACTGCCTGTTGTATAACTTGTGTCTTAATGTTATGTTGCTATTCTCAGGTCCGCCGACAGGGGGGAACAAGTGGGCAATTGCCCAGGGGCCCAGGAGATTTAAAAAGGCCCAGGAACCCCATCCGCTTTCACCACAGGCACTTTTCCCTACACCCCAGGAAGCCTTGGCATCGGGGACCCACTGCAGAGCTCCCCAGTTCACATGGGGCGGTATCTGCAGTGAAGGCAGCTGGACACACTTTGGAAGCCCTAGCTGTGCAGAAAGAGTGTGCCCCACTGGGCACCAGCACCACTGCATGTACATGGTGTGGACCACGTGCTTAGCGCACCAAGCAGCCGCTGCATGCGGTCAAACTCCGCACCCATGGGGCACCACTGGGCTAGGCTCCAGCCTGCCCAGCACAACGCGCAGCGGCTCCCGCCCTTGTGTACATGTCCTTCCCGCACAGTGCCAGCTGCGCTCGGTGCCAAGACACAGCTACCTTTGGTGGGTGAAAGGCAGAAGTGCAGCACTTCTCAGTCGGAAACAATTTTGGAGTGAAGATTAGCAAAATAGCCCAGAACAGCACAATTCACCACTGCTAAAATAACCTCCAAATTGTTGGTTAAAAATAGCCCAGTTGGGCTACAAATTAGCATGTTTGGGCAGTAATAGTTTACCAGACCACTGCTGCAACCTCATGGACCGACTGTGGCAGTCTGGCACAGTGTCAGCAACAGCAGCTTGAGTGAGTGAGTGAAGTTTTAACTGTGGAGTGTGGCATTTCGCCTCAGTCCTTGTTGTTCCTTATGGAGTACAAACATAAGTCTGGAGCAGAGAAACAGAGAGAAAAACAAGACAAAGAAGCCCAACTTGAAAAAGTAGGAAGGGTAGTCGTGCTTTGATTGTGGGGTTAGGCCTAAAGAAGATCAGGCAGACCTGCCAGTAGTGAGCCTAATAGTTCAGAGCAAGCCTGTGATGAAAAAGCCAGTGATATTTCTGTTAACTGTGTGATTTAAGTACAAGAACAGTCCAAACTAGTGTTCTTGCACAGAAAGAAATACTTGATACAAATAAGACTAAAAAAACAAGCACCACTGAAAGTAATATTGCACTCCAAGAGAATGAAGGATGTGGATTTGATACTGGATTTCTATCAAATACTGTGCTTTCTGCAACTCTGATCAAAACTGTTGTTCGAAAAGCACGACCTAAGCATCCAGGCACATTTCCCAGTGACAGAAAAAGTTTCCGAATTCTGTATTAAAATCAACCAAAAAACAAAACCAGACAGGTTTCTGACAGGGATTGGTTTGGGTGGTGTGAAAGTACAGAATTGCTCTTTTGTTTCCCTTGTAGATTATTCAGTTCAGAGGCCTTTTCTTGCAAATCAGTTTTGGCAAGTGACAACGGCTGGAAAAAGGAATTGTCATGGCACAAATTGTATGATAAATTGTCTGCTCATGAAGTCAGTGATCATCACAAGCCATGTGATTTGAAATGGCACAATTTAGAGAGAAGACTTGCCCAAGGAACTGATATAAATTCACAGCTAGATGAAGAAATAGAAGCGAAAATAAAGTACTGAAGGGATTTGCTTAACTGAATTCTGTCAAGTATTTTGTTCCTGGGTGGGAGAGTACTTGCTTTCAGGGGAACTTCCAACACAACTGGAGACTTCCATAACAGTACTTTTCTTTGAATTGTTGAATTGCTTGCCAAATATGATCCAGTTCTTCGGGACCATGTAACTAAAAGTGAGGCAATCTCAAGACAATGGAAAATTACTTCAAGCTTGTTATCTTTCTGTAGACAGTCAGAATCAGTTTATCCAGGCATGCAGCACAAAAGTAGCTCAAGAAATATTATCGGAAAGTGGACAATCTAAATATTTTGCTGTGCTTGTCAATGGTACCCCTGATTCGTCTCACACAGAGCAAACGACTATCATCCTTAAATACGTTTTGCACAACAATACAGGTTTTGCTATCAAAGAAGAATTTCTGGAGTTTGTTGACTGCAACAAAAAAACTGGACAAAATATTTCTAACTTCATTATAACTGCACTGGATAAACAATATCCCATTGCAAGACCGCAGGGGCAAGGGGTACAACAACGGTTTGAATATGGCTGGCAAATACTGGAATTAATCCTCTCCCCAAATTTTCTAAATGTGGAGCTCACAGTTTAAATGTGCGTAGCTCAAATGCAGCTGTGATGATGT
The DNA here is from genome assembly GCA_007922155.1 of Mesoclemmys tuberculata. Lineage (NCBI taxonomy): Eukaryota > Metazoa > Chordata > Testudines > Chelidae > Mesoclemmys > Mesoclemmys tuberculata. Next base: position 20,459,039 of record ML675618.1, on the reverse strand, counting down.
ACTCACATTTTTGGGGATCAAACAATCTACAATATATTTGCTCACAGACCTCGACTGCAAACAAAGATTGGATATTCATTGCATAATCTGTCCCAACTAGATGGTCAGCTTGCGGTGAAAGTGTTAAAACATTTACCAATATTAAAACATGCATGTACAAGTGCGAGGCACTAAATCTGTCTTCTGAGTGCAAAACAGAGCAAAAGGAAATTCAGTGCAACATACAGTCATTTAAATGTACTTTGATGGCAACACTATGGCTCATAATATTAGTTGCCTTAGATCAACACAATAAGATTCTTTAATCAAGAGAGGAAACTCTTGGAAGTACAAAACATTGATAACTTGATTGAGGAGCTTAAAGAGTTACATGGTAAGTGGGAAACTCTTCTATCAGAAGCCAAGTGGGCAGCCGAAGCCATGTCAACAGACCTGCCAACCGAAACTGAGATCCCTGAAAACTGCACAAAAAAAGAGAAAGCTGTTTCACAATGAAACACCAGAAGCCCAACTTGGAAAAAAGAATGATGAGAGAAATTTTAAAGTGACTGTTCACCTTCCTCTGCAGTGTGGGGCCCAGGTCTCTTACTGGTGGATTCTCTGTAACTTGAAGTCTTTAATCGTTATTTGAAGACTTCAATTACTTAGTCTTAGGTGAGGGTTCTATTACAGGACTGTGTGGGTAAATTCTGTGGCCTGTGTTGTGCAGGTCAAACTAGATTATCATAATGGTCCCTTCTGACCTTATAGTCTCTGAGTCTGTTTTTTACAAGCTTGTTGACTGTGTAATGGGGAGGCTAATACAGCGGTTTGTCATGGTCAGAGATAGCAATAATTAGTTCAGCTTTTTGAGGTTATATTTGGAATTCATTGATACTCAAATTGAAAACTCATGTTCTGCTTTCTGCAGAGAATATGACAATGATGTATCCAGGGACATCGATGAGGTGAAACACATGAAAGCAATTTATACGGCAAAGTTTAGAAGTGCACCTCTCAAGCCACTAGATCTGTTAAATAAAATTCATGAGCTAAGTTGGAATGTCTTTTTCCTAAAGTCACTAGCTCTGCAGATGTTCTGCACCATACCTGTCACTGAAGCCAAAAGATCTTTTAGCAAAAGGAAACAAATCAAAAGCTTACAAGGATCAACAATCGGACAAGAAAGACTGAATGGTCTTGCTCTTCTTGCTATTGAGCATGATCTTGCCAGGTCATTGAACTTTGAAGATATAATTGATGATTTTGCTGCAAAAATATCCCAAAAGGTTGCATTTTAGGACTCCTTCCGCGTTCAGTTATTATGTATTTTTCTAACAATACTTTTAAAATACTTGTTTTATTATTGTATATTTTAACTTTGTTGTTTATATTCAGTTATATCTTGTATATCAGTTTTTTCCTTTTCTTTAGATTACACATGAATCATAATTAGGTGTTTAATTAGCCCACTTCATACTTCAGGTGTTTTCTTACTTTGTGTTTATTTAAATGTTTTATATATTAATTAATTTCATGCCATAATGTATTTATTAAATTTCAATATATAATTCACAACAACAAATTTTCTATTTTATATTTAATACTTGTGCTGTAACTGGAAAAAAACTGGGGGGGAGGAAGGTAACTACAACAAGCAACACCACAATTTATGCATAATGTGTTCTAAAGTGTGATTAATAGGATAAAAAGTAGCGTTGGAAACTTAAGCCATCCCTTTTTAGGGGACCCATTGACTGTTGTGACCTGGGGCCCAGAACTGTTGTCAGCAGGCCTGGATATTCTTCATGGCTCTGTCCCCAGTAACCAGCCTACCAGAGCAAGGTCCCATTCTAGCTTCCACTAGCTTAGTTACTTCTTACAGGGTTATTGCAAAATCGCTTCTGGTCCCGAATCCCTCCAAATCTGTCTCCCAGAGTTTTTAACTACCAGACACTCAGACTTTTCCCCTCTGGTTTATCACCCAAAAAGACATGAAACCTGCCTCCATTTAGCAGTTTCACGTTGGCGCACACACTCCGTATAGTTTGCACACTAGAGACATGCCTGAGGCAAAAATAAACAAAACGTTTATTTAATAGAAACAAATAGATTCAAAAATGAAATAATGAGAAGCAAGCACATACAAGTTACACAGAACAGACATACAATCTGAGGTTTTACATTTCTATATTAGCTAAATTCCCTTTGTTAATACAAGTTATCTATTACCTCTGAACAGTTTCCCAGCATGCCCTCTGTCCTAGACAGGATCCAGTGCTTCACGGAAAGCACCCTGCTTAGATGCTGGCCTTCTGTTTCTGGATAGCCTTCACTTCAAATCCATCCCTTTTAACAGGGTTTATAGGGCTTTCTTCCTTTTTCCCAGACTATGGTGATTCATGATTACACAGGGTGGGGTTTCCCAAACTGGGGTGTTCTTTCCAGTTTCAAGTTGTTTCAGTGTTTTCTCATTAACTTTAATGGTCAACCACTGTCTGTTCCTGCCTGGACAATGGTAGGTGCTCAAGAGCTGGGTTTGTGTAAAAACCTGCCCTGGGAGGTGCCCTACCTGCCTGACTGCCTCACTATACTTTTGTGAGGTGATGTGGCAGTTGCACTACAGTTACAATTACATTTTCCACACATATATACATGCATACAGTCATAACCATAACCTGGATACATGTCTCCCAATGACCATCAAGTTCAGGACATTACAAGCTTCCATAAAAGACCTTTCTTGGCAAATTTTATATACACAATAACATTGTCTACAAGCAGTTGATTTAATTGCTTATTTTGGCGGGTTTGGACTCTCCTGTTCTCCCCTTAGGGTGTCTGGACCTTGATCGTGACAACACCCTTTTCCACACCTGCATCACATTGCTGACTCAATCAATCTGTGATCTACCAAAGGCTCTAGATTCTTTTTAGCAGCACTACTGCCTCCACACTTATTCCCCAGGTTGCATTTGTACATCTGATATTTTTTCTTCCTACGTATAGTACTTCGCACTTGTCTTTAGTGAATTTCATTGTGCTGATTTCAGACCAACTCACCAATTTGTCAGGGTCATCTTGAATTCATTCCTGTCTTCCTACTTGTCTGCTTGGAGCCTGCTATTAAGCTAAATCAATATATTAATATAGTAAACATCCACAAACAGGTGCAATGGTGGGCACTCATACCTGGCGCATCTCTGGCAGCCTGTGGAGGAACGCTGGTTTCCACTAGTGTGCTTTCAATATGTTCAGTGAGGCTGGTATAGAGATATATATATTGAACTGCGTCCCTTCAGGAGTCTACTTCATTCATTCCAAAGGAGAACATGCTGCACAAATAAGCCTCCACACCAGCATTCTAGCTGGCAGAGGAAGAAGGCAGAGTAAACCTCAGTCCATCATCCCCCTTCCATCCAAGCTCCTTACCAGCAAGGCCCTCTTGACCCAGGACACTCTTCTGGAGTCCAGGCTGTGACAGACATTGCAAATATCTGTTTTTCCTCCTACCCTTTATTTGTCTGGTCTGTTTAGGCTGTAAGCCCTTTGGAGCAGGGACTGTTTCTTACCAAGTGTTTTTACAGCATCAAACACAACAACAGTGTTGGCAACTCTCATGATATTAGGTATTTTTCTTAAAGTTCCATTCATAATTGTGTGAGAATAGTTTTTCATATTTATTTATTAATAATTTAGTTTTTAGACCTCTTGGTTGTAAAGAAAAGCTTGAAATCCTGACCTGTAAAGGCCCCAAACCCAAGAGGTTACAAAAAAGAAATACTTTTTTTTTTTTAAATGTCATGATTTTTTTTAAAAGTCTGATCCATGGATTTTGAACAGTTGGCTTGTCAATAGAAGAAAGGGGCCCTGATCTTGGTTGAGGCTTCTGGGCACTACCATAATACAATTTCAAGTGCAGTATTGCATTTGTGCCTTTCCATGGTAGTTCTGTGTGATTATTACAACAGGATTGCACATACTTTTGAGGATTTTATCATCACGTTTTGTTTCACACAGCAACATGTCATACAATACAGTCAACTAAAAACCCTTCTATGCCAATAACAATTTAAAGTCATTATATGAATACCAAGGAAAACAGAGTGAAAGTTCTCAAACAATGCCATATTCCCGAAACTAAAGGGTATATAGAAATCCACATTTTTCTGATAAAATGTCAGAAACTCATCCTCAGCACAGGAAATAATTAATCTTTTTAAAAAAGAAGAGGGAAAACAGATCAGATAAGGAGGGGCAGATGTTTTGAAAAGCAAAACTCCTCTCTTGTAGTCCTGAGGATCTTCCATTTTCCCACTGTTTTATCCATACACATCATACCGCTATTTTTCTAACCACAGGCTGGAAAGTTTACTGGAACAAGTCAACAATCACTCAGACAACCAGAAAAAACTGATCTTGATCAAAGAAAGGCACGGTCTCTTTCAAGGACTAGGCATGCCAGTATTTCTGCCCTTTAGCCTATAGCTACCCTACGAGTGAGATATTGGTTGAGCAAATTCTACAGAAATTTGCCACGAGATCTCAGTGGACCCAGGGGCAAAGACTATGTTAAAGAATTCTGTGCAATCTTCCTTCTGAAAGTGTTTATTATTCCACAATTTGTCTATTTCATACAAACAGCTATCAGATACACCACGACTGTCATTTGTCTAAATTACAATTATTTAGATCTCAACCAACAACTGCGCTTACTCTCTTTCTAACAAAGTTATGAACTGGTGACTTTGGGAGCTGTTGTTCTATTAAATAGAATGAAGATTCTAGAGAATTTTAAGGCACTGAGGGTTATTTTAAATAAGGCTTAAATAACTTATAAGACTGAATTCATTTCCAAGCAATTCCTATCAAGGAATGTAGATCAGAATGACCCAGAGCTTTGTTGGTTGTAAATAAATTAAGAATATTTTCACATGTGGATGCTGCAAACTGTTTGAATTCTACCTGAAAAGGATATGTAGAAGGCTTGCCTGGAACAGCATTATGCATATTTAAGAATCAAGAGACCCAGCAAATGGAAAGCCAATTCCCTCCCACACTTTACTTAAACAATCAGTTACACATTTGATTGTTAACAATAAGGGCACTGACACATTTTTATTCCTCTGAAAATAAAGAGGTCAACCAATATTACCCTATAGAATTGTTAAAACAAAACAGCAACAGATGTCAAGAAAAAACTGAATAATGATTTATTGATTAAATCTAACTTTTGCATTATTTAGCTTAACTATTTTTTAAAGAGCAAAATATGGATTTAATGGCATTGAGAGATGTTACTAGAACATGAACATGAACATACCAGTACCACTTGTCCCATTCAACAACTTAGCTTGATTTCTGTTACATTGACATTTGATACATATAGCCAGCGTTGTCCTGTCAAAACATGTTATACACCATAATCAGCATTCTCGTAGATGCCTAACATTTTTGTGTGCATTCAAAAAGCTACAGTATCAAATTAATTCTGGTTAGTAATGCATGCTAGTTTACGGCCTGACATAGCAAGATCTATCTGGCTGTCTTGCCAGTGAGCCTGCAGAAGTCGAAAACTTTGGATTCTTCTCTCAAATATAACTACCATAGAAGCATTTTTGGCTGAACTGGCCTACAGCCACATTATGCCCTTGACCCATGCTCATAATTCTCCTGAATATTGATGGAAATTATGGACATAGATTTGCAGTACAATATGGTCAGATGACTGTAATTTTTTAGTATGTTTAAAAACTCCAGCATATTACTCAGAGTATGAATGACTCTCCTCTTATCCTGTTGTAAACCCAAGAAGTAAATCCATGGAAGTCAATGGAATTGCACCATTGTAAAACAGGGTTAGGTGAGATTAGATTCAGCCTAATAACAGGGCCAGAATGTGAGAACCTTATATTAAATATCACCATATCAGGTGTCATCCTACTGACTTTAATGCGAGTAATCACGGAATAAGGTGCTGCTCATCAAGAGAAACGGTGTCAGAATCCACCCAAGCAGCAAAATATTTCATTTTGGAACTTCATGATAATGAGTGTTACTAGGAGTCAGATGCCACACCTATGTAGATGGGCAAATTAAAACCAAACGCAGCAGAAATGAACCATTTCTGCTCTGCAGATGCCCCAATCCTCAAAGACCCCCATGAAGGGATGCTGCAACCCTTTGCATGCCACAGAGTAGAGTTCTGTAGCAGCTGCTCTCTTTTTTGAACCTTGGTATATGTGGGCATCTAGGGGAGTGGTGGCTGGCAGGACATACCCACAATCTCTCCTTTTCTCGTACAACAAACCCTGTTGCATGAACGCTACCACGGGTTGGGAATGAAAATTGTTTCCTTCAGCCTTACTGGTATTGGACTGGTTGCTGGCATAGGGCAAAGCCCTTCCATTCAGCCTTTGTTCTGGGGCAAAGGGTTTGACCATAATTAACTTACTTATGGACAGAGGGGAATTTTTTTATTTAAATCAGATATTTGCTGTAAGAGCTGTTTGAAATAAGATTAAAAGTTTGAGTTTGTCTTAATTTACTTGCTTCATTCACTGGGAGAAGAAATATCTACCATATAATGTGACAGTCATCTTCTACAGGATTTTAAAAATCACAACTTTCTTTTCTTTTCAATGTTTTTCATGATTTGCCGCTCTTCAGTCTCTGCTCTTAATTGCTGGGGAAATGTCCTTTAAGATGGAAAATAGGCTTAGACTGCTTTGAACTTAAATTGTAGGTATCTCTACCAAAAACTAAAGACCTGATGCACAAAAGAACTTGTTAACTTTTTAAGCATCTGAACAGTGCTACATGCTTAAGTGCTTTGCTTGATCAGGACCTAACTTATGAACACAGAAAATGGATCTCTTTCCCTAAATACTTCTCAGCATCAGCAGGGGCATTCGAAATTACAAGTGATATTTTTCTACCCATGAGAACTGAAATGGCAACTTCACAAAGCTTCATTTAAACAGAATTCCTGATGTAAATTTTTAAATACACTAATTTAAAACTGTAAAATAAAAAAGTATATTTAATGAATTTGCTGTATGCCTGCAGGTGGAGATTTGCTTTGAACAGTATTAAGGCACGATAAATGCAAATAATGTATACATTTCACCATGTGTTTTGCTGTAGATAACTTTCTACAACATAGTATTTACTGATGACAAATCTTTCAATCAAGTATCTCCTCTAGTTTTTTAATTTTTTTTTCTTTGATTACCTGGATAAAAAGAGAATGTATATCAAATTATTTAAATATTTGTGCAGTGCAAAAAATATGCAAAATTGCAAACATTTTCTTCTAAAATACAGTCGATTGATATTGATTTTTCAGTATTTGGATCTCAGCAAAGAAAACTGCAATTTTTACATTCATTTCTAGATAGCATACCTATATTAAATTTTAATTAACAATTAATATTTATAACAATATGTTAACTTATCTCTATAAAAATGTATTTTTGGCTGGTTCAGATGTTGTTTCTGCCAATTTACAAAACAGCTTTAAAAAGATGGAGTATATAAAAATTACTGCATTACAAAATGGTGTATTATATTATCAAGATTGCCATAAGACAAGCTCATTATTTTGAACTGACACTAAACAAATAGATTTTACATGCTTTCCAAATAGGAAAATAGAGAAACCAGGTTTTTTTTAATAACTTCTAAAATTGCACCTCAGAATGGGTAGGTGTCCTGCACCTGTGGTTTAAAAATCAGAGTCTCCACAATGTAACTTCCAAATAAAATCTAGGCCTGCCTAATTCGTTTAGCAATGGAAATTTATTTAGATGAAAATGAAAACTGTATTGCACTGAAAAAAAGAAGGAGGGAGATGAAACATTTTTCTTAAGATTAAATATGATTGTTGTCTAGTGCAAAAAGCTGTCCCCTAAACATTGTCAGTCATCCGATTTAGATGGTTTCAGGTTTACATTTTATAGAAAGCAATCATGTCTATGCGTGATCACAGTGCAGTTTCAGAAATGATTAATCCTGAGGAAACATCTACTGAAGAATCTGTGACAACTTGACCATTCTGAATAACTTCTGGGTAATTTTTACTGACGTACACCTAGAAAAAGAAAATATCCATACATGATTAATTTTCCCCACCATTATTAAGCATCTTTTAGTTTCAAAAGACATAGTTCTCCAGATTAATGCAACGTAAGTACAAAAATAAATTTCCTTAAAGAAACTGAACAGGAACTTTAGTTTAATGGGATTCAAGAAATAGCTCCTTATTCATTGAGGAATTAGTAAAATTACTCTCTGATCTTGCTCACTGATCAGAATGAAGTATAACTGAATCCTCATATGACCTGCAGATTCACTCAAGTTCTGATCATTCAGATCAATAGATATATTTTATCACTGTACATTAAACAGATAAGCAAAATTATTTCACAGACTCAAAACATGGAGATAAATTAAAAACAGGGTGACAAAGAAGCTGTGAAATCTAGCGTCTGCACAAGGGTTTCTCATTTTCACACATAAAATGAACACAATGGATTTGGATGTTAATATCAGGTTGTAATCCTTATATTTTACAAACTATGATTGACAACCATTGAAACCTCACAGTATATGTATGAAATATCCCAGCGTTTAATTTGTGCTGCAGAGCAGTTATAGGGTCTATAGAAATGTGATCTCTGGATAGTGTACCACAATAATGAAAGGAGAAGCAAAAGCCTTAACAATGCCTCAACCAAGCAACTTCTCTAAAATATAAGATGATACCAAATAATAGGACAGTTCTTTGCCAAGCCTTTGAGTTCTTGAATTCTACCAATTTCTAGCTGAACTAGAAAAGATACAGGTTTCCTGATAAATGTATAATCAGGACATAAAGGAAATGAAATGCTGTCAAGTTTCACTGTTCCACAATCATCAGTTTTTAGTAGCTGTATCATATCTATGTTTCTTGACAGATGCGCATAACAAAATGAAATAATGTCAAGACTTGTGTGCTCTTATCTGAAAATGTGTTTGGGTGAAAAAGGGCTTCAAATGTAATTTTTTTTCCAAAGAAGAATGTGAAAAGTTTTGTTTGAGTCTTTAAAAAACAGAAAATATAGTATCTTTCTGAAGCTGACGTGTCACAAGTTAGGTCTCATATTCACACTGTCCTGAATGGATTCTGAAACATTTCTCCTATTTATATTTGGGGGCACTGTCAACAAAGTTAGGTTGGCCTGATAATCATGTTCCTTTCAGATATGAATAAATGTATAAGACACATGATATACAAAGAAATAGTTATATTATACAAAACCTCCTGTATGCATGAATGTTTCCCTTTGTGTATACACACTAGTGCAGTGTATTTTTACAATTTCAAAGAGCATTAAGGTAATGATTTGAATCGACTGGAAGGACTGGAAGTCAGGCGCTCGCCAGTAACCAGCCACAATAGGGTGACAGAGAAAAAATAATCTGATTCCTAGCTGCATCTACATATTGGAAGTTGGAGGTGGTGCATTTCCATTTTTTTTATTGACTTAAGACATAATTTTAACATACTTTTACTGCACCTTTTGAAAGTGAATTTTCTTAAGGAAAGGTAATAGAAAATCTCAGCACATTACTGGGGATATAATGAAATGGCAGTAGCTTTTCAAACATTTCACTGCAAATGTATGGGAATCCTTCCCTTCGACCGGAGACTACAAGATGCTGAGCACCCACAGTTCAAGTGTTGAAAGTGTATAGGGCTTCACATAAGGCAGGTCTTATGACAGGGTTCTTCCACGAACATGAATAGGACCATCACAGCATTAAAAGTTCTAAAAAGTAATGACTGTGAATGCACAATAGCTGCTATTTTAATCTATATCTATTTGTCAGCAAAAATCTTACTGTTAGCAATACATCCAAAGGCTGTTAATGCAGCAAAGGCCCATGCCTGCTGCCACTGAAGTCAGCAGCAAAGCTTCCCTTGACATCAGGATTGGAGTCCAAATGGTAAATGTTGCTTATTTGAATAAATCATTGTTGAGCATGCAGATGTGGGGCAAAATAAGCTAAACTCAGAGCACATTACTCTGTCTGATAATTACTTCTCATTTTCTTATGGTTATCTCCCAGCAGTTCTTTTTAAATTGAACATAGATAGTAACTATGTTCACTTAGGGCTCCATCTTGCCGAGAGGTTTGTAGGTTGTAGGAAGGTGCAGGGACCTTCCAGAGCAGCTGGGCCCCAGGAAGGGCCGCTGCCCCAAACACGGGCGGGCCAGGAGTTAAAACCCCTGCCTACCCGTCAACCCCGGAGGCAGACTGGGATAGGCCCAGCCGACTGGCCAATCCCCTCCGCGGAGGGCGGGACATCCCCTAGGGAAAAGGGGATAAAAGGCAGGGCCCGCCGGTCAGTAAGGGGCAGACGGCCAGTGGGGACAGACGTACCTTCCCGCCGGCTGCAGTACCGGCCTGAGCCTGGCCGGACCGAGACTCAGCATAGGGCCTTTCCCGACACACAGAGCTGGGAGCGACCCTACCGCCCCAGTCCCGACGACTGGATCGGGCCCCCAGACACCAGGGAATGGGCCGAGCCCCTGGACCCTCTGGGGTGGGTAGCCCCTCCCGAGGTGGACCTTGACTTAGACGAGCTACCTGCAGCAGAACCCTCGGAGACAGGACCGGACCTGGAGGAGCTGCCCGAAGCAGAAACAACCCCAGAGTCCTGTGACCTGGAGGAGCTGCCCCTCGCTGAGGAGCTCCCCGACCTGCCGCCCGTTGACCAGGAGGGCCTGCTGACTCTCCCCAGAGCCGTCTACCCTACGAACCCGGAGGCAGGAGGTACCTGGGACGAGAGGGGAGGAAGTAGCCCAGGGGCAGCTTGGTTGTGGCTGCGGCCACAGGCCTGCGACCGCTGGCGTGTTGCGGGAGGACCCCACCAGCACAGTGGCAACGTCTCCGCCACTGTTAGGGCCCTGGGCTGGGACGCAGTGGAGCGTCCCCCTCCCCCTTCCCCTTTGTCCCTGGCGAACCTCACGAACCCTCCTCCACCCCTACCATAGACTCCTCGCTTGCCTGCCCGCCCTGCCAGAGGGCCGGGGCAATAGACTGTTGTGCTTAACTAATTCCCCGCTTATCTTAGGAAGGTGCAGGGACCTTCCAGAGTGGCTGGGCCCCAGGAAGGGCCACCGCGACCAGCGGGAAGCACCCGCCAGCCTACAAGGTGGCTAATGCCGCATAGCATTCCGACTCACAGCAACACTGAGCATGTTCAGCAGGGTGCCCCTTGAGCTGCATCATACTAAGGGTTGCTGCCTTTACATCTGCACAAAAATAATAAGGAATGCTGAGTGGCTGAAATGGGCAGAGCAGGGGGAGGGAGGTGTTAGAAGCTGAGCCAAGTTTCAAAAGCCACTACTAATCTTGAATGCCTGTATCTTTGGACACCTAACCTGAAATACTGAAGACGGGCACTTTCAGAAAATTAGACTCCTTTAAGTTGTCTCAAGATGGCCAGTCAAAATTAGAGATACATCAAAGATACGAAATCTTGGCCCTGATGCTTAACTGTGCATTCTATGCATTTCAATGAGATGTGTAGCTGCCTTATTGCTCCATAAAACTAACTGTACCTCATCCAGAAACTTTCGCTGGTGCATGCTCTGCTGAAGGATTCAAGCAAGGTCAATGCAAAATTCAGAAATACCTATCAGTCAACAAAGCCACATTCCGAACCATTTTGGTCAGGCAAGCCACTGTCAAGTAAGTATACACTTTGAAAGACATTACAATCAGATGATTACCATTATTTAAGATGCAGCTGGTTTGGTGTATACCACCACCTTAGGAACCACTGTAGGAACATATGAGACCACTGACAAGACATTGTAACACATATATCACAACACAAAGAGGAGCCACTAGGATCAGCTCTTCTAACAAATCCTGTGTTACTGTGTAGACATAGGTGCTGGAACTATGAGTGGTCCCACACTCCCTGGCTTAAAGTGGTTTCCATTATATACAAGGTTTACAGTTTAGTTCAATGGCTCTCAGCACCCCCACTACACAAATTGTTCCAGCACTTGTGTGTGTAAGAAGCACAGAGACCACTAATAAAGGAATCCCCAACTTAAGCTTCTACTGTGATTAGATACTTCTTTAGCTAAGCAGCAGAGGTCGCGTGGTAGATCTAAAGATTCTAGAACTGCCAAATCACTATGTAGGAATCCATACAATTCCACATGATGAAATTTGGTTTTTCAGTTTGCTTTTTTTTAAATCTAGGAAGTCACATACATAAAAATTATCTTAAAGTAAGGTTAAGATTGCAAAGTCAAGCAATAAGAAATTAGGAAATATCTCAATAAAGTTACCTGTGCAATCTTAATTCATCCCCATGGACACAGGCATTATAGTACACTTTTTAAGTACATGATCACATATTGTTTGTTCCACCGGTTCCCTGCCTCATTCAGTACAAAAGATGGGCCTGTTCTGAGAACAAAGCAGATCTGTGGAATGAAGGAGGCTGCTGTCCCTAGGACTTCTGCCTTGTTTGTTACAGAAGCTGGAAGGTGTATAGTGGATGAGGCAGATATTGCAAAAAAAGGGGACAGTCTCATGGTTAAGACAGTTGACTACCACTCTGGAGTATGGGATTCTATCCCTGACTCTGCCACAGAGATCCCATGTGATGCTGAGCAAGCAACATAAACCAAACTTGTCGCAGGCGGTCACTATCTGTATGTTCCTCACTTCCCAGGTGCCCAATTTGAGAGAACTGGACTCTGATTTGTAGCGTGTGAAGCATTTACAGCTGCAACAGAAATCAGTGGGAGCTGTGTTCAGAACAAAAGTACTATAAAGTATTAAATTCTCTACAAAATCAGGCATTAGGCTTATCAAATCGGGCACTTCAAATTAGTGGACACTTGATCTTAATTGTCTCTGTGTCTCAGCTTCCTATCTCTAAAATAGGGATAACACCACCACCTCATCTCACAAGGGTATTGTGAAAATAAATCAGTTGCTGTTTGTGAAGCATTCAGACACTATAGTGTTGAGCGTCATTGAAAAGCTCATGAGGAAATTAATAACTCTTCATCCAGAGCTGGTTTGAATAGTGTGCAATAAATAAGGCCTGGGGCCATACACTGAACAATGAAGACAAAGCAAAATACTGAATAGCCACTCGTTCAATGAACACCATTCATCTTGTGCACTGAGTAAGAAAAAAATAATATGTGATCATATAAATAATAGCTGTGTCACAAAAGGGGCTGAATTAAGATTGCACGGGCAACCTTAATTTTGGCATTTGCTAACATCTGAGTGCTTGCTCTCACAACCTTAACATTCTTTCAGGGTGTTTTTTGTCGGTAGTGTAAGTATGCAACAAATACTATACACACTATATTATTTATACACGCATATATGCACAGACACATATAGATGCAAACAATCCCAGGCATAATCTTTCAACTCAGGATATATCATTTTGAGCTCTGGATGTATAGTACTTTAAATTCATAAAGCACTGAAATTAAGGGTTTAGAACTGAAAAGCTGACAGACCCTTAATTATAGGAGTATATAGGGCCTGCTGTAATACTGAATATGCTAATGTGCAAAATAAGACTACAGAGACAAACTTAATTACAACTTCTTTTAAAACTACCTGTTTTGCTGTTTCAAACAGAGCAGCAGCTTCAGCCTTGCCCACTTGTTGCACCATCTTGTAGAACAGGCTTTCTTTTTCTTGTAGCAAAATGTATGGCTCATCATATTCTTTTAGTCTTCCTGCATCTAAAACCTGTTAATCAGCAGCAACACACTTATTAACACACAAAATTCTGAAACAACATTCATTATAATACTAAGGACGGTAAGTGAGTATTCTTTGATTTAGTGTTAAAATGAATTTTAGGGATTGAAAATTTGATATTCTAATATCCTTTAGTGGGAGCATGATATATTTTCAGTTTATAGACTACCTGTGCTATTTTATAGTGCTCTAAAGTAATTTTAACTATCTGGATCCAAACAGAGATACTTCAGAATATGGAAATCCAACACTAGTGAAGCCAACAAAGGAGAATGTCTGTTACAGTGTTCATCATATAAGGATGTTGGGAAGGTTAAGACGGAATTTCAGGACTCGATAGCTAACAGTATAAAACAAGCAACAAGTAATTTCTGAAGTATTTCAGGAATAAGTAGGTCTTTTGGACTCTTGGGGGTAAAATGAGTAATTAAAAAAGATAAGGACATTGCGGAGAAGCTAAATGATTTCTTTCATCAGTCTTCATTATGGAGTATGTTGGGAAGATACATATGCTGAATCTATTCTTTTCCTGTAATAAAGATGACGTGCTATCAGAGATAGAGGTGTCAAAAGAAGACGTGTTAGAACAAATTTATAAATTAAAAAGCAATAAGTCATTAGACCAACAGTATACACTCAAGCATTTTGAAAAAAATTAAGAAAAAAGTGGGTGAGCTGTTGGGAAAAATGTGCAGTCTCTCGTTACAATCAGCCACTCTACTAAAGGACTGGAAAGTAGCAAATATTGTATATATATTTAAAAGAGACTTTAGGGGTGATCTGGGGAATTACAGACCAGTAAGATTGTGATTTACTTTGTAAATTAATCAAAATTATAATTAAAAATAGAATTATAAAACAACACTTAGTAAATCCTGATACAATAGGATCTAACCACCATGGCTTTTGCAAAGGAAAATTATGCCTCACAAATTTATCAGAATTCTTAAAATACATCAATAAACACAGTAGATAAAGGAGAACCAGTTGACAATTTATTTGGACTTTCAACAGGCTACTGAAGTAACTAAGTAGCCATAGTACGAGAGACAAAGAATGTTCATTGATCAGGAATTCACTAAGAAACAGAAAACAAAGAGTAGAAATAAATGGTCCATTTTCACCAGGGCAAAATCTTAAGAGCAGGATACCGCAAAGTTCCATACAAAGACTGATGTTCAATATATTTATTTGTCATCTGGAAAAGAGGTGAGCAGTGAGGTGGCAAAACTTGCAGATGACGCAAAATTATTCAGGTAAATCTAGACCAGAGAAGACTGTCAACAACTTCAGAGGGCCCAAACTAAGTGAACGAGCAACACTATGATAGATGAAAATCAATTCTGACAAATATAAAGTAATGAAAATTGGAGGGAACACTATTAACTACTCATATTCTCTACTGAGTTCTAAATGAACTGTATGACTAGGAAAAAGACTTAGGTGTCGTGGTGTACAAACAATAGCAAGATGACTATTCTAAGTGCAGTAGCAGTAAAGATATCAAAAAAAGATAGGATGCAGAAGGGAACTGAATGGAAAATAATATTGAAAATAATTTGGAAAACGATAAAATATGCCCTCACCTGGAATATTGTATTCAGTCCTCAAAAGGATGTAACAGAAAGAAAGAGGGTTCAGGGACAGATGATAAGAATGATTAGGGAGACAAAAATTCATATGGGAAGATGTTGAAGAAATTGGGATTATTTACTTTAAAATAGGAAGTAGGATGAAGAAGGATGCTCAAAGACCTGTCCTACCTGTCTCATAAGCAAGACAAGGGAACACTCAATGAAACTGAAGGGTGCTAAATTCAAAACGATAAGAGGAAACTGTTTGTACTATGCCCAAACTGCCTACAGAACTCTTTGTGACAAGATATCATTGAGGTCAAGAACTTAGGAGGCTTCAAGAAGGGACTGGATGTTTATACAGATAACAAGAACACAGAGAATAACAACAGTAAAAGCTTAAAAAAAAAAGTAGGAAGTGATAAAAGGTGTCATATTTCAATTGTAAATCCAGTTCTTACAGTTAGGGGTTAGGAGGAAACTGTCCCATGAAACAGGTGATCCCAGAACTGGGGAGTTTCTGTCAATGACAGAACACAGGACAAACTGGACCAATGGACTTGTCCATATGGCAGTCCCATGTAAGAATCAGGCGTTGTTGATGTCTTCGGTTGATGTGTTTTCAAAACTTGGATCTATCATTGGGAAATTCAAACTCCCGGCTCTAAGCTACTAGTTAAATTATAATGTACCAGTTATTATACATGTAAAAGTATAATATGGTACATTATATTTCAATGTATGGTAATCACGACAATATGTAGCAGTTATTACACAAACAGTTGGCAAAGAACTTTTTTTTTTAAGCAAGCTTTTTTCCCCCCCCCATTTTAGAAAGCTCCTATAACTCAAGAAAAATGCAAAGCATACACAATGAATTCCTATAGAGAACAACATATATTCAGTACTGTTATGTGTATGGATGTAGAACGTGTTAATGGAAACCTTTTGCTCAAGTTATATCACACAGCACATAAATCACTCTTACTCTATAATAAATGCTCAAAGTATGTCACCTGGGCAGGTATTAATTACACATGGAGATAGTCAAATATTCTTAGACCCATCATTATTAATTTGCATATTTAAGGATAAATTACAAATTTTCATTGCAATCTTTTATTTACTACAGTAAATCATAGTTAAATGCAGCTTTCTTAAATGTTTAAGGATAATTGATTCTATCATATATACATACCTACATAATAATTAAGATGACTTATAATTTGGCTTTTCCAGTTTGGTTCTATATGTATATACAATTTTTTTTTAAAGTAAAGCACTTTATTATGTAACCTCTCCTTATGAAATCAAAGACAAAGCATGTTCTCTAAATATAGGATGCTCTATTTCTCTCTCAAGTGAAGAATTATATAGATGAAATGAATGTAACACGCTGCTTTATACTATGATGGAATACAGATTCTGCTAAAGCTACAGAAAACTTTGTGAACATTACAGAAAACAAACCACCAACAATTAACTGGGCCATCGTATCTCCTCCAGTTGTATGTGTGGGAGGGGGGGAATTTTGCTCCATGATTTTCATTATAAATGTTAAACAGGCAAAATCAACCAAAGAAAAACAGCAATAGGGGAAGTGAGTGTATACACAAGTATCCTTAAAAATAATGTTTATGTTTTAACAATATACCAAACTATATACCTGTCTCAGGAGCACACACCTAATTTTATAGTACAAAAGAGAGAGCAAGGACAGGGAAAAGCAAAGTTTGTTACTTCTTTTAAATTGCAATGAAAAAGCTAAAGAATTCCTCTCACAACTATTCACAAGAATAGAGTACTTTGGACAGTCGGCGCATTTCAGTTGCTATCTCTATAGTCCTGCTTACTTCTGCAGATCATTTAATGAATGTAGAAAAACATAAGTCAAAGTATAAAATACATGATAAAGAAAAGTTATATTAAATTCAAAGGGTTTTTTTGGCAAAGAGAAAAAGGGGTTTAAAAGACTTTGAAGACAAAGAAAGCAAATATTATAAAAAAAGAAAATTGAACTTATGCATAGAATTGAAAGAGCCAAAATACATGAACGTGCCGTATTGCTGTTTATAAATTCCTATATCTATCCCACATTACTGAATTATGCAGGACTTTGCGAATTCAAATGCCATGCACTTATAAATACGAATTTTGAACTTAGTTCTTCTTACATGATCTGTGTTATCTGCATTACCTCATCAAGATAATGTATCACAACCCACAGATTAAGTTAAAGCACACAGCATTTGAAAGTCTTCGAACACATATTGTGTAACTGTGGCTATCCAACAGAAAAACAAAAACCATTTTTTAAAAGGTTGTATTTATTTTCTAGCTTTCGACAATGAAAGCAGCCAAACAAATAGAATCAATACTGTTATAAAACATTCTGAGAAAAACTGATTATAATGTTGGAAGTGTTCAACAAGAGAGAAGGGACCGAGTGGTGGCTTATTTCAATTATTAAGGAATGAATACTATTCCTATTCAATTCATTTTCACCATATAGCACAGGGACTACTGGACATTTAAGAGTTGACCATAAACTTTTTTATTTCCTGTTAAAAAGTAAACTAATTGAAGCAGATTTTCTCTTAAGGAATATATCTGAATTAATCTAGATTTAGAGAGAACATAATTAAACAACAAAATTATTCTAAAGTTCAAAATTCTACTAGGGAAAAAATACTTTAAACAGTGTTATCCTCAAAGGACACATCAAGCTGATCTTCAACAAAATGCTGGCAAGAGAGGAATACTTAGGAGACACTTTTAATTGCATCATAATCATAAGAAATATATTTTATCCATGACTCTAGATAATGCATATCTTTGTGGGAATTCAGCAGTTTGTGCCCCAGTTTCAATAAACTCAGATTTAAGTATCTCCAGCCTTTCCTGGTCATCATAGTTTGCGTAAAAACAGCTCAGAAACTTATACACATTTCTCATTTTGTACATCTCATCCTCCCTAGTACACAGTTGTGACCCTCTGAGGATACGACTTCAAATATAGTTCAGGAATAATTTTCAAAGGTTTTACTCTCTACATTTAATATAAATGTTCCCCATGCCCTTCTAGGGATCTGATACAATCACCCCACTGTTAAAGGCAGCTCAAATTTAGCAGTGAGTAGTGTGAAGATTTCACATATCACTCGCTGTTTCTGTACACTCCCCCCCATAGTGCTGAGTACAATAGCACCTTCAACTTTCTTTGATCTGAACAGTTGTCTTTTCTTAGTCGTAACGATTTCTTCACTGTCCAGACAGGACTGTGGTGTGACACTGCTAGGCGGCTGCTGCCCATTCGGATACTGCATACACTCTCCCCCCACTTTCTGGGAGAGAAGTAATGTTTTAGTGGTCTTGTTCTAGCATCTGGGACTGGTGGGTCTGTTTAGTCTTAAATTATAGCTCACTGGAAGCTGACCATCAATTAGCAAAGTGCTCTACCCCCAACAAATTAAGATACAAGTCACCTCCATTCTTATTAGTCTTTATGAGTAGAAGCTTAACAGTCTATCCTTTTTCTATTTGCCCATTTGGGTGCAGACACCTATAGCTAGTTATTATGGCATAACAGAAATCACACCCATGTGCAAATTGCTGGAATCCTTACACTGGTACCAAACACCTCATGTGTTGGGCAAAGATGTCTATGGGTACGAGTCATTGGGGAAGTTTGTGCATTCTTCAGTCTTTGCAACCCAAAACAACGTCTATTATATACTACTAGATTCACATAGTTTTCACTGTACAGAGTGCAAAGGTCTGGTACCACCTCCATGGGCAAGGTGGTATGTTAAGGGATTACATTCTCCCAAGGGTTTTACTTGCAGGTTCCTCACAGCAGTGCAAGCTTTAGTACCTCTTCTATTTGTTCATTTTAAGAGACAAAAACAGCAAACCTAACGCCCTGCTCTACTTCACTACAGTGCGTTCTGAAATAATTATCCATGCCCTTTCCAATCTCACTGACCGTGAAACCTCAAATATTTCACTTGTAAGAGTCAGATCATACTACTAACTACGTCATACTACAGAACTACTACAGATCATACTACTACTACTACTACTACTACTACGTACTACTACAGAACTACTAACTTCTCAAAGAATGTCCAGAAAGCCAACAACTCTGACAAACATTTTCTTCTGACCAACCAGCAATGATTGTTTTCTTCAATGTAGATAACTGGAGACCTGTCTTGATTATAACCCTTTGTCAAGCATGAAAATGGCTGGACTATGAACTTGTGGTTCAAATTACCATTGCAAATTGCCATGTTATGTTAGAAACTATCTGCTTAAGGTTTCAGTAATTGGTATATCCCTTTATGGTTTGGGTTTAACAATAATGATGGGTTTCTGCAGGTGCAAAAAAGTCATTTGTTTTTAGTCTGGTGCTGCTGCTCTGAGGGTTTTGTTGCCTCCAAAGGATCTGACTCCATTTTCCATTTCCCCCCATAATTTTATTGAGGCAAGTGCCCACAACTAACACAACTACATGCCTTTCTTTTTCTAGCGGGGCATAGTTTATTTCTGTGGAAATGAGAGAGTTGGATGCATCAAACTGTCTTCACTTCTTGCAGTAACTCAAATCCAAGTCCTCACTTGGATGCTTCCACCTCATAGACTCATAGACTCATAGGTCAGAAGGGACCAATATGATCATCTAGTCTGACCTCCTGCACAAGGCAGGCCACAAAACCCTACCCATACACATTTATAACAACCCCGAACCCATGACTGAGTTATTGAAATCCTCAAAAGTGAGATTTGAAGACCTCAAGCTGCAGGGAATAGTGCTTTAGTCCAATGTTCTTGCATTAGCAATTGTTTCATTTAGATGACAGCAGAATCTTGCTGAGCATCCTATTGAAACTTAGTCTGACTCTTTCTTTAGGAGGTCTCTTAGTGGTGCCAACTCACCTGAGAGGTATGGTTTGAACTTGGCAAGGCAAATCAACAGTTTTCTTTTCCAGCTCAGCAGGATTCTGACAGTCTCATTTTCGAGATTGCTGCCGAGTTTGCTGGGCCAGGCCTAACACCTTTAGCTGAAGGAATGTGACTGACATACTTTATTTCAGTTGTTCTGAGAATATATTTGTCCAGATATCGGGAGCATAGCACATAATTCAGCTTGATTTTCTTCAACATGAAACAAACACCAGTATATCCTCCTCAATGACTACAGTTCCACAAAGTCTTGCATAGATTTAATCCAGTCTCTTTTGAAATATTTC
The DNA here is from genome assembly GCA_007922155.1 of Mesoclemmys tuberculata. Taxonomy (NCBI): domain Eukaryota; kingdom Metazoa; phylum Chordata; order Testudines; family Chelidae; genus Mesoclemmys; species Mesoclemmys tuberculata. Next base: position 20,438,428 of record ML675618.1, on the reverse strand, counting down.
TTGAACTAAATGATACCAACTGTAAGCAGTTAAATAAGTTTCTCCTTTGTGGAATAGTTAATATGGTTAGTAAACCTGGCTAGAGAATGGTAATTCCATTTTGTGGAGAATTTCAAGGTTTCAAAATTTGGTTTTGTTCCAATTTTCAGCCCCAGTTCTACTGGCTGTTGCAGCTTCAGAACAGCCCACTTAGTGATGTATGGCAAATTCTGATGACAAAATGTTTTGTCAACATTTCTCTGACCAGTGATTTGTATTATATTTCTTTTCCAGTTTTTCCAGCCTGGCCTTTCAGACACTGGAAAACAGGGTATCCCAAGAATTGAGTTGTCACTTCAGCAAATATATACGTCTGGTAATGGTCCCATATGATTCCCTTGTTCAGGTGTCATGGAAGTAAGCATGGCCATAACTCCTCTGTGTGCAGATTCTCCTCTATGACTGTGGAATTCAGCCACCTTCTCTGTAGAATCACCTACTTTGACAATTATTTCTACATGTTCCAGTTTCAATATTTTGTTAGCTGATTGACTGAATTTGGTCTCACAGTACAACTGGGATTTTTCTTGGACTATGTTACATACCATGAGACTTACTGGAATCTAGACTTTAATCTGGTGTTCCTTGACCAATGTTTTCAAAACTGGAAACCTAACCTCCACAGAAGCTGCTGATGCTTATGACTTTTGAATAACAGGGCAATTTATTTAGGTGCCTAAATATTGATTAAGGAGCCTAATTCTAGACTTCTAGTTTTGAAAATTTTGCCCCCAGGCAATTGCTGTAACCCATTAAAAACATCTTTGTATTCTTTCAGTAAGTCATCTGTTTTGATACATGTCAATGGCACTAGAAGTGTGATGTTTCCTATTGACATTACCCAGTTGATCATTTCATGATCTAGGATCACAGAAAGATCAGATGCTTCTTGGGTTTCTGAGCTTTATTATATAAAACTGTATACATTTTACACCTTCACTGCAATTATCCCCACTTCTGGATTTCAAGCTGTGCATGCAAACTGAACAACTTCTGTTCCTAAGGATGTTTCATGCTTTCCCAGTTCATGCAGGGCTCCAGCAAAATCTATAGGCTTGGCCAGATGATCTATCTATGCCAGCTGTTACACATGCAGGACTTGTGACTCACGTAATGCTTGCAGGAATTGGTATATTCTTTAGGCACTAGCTCTCCACCAAAGAAATTATTCTAGACAGAAACTCTAAGACATTGAGAATCAACTTTAATGGCAATACGCTCAGCTTCTATAAGGAAATGTATTGCAACTAACTGCACATTTTTCTACAAGATCAAACTGCCTATACAGTCAGCTAAAAGAACTTGAAAGATTATCTATGACAACATCCAGTGATTTCCATTAATACAAAAACAAAAGACGAGCCTGTAAACCATTGTGTTAAGAGTGGTGCTAACATAGCCTTTATTCTATCTACAAGCTTCCCCTCCCCTAGTTCAAACTGGTAAACTCATTCAGAAATGCAAGATAAACATAACAATACATGGGAACCCAGGCACAAAAAATTAAAAACAACAAAAACCAGGGGGATAAGCGGAATGAAAGAGGTTCACCAGAGAGGTTGGAAAATTATTTTTATTGACAGAAAACAAAACTGTATGGATAACAGATTAAAAAAATTCAGTTGTAAATTGCATAAGTAATGAGAACTTTCAATGGTCTCTCAATATAACCTAGGAAATGCTTTCAATTGAAAAAGACAAACAACAATTCTACACATTGGACCCACCGTTTTAAAGAAAATACGCGAACATAGAACACATGCCACTCTTTGTTTCTACTTCAAGAATATCATTCCTCAATTCTCATGCTTCTAAACACTCCATGGCCTTTGTAGAATACGTGATGGTATATTTTGTTACCCCTGCTTGGTACTTACATACGGACATAAGGTCAGACTGTTGTATATAACAGCTGCTGAGAAAATAGAGTGGCTCAGACTGAGTCTAAGCATTTCCCAACAGAACAACATTGGCTATTGGCTTATGGCTGTCTGGACTCTTGAGGTTTGGCTGTGAAGTACATTACAATACTATCACATTGTCACTCTGGATATTAGTCATTTCAGGATGTAATCAAAACATGTTTTCTGCACAACAGAGGAACACTTCCCATAAGTTTGAAGTTCCGAATTACCAGAATGGTGAATTACATTTCTTTTTTACATTAGAAGATGAAGTACTGTTTGCACATAGAGTGTCCATATCAAAGAAACATTCCAATGATATGAAAGTCTCCAAGAGGGAAACATCCCTATCATTCAGAAATGTGGCAAATATTTCTCCGCACTTCAAAGATTCCTATAAGGTTTTCCTCATAGAAAAGTAGCATGACCTAGTGTTCAAAGCAGGAAAAAGCACTAGGATTCAAGTATTTTTAGTTCTGCTGTTCGCTCACTGTGACTTTGGACATGTCCCTTAATCTCTCTGTCCCTCAATTTACCCCTCTGTAACATGGGGATATTATTATTATGTTGTTGTTATTACAGCAGACGGGTTAGATGACCTGACCTAACAAGTCTTTTCCAATTCTAGTTTCAATAACTCTGAATACTTCCCTACCTTGCGGGGTTATGGAGGTTTAATTAATTAATGTTTGTACAGAGCTTTGAAATTTCCAGATGAAAGGTTCCATATAAACGCAAAATATTATTACTCATTGATGTGATTGTGTTAGAAAAGTATCATCTTACACAATACAACTCTTCTCTCAATGATTTCAAGTGTTTGAAGTTTTGATAAACATATTTATAATTAAGAAAGATATTGTGGAGATAATCTTAAGGCGTGACCTGGATTATGAAACCAGAAATATGGCTTTGGGGATAAAACTAGAATTAAAACAATTCCTAAGGCCAGCTCTCTCTCTTGTTGGGTAAAAAACATTCTGCTCTTCCTTTTTCTCTTTCAGTTAAACTTCTTTCCTTTTCCAAAATAGAACAGATTATTATAGTGGGTGTGAGTAGAAAGTTTACAGTTTCTACACTAATCCAATTTTTATATTTGCTCATGACTTTCTCAAAAATGTTGTTGATCTAAAGTTTTCCATGCTTGGACTCAGCCTAAACGTGAATATTTTTGAAAGTTTTAGCCAACTCAATCTAGCCATTTAACTATTTCAGCATTAAACAAAAACAAAAAAATGGCAACAATTTCCCCCCCATTCTAGTTAGAAATGTTGTGGTCCAGTTACTTCATTATCATTATCAAGTACTATCATTATTTATTATAGAAATTTCAAATTTGTTTTGTTTTGCAGATTGCACTTAGATCTGAGGTTTAAGACAGTTGTTTGTTTTTGTTTGCTTTAGTTAAGTGTGTTTGAAGTGTCATTTCACTCCAAACACAACCATAAAAATATCAGTTGTAGGTTTCCACATTACCAGTAACACTGTTTTTAATGTCAAATTTGCTAAGGTTGCAGGTGACTATGTTTTTGCTAACGCCAGCCCCACAAATTCACCATTGGCTCGGACAGTCAGTTTGGCATCACCATCACAATTAAAGTCCTACCGGACATATTAAGCCTTCAGGCTAACTACATGCATGCATCCCACGATCTTCAGATTATGCTCATTTTAAGCTAATGGGGTTGCACACGTTTTTGATGATGGTATAACAAGTCACCAGTTCAGCACTAGAGTCAGAATTTCTCTCGTTTCTTTTTGCATAACTGCTTTGTTTGGATTAACCCCTATTCTCAGTGCATTTACTGAATACAAGTGGTCACACCTTGAAATTTATTAGCAGATTTTCTTTTAATTTAGCTTGGTTTTAGTAGAGGTGGTCAGGAATTTTTCAACAGAACAGTTTTTCATCAGATACTGTTGATTCACTGAAATCTAAATATTTTGCAGAAATGTACCAGTTTTAATTAAATTTTAATCATGAAAGGTTTCTCAGGCTGAGGATGGAATTTCTGACCTGACGGACTCTCCATTCTGTATAGCCCACTGGTTAGAGCACTCACCCGGGGAGAGGGAGACCTAGATTAAAGTCCTTGTTCTACTGTTTTCTCACTTCCCAGCTTAGTGCCCTATCTACCAGACTAGAGAAAGAGCAAGAAGGCGAGACAAGATTAGGTGATGATCAACAAATGGTTCAGGCAGTGGTGCTATCAAGAGGGCTTTGGGATGTTTGACCACTAGGAGGCATCATGGACAGAGGATGGTTCTCATGGGATGGACTCCACCTGAGTAGGGAAATGGTTTGAAGTAAATAGGATGAAATTCAAAAATGGCAAACACAAAGTACTTCACTTAGGAAGGAACAATCAGCTGCACACAAACAAAATCGGAAATGACTGCCTAGGAAAGAGTACTGCAGAAAGGGATCTGGTGGTCATAGTGGATCACAAGGTAAATATCAGTCAACAGTGTAACAATGTTGCCAAAATAGCAAACATCTTTCTGGGATATATTAGCAGCAGTGTTGTAAGGAAGACACAAGAAGTAATTCTTCCACTCCACTCTGCTGATTAGGCCTCAGTTGGAGAATTGTGTCCAGTTCTGAATACCATATTTCTGCAAAAAAGTGGACAAATTGAAGAAAGTCTAGAGAAAAGAAACAAAACTGATTAAAGGTCTAGAAAGCATGACCTAGGAAAGAAGATTGAAAAAATTGGGTTTGTTTAGTCTGGAGAAGAGAAGACTGGAGGCAGGGTGGGGGGCGGCCTGATAACAATTTTCAAGTACATAAAAGGTTGTTGCAAGGAGGAGGGAGAAAAATTGTTCTTCTTAACCTCCAAGGATAGGACAAGCAGGAGTGGGTTTGAATTGCTACAAAGGCGGTTTAGACTGGACATTACAAAAAACTTCTTAACCACTGGAATAAACTGCCTAGGGAGGTTGTGGAATCATTGGAGATGTTTAAGAGCAGGTTAGACAAACATCTGTCAGGAATGGTCTAAATAATAATTGGTCCTGCCATAAATGCAAGAAACTGGATGAGATGCCCTCTCGAGGTCCCTTCCAGTCCGACGAGTCTATGATTCTATGTAATAGACTTCTGGGCTGCAGGTTTGATTAAAAGAGCTTTCAACTAGGAACTCATCAGAGACAGTTGAGAGATCTCCACACCTGATTCTAACATTAAGCGAGAGGAAAATCAAACAAGACAGGACCAAGCTGGATGAGCAAGCTTCTTAAACAGGTGATTAAAAGAAAGCAGAAAGCCTATGAAGAATGGAAAATGGGAGGGATCAGCAAGGAAAGCTACCTCTTGGAAGTCAGAAAGTGTAGGGGGAAAGTGAGAATTGCCAAAAGCCAAGCAAAGTTGGACCTGGCAAAGGAAATTAAAATCAGTAGTAAAAGGTTCTCTAGCCATATAAATAAAAAGAAGGAAAGAAGAAGTGGGACCACTAAACATTGAGGATGGGGTGGAGATTAAAGATAATCTGGGCATGGCCCAACACCTAAACAAATACTTTGGCTCAGTTTTTAATAAGAGTAATTAGGAATTTACAAAAAAGTAGATTGTGCCAGATCTACCTGATCTTTTTCTTTGAGAAGATAACTGATTTTTAGACACAGGAAAAGCAGTAGAGCTAGTCTACCTGGATTTCAGCAAAGTATTTTATACAGTTCCACAGGGGAAATTATTAGTTAAATTGGAAAACATGGGGATTAATATGAGAATTGAAAGTTGGATAAGGAATTGGTTAAAGGGGAGACATCATGTCATACTGAAAGCTGAACTGTCAGGCTGGAGGAAAGTCACCAGTGGTGTTCCTCAGGGATCAATCTTGGAACCAATCTTATTTTACATTTTTATTACTGACCTTGGCACAAAAAGTGGGAGTGTGCTAATAAAATTTGTGGATGACACAAATTTGGGAGGTGTTGCCAATATGGAAGGGAACCATATCATACAAAAAGAACTGGATGACCTTGAAAACTGGAGTAACAAATGGGATGAAATTTATTAATATAAAGTGCAAGATCATGTACTGAGGGGCAAACAACAAGAATTTTTGCTATAAACTAAGGATTTACCAGTTAGAAGCAACAGAGGAGGAGAAAGACCTGGGTGAATTGGTTGATCACAGGATGACCATGAGCTGACAATGTGACAAGGCTATGAAAAAGACTAATGCAGTCAGGATGCATCAGGTATTTCCAGTAGACAGGGAAGTGTTAGTATCATTACACAAAGCACTTGTAAAACCTCATCTGGAATACTGTAGGCAGTTCTGGTCTCCAATGTTCAAGAAAGATGAATTTAAATTGGAACAGGTGCAGCAAAGGGCGAGTAGGATGATCTAAGGAATGAAAAACCTCCCCTATCAGAGGAGACTCAAAGGGCTTGGCTTGTTTAGCCTAACAAAACAAAGACTGAGGGGAGATATGACTGCTCTCTTTAAATATATGAGAAGGATAAATACCAGGGAGTGGGAGGAGTTATTTAAGTGAAATACCAATATTGACACAAGAACAAATGGACATAAACTGGCCATTAACAAGGTTAGGCTTGAAATTAGATGAAGGTTTCTAACAGTCAGAGGAGTGAAGTTCTGGAATGGCATTCCAAGGGGACCAGGGGGGCCAGAAAACCTAACTAGCTTCAAGACTGAGCTTGTTAAGTTTATGGAGGAGATGGTATGATGAGAATTCCTACAATGGTATATACTCAATCTGAGACTGCTAGTAGAAAATAACCAGTGGCCAGTGATGGGACAGTAGATGGGAAGGGCTTTGAGTTCCTACAGAGAATTCTTTCCTGGCGTCTGGCTGGTGGGTCTTGCTGAAATGCTTAAGGTTCAACCCTGCCATATTTGGGGTTGGGAAGAGATTTTCCTGGGGTCAGATTGGAGACATCCTGCAGGTTTTTGCCTTCCTTTGAAGCATGGGCCATTTATAGGTTTAAACTAGTGTAAATTTGTATTCTCTGTAACTTGAAGTCTGTAAATCATGATTTAAGGACATCAGTAACTCAGCAGAGTTTACAAGTCTATTACAGGAGAGGGTGGGTAAGGTTCTAGGTTTGCAGTGTGCAGAAGATCAGAGTAGATGATCATGATAGTCCTTTCTGGCATCTATGAGTTTATGAGACTATTGGGTATTCTCGGTGGCTCTCTTTCTGTGTCCTTTGTCATAGCTGTTCCACTTTGTGTAACTGAAGAAGGCATTTGAACCTAGGTCTCCCACATCCCAGAGCAGTGCCCTAAGCAGAGGGATATAAAGTCAGTCTCTCTCCCTCTCTGGACCAATGAATATTGATTTAATCCAAAATGGAACCCCATTGGGTTATTCTGTGGAGGGGGTTTCACGAGGCAAGAAAATAGTTTCCTGCCTAGCTCTAGTTATTGTCTTGATGAGATTTATAAAACAAGTCAAGCTTGAAGAAAGTCTGTTTTGCAGGTCTAAAGTTAAGTTTGAAGTCTTCACTTGAATCCTGAAAAGGTTCTGAAAGCCTATAATTTGAGACAGCATAAATTTGGGATGGCCTAGGATTGAATGCAGTTTTCTTTCAGGAAGCCTCAGTTAAAGAGCAGAAAAACTAAAAAAGCGGAGAAAATTACAAGTCCTGGAAGATAAATAACTCATTTCAGTTTTTGCAATTTGTATCATGTTATTGTTAGGATTAGGGTCCTTCAACGCCTCCTCTTTGGGGTGTTGACAGAGTTGTATGCTTATTCTGGATCTGGTCCCTCAAGTAGGAGCAAACAATAGCACTCTAAAGAGGCTGGATTCTCAGTCCTCCAGCCAAGTACCTTTGCATGCTTACCCCTTTCAGGGCCCCAGGGAACAAACAACTTAGAAGCAGCAACATAAGCGAAGGAAAAGGATTGCAGTCCAGCTCCAAGTCCGCTGGTTCACCAACAGTGGAAGAAATAGGATACAACCTCCTTTACCTCAGGCAACTTGGGCCTTCTTTTCAGCAAGGATGTAGGCTCTGCTCTGTGCCAGACCTCTCCCTCAAAGCTAGGCGTCTGACCATTCAGTTCCCGTCCCAGAGCTCCTCAAACTCCTCCTCCATTTTTGACATGACTCGCAAATGTGGACCACTCCAGTCCAGAGAATCTCCTTAACGCCTCCTGCCTGGTTCAAGCTTTTTATACACCTCATCACAATTACACATTTGTATTTCAGAAATAATATATTGTGATATTGAGAGCCCATATTTAAAAATATAAGCACAAAGGGAACACAGTTAAGGTTAATTATTTAGCCTTAACTGTTTAAATTCTCTGACTTTTGATTAATTGGTTTATTAATCTTAATAATTCATTAAGGCTATTTGCATGCTTGAAATATATTTATTTAGGGCTGCTAGAAGTGCTACTTCCACAAGTAAGAACAGTCCTGTTAAAAATACTGAACACTGTTTTGGTTTTCTTTTGTTTTTACATTTCCAAGATCCTTCCAGCCTCTTTAATAGGCCATTTCCATAAGGTATATGCATCTGTAAATGCAAATTTTTTTGGGGGGGGGAATGGGAGGGTATTGTTTCATTGAAAAGTATCTTTTTCATAGACATTGCCATTTAGCCTCTGATTGTCAGAAGCTGGGAATGGATTACTCAATGATTGCCTGTTCTCTCCCTCTGAAGAACCTGGCATTGGCCACTGTTGGAAGACAGGATACTGAGCTAGATGTGCTATTGATCCGACTCAGTGCAGCCATTCTAATGTTCTTATTTTCAATTGTATACAACGCTTCCAATCTTTTTGGAGACAGAGCCAATAGTTTCATGTTGGTGTCTTTCTTGCTGCTAGTGTAGTGAGAAAAGATTAAAGGAGGCTCCCTCATAGCTACTGGAGACCAGCAGTTAGTGGCTCCAAGTCAGGAAAAGCTCTGTGACTTGAAGAAAAGACGTTTTTTTTAAATGTCTCACAATAGGTATTACATTTCTTATTCTTTCTGTATTATGTTTCTCCCCCCCTTGCAAAATATTTCAGAATTCTCAAGCCAACAATTTGGATAGTAAAGGTTGCTGAGCCTATGGGACACTTTGTAAATCATCTCCTTAATATAATCTAGAGAAGAAAGCAAAACCATTCCAAGAGAAGTCAGACTGGATGGAATGTGGACATAAAGGGTTTTACAGGAAAGGGGTCTGTAACATAAACTAAAAGGGAACAATGAAATGTCAGAAATAGCAAGCTAACTCTAGACCTACAACAAAGGAACTATCTTTCACAGTAAGAGAACGAGTGATATGGAAAGAGAGACTAGTGTTAATTTGTCTACTTTGCTTCAGTGTTTCATAGCACATGAGTAAATAAAGAATTAAGTAGCTATCGTTAGAACTGTACCATGTTTAATAAAGTGAAAACATCTTTATAAAACAGCATTCTGAGCCTAACATGTTAATAGTGCCTAATGAACCGAAATCCATGGAAATCCCTTTGCACAGCCAACATATAAACAAAGCTCTTAATTAGATCGCAGTTGTTTTTTTAACAGGCAATAAGAAAGTGGCAGTAAACAAAACTATATCCATTAGTCTTAGTGGGAAAGTATTTACCAGTGAAGAAATTCTTAATAATTACATCTTTAGCATTTGCAGTTACATGACTTATTATGACAATACTTATGAGGTGACTAGTCAGCAGTAAGCTACAATTTGTCAATTCATAACCTAATGTTTGTGATGCTCCTGAACACCACCAGGCACAGTGGCTTCATTTCTGTATACACCACATAACCATTACAATCCTTGAGCATTGCTTTAAAATGTGTTTACAGTTTCCAAGAGAAAAAAAATAACTAGGGAGAATAAGAACACTCCCTGCTTTAGCTTTTATGAGAGAAAAAGGTTAATATGGTTCTATTAGTATCACCCTCAACTGTACTTCAGTCTTCAGCTCCATTAAATCTTGACCTTTCTGTTCAACCATAAGGGTGACCTCTAGCATCATTTCTATTGTTGCTTTTTGTCATGTACGTGACGTGATCCCACAATTGAAAGCATGAGGGTGGAGAGCTCTGCCCACGCAGAGTTGCATGAACAAAACAGTCAACAAGGAATTAAAGGCTCCATATTCCATTCCATGCTCTTAACATCATGCTGAACTCCATGCTATGTCAACAACCAGTTTTCACGTTTCTTATACTAAGACAGTGCAAAAGACTGAAAAAACATGGGGAGGAAATAAACTGAGATACAATTTACACAGATATTCAATAGGAGGAAATAATCTTCTGATAGGGGGCTAGAGGAGACAGTGAAGAATAAGGGACCAAACAAGACACAAGTCTGCAATACAATATGGGAGCAAAATAGGCTACTCAGAAAGACAATGAAATAGCAGAGAAGCAATGGTCATTGTCAATATAGCTCTGAGACAACTGAACGTGGACTATTGTTTGCAGTTCTGTACACATTGGTGCCAGAAAGATCCTTATAAATTGGAAGAAGTTCAGAGAACAGAAACAACAATGATCAATAATTAAGAATTTGGAGGGACTTACTTATGAGGAAATATCTCACTAGAGTATTTACAGTTTGGTTTAGTGACTATAAAAGGGGAGACAAAAACATTTGAATGCCGGAGATATCAAGGAAGGAAAGTTATTTCAAGATGGTGCAAAGTAGTATACATATTATAATGTCATCAAACAAGGAAATATATAAAATATCAGTAAAACTCTTCTGATATGGCTGCTGAATAATCCCTCAGGGGAAGTGGTGGAACCCCACCACCACTTAAGATATTTATTTTGGAAAACACTAATTCATGTACAGCAGGCAGGGCCATGTGCAGTCAATGGCTGTGGAATTAAATTCTTGCTACAAAATTATGCTCCAGAATCTGTTCCCTTATAAGACACATTATGCTATTAGCTCTTATGTTTGTGACGATAACCTTGAAAAAGTTAACTGAGACAACCCGAAACAATATCTCAAGAGCTATGAACTGTTTAATTCATGTCAGTCAGGGTCCACGATTTTATAGACACAGAATTTGGCATATTTAAAAAATACTCAGCATTTTTGCTTTATAAGCCATCATTTTACTAAAGCCATTTTGTTTTCTGTCTCCCTGGCCTACCAAGCCCTTCCTGCGACCTTCCCCACTAAGGGTGTTCATTATGTGTTGTTTTTTGACCCTGGGAGCCTAAAATGTCCAGTTTGTAAGCAGGAAATAAGGGGAGGGCAGGGATAAGGGGATGGAGGGAGACTAGGTACTAGAAGTATAGGCTGGGAAGCGGGGCTGCTTGGAGAACAGCAAAGCAGCTGAGCTCTGGGAAACTGAAGAGAGGAGCCGCTTAAGTCACCTATGAGTTCCCTCTTTCCCCTGGCACACAGGAGAAGAATTATCTGAACCAGGCTAAACAACTTTGCAGGAACCCAGGCTCAGGGACTGCAGCCAAGTTCCCTGGAGAGCACAACTAAAATATCCCTTCTTGAAAAATCATTAACAGATTGCACTTCACTGAGTCTTTTTCAGCTATGAGCTAGGAGGAGTAGAAGAAGGAGGGAGATGGTAATGAAAGGCATTTAATAAATTAATATTTCTGCAGAGACATGGGACCCTGACTGAAGAGTACAATGCTGCATCAGCAGGGAGAGGGATGGGGTGATCTACTAGGACTTTTCCATCCCTAACTTCCATGAGCTGCTAGTCATGGTAGTTTTCCATATATTTATATTTTCCAATTCCTGGATCAAAATTAAAGAAAAAACAATCCCAGATCTATTCAACCTTGGTAACTTCAATCAAAGCTGTTAACTTTCTTACCATAATCCTGTCACTGTCGATAATGGTGTTCAACCTGTGTGCAATGGTGAGCACAGTGCAGTGGGCAAACTTTTCACGTATTGTCTTTTGAATCAGTTCATCCGTTCTGAAACACAGAAAGAGCAGTGCAAATGGAAGTGAGAGATATACATGAACAATGATCTGAGTGCATAGAAGTTCTATGATTGCCCCGTAAATAATTGCAACACCAGGAAATACTAATTTACAGAGATGCTGAAGTATGCCCTCCCTTCAACATGATTTGGCAGCATGCAGGCACGTCATGAAACACACCCAAAAGGAGGATTCTGAAGGTTAAGGATGAAAATGTTTCTTTTCGAAGGAATTTCCATTACAACGTGCAGCAAAGATCAGCGGTTAAAGTAGGAGGGGGCTGGGGGAGAGAACAGCTACATTTTCTCTCCCTGACTTGAGGGATCAGCACTTTCCTATTGATTCCTAACCCCTTCTCCTCAGCTGGAACAGTAAAAGCTCCCTCTTCTGTTTCAAACTGCTTTAATCGCTGAGCTAGATCACACCCTCCTAAAGGTCTCACGCTATATCTCTCTTCCAAAACACCACATTCTGTCAATCTGACTTTTCATATAGAGTCCGAATGAAAGTATTTACAATAAGCAACTCTCCTCTACTGAAAATAGCCCAGTAATATAAAAATATACATATATGACGTAAAAGAAGTTCAGGACCTACAATCTCTCTCCAGCAAAGGAGACAGCCCTGTGAAAATGCAAGACATAAAGATTGCAGAACATGGGCTCCCTGCAGAACCAGGACTTTGGGGGTACACGGCCCCAGAAGCCCAGCATAAGCAGAGCTGTCTTTGGAGTTTCCTGAAGTATTTGCCTCTTAAGAAGGCCCCCGTCTTCTCCAGAAGGAAAAACTCAGGAGCAGTAGAACTGCCACTGAGGCAAGCTTATGGGGGACCAGATGAACTTCCTCCTTCATCTCTCCTGGAGCCAGACTTTTTGACCAATCCCGTCCCAGCAGCCCTGGACCACATAAACTGTTTTATGAGGTTGGGAGACTGATTGTTAGGTGGGCTGGTAATAGGAAAGCCCGACGGCTTCTGGCATCCTCACACCCCAGACCTTGGTAGTATTAAAGCATTCACTCCATAACTGATAGGTTTTCTGCCTTATTCTCAGAGACACTTCAGAGACGAATCCCTGCTACTCTCTCTATTACGGCCCTGACAATCTTAGTCACGTGGGATAGCAGCCCGGGAAGAGAGAAGGGCCTATTGTCTGAAGCAGTTATCAGGAGAGTTTATATACACCCCTCCTCTCCGTTAAGGCTGGATAGAAGGTGGCTTGGGATGGTCTACAGAGAAACAATTTTTTTAAAAGGACAGTCAGTAAACTCAAGGCCATTTTTACTGATAGGATGTTAGGAGAGAGAGCACAAGGAGTTATAATTCAATAAGAAATTTCGAAAACAATTACAAAAAGTTCAAATGATTTGGAACTTTCAAGTTGTGCCCATTGTCAGCCTTTGTAGACATATCATCTTACAGTCATTCTTGTCTTCCCTTCTTTCCCATTGCTTGTTACTAATAAAAGATGTAATGAGAGTGTAAGTTCTTCACGGCAGATTCCATGTTTGCTTATATTCTGGACAGCATCAAACACCATGGGGCCCTAATCCCTAATAATAAACTGATGGCTGAGAGTATGTGCAGTTTCAGGTAGAGGTGTAACAGAAGCTCTGAAAGTGAAGCTGCCAAAACAAGAGTTAACCATATTAACTAGAAAAAAAAGTGGTGGCCCATATTTAAAATAGCACAGGCTACAATGTAACATCGAAGTAAACACTGAGCCAGATCCACTGGAAGGTTTGTGAAGATTCTGAAAGAGAGTTGCCAGACGGAAGAGGGTGGTAGTGGTGGAAAGCAGCTGCAGCGTCAACAGGGGGTACAGGAGAGGGAAGGAAGCAAGCACAGCCTAATAAAATGCTCCTCTGAGATTTGGTGGGAAATGGGTATGGTTAGAGAGACTGGGCCAGCTGAGTGCAAATGCCATTGCAAATGTGAATTACAACTGCCCACCCTGGAAAACTGAGGCAGAGTGTCAGTAGGTCTGTCCTTCCTGAGGGTGAATTCACCCTGGAGCAGTGAGAGCAGGCACCTGTGTGTGCCAGGTTTGCTACATTGAGCCCTGATCCTTTACAGGTTTGAAATAAAAAACTTGATCTGAACATTAACCAAATAATGGTAGCTGACAAAGCAACCCAACCCTATTTTAATGAAATGTCATGCAAATAGATTTATCTGGGGATGAAAAAGGGAGGTAAACTCTCCAGAAAGTTTCACAAGTCTCAATTACTGGAGATTTTCCAAGACGTAATGCTGAAAACAAAGTGATTCACATGATTTCCAATTCTAATGCCCAGGGTTTCATGTGCATATGTTCATATATCTGCAGCACATGTCAAGCAAGATAATTTACATGGATAGTGCAAGTGAAAAAATAAATATAACGAGATGTCAAAATGGAGAGGATGAACAAGAAGATATTAAATGCCCATTGATCTGATTTAATCACAGATATCACTTTTTAGCCAAAAATAAACTGGCAGCCCAAAATCTGTGGAGAAGGCTTTAGAAATAAAATGTATGCTTAGCTGCAAAGCTTCTCTGCTGGCCCCACTTCTCTCCCAGGAAGAGTTTACAAAAATGAGTCATGGGCAGTTACCTCAGTGGAAGGATGAATTTGTAGTTCTGGACTTCACATGAATCGGGAAGTACATTAATTGCTAATGCTAGCTGGGTTTTTTTTTTTAATATAACTGAAAATAAGAGTGTTTCTTCTGTGAAAAGAGGAATGCCACCTGGGCTAAGGATAGATTAAGAACTGACAAAATTACAGACTTACTACAGTAAAAAAAAAAAGTAAAGTTAACTGCAGTTGGGAGGTTTTCACTGGACATAGCTCTTCAATTTTTGAAGTTACAGGAGAGTAACTTCTCACAGCACTAGACTATTACACATCCTGCCAGTCTGACACAGTTCTAAAACAGTTTAGCAATATGCAGCACCACGGTGGTGGAAGTAAATGTGTTTTGTGTACATCAATAATCACTCACTTCTTTGGGGAAATAAAGAATTCATACGGCCTCCTCAAAAATGGCCACAAAATCTGTAGGTCTTGCATGTGGCAATATGTTCACAACTCCTCAGTCAGCTTTTATCTCTTTGCTAGCACCCAATTTAATTTTCCTCAAGAAAACTTCAATCATTGCCATTCCAAAGTGATCTACCGTGAGCAAATCAGAAACCAAACAGGCCACAATGCTACAAGTTGATCTTCATCAGACGTCCACCTGCACTGATCAGCTTGCATGACTAAAGCATTATTCTCCTTTGCCATAATGCCTACACAACTTGACCACAACTTGACCACAGGCTGCTGGTGTGCAGAGAAGAACGGTTACTTACCGTGCAACTGTTGTTTTTTGAGATGTGTTGCTCATGTCCATTCTGATTTAGGCGACTTACTAGCTGGAGGTGGGCAGGAGTTCCTGGCTTTGAAGACTGCAGTAAAGCTCTGCCAAAACCAGCACTGTCTTGAGCTTGCTGCATGATGACATAGTAGGTCCTACGGATTTGTACGGACAATCATGTAGCAGCTCTACATATATCCTGAATAGGCACATGCACCAGGAAGGCTTCTAAGGATCCCTGGGCCCTTGTGGAATGGGCTGACAAAGACACTGGAGGCGCAACTCCCGCTTGCTCATAGCAGGCTCGAATGCAGGCTGTAATCCAGGATGATAATCGCTGGGATGAAACTGGCCTGTCCTTCATCCAGTTAGAGATTGCTAAGAAGAGCTGCATGGAGCGGCAAAACAGTATAGTCCTATCAGTGTAGAAGGCTAGGACCTTCCTTACATCAACATAGTGAAGATGCCTCTCTTCGTTAGAGCTGTGATGCTTCGGGTAGAATACGAGCAGGAAGATGTCCTGGTTAACATGGAAGTGGGAAACAATCTTTGGTAAAAACTCAGGATGAGGGTAAAGCTGGACTTTGTCCTTGAAGGACACTGTATATGGAGCATCGAAGTCAAGGCCTTACTCTCGGACATTCATCATGTAATTGCTACTAGAAAAGCCACCTCCCAAGACAGGTGCACGAGGGAGCAGGAGGCCAGCAGTTCGAAAGGCAGAGCCATGAACCGGGATAAGACAAGGTTTAGGTCCCACTGGAGAACCAGCTTCCGGATTTGAGCGAAGAGTCTATCCAGTGCTTTGAGGAATCTAGACGCCATCTCATGGGAAAACACTGATCTGCCCTGTATCGGTGGGTGAAAAGCCAGCATCGCTGCCAGATGCACCTTGACAAACAAGACGGCTTAGCCTTCCTGTTTCAAATGAAGGAGGTAGTCCAGAATCACCTGTATAGGAGACATCATTGGTGATACATTTTGATGGGCTGCCCAGCAGGTGAAATGCTTCCATTTTTCTAAATAGGATGGTCTGGTGGAAGGTTTCTTACTTTCCAACAGGATTCTCTGAACTTGAGCCTAACAGTGATGCTCTTTCCTGTTCAGCCATGAAGCACGTGGTCAGGTGCAGGGAGGCCAGGTCCAGGTGCAGCAGCTGATCCCTGTTCTGAGAGATGAGGTCCGGGCACAATGGGAGTGACCAAGGTCAAGCCTCCAAAAGCTCCAACAGCATCCTGAACCAGTGTTGACAAGGCCATGCCGGCTATCAGGATGACTCATGCCCTGTCCATCTTGATTTTCACAATGTACTCTGTGCAAAACAGAAATGGGGGAAACGCATACATGAGACCCCTCAACCATGATAGGAGGAAAGCGTCCTCTGCCCCCAGGAGAGTAGAAGCAAGTGCATTTACTGTTCTCCCTGGTCGCGAACAGGTCCACTTGGGGAGATCCCCACCTTTGGAAGATGTGGTCGGCCACTTACTGGTTGAGTGACCATTCGCAGTCAGAGCAAAAGGATCTGCTCAAATGATCTGTTAGGGTATTCTTCAACCCAGGTAGGTGGACCACCTCCAGGTGAATGTTGTGGTCTATGCAGAGGTCACACAAATGTAGGGCTTCCCGGCACAGGACTGAGGATTTGGCTCCCCCTTGTTTATTGATATAATACATTGTGGCTATGTTGTTTGTGAGAACCCTCAACACCTTGTTGAACAGGTGTGGCAGGAACACCTCACAGGAAAGACAGATCGCCCTGAGCTCCCTAACGTTGATGTGAATAGCTGGTTCTTCCTTGATCCAAAGGCCCTGAGTTCATAGGGTACGAAGGTGGGCACCCCAGCCTCCTGCTAGTACTAGTGGGTTCATTCACCATGATAGTGAGGTAAGTATGTGGGATGGGAGGGAATCATCAGAACTGTGTCCAGGGTGTGCCTGGATGGGGAGTATACTGTCCCCAGCCTCATTTGGAGCAGTCAGAGCTGTAGCCTGGGGTACCGGACCACAAGTACAAGTACAAGCCGCCATATGTTCCAGGAGGCTGAGGCATCCCTCATCATAGTAAGGGGGTGAGCCCTTAGATTAGCTATAAGTTCCATCATCGCTAGGAACCTGGCCGTGGGCAGTAACGCTTTGGCTTGAAGAGAGTGTAGAACTGCCCCTATGAACTCTATTCGCTGGACTGGTGCAAGTATTGATTGCTGTTCATTTACGAGCAAGCCCAGTGATCAACATGTCTCTTACAATCTCAGTGCCGCTCTGAACCTGTTCCCTCAAATGACCTCTGATGAGCCAATCGTCCAGGTAAGAGAACACTTGTACTCCTCTGTACCTGAGGTGGTCCGCTACTACCGCCATGCATTTGGTGAATACTTGAAGTGTGGTGGAGAGAACGAATGGAAGAACTGTAAACTGGTAATGTTGTGTGCTAATCGTAAACCGCAGGAATCTCCTGTGGCCCGGGAAAATGGCCAATATGGAAATAGGCGTTTTTCAAGTTGAGCGCGGCATACCAGTCGCCTGGATCCAGAGAGTGAATAATGGAATAATTATAATGGAATAATAAGAGACCATACAAAATTTTAGCTTTTTGAGGGACTTGTTTAGAGTTCACAGGGCTAGTATGGGTCTTAGACCTCCCTTTGCTTTCGGGATTAAAAAGTACTGGGAGTAGAATCCTTTGCCTCTCAGTCTTTGAGGGACCTCCTCCACTGCCCATACCTGCAACAGGACTTTTACCTCTTGAATGAGTAGTTTGTTTGTGAGAGGGGTCCCTGAAGCGCAACAGGGAGGGAGGGGTAGCGGGAGTGAAAAATTGTAGGGTATAACTGGTAGCCAGACTGTTCAGCACCAAATGGTCTGACATTATGGCCATCCAGACCATGAAAAAGGAGGCGAGGTGGGAGGAGAATAGTCAGAAGTCTGGATCACAGGTATTGCCTAATAGGTCGCCCCCAGGTGCACCTTAAAAAAATTCGCTTTCCACCCGAGGAATGATGGCTGTGACCTGGCTTTGAAGCGGAGGCAGGTGAATTGCCTCGGTGATGCTTGTAGCCTTTATTTCTCTTTCTGTAGGACTCTCCTTTGAACTGGACTCCAAAGTGATGCTGCTGGGAGGGCTTGAAGTGTCTCCTTGACAAAGATGGGGTGTAAAGACCCAGACAGTGTAGTGTAGCATAGCCCTTGAGTCCTTTAACCTATGCATCCTGGAGTTAGTCAGGTCCACAAACAGCCATCAAACGCGAGGTCCCAGATAGACTGCTGTACTTCTTCCAAGAGACCATACGACTGAAACTACAACACTCTCCTCATTGACACTGTGGAGGCCACTGAACATGCTGCAGAGTCATCTGGGTCTGATGCCAATGAAAGGAGGCTCAGGCTGGCTCAGACTGTCTTTCCCCCCTCCAGGATTGCCCCAAATTCCTGTTTGGAAGACTCTGGGAGAGAGTCAGCAAACTCCTCCAGCAACTGCCATGTTAAAATGGTATTGAACCAATAATACCTGTTGGCTGGACACTCTCAGCTGCAGGTTCACAGTCAAATAGACTTTACGGTCAAATAAATCCATTTTTTTGGCATCTTTGTTTTTTGGTGTTGAGCTCATTTGCTCCATCTGTCGCACTCATTGGCTGTCGCAACTACCAGTGAGTTTGGAGGTGGGTGTGTGAACAAGAACTCAAACCCCTCAGCAAGCACATAGTATTTTTTCTCTGCCTGCTTGGATGTGGGGGGCAGAGAGGCCAGGATCTGCCTCAAAGTCTTAGTCAGTTTCACTACCCCCTCATGCACTGGGAAGGCCACCATGAAAGGAGCTGCAGATGCCGGGATTCCAAAGAATTCATCTACAGATTTTGCAAATTCCTCAATCTTGAGGTCCACATTGGCTGCCACCCGCTTCAACAGCTTCTGGTGCAACCTGTAGTTGTCCAGCAGGGCAGCATGATCATGAGAAGGGCCTGCTACTTTCTCTTCCAGTGAAGAGGCCAGTAGCTGGGAGGCAGCTGAAATTTCTTCCCTAGTCGGGGAGGTCACCAAGTGGCTGCCCAAGAATGACTCCTCATGGTCCGAATCAACATCTAAGATCAGTGCTGTGGTCAGATCTTTGAATGAACACAGTACCGAAGTTCCTGTGGACAAGAGGAGGTAAAGCACTGTGGACTGAGGGAAGCCGCAAAGGTTCCAAAACTGCCAAGGTCCAGCCCATTGTCCTTGAGACCACCCCCCATCTGTGGTGGCACAGGGAACCCCACCAGGTGTTTCACAGAATGTCACTTTGGGGGAATGATAAGCTCCTTTCCCGAGTCTGAAAAGATGTACCCTGGTGATCACAGGGGGTCGACGCTGCCTGTTTCCCCATCTCACTTTGCTGGAGTTCCAACATCTGGGAGCGATGCCAAGAACCTGAGCACTGACTATGCCTTGACCGTAACTTGTCCTTTAGTTTTCTGTAAGGAATCGAGTGGTGGCAGGATTCCAGTGACCTGCTGCATGTGCCGACTTGCAGTGCTGTGGGCTCAGGGAACTGCATTACTCCAAGGACAGACACTGATTCCCCATGGATCATTACCGTCGTTCCGGGAATCAGCATCTCACGTCTGGTGACCGGAGGCACGAACCCAACCTCTCTCAGAGCCATTCCAGGGATTGATGCCAAGAATCCAGCAACCGCTGTGGGGCTGATGAGCAACAACCAGTTGATGGGGAGCACTGTGGCTGTGCTAACCCTGACTTCCCCTTTGATGGACCCCCAGCTCCTCAGTGCAACCACCAGCTTTCTTGCAAAGTAGGCTGCACCGGCATGACTAACTAGTCCTTCATCAACGGGAAAACTTCATGCGTGGAAGGGACCAACAGGCAGCGCAGGCCTCTGCCACTCCTTGGAATCAGTGGAGCAGGCGTTGGGCTCGATGCCCATTCAGGCAGAAATCTCCTCGGGACTGATTCTGGTTCATCCAAACTTTTCTTATCTGGCTTCGGGTTCGGTAAGTGCTCCCTTGCAGAGTGCGTTTTCTTGGAGTGCTTCTTCGGCACCGGGGATGTCGAACGGTGCTGAGGCTGATTCCAACACTGGAGGGGCAATCCTGGTTGATGCCGCGGAGCTCAGTCCCGAATCCGATCTTGGTTCTGATGTCAACCGGAGAGCCGACTCCATCAGAAGGGCCTTAAGCCTACTGTCCCAGTCCTCCTTAGTTCATGGGTGAAAGCCCTTACAGATCTTGCACTTTTTGGAGAAGTGAGTTTCCCCCAAGCACTTCAAACAGCTTTAGTGTAGGTCATTCAATGGCATAGGCTTCTTGGGTCCAGTCTACACTTACCTTGGCAATTCGGCAGTAGTCAACAGGAGATATGCAAGTGACATAAATCACTTGCGTATCTCCCGTCGACTTTGCAGCGTCTCTTCCATGCAGTGTCATACTGCGCTGCGTTGAAGGGAACAGCGCTCCCTTCGACACAGTGCTACTCCACTTACCCGGGTGGTTTTTCTGCGTTGCTTCCTGGATCGACTGAGCGCGTCTATACAGACTGCTCAGTCGATCCAGAGCAATTGATCTGGCGGCGGTGAATTTGCTGCCGTCAGTGTAGACCCAGCCTTGCATGAAGCGCAAGACTTAAAACCTGGGGACCAGGGCACACCCTGAGCCTAGGTAAACTTGCTATCTAACAATCTAACTTCTAAGTACTAATTTAACAACTATATACACTAGAAAAAACAACAAAAACTACTAGGAAAACAGACTTGTAAAAGCAAGAGAGTTGTTCCAGCATTGTCACGGCGGTAAGAAGGAACTAAGAGGGAAGCCAGCAGTGCCATATATGTGAGCACATATGTGCACTGATGCAAAGGGCCTACAGGTACCATTAGGGGAGAAATTTCTGGCACTGGTGCATGGCGCAAACACACCTAAATCAGAATGGACATGAGCAACACATCTTGAAGAACTCTACCTATCACGCTGACCAATCCTGTCTCATTGTTTCTTTATACTCTGCCATCTGTCTATAGCTATCTATTATCTAGTCTTGTACATAGATTAGAAATCCCTTGGAACAGGGTGTGACATTCCCCTCTGCAATCTGGACTGGTGTATAACGGTGTCATCTCAATCCGTCACTCCTGGGCAGTCTTGCACTTGCCCTGGTTGTGTGAAGCCCCTCCCCCGGGTCGGCCCACACAGAGCCTCCAGCAAGTAAGCAGTCCCTGATTTAGTGAATGAGCACTTCTGGACAGCCACCCATGGCCTTATGCAACAGAATGACCCAGCAAACACTCCCAGTCCCAGATGCAACCCTAGGAACTGCTGTTTGTGCTGCCCACTGGACTCTGCAAGCTTATGTCAGTCAATTTATCAAAGAAATTGATATGCGCCTGCTCTGTCACTTTAAACGAGGTTTCTACACATAAATGCTTTAGATAAAACGAACAAGTTTATTGAGTACAGAAAGATTTTAAGTGTTTATGAGCCAGAGGAATGTATGTCAGATTTGATCAGGAAGAAATAAAAGCAAATCACATTCTAAATTATATTTAGCACTTCAGTAGCCTTACAGTCTAAATAGTTCTCACCACAGGTTGGTTGGTCAGCCTCCAACCAGGCTCTCCTCCTGTGGACAGCATTGTTATCTTATAGATGGATTACAAGAGAGCTCCAGGAAGCAAAATGTCCCTTCTATTTCAAATGTATCCATGCCCCCCACCTCATGTCCCCCCATCAGGGTCAGGTGACCAACATTATTGCTGCCTTGTCTTCTCCACACCCAGGGATTAAGGATCACAACCTTATCAGATGCTTAGGCCAGTCCATTTTCCCTGGCAGAGCTGGGTTGTTTTATGCATGCCTTAGCAAGATATGAACTACCTTCCTGCCTTTAGTGTCTATCTGGATCTGTCTCAAACAATGTGACACACTGATTTGGGAATATTACATAGCAGAGCCTCATAACCATATGACATAACCTGTATGACCATTGCAAGAAACATACTACTATAACAATAATATTCAGTATGTCATGAGTATTCCATACATGACATACTTTGAATTAAACAATACACAGTTACACTATAAGGGTGAACATGAATGATACACAATCACACCATAAGAATGTACATGGGGTGCAGTGCATCACACAGGGACCATCTCTTTGTTCTATGTTTGTACAGTGCGTAGCACACTGGGGTCCTGTTCCATAATTAGGGCTTCTATATGCTATGGTGATACAAATAAATAATAATATTAAGTATAGCATGCTGGAATATTCCAGGCAAGATTTCTCACTAATGATCCTTATATCCGAAACTGATTGTTGTAACTCTTTATATTGGAACATCAAAGCAATTCCACTGATTGCAGCTGGTACAAAAAAGTGAAGCAGTACATTTGCTCACTAAGTGACCACTCATGATCATATAGTGTCAGTTTTTTGACCAATGAGTGAATTAAAATTTGCTTTGATGACATACAGAATATTAAATGCATCTATTTGAGGGACTTGCTGATTTATTGTCCTTCTTGGCCTTCCTCATACTAAGTTTGGTGTAACTATCTGTTCAGCTTAGACTGACGCAGCACATTTGCAGTGTTTCCAAAAAATATAGTCCATTTTAGTTATTCCCAGTGTTTAAAAAAGCTATAAAGACTAATTTATTTTACAGTTCCTATGTCATCTATGTAATGGGTTTTATCTGTAACCCACAGTATGTATTGAATAGTATCCTGAGCATTTGGAAGGGATGACACCTAATATATATTAATTATTTGTCACAGTTTTTCCATGCAAGGCTTTGTCACTATCTGCAAAGGACACCCTTCCTGGATCAAAAGACCTCAGAACTGTGCCTAACTTTTTCATCATGAGGACCCTCATCTTTGTGGGATGGTGGTGGCGTTGGAATCTTTCCACTCTAGGAAATATTTCAAGAGGTTATCTTTTGTTTGCAGTGTAGCTGCAACTGCGTAGGTCCTAAGGTATTAGAGAGATACCAATAGAAGTTAGTCCAATAAAAGATATTACCTCACCCACCTTGTCTCTCTAAGAGGTTATCTTGACAGTACTGATCTGCATTTCCAAAACGAGTCTTTTTATGGCTGCTGCAGGGTAAATAGCTTTAAATGTTAATTTACGCACAAAAGTCAAGGATATTTTTCTCTTTCCGAGAACAGAGCCTGTATCTATCCTCTCTCAGGACGTGTTCAGCAGCTTTCATGATGAAACCCCTTAAGCCATGTACAGTGTTCAGTTTGTCTGTTCTGATTAGGCATTAGTGAAGCCATCAGCATTTCATGAAAATACAAACCCCAATACAGGCTGCAGGAGAGCTGATGCTTTCCAGTTCAGCTCTATGTTACACCAATCATGTACAAATAGGATAATTCATTTTACTATGGCTTTTGGTGTTTTACCTTGGGTCTACATTTGCAGTTGCTTCGTCAATAATCAGAATTTGATTTTTTTTTAGAACTGCCCTGGCAAGGCACACGAGCTGTCTCTGACCAACACTAAAATTAGATCCAGATTCTGCCAATTGTGTCTCCATTTTATCAGGCAGTTCTTCCACAGCCTCCTTCAGTTGCACCTGTAGGTATAACAATGTACTGTATGATGAGTAACTAATTTCTAAACAAAATACTGTTGGTGTGATTAGGTTGCTAATTTTTGTTTATGCTTTACACAACAATAAGCATGTAAGGTTTACCTTTCACTCTCATGTGCATACACTATATAATTCAATTTTATAGCTATTAAATCTAAAAGAGCCTGTTTAAAATCTATTCTTTTTATTAAAATTAACATATGTATAAAAATATATCAAACCAGCATCTCAAATGATAAAAAACATAATGCAAAACCCAGCAGGTCAATGTAATTTATAAATACATATTTCAGGGGTGACTAAATTTACTGACTCCCCAAAACTCCCTCCCTACTGGGCAGTATCTTCTAGCCCCACCACCTTACCACAGGGCAGAAGCTCCGAGCTCCCATCCCAGTCTGGTAGGCAGAGAATGGGGGAAAGGGAGGTGCACAGGGGACTCTACAAGCAGCACTTTAACTGTAAAAGAGCCGCATGTGGCTCACAAGCCACAAGTAGGCCACCCCTATCACATATATACACACTTAAACCCCCCTCAACTATTTTCCTTTTTTCAGTCAGCCATATCCTTACTGAAATCCACAAAACCAAATCAAACCTAGTACGTATAAACACTATGGACAATGTTATTTTATAAGAAAATATTAAATACAAATCATCAGATTTTTGGATTTACCTCTTCCAAGACATTCCACAACTCTTCATCAGTGTATTCATTGAAAGGATCTAAGTTTTTTCTCATTGTTCCAGTGAACAAAACGGGCTCCTACAAGCCAATGCAACATAATATTTTACTTTTTATATACACTTAGTTTGTACACTGCAATAAAGAATTTGAACACAGTAAAGCTGACATGAAGCATACATGGCATATACATGTAGGATAACAACAAATTAATCCTATTGTAATGCAAGGAAAAACCTATGGTGGTTTTTGTCATATCACAAAAGTAAAAAACAAACAAACAAAAACCCAAAACTTCTAAAATGGATTAGGAGCATGCTGAAGAAAAAATAAGATAAATACATAACAAGCCTTTATGAAGATATTTTAATATAAAAGATGAACCAGATACAATTATTTTGACAAAACTGATATATTTGCAACGATTTATTCTGTCTGTACTTGAACTGGCTTATCTATGCTATACTTGAACACTTTATAATATAGTTACAAGCAAGGCAATTAAATCCACTGACAACGTTAGTGAAACAACAACAACAAAAAATCAAGGCAATGAATTTATGTTCCTAAGACACTAGGGTGCTTTTGAAATTTTGTCCCCTACCTATATAACACGCACACAGAGGAGAAGACTCAAGTGGCTCAAAAGAAGAAAAAGTGTTGGGTTTTTTGTTTTGTTTCAGACTGGAAAAATCCTTCAAGTTTGACATTAAAGAATCTGAAAGATAATCGTATTTCACAACTTTTCTTCAATGTTTAAGTCTACACACGTATCTGTTAATGATGCTTAATATTAATATTTGTACTGTAGTAGCATCAAGGGGCCTCATTCAGGATTGGGGCATCTCTGGGTAAACACACGGCAAGGCATAATCCCTGCCCCAAAGAGTTTACACTCTAATTTCAAACAAGACTCAACACGAGTGTGATAAGTCAAAGAAGAGAATTGGAGGGCGAGGCAAGGGCAGCAAAGAAAACAATGTACACTGACACAGGCTAAATACATGCTCGAGTTGATGGTTCCATATCTGAATATTTATTAATCTAGCTATGGCTGGCTGATTTCTTGTCACAGCAGAAGTGGATCTTGAGCAGAAGAGGAGTGAAAGTATGAATTAGCTCAGGGAGAGAATTCCAGAAATTATAGGCAATGTAGGAGACAGTCTGGAGATATTTGTTGGAGAAGCAAACAAATGGGCATTAAAGGATGACATAATTGGCAGAGCACAAGGCACAGGGGTGATAAAAACAAGCAAATAACTAAGGAAGGAAGAATTATGAAGAGCCTTGAAGGGCAGGATAAGAACCTTGAACTTGATACAGTGAAATAAAATGAGCCATTGGAGGGACTCAAAGATGGGGAAGGAGGAGGATTATTATGGCCTATTCTCCCAGCTGGGGAAGTAGGAATCCCTCGGATCTGCTACTGGTATGTTAATTCCCTCTCTGAAGACAGCCAGGATATATTAGTCCATTTTGTGGAGGGAATAAACATATCCTTGGTAAGGGATACTACCACTGCACCTATCGCAGGAAGGAATGTGATGACATCCTTGGGATCCTGAATGTTCTAAAACGTTGTAGCCTGTTTTCTAATGCATTTTGCCCCTGTAAAGAAGTGTTTCTATTTCTCCCTTCCTTACATAGGGGAAAAGCTGCCTCTGATATTCATTCTGAGGACTGATCAACCTTGGGCTTTTCTGCTTTTGGGTTTTAGTTGTGGCCACCACTTTTTTGCCTGTGGACTTAGTGAGCAGGTGGGGGTAAAAAAACCACAACCAACTTTTTTTGATTGTCCTGTTTGGATTACAAGAGCAGGCCACATCAGTTGAATTGGAATCTGCTGAAGAGAAGAGGCAGAGGGACTTGGCAGGGAGGCATTACACTGGAAGACCGGAAGGCAAAGGCCTCCTTGGTTTGATGGGGAGAAGAGGTTGTGAGAGTGAGAAGGCCAGGAAATAAGCTTGTTCTTACCCAAAGGCCCCAAAGGAAATCAAAAGGATAAGGCAACAGAAGTGGGAGAGAGCTGAACTACTGAGCTTTAGATCAATGCCACAAACTGATCTTCAGATCAACAAAAGCCAAAAGGGACATGATTTTGCCCCAGAATTCCCTACTAAGAGCCCTGAATGCCTCTGATACCCTAGCAGAGACAGCACAGTCTGAGAGTCATGGACTGGAGGAAATGTTAGGGTTCAGTAACTCTTGGCACCAAACACACAGATAATCTGAGCCAAAACAAACATCACAATGCTGTTGAGAACTGTGAAATATCTGGCTTGTTACCAAAAATTCGGAATCAAATCTACAATTTTTTTAAGCAGATATTTGTTTATATTATATGATTTTTTTGAAAACATCATACATCTTAAAGGTAAAATCCTGCCCTGACAGACCCCATGTAACCTTACTAGTGTCAATGGAGCTATGCAGGGTGTACAAAGTCGGGGTATAATTTGGACCTAAACCTTTTATGATGCTCCATTTCTGGACCGTTATGAAGATATTGATGACAGCAGAATGTGGTATAATAAATTTAATAAGATAATGTGTATATTTTCTTTTTTATTCTTATCATGTGCTAAGTATCTGAAAATATATGCTGTATCAGGAAACATCAATAAAAACCTGTTGAATGAGCAAAAGAGTGTAATAGAATGTTTGAGAGAACAAGATCCTTAAAATAATACACAGCAAGTGATTTGTTTAACAACACACATTTTAGTAAGTTATTTTAGCTGTTTTGAAGGTATTGGTAAGCTTATATTCCATTTCAATCTATTTTATAAGATGGCAAAATAAGAAATTGAATTTATAAAGTATTCATAACTATTATAAAAAGTCCTAAAAGCAAACACGTACTGCAACATTAGACAGGGATAATTTTTAATTATTATTTCTGACACAGATTAGTATTTAAAATAGCCTGTTTTATGAGAGAAAGTTAATAAGCCAAACCTGCATAATAATTGTAAAAATGCTTGTAATCGGGGAAACAGACAATATTTGCACAGGGAAAATTTACAGACACAATCTTCACACAGCTCCATCCAAGCAAACAATTAGAAGCCTAAGCACATTTTTATTTCTGTGGGTAGATATTTAAACTCACATTTAAGAAAAGTTCAGTCTTGTCTCTCACCACTCTCTGGGGAGTGGCTCAGTTTGCATGCTATACAATACATTTTACTGAACGCCTACTGCTAAACTACAGTTTTCCCACAGAATGTTGAGGATTGCGGCTACAAACTATTGCCTCATGTTATGCAGCTATTTTTATTACTTATATAAATATTAGTAATATAGTACAAAATTACTATTGATCACTCAGTTCATCGTAGTATAATTATTCCCCCACCCTTCAAACTGGTTAAAGACATTCTTTGGTCTTAGACCTTTGCATATACTTAGCAGAAAACAAACCTCTCTTTATCTCAAAGAGAAACCCTACCTGGTAACCTTCAGACACATAAAACCCCTAGGGACCATGACAAAAACCTTCTATATAACACTAGCAAGATAAAAGCCATAACATTTTACTTCATTAAAATAATTTTATGTCAAGGTCAGGAAACTTCTGCATGAATAAAATTATGAGTGCTCAAGGTGTGGCGATAGCATTTAATTTGCAGTTTTCCATCTGTAAAGGCGTATTTTGTTCACCTGAGATCAGTTATCCAAATGTGGAAATCACCTGAAACACTCAGGGTTAAAGTTTTACAAACCCTGTAGCCCTTGCATGAACTGATCATCATCCATTTTCAGGAGAAAAGAACATTGTGCACAAACAAAAGAAAAAGAATTTAAGTCTATGTAAAGTCCTCTTTAGATACTAAAAGGTCACTAAATCCAGTGAGTAGCACCACTGTGCATTAATGAAGCCTTCAATGTGTAGAAACAAAAGACGGCCCACATTAGTCTGCAATCTAATTGTATTTCGTTGCTAGTAACAGCATAACTACTCTTTCTGTTTGGCTTCTATTCTCAAGAAAGAAAAGAGAAAGCCAGGTAATGAAAAGAGCCTTAACCTTCTTATCACATTCACAATTTTTAAAAACAAGAGATTGTAGAATATAAACATATAAAACAGTACTTTAAGTGAGTGCCTCCCTGCCGATGGAACAATAAGCATTCAGACACAAATATGGTCAAAGGCCTCTGGATCTAACATTTTAAACAAAACAGAATGAAACTTGAAAATTAACAGTTAATGCTATCTACCAAGCAAATGCCACTGGGGTCCAACCAAGAGTTTCCTCTCCTCATGCAAACAAATAGGATGAGCTATCTGCAAACCACGTGGCTCCTAGGCCTTGTCTTCATGAAAGGAATAGGGCACTGCAGAGGGAGCACTCTATAGTCATGGCTGTTAGAGTCATGTTCCCTCTCTAAGGGGAACTATGGCCAGAGGATAGGTCAGAGTCCCTGTGAAAGCTGGTGGCCTGCTTAGGCCCAGCTATCCAAACACACATGCGCTGAACCAAACTCTTGCTGCAACCACGTCTGGGTGCCCAAGTCCACTAGGCCAGCCACCATTCTCTCATGTCTTTCCACCACCATACTTCCAAAAAGAGACCAAGTTCTTGTATGTGACTACAGTCACCCAACAAAAAACAAACAGAAGGGGCTGGTGGTTTTACCCTACAGTTTGGGTGATTGTCCTTTCTAGCTGTGGCCTCAATCAGCCCAACTCTCTCTCCAAAAAACACATTCCAACACAGGACAGAATTTTTGTCTACACCCTATTTCATAAAATCAGGTCGTACAATTAAACGAGTGGACTCCTCTCTGGAGACTGGACTAGTGTCCTTTTAAGAAGCTCCCCAGTCCGTCCTCAAGGGTTGGGTTCCTTATGGATGGTTCCTCAGTCTGTAGCACATGCTAACCATCAGATCTGGGGTGCAATTATGACCATGGTGGTATCCCTACCAGCTCAGTCTCCTTATAATCTTCCATATGCCACACACACTCAGTTAGCATAGAAATATCGGATGTTGATGCATCCAAGCATGCATCCTCCCAGACAGCGTATCTAAACTTGTGCTAGAACAATTAATTTTCATTGGTCCCCACAACAGCCAACATTCTAGCTTGCTGTCAGTCAGCTGTAAGGCAAAGATGTATGGCTGCTCTGCTGAAGAAAAGGGCTTTTCCCAGAATTACTGCAGGTACTTTTTCCCCCAAGGCCTCTCATCAGATCTAGGATGTCAGCTTTATGGCTTTGTAGCTGGTAGCATCATCCTCAGCCAGGACCTAACACATGGCTTGTACCCCTTCTAGTAATAAACTGAAAGCCCAGAACAACTGCCCTCATTGAACAACGTTGGTCACTAATCAGAGGTAGGCATCAGTCTCACAGAGTCTTGGACAGAGAAGGGCTGTTACTCACTCTCTGCCTGACTGACATCCTTGGATTATCGAACATAGTGAACATAGCTAGTGGGTCACTGCTTGGGCTTCTTTCTCTTTTGTGATTTACTGAAAGAACTGCAACTGTTGGCCTTCAACCGGTTCTACTGCTTCTGTCCATCATCCAATTTGTGATCTCTTCCATTACTCCCTCTTTTTGCACCTCTTTTGCAGATGAGCTTCAAAAGAAAATTCCATGTGATACCACATGAAAAATGCTCTAGAGGTCTGCCACAAGACTCATCTTTTGTTGCCAAGAGGCAAGACATTTTTGGTGAACGGTTTTCAGCTTTGGAGTTTGATCCCACAGTAGTCCAAAGTCAGAACATGCTAATATTTCAGATGCAATGCAAATAACATCTTTTCAGCCTGGCATTTTAGCTGGCAAGAGACATATGGTCAGTTCAGGAGGAAGGGGGAAAGTGGCTTAAAATTAGAAAGAACTTCTGTTGTTGGAGACAGGAGGTGAGGAGCAAACAGTATTTAGTTGTGAGGTCTTGCCCTTTGGCCATTGATATAGTTTATTATTAAATTTTGTGCTTGCACCCAAATAATATTATGATACGGATATAGTCAGTCAAATAAGAAAATGTTCCAAACATTCACTTCAATTAGATGCCAGGTTTCTTTGTTTGTTTTTTTTTAAAAGAGAAGAATACTAACTCCACACATTCTCTGCTGCACCACCTTCCATTTGGCCCAGCTAGGGGGGCCGAGATGGGTATGAACCCACTGAAGGTCCATGATTCTCTGCCCAACTCCAGCCTGGGTGCAGGTTGCACAGCTGACAACAGTCCTGAAGGGATCATCTGCCAGTTGGATGTTGCTCATGTGCAACATACTCCTACCAGGCCTTCTCTGCAATGCCCTCCCGGTGGGAGAGAGGGGCATACTGTTTGCACGTCCCCACTCTCCTGCCAAAAGCAGCACAAAGAGGACAGAGAAGAGGAGAGGGTCAAGCCCAAAGACCTGATTCTATATGTTATGGAAAAGGCTGTCTGTAGGAAAGAATGTGATCTTATTCAAATACATCAGATTACACAGAAGCACAATCTACAGACTCTTGTTTTCAATTTAGTAGTACATAGCTGAGATATTAAGGAAAACAATAGCCACTAGTTTGGGTTTTTTTTTTGGCTATATCAAATATGTTTTATGCTCTCTGCTGGCCCTTCAGCAGCAGTTAGCCAGCAAACTTAATTCAAACTGTTTCTAGAATTGTGCTGATATTGATATCACTGATACACAAACAAAACAACTGTTTGAACATGACAGGAATCTAAAGATAAAGAAGCTCTTAAAAAAGTTGTGCTTATTTCAGCTCCATTCTAAGTCTTCAGTGGGGGAGCAGGGAAACTGATATTTGCAAAATGAACAAGGCTGAAATCCAGTGGTCTAGGAGTACGGCAAACAAGAGAGAAGAGAAAAAGAAAAAAATATAAAAACAATCTTAACAGAGTTCTTTGAAATGTTATAGCCTTAAAATAAAAATGCATGAGGCGGACAAAGTCGGTTTCATACCTGAGGTATGATTGAAATTTTCTTCCGCAAGTCATGAAGTCCTAGTTCTGATATTAAGTACTTATCAATCCAAATTCGTCCTTGGGGTTCAGCCAACCGAAAGAGAGCTGCTATCAAAGAGCTTTTTCCAGCCCCTGTTCTTCCCACAATTCCAACCTGCAAAACCAACCAAGCCAGTATGATTAACCCCAGTAGCTTCTCAGGTAGTATTTGTAGTACTCTTCCATTAATGTAAAAGGAGATTTTGAATCCACTTATTAAAAGGCAAGGCAACAGGTACATTCCTTAAGAATGATTTAGGTTTTTTTAAAGGTAAATACTAAGTTTTTATTAAATGTAAACACCCTGGGGTAGGACAGGATTTGAAGCATCAAGAATATTCTAGATCATCTCATTCAAAAGTGAAATGAATGTTTTCTTAACGAAAGTTGTCCCTTAATACGAGCTGCTGAATTCCTAAATTAGAGGCAGTGTTGCCTAGCGGATAGAGCACCAGTTCTGAGTTTCATTTCCAGCTCTGACAGTAGACTACTTTGCACTAGTCACATCACCATCCTGTGCCTCACTCTCTCTCTCTTTAAAAAGCGAGCAATGGTACTAACACTCCTTTGTAAAACACTTTGAGTATGAACATTATTACTATTAAACAAGCATTACTAACAGCACTTGAGCTAATTTTGAGTCAGATTCTGATGATCTTACTCAAGTTGAATAGTATGCAACTCAATGAGGAGCCATAATAAAGCCAAAACTAACACTAAGGCTCCAAAAAAAAAAAAAAAAAAAAAGTGAAAACTAGGTCAAATTACAAAGGATGAATATAAACAAATAATACAAGTATGTAGGGACAAAATTAGAAAGGCCAAGGCATGAAATGAGATTAAATTAGCTAGAGACATAAAGGGTAAAAAGAAAAAATTCTACAAATACATTCAAAGCAAAAGGAAGACCAAGCACAAGGTAGGCTCGTTACTCAATGACGGGGGGGGGGGGGGAGGGGGAGAGAACAATAGGAAAATGAGGAAATGGCAGAAGTGCTAACTGATTTTTTTTCTTTCAGTTTTCACCAAAAAGTTTAGTAGCAATTGGACATCTAACCTAATGAATGCCAGTGAAAATGAGGTTGGATAAGAGGCTAAGGAAAGAACAAGTAAAAAATTATTTAGACAAGTTAAATGTCTTCAAATCACCAGGGCCTGATGAACACATTCTAGAATACTCAAGGAGCTGACTAAGATGATATCTGAGCCACTAGCTATCTTTGAAAAGTTATGGAAGATGGGAGAGATTCCAGAAAACTCAAAAAAGGCAAATATAATGCCAATCTATAAAAAAGGAATAAGGACAGCCCAGGAAATTACAAACCAGTCAGTTTTACTTCAGTATCCGGAAAGATAATTAGAGCAAATAATTAAGCAATCAATTTGCAAACATCTAGGATATAATAAGGTGATAAGTAACAGTCAGCATCGATTTGCCAAGAACAAATTGTGTCAAACCAACCTAAAAGCTTTCTTTGACAGGATACCAAGCCTTGTGGCTTGAGGGGAAGCAGGAGATGTGTTATATCTTGATTTTAGTAAGGCTTTTGATACCGTCTCACATGACCTTCTCATAAACTTGGAAACATAATCTAGATGGAGCTACTATAAGGTGGGTGCATAACTGGTTGGAAAACAGTTCCCAGAAAGTAATCATCAGTGGTTCACAGTCAAGCTGGAAGGGCATAACGAGTGGGGTCCCAAAGGGACCAGTTCTGGTCAATGTCTTCGTCAATGATTTAGATAATGACATAGAGAGGACACTTACAAAGTGTGTGGATGATACCAAACTGGGAGGGGCTTCAAGTGCTCTGGAGGATAAGCTTAAAATTCAAAATGATGTGGACAAAGCGAATAAATGGTCTGAAGTAAAGAGGATGGAATTCAATTAGGATAAAAGTTAAGTATTCCACTTGGAAGAAACAAGCAGCTACATGCATACAAAATGGAAAATGACTGTCTAGGAAGGAGTACTGAGGAAAGGGATTTGGGGGCCATAGTGGATCGCAAGGTAAATAGGATTCAACAGTGTAACACTTTCAAAAAAAGTGAACATCATTCTGGGCTATATTAGTAGGCATGTTGTAAGCAAGACACAAGAAGTAATTCTTCTGCTTTACTCTGCACTGATTATGCCTCAACTGGAATACAGTGTTCAGTTCTGAGTGCCACGTTTCAGGAAAGATGTGGACAAACTGGAGAAAGGCCATAGAAGGCAACAAAAAGTCTAGAAAACATGACTTATGAAGGAAGACTGAAAAAAATGGGTTTGAGATGACTGAAGCAGGACATGATAACATTTTTCAAGTGCAGAAAAGGTTGTTACACGGAGGAGGTGAAAAATTGTTCTCATTAACCTCAGAGGATAGGACAAGGAGCAATGGGCTTAAACTGCAGCAAGGGTGTTTAGGTTGGACATTAGGAAAAACTTGCTAACTGTCAGAGTAGTTAAGCACTGGAATAAATTGCCTAGGGAGGTTGTAGAATCTCCATCACTGGAGATTTTTAAGAGTAGCTGAAAGCATTATCTAAACCACCTGTGAGGGATGGTCTAGATAATGCTTGGTCCTGCCTTGAATGCAAGGTCTAGAAGACCTCTCGAGGTCCCTTGCAGTCCTAAGACTCTGTGATTCTATATAAAAGCATCCAAGCAAAGGGCATGAAGAGATGGTCCTAAAGTTTGCCAGAAGGAAGCTATAGTAAAGAAGAAACTAAGGTTGGCTGGGGCAGAGGATTCCTTTTAGAATCTAGCTTTGAACGTTCAGATCAGCGAGGAGGACTTTACAAAGATGCTGCTTTTCTCAAAAAGCACTGAACACCACAGCCGCATCTCTCTCAAACAGCGATCTACAGAGGCCATTCTAGAAGAAGGCAACTTGAGGGAATTAAGAAATCTTGTTAAGTGCAATAAGTGGAAGGAGGCCAAGCAATCACAGAAGAGACTATAAGGCACAACACAGTCTATAGATCTTCTCAAAAAAGAAGAATGCACAAAAAGACAATCTGCCAATATGGCTCCACCCAAAGACCAGAGGATTAAAAAAACTATACTGGCAATAGGGGAAAAAGAAAAAAAAAAAAAACACCACAGATGCAACCCAACTAATACATTCAGTCAGTAACGCTTTCAGGGAAAAGACAGGACAGGAAAAATGCAAAATAAGGGAGTGCTAAGAAGCCTAATGGAACAGACTGGAGAAAAACTTTCACAAATATATAAATAAAACACTTAGGGAGATAGTAGGTCTATTAATAAAATGAAGGAAGAGACAAAATGAATGCTGACTAAATATGAGTCAGATCGTGAACTTGTTTTTTTAAAAAAACCTGTCCTCAACAAGAAGTAGGTAAAGGATCACTTAGAAAAATGGAATGTACACCAAATTAACTGTCTCACAGAGCAGTTTGGGATAACTCTCTATATAGATTTGCTCTAGCAGAACTTGTTATATATTATATTCAGTTCTAGGCACCACATTTCCAGAGAGATATTGGTAAACTCGGGAGGGATTTCAGAGATAAGCAAAAAAACTGACCATGGACTGGAGATATTGATTTATGAACAAAGGCTTAAATATGTACAGTATAGCATGGGTAAACGATTAAGAGGGCACATGATAACAGAAGAAGCACAACACCAAACAAAAGAGGGCAACTATGTAGTGTGATACACAGAGATACAGGAATGATATTAAGGAAAGGAAAACTTAAGAAGAATATCACGAAAAACTTCCTAACAGAGATATTAAGCTATGGAACAGGCTCCCAGGTAAAGTGGCAGAACCTGCATTTAAAATGAAATCAAAACCAAAAAAACCTAAATGAAACACAAGAAAATAAGACTGCAAGGAGCAGCTTGGAAGATGGTCTAGATAACCTACAAGATCTTTTCCACCTCTAATTATTCGAGTTCTGTGATTTCATTGAATAATTTGTTCACGTAAGTGTGTACATACACTAAATACTATGTGTGTTAATAATTATTTTACTGTTACCTAAAACACAGCATAGTTTTAACAAATCTGTTTAAAGAAATGATGTTAAAGTAAAATAAAGAATGACTGAAATCATCAGAAATATTTCTGAAAAAACTATCAAAGCTTCTCTTCCTTCAAAAAAATAAATCAGAAAGAAAAAGCTAAATGGAGAATACACATAAAGAAGTGTTATAAAAATGAAAGAGTTCAAAAGCATTTCTTTTGAAAACCTCAATGACATCTGCTACTGTATTAGCAACATGAAGAAAAACATCATCAAAAATGAAGTGACCCTTAAAATAAAAATGTAGCTGCTTGATATATTGTCAACATCACTTTCAGGCAGGCATCAAATTAAAGCACTGCATTTTTCAGTGTTTGACCAAAAATACAAATGGATTTCTCTAAATTGACTACAGGCTGCTAAAAACAATATGAATTTGAACTGGCTCTCAGTAAACAGAATTTTATTCCCTTTTATAAATCGTGTTCTTCAAAAGACACATTATTTTTCTATATGCAGATCATAACCAAATCTGCCCTGCAAATATGGGTCCCCATTCTGTGACAGAAACCATGAAGGCAGGTCCTTGTTCCTATGTAAAGCCTACTGAAGCCAATGGCTTCCTGCATACACACAAGTGTCTGTCAACAGAATTGGGTCACTGATTACTGAACATGTCACCCAAATTTAGGTTGTCCAGACAAAGAAAATAAGGTATGGTTAGCAAATGTATGAGCCAACATCTGTTAACATGTTTTTAAACACCACTTAGCATCTAGCTCTCACGAAAACAGTGGTGTTTAAAAGCCACTACTGTCTTTGGCTTGGTCTGTCTTTAAAATTTATACCATAAGAAAATAAAAACATATGAGTGGCCATACTGGGTCAGACCAATGGTCTACTGAGACCAGTATCTGGTCTTCTGACAGTGGCCAATGCTAGATGTTTCAGAGGAATGAAGAGAACAGGGCAATTAGTGAGTGATCCATCTCTTGTTGTCTAGTCCTAGCTTCTGGCAATCAGAGACTTAGGCTACGTCTATGCTGACGGTGGTAAATTCGCCACCGTCAGATCGATGTCTCTGGATCAACTGAACAGTCTGGGTAGACCTACTCAGTTGATCCAAAAATCAACGGAAGAAAAACACCTCCATAAGTGATGCAGCACAGTGTAGATGGCGTGAGGAACAGATGCAGCAAAGTCGACAGGAGATATGCAAGTTTTTTACATCACTTGCGTATCTCCCGTCGACTGCTGCCGAATCCGGAAGCTAAGTGTAGACCAGCCCTTAGGAACACACAGAGCATGAGGTTGGGGCAATTACATCAGCTGGAGACAAATTTGAGTGTAGACACATGCATAAATAGGTCAACACAAGGCGACTGATATTAACCTTTGTAGTGCAGATCTGGCTTCCATAGTGTAGACATAGCCTTAATCTACATTAGGTAAGTGGTGTTTGAGGCCTTAGAGGATGAAGAGAAAATACTTTTGGCCTAGTCTATTTAAAACTTAGGTCAACGTAGCTACAAAGCTCAGGGGAAGTGGACTATAAACTTCCCACCCCTATGCACCATAGCTATGTCAACCTAACCCCCAGCATAGAGGCAGTTAGGTTGATAGAAGAATGCTTTGTTTGACCTACCTACCATTGCACAGGGAGATGACGTTCCTGCAGCAATGGAAAAATACCTCCCATTACTGTCATCTGCATCTACACTATGGGTTTGCAACGCCGTAGCTTCGGTGCCATAGCTATGTCAATAATAGCTCCTGTAGTGCAGACATGGCCTGAAATGTTAGCAACTTTTAGGTTTTTGAGAAATCCTTCCCTATTACTAAAATCCCAGGAACAGGGCATATACTTGGGAGCTTATTACTTTACACATTATAGTGATGATGGTCTACTATCATTCCATGTGATACATTATCAATAGCAGTAGCTTCTTAAAAGGGAAACTAATTTATCTCCAGAGCTGCAAGAGCTTCAAACCGGGCAAACTTACTTTAGGATGACAAACCCACAGCACAATCAGATAAAAAAAGCAACAAGTATTTAGCCACTGTCTGAATACCTCTCTTATTTCTGGTCTTTTATTTTATTTCTCTTTCTCGCCATGAAATTTAAATCATCTCATTCACTATCCAATGCAGTGGTATATTATAACTTCTAGAGAGCTGGCCCAAAGGCAAGAAAAGTACAGAGAAGATAAACAGCTTTTTTGCTACACTTCGTAAACTCCCTGCCCTCAACTCCCACTTACCTTTCTCCGTGAAATCATCTTTGTACAGAATAGAAGGGCTGAATTCTTGTAACATACTTGTTATGAAAATGATTCACTTGAGGAATGGAATGGAGTTTGGGGCTGAATGAAAGCATGTGTTACAAATGAAGCAAGGGCAATGATTGCACTGAACTGAACCAACCTCCCAGGAAAGATTTCTTAATCAAAAAACATGTGTATTTGAAATGTAGAAAAACATGAATTAAAACTGCAGGGCTCTAATTTCATTTTGACTATGGGGGAAATTTCCCCCCATCACACGCTTTCAATTGCGATGATGTCAAAGTTTGGGGAGACAGGAGAAAGGGAGAAGAACCAAAAGTTTTCAGAGGGAGGGTTTTTATTTCTGTTTCTTTTGGTTACCAATCTAATTAATGCTGAGAGTTAATTAGATCAGCAGCCAAAAGGAACTGAAATAAAATCCCCATAATTCTAGCATTATGCAGTTGCCTGGTTTTTTTCTCTCTCCTCCCTTATCCTGGGATTTAGTGTATGTGTGCATGGCACCTTCCTTTATTTTTTTTATTGTCCGTGTCTGCCTTTCGTGCTGCTCCTCCTTGCACCTTTTGTTTTTCCTTTCATGGATCCTCAGAGTCCCTTTGTTTGGCTCCACTTGCCTCCCCTCTTTCCTTCCACTTAGCTTCCTAATAGTTTAGCTGCACAAGACCAACACTGAGGGGAAAAGGTATTAAACCTGCATCTACACCAGGGAAAAGGTCACATGCAGTTAGCTAACACAAGTTAGTTGAATTCAATCTGTCAACTTTTTTTCCCCAAAATGCGTACAAGTTTTTGGAATCATTAGATTAGCTTTGTCTTCTCAGTGGCAGAAATAAAAGATGCTCTAAAGCGAAGTGTGATTCTCCCAAAATAAGCATTTCTTTGTCTGTAATAAGATTAATGTGTTCATGAGGTGGCTAACATACATATTAAGCCATTTTAGCATATCCTTAATTATTCATTTCCTTACTTTTAAATTCTGGCCTTTGTAACGAGGTGACTGGCATGCACGACACTATCCATTAGTGACCTTAGCTGCATTTTGAAATAAAAGCCATGATTGTGCAATCAGATCGGTGCAAGAGGATCCATATGTCTGGGCTGAGTCCCATTCAAGTCAATAAAGTTCTGTACAGGCACAAAGATTCTGATCTCCATACATGGATCCAATCAGAGGATCAAGGCCTGCATTTGTTTATTATTATTTGTATTATGTAGCAACTAAACGCCAGCGTCACACTGCGATAGGCACTTTTACAAACATATAACAAAGAGAAATCCCTTGCCCTGAAGAGCATACTAGGTGGTTTTTTATTTTGGAATTCAAGCAATAGGCAATCACAAAGCCCCAAGTTGCTGATATTATTAAGTAGGTTATTTACCTAACACAGAAAACCACTCATATTGCCGAACATTTCTGCATAACTTACAGTAAATAAACATACTCTATCCTTTAGTAAATATTAATAATATACTTCATTTTTTAAAAAAAATACAGGCCTCATTTACTAAGGACAGTACATTTTATAGCACTGTTTAGGGTTGGGGGGGAAAACAGACCATAAAGTATTACCTCCTTAACCAAAATGTTATGTATATCTGAAGTAAGCATACAATGCATACCTTTTCTTTTGATTTAATTAGAACAGTCAAGTGCCTCAACACCAAGGGTCCATCTAAGCTGTATGTGAAGTTAACATTTTCAAAGGCTATCACTCCTTGGCTTGGCCATTCAGCTGGTGGACGTTTGTCGGACTCCCAAGGAGCTTCATTTTCAAGTTCTGTGTACTCCATTACTCTTTCCACAGAGATCATCTAGAAAAACGTCATACAAGCAATAAACTCAAATTCATTTATATTTTGGGTAATATTATTATTATTAAAAAAAATCTATAAAATGACACCAGAAATGTTATTTCAATCATATGAGAGACATAGATGATGAATTGTGGCACTGTCCTATTCTTCTTAGACAGGAATGCAAGTCTTACTTCCTGATATAGGTCCTGATCCAGCATAACACTTATGCATGTTAATTAATTTAATGTAAGCATTAATTTGAAGTCAGTGGGATTACCACATGCTTAAGTGCTCTGCAGGACTAGAGCCTTATTTTTCTACATGATGGGTTGTCTTCCTGCTGGACATCAATGGGAGTAGTGCTAGAGATAAGATTTACATCTGAGCTACAGGACGACGCAGCCTATCTGTAATATCGTTGATAAGATTACCACTTTTGTGTGTGCTGTGACACCACCATGTCCGGGGTTTCACCAATGAGCTTGTCCCTTGAAGCTATGGCTAAGGTTATCACATGCTTGGAATGAATCTCTATAATTCAGTGAAAGAGACAAATCTGCATGCAGATTACTACAGATTTGGCTAGATAACTAGCTGAATATTTTTCATATCCACAGACATACAACTATGAAAGAGGCAGCAAGATTTAATGATAACTGAAGTTTTATGGCATTCTAAACAGAAAAAACTAACTAACCAACCTCTGCCCAAATTTGAGACATTTGGGCTGCCTCTCTCCTCCTGCAAAATATGTCAGGCAGTTCAGTTGTGGCCATGGGGCACCATTTCATCCTTGCAACAGATTACTACATCAAAAACTGTAAAGCAAAACTGTATGTTTCTTAGATTATATTTCACTTTACTCAGCCATATGTGAACCCTGAAGAAACCATATTAACAATACCCGAAGACTGATCATGGCTGCAGTTGTTTTGGGGAGGGAGTCAGTCTCAGAAAGTAAACCATGTGGTAGCATGTTTTCCATTATGCACCTCTTCCCCAGTTGGAAACACAGGACACAGAACACAGTACGAAAAAATTATTAGTGAAGGAGAGCTAAGTAGGACAAAAACTGACAACCTGGGATTCTTGGCATGGAAAAAGGAAGTCATGTACAACAGCCCCATGAAGTACTTCACATTCCACACTAGCGTCAGCCTAGTAAATGATAAGTCTTGTTCTATGATACTTCTGAACCTTCACCTCCCACAGAGTAATTCAGCCCACAGGAGAGAGTCCCTCAAACTTGCACTTCACCAATTCAGACAAAAACCCTAGCAGTCTCTCCCCACTCCCCAGAAAAGATTTATCAGTATTGGTTAATTCATGTCTGTAACATGCTTTGAAGATGCAATGAGCTATACAGCACAAATGCGAAATACATAATTATTATTAGCAGGAGTGCCGTAGTGCAATCTAACACTAAATAAGACTCTCTTACCTTTTATGTCACGTACAAGGTATATTTACTAGAATGTTACAGTGACTCCTTACAAATAATTACATGTAAACCACAAATATCAACACAAATGAATAAGTAGATTTTTGTGATGTATTATTTTTTATTGTTTGCTTACCCATTCATTTTAAAAATACTTAAATTGAAACGTACAGCATCCTTGTAAATAGTGTAAATTATTGTACTATATAAATTGTGGCAAGATGTTCTACATAAACAAAAAGATATTTGGAAAGATACAAAATATGCCAATCTTTTGTAGTATGATTTGAATAAAGATTTAACACATCTTAAATATTTGTTAACTTTAAACAAATTAACAGGGTCTAAGACTTTAGACAGAAGTAACAGGGTCTTTAAACTCCTAATGTTTTTATGTCAATTAAGAGCAAAGAGATGTGAAAAATACCAAAATGAGCAAATTAATATTACCAGATTTTCAACTTCAGCACTTTGCCTAACTCCCCACTGGAACATTCCCATGAGAGTGATTGCATAGGACAATGCCAAGCCAACCTGTCCAGCATCCAGAGCTGTAGGGTGGGGGGAGAGGGGAGAAGAGAAAATAAATCACATCTGTATAATTACACAAACTTCTAGTTAATTCCTCTTTCAAACTAATATGCCATTGAAGTGGTAGAGCCAGATCAGCTCTTGGTCACGCAAGTTTCAATAGCTTTATGGAAAAAGCATGCTTTGTCACATGACTTTTGAAAGCTTTCTAAAACTGAACTTGTGTTTGAGAATAAGGTCCTGGTTGTCCACTGCCAGGCATCTTGTCTAAAAATAGCCCAGATTCAACAAAGCTCTTAAGCACATGTTTAGGGTCAGTGCTATTCAGGTAAGCAATTGGATCATGCCCCTAAACCTGTGCAAAGTGAGCATAAAATGCTACTAAAACAAATTGCTAGCATTTACACAAACAATGTACTTGTATAAATGGGTGCAAAGCACTATGAGATCAGGCAAGAAGAGTTTGAAGGTCCAAATTCTGCTCACCCTACTCATATGGACAGGCTCATTACACTCAATGGGTCAGCTCTGTGAGTAAGCTAAACAGGATTTGGTCCTAATACTGGACCCAATTCTCCTCTCACTACAGCCATTTTACATCGGCATAACTCCACTGACATCGTAAGAGCTACCCCTTATTTTGAGGGGACAGATGAATCAAACCCAATGTTTTAATTTGTCTTCAAGGATAATAACTTTAAATCTAGCTCAAAATCTTCTCAATGATGCAATGTACGTAGTTCTATATAGCATTTATCTAAAGAAAAAATAAAGGTAACAAAGAACAGCAAATTAGCCCCCAACTTTCATGTCCAAGATAATTGCTTCTTTTGTATTTTAGAAGAATATCTACTTTTAGCACACCTACCCTAATTATATCCTGGGATGAGCATACAAAACAACAGCACAAGAATGAAAATGAATATAAAACTTCTTACAATGCAATCTCCCTTTCTGGGATTGGCCTTTCCCTCAATCCAAGACATTTGAGCTGCATCCCTGAATGTTCAGCCTGCTCTGTTTGGCCTAGTTTGCCATAATAAGAAGGGGGGAAAATGTTGTTGTCCCAAAGACAGCTTTAAAAGCTAGTATTTCAATGGTAAAGGCAAGGTTGTAGAACTGCAAGCTTGTCTTCACCACTGCGAGGGGGGATGATTTGGAGAAAAGATGTTAGGCTTTTGGCCAAACCCTGGAGCCCAAAGGACAAGTCTGATCTGTCTCTGGTACTTACAGGAACAGAGGTGCAGCCCAATTGTCTTGGACCGAGGGACAGATCAGGATCTAGAAAGAAACATTTAACTTTATTGCAATCCTTAAACAATTAGAGAAAGTAAATTCTAAAAAAGAATTCAGCATTGCTATAAATTGTAATTATAGCATTAACATTCCTAATATCTGTACTTACTCTTCGCAAGAAGCAGGGAACCAAAGGCTACCACTGTAACAAAGATGGCACAGATGGCATCCAGCCGCACAGCGAACCATCGGGATGTAGTCAAAAACAGAAACCAAGCTTCTAAAGAGTTTTTTAAAAGTCATAATAAGAACAAGAAGTTATTGGAAAAACTAAGTTCTATAGTGACTCCCAGAAGACTATTACATAACATCAACGAGAACTAATTCCATTGTCTAAACCATTGTCTTGGAGAGAGTTTGCATGTGTTGTTGTTATTGATGATGATGCCCTGTTTTCCTAGCTAACGCTGACCAGTTTTCAGGTTTTCACACTGTTTAACACAGCTGAGGCTAGTACATCAAACAGGATTCAGAACAGAAATAAATAAATCTAGGGCCCAATTCAAAGCCCACTGAAACCAAGAAAAAGACTTTCACTGACTTCAGTGGAATTTGGATCCAACTCCTAGTACACTGTGTAAAATACCATTACAATTTTATTTCATATAACATTTTAGATACAGTAAATCCCAATATGTTTCACAAAATTGAGTATTACTAGACAGTGGAGGTTATATGATATACATGAGAGAAAAAAGCAGCCTAGTCTCTATGATGAAAGTTAAAATATAAGCTTAGGGCCAATAACAGAATTCAAGTACGCACAAGGTAGAATTTGGTATCACTTTGTAATCTGGGCTTGTTCAACAAAATGTATTTTCCTTTAGCCAAATTCAAAGTGACATGTCTTGGAAAAAAGGAATGCAGGCCATACAAACAGACTAAGAGACCGTGTTCTAGAAAACAGTGACTCTGAAAAGGATTTAGGCATCATAGTAGTCAAGCAACTGAACACGAGCTTTCAGTGTGACACTGGCAAAATGGGCTAATGTGCTCCTTGAATGTATAAGCAGGGGAGTAGTAAGTAGGAACAGGGAAGCAATTTTACTTGTGTATAAGGCATTGGCGAGACTGATACTAGAATACTACGTACATTTCAGTTGTCCACCTTTTCGATGTTAAAAAAAATTGGAGAAGGTACAGAAAAAAGTTACAAATTATTTGGAGGGCTGGAGAAAATGCCTTGCAGTGATAGATTTAAAGAGCTTGATCTGTTTAGTTTATCAGAAAGAACACTGAGAGGTGACGTGATTACAGTGTATGAATACCTACATGGAGAGAAAATATCAGGCACCAAATGGATCTTTATACTAGCAGAGAAAGGCATAACAAGAACCCATGGTTGAAAGCTAAAGTGAGACAAATTCTTCAGATCAAGACTGGATGATTTTCTTGGAGATATACTTCAGTAAGCTACTGGGGAAGCTGGGGGAAATGTAATATACAGGAGTCAGATTAAACAATCAAATGGTCTCTTTTTGCCTGAAACTCTATGAATCTAACAATTAAAAAAGATGGAAAACTGCTAGAGAATACTTTGTATAAACATAATTCAAATTATTTTTGCTTACAAAATGCCAATATTGCAGCCACATAGACTTTCATCAAAACTAATCTACAGTATTAACATGGCCAGGAGCTCTTAAAGTTTCTCAAACAAAAGAATTAAGGGATTATCAGATTTTGATAGGACAAATTACACTAAATATTTTTGTATGGTTTTAGTATTCCACCTAAATAATATTAAGTATTGCTAAGTATAACTTATTTTGCTTTAAAACATGCAATTCAGGAACTTGGCAAAAATGATACTTTAAATACACTTACTGGGTATACTTTAAAATGTTTATCTTAAATATTGTTATGATGCATGCTTTGGAATCTCAAACTATACTAGAATCCAAAGTGA
This sequence comes from Mesoclemmys tuberculata, assembly GCA_007922155.1. Lineage (NCBI taxonomy): Eukaryota > Metazoa > Chordata > Testudines > Chelidae > Mesoclemmys > Mesoclemmys tuberculata. Next base: position 20,393,755 of record ML675618.1, on the reverse strand, counting down.
ATTCTAGAAATCCAGAAAGACAGAACAACCAACTATGAAATCTACTAATAGAGAGATTTAGCTCTACAGAGAGATATCAAAATCCGTGGGAGCTGTGCATGTATCTGAGGGGAGAAAGTATTCCTCTTTTACAGAGCTACATACTTTGCTGTCCATGTCTACTGATGACAAACCTGAGTGAAGATCTTGATGAGCATCAAATAATTCTTGGAATCTTTGCTCTGCTTTGAAAGCACGAATAGTCCAAAGTCCTTGGAGAGATGAGGACAAGTGGGAAAACACTGGACTTCGAGCTGCAAAGTAAATAAGACTAATTTATTGTAATTGAAGGGCAGCTGTTGATAACTTTTTGCACTATGCTAATCTTTAATCCTACTTTGTTTATTGACACAGGCTACTGAATCACATCTTTTAGAATAAACATAGTATTTTTAAGATACTTTCCTGTTATTCAATTATACCCACTTGGATGGCAAAATAGATTATTTTACACAAAAAAATGTCTTCAACAGTTGTCGTCATTCATGACTTCTTCCTTTGTTTGTTTCACTAATCAGATAACACACCCATTTTTTTAAATTCATGATGCTCAAGACTCATACTCTGCTATTTAATACTACAGTCAATTTGAAGTACAGAAATAATGATGAAGGTCATATTGGGTCAAAACCTACATTATTATGTGCAGCTAGCCCAGTAAGGCCAAGATCCAGCAAATCACTAAAATATGTCCTTAACTTTAAACATATGAGTGGTCCAATTAACTTCAATGAGATTCATCATGGGCTTAAACCTGGTGCTAAGCAAGTGTTGAAAGATTTTGGTGGGTTGAGACCTAGGCCAACACGCAAGTAATTTGTAGAACCAGAGCCAAAATTCCTGATTAGTAGATTGTCTGAAGAACTTTAGCATCTCATATAGTAAATTGCTGCTCAGACTTAACATCAGCTCTATCCAAGCAACTTACTTGTGGACTCCAGACGTTTAATATCTCTCGCCGTGTCTAAGAAATACCGTCGAAGAAAAATGAAAATAATACAAAGTGGAACTAAAGGGATAAGTGTCCAAGGAATCACTGCCACAGCCACAGCCACCACGCCAAAAATCTGTAGGAGAGTCTGCAACAATAAAGGCAAGAGAAAACATAACTTCCTTACTCAGAAGGGTTCCACTTCAAACAAGTTCAAAACTATTTAACATTAAAAAGGTTAAATATTCAGACAAAGATGACCTTCCAATTAAAAGACTAAATAACAACTCTCATATAAAAGCTAGACCACATTTATTTTCACAACAGAATAATTAGATTGAATGTTTCTGATACATCAGACTGATTGATTTTGGAATTTACTCTATATTTTCTGCATGATCTGTTCTGCCAGAATTTAACGGGAAGCTGCTATAATCAACCTGACCAACATGAGACACTTGCTTTCATGGAGCTGGTCCATTTCCTGTGACTCTAAACAGAATGAACAGGGTATCTGATTTATGAAATGGACTAGTTCCTGCAGCCATCCAGAGAACCTTATCAGTGTATTTCCTTGTACGCCCATCTGTATCCCTTTGTTGTCTCATCTTGTACTTCGATTGTAAGTACTTAAAGGCAAGGACCATTTTTGGCCTGTGCATGTGTACAGAGCCTAACACAATGGGGGTTCTGGTCCTCAATTAGAGCTCCTCCTCTATGAGATGCAATTGCTGTGTTGATGGGAGAAGCCCTCCAGTTGACATAGCACTGTCGGCACCGGGTGCTTAAGTCAGTGTAATTGTGTCACTCAGGGGTGTAGATTTTTTGTATAGTATAGACCTGGCCTAAGTCTCTTGGAACTAAGACAGTCTCCTACTTTATTTAGGATGTCCTTCAAACTTTTAAAACTAGTGCACCTCAGACCCTCCCCTCCTCCTTTTTATTCATAGACTGGAACACAAAGAAGAGGTTTCCTGCTTTTTTAACTCCTACTTGACTTCTCAACCTTGAATATATTAGTCCAAATGAAGAAAATATTCTTCTGTGCTTGCAGAAGAGGCTAGTGGTGTCAAAAGCCGTTTTAGCACTTCAACAGGCTCTGGTTCCAGCTGCTTAGGTAGTGACATCCACCAGTTCAGTGGTATGACTTTCTTTAAAGGATCATCAGCAAACGTGTGTTGCTTGAATGGTTCACCTCCAACCGTGAAAGTCACTATGGTTGGCACGATCGAGGGGTGATTATTAGATGCCCGCGTCATAGTGGCATCATCTTCAGCGGTTACCCTGGTATTTCAGGTTGGGAATATTGGCAAGAAAATGAGGTGGAGGAAGTCCCTGACCCATCTGCTTCTTTACTGCCTGCAATTTAACTCTGGTGGATATTTTTCCTCAATGTTTCTTGCAGTTTTTCCCAACTGTTAACAGAATTAGCAATGTAGCAGCAATCTTTGTGCAGTTTGTCCAAGGATATGGAAATCGGTTTCAGTTAAGTTGGCCATAAAAATAATGGTCATCTAGAACATTGAAAGATGAGAGCAGTTTTCAGGAATAAAAAGGGATGTAACATTTCATGCTTTGAGAAGCATGGATATCTTTTGGTATTAATTTTATAGCACTTTTACTTCCTCAGTTAACCCGGATTTTCTTCTCTAGTTCTGAAAATAGGAGAAAATTAGAAAAAAAATCTTTCACTTTCCAGACAACAGTTATTCCTGCATTATTGTATAACCCCAGAACACTTGTATTTCTGCATTCACTTCCATCCACTTTCCCCCAATTTTCATTTTTCAGTGGACTTTGAAAAACAGTAGTCTTTTAAACAAGTTTTGCAAGTATTTATTTGCAACTAATTTGTATCCCGTTAAATGGATTATTTTAGATCCTCATCTCAGAGATAAAATGTTAGGCTAGCAATAAATAATACACTCGCTTAGTGCCCGTTTCCTTATGTCTACTTCCCTAACTGTCACAGCCTACAGCTTACTCATAGCTAAAAGAGTTCTCCAGAGCTCAATATGTAAAGGGTTTGAGTTTTTCTTTCTAGTTTTGATATCTGCCAACAACTGTGGAAAGTGTATGTACATGGCCTGAGTCTGCCGAAAATACACTCTAAAAGGTTTATATTTCATCTAGTGTTGTTAAGGTTGTTTCTTTAGTATCCATTTGATATTAATTATACTTTTCCAAAGGTAAGAATACTGTAATAGATCCCCACTCTGGAGCTGGTGTTCCCTATGTTTGACTGAAGTTAGATACTACCAAGTTCAAAATCCTTTCTCCAGAAGGCAGAAAGATGTTAAACTGCCTAACTTTTCTACCTGCTGAATTTTGTATTCTGTTAAATGATCCTGTTAATCCTGTTAAACAGCCAGCGACTATTGTGGGTGAGGTAATATCTTTTATTTGACCAACATCTGTTGGTGAAAGAGAGAGAGACTTTTGAGCTCCACAGAGTTTTTCAGATCTGGGACCAACACAACTACCCTAACACTGTAAATACCTATTGTAACAGTTAGTTCCTGTAGTCTGCTAACGTGATAGTCTCTTTAGTTCTTTAAATCTGCTTCTGTAAAGACTTGGCAGTGTTGCCAATTCTTGTGATTTTTATTATGAGTCTTGTGAAACATGGTGTCTATCTTAAAGCTCCAACTCAGGAGGTTGTGAGATTAGATAATGTGATTGTGCGAAGAATCTCTGGTTTAGTTTAAAAAATGTAAGTTTATAACCCCCATAGGCACAGAGGAAAACTTGAAAATAAAGGCTCCAAAACCAGAAGGCAATTAAAAAGAACACCTTTTTGCTTAATGTCATGACGTTTTAGCCAATCTTATGTCTCTTGGGGAGCCTGATTCATTTTTTTTAATCCTTAGAATTGACAGTACTTTGCTTCTGATCGTTTATCTATCTCTTCTTTGCCTGGAGTTGATTTCTTTATCTGTCTTATGATTTTTTCATCCTCTGCTCTTAGTGTCTTCTGTACAGTCTTCATGTTCCTGTATTTACTTTTAGATCTCCCTGCTCTTTACTGCTTATCCCTGTGTGTACGTACCTTTCCATAACCTGGAGATTCTCTGTAACAACCCTAAATGACTGAGTGGGTGCTACTACTTACAGCTTGTACTACCTCAGGAAAGACTAAGACCCAGATGTCTTTCGTAGTGTCTTCACTGAAGCACTACAGCTGTGCTGCTGCAGCCTTTTAAGTGTGCAACTGCCACTAGGCAAGCAGAAACTTAAGTTAGAGTCATTTTCACCTACACATATTTGAAAAATTTGGCCTGAGATCAGAGTTTAATTTACTGACAACAGTTAATCCCGCGGTTTAAGAAATCATTTATTTGTAAATGTGAAACATTTTGATAATTGAAGTTTACATATCCAAAATATTTAAAGCATTAAAAAAATTACATATGCTGCTTTGTGTTAAATTAAATTCCAGTTCCCACTCTAATGCAGCTTGACACAAATCATGAAGAAAAAAAACTTAATTATCTAGTAAATAAACAACATGTCACTCACCATTTTCTAACATATTAAAATGTATAATTAATAAGAATCTGAAAAAATAAAGCTAGATAATTGCTTAAATAAATGTATATAGTTATAGTGTACCCGCCTACGTAGCACAAAGATGTACCAAATCTAGTGTAAAGGCTCTATTTGGTTGTAAATCAACATGTTTTAATGGTTATATCAACCAATAAGAATGCACCTTACTTTAGAAAATAACTGAAGTACAAATGTAAAAGTTGATTAAAATTGATTTTTTATATCAAGGATTTTTACTTGGTGATTTAAATCAGTGATTTAAATTCCACTGATTTAAATTAATCCATGGAGGACAGACTGTCTCTGGAATCATCAATGCAACTCCTTAATCTGCTGGAGGGTTCACTGATCAGCAACTGTATCAATTTCAGATCTTGAGAAAAGCAGGAGAAAAGTTCTTAAGTACTGCATGATATGCACACACAACCCTAGCAGCACATTTCTGAGAGAGATATATTTTTTGTTAGAGATAATTTCTTGTCCCCGTGTTTGTTTTCAGAATAAATATGCATAACAATCCAACATCCACTCCAGTAAAAACAGTTTAGTAATTCAAATTATGCTCAAAGTTGTTTTTTTCCCCACAAATCAAAAGTAAAATCTACAGTCTTTTTGCCAAACAGTGAAATCCTACTTTGTTTGTAAGCACATAAGTCATATCTATAGTATATCAATAGTTTAAGGCAATCTAGAAGATTTGTACTTATCACCATTTGGAACAGGATTGTTACACTCTATGACTGATGGTAGAATTAAAAGATTTCTAGCTGCTGTGAAGTGTTAGAAATGTTAATGACCTTGATATGTCTTTTTTTTTCAATAATCAGGTTGTGCTACTAATGGGGAGGGTCATAAAAAAACTGCTTTAAAAGTCATCTAAATAAAAAATCAAATGCATCACCCCATGCCAAAAGCAAATTTAGTATTTTGACAATGATAAACCAAAAATACAAACTGTAGAAAATATATTTACTTAGCCTTTTATGGCCTTCTCATAGTAAAATACATCACATCCCACTTTTAATGGACTTGGAAAGTCTAGGATCAGGAGGATCTCTTGAAAGACATCTAGGAATTCTGGATGAACTCAAATCCTCACTTGGCCTCTGAATGGACAAATCCCTAGCTGGTGTAACAGTGATATAGATCAATGGATTTCAATACAGCTAAGCTGATTTGCACCAGTTGAAGAATTGGCTCAAAGTAATTTGGGAAGAAAATAGGGATATGACTGCCAAAGGTAAGGTCCGACCTACACCTCACTCAGAGGCACACAGATACTTTGAGAAAAGCTGTCCTTTCTATAGTCCTACTGCTTGCACCCAGTCAAAACGATGAAGTACTGAAAATCTTGCAGAAAGACTGCATTACACAAGACTTCCAGCACTCTCTAGACCAAGAGGGAGAGCCTGCAATTCCATGGATGCCATTTTACATCTGCAGACCATTTTTTGCAGATAGTGGATCAGATGCAGATCTCAAAGGTGGAGAAGCAGCTGTCTACAGCACATAGCCTTTGAGGCTGCTTCCTTGCCTTCAAGATCTGGTGGTGGGGACCAGCCACCAATCAGCTGTTCGACAGGATTCTCCCCTCCCCCCAGAGCCAGCCACCAATCAGCTGTTCAGTGGGCATGCCCCAAGGCTGTGTGTGAGGCTTGACAGGATGGGGGTTCTAAGTGCAGGGGGTGAGGCTCAGCAGTGGGGTCTAGGTATGGGGGGAAGGGTCCGAATGCATAAAGGTTAGAGAGATGGGGGAGCTGCTCCCCATACAGTGGCCCCCCTCCCCCCACAGCTGAGGAGTGATGAGGCAGAAACCAGGGGAAGAGAGAGCGCTTCCTGCAGCCAGGGGAGGTTTCTAGGGGTGGGCCTGACCTGACGCGAGCCACTCTTTGCAGTGGAAGAGGAAGTTCCATTCTCCCCCAGGGCTGACCACCAATCAGCTGTTTGGCAGGGGCCCCGAGGGCTGGCCACAGATCAGCTGTTCCACGGGGGTGCTCTAGAGCTAGTTGCTGAACGGTGGTCAAACAGCTGATCAGTGGTGTGGGAGGAGGCTGTGGATGCAGATAGATCTAAAATAGGGAGTGTGGATTGCAGATCAAACAGAAGTTGATCCTCGTGGAGGCAGATCGGATGAGGATCCACATTTTTGAATCAATGCTCTACCAAGAGGTACAGAGAAAAGAGAGTTCACATGTTACTAAATGAAATCAATTTTTATTTTTCAAGGAAATGAGACGTACTATATTCAAAACACTCCTTTTCCCCAATTCACTGAGAAAAATTAGATAAATAACTTAGACACAATACGTTGTTGTAAATTGAGAAGTACAGAAAGAAAAAGACAAAAAAGTGAAAAGAAAATGAAGACCAAAGGGTGAGGGAAGAGATACAGTCATCAAGGGCAAAAGATAAATGTAAAACAATTAAGAAGAGTGCTTGTGTACTGTCTTCTTCCATATATGAATATAGACAGGGGACAGTTCATTAAGAATGTTATTAAAAATAACTGATATAAAACAAGAACAAAACCTAGAAAATACTGAAATAGTTAACTACACAGTTGAGCGTTTATATCAAATTTCTGTTTCGCTATTGCAATAAACTTTATTGCATGCACATACAGACACATAAGAGCTGTCAAACGATTAAAAATTAATCACGATTAATCACAAGATAAAAAAGTCATTATTAATTGCAGTTTTAATCATACTGTTGAACAATAGCAGAATACCATTTATTTAAATATTTGTAGATGTTTTCTACATTTTCAAATATATTGATTTCAATTACAACACAGAATACAAAAAAGTGTACAGTGCTCATTTTATATTATTTTTATAACAAATATTTGCACTGTAAAAATATAAAAAATAGTATTTTTCAATTCACCTCAGACAAGTAATGCAGTGCAATCTCTTTATTGTGAGACTGCAACTTACAAAAGTAGATTTTTTTGTTACAAAGCTGCACTCAAAAACAAAACACCACAAAACTTCAGAGCCTACAAGTCCACTCAGTCCTTCTTGTTCATCCAATTGCTAAAGAAACAAATTTGGAATGGTGTCCGAAGCATGGATGGGCATATGGATGTTTAGGATATCCAACACAAATATCGTGCAATATCACCTACAACAGTGCCATATGAACGCATGTTCTCACTTTCAAGTGACAGCATAAATAAGAAGCAGACAGCATTATCTCTCGTATATGTAAATGAACTAGTTTGTCTTAGTGATTAGCAGAACAAGCAGTGGGACTGAGGAGACTTGTAGGCACTAAAGATTTACATTGTTTTGTTTTTGAGTGCAGTTATGTAACAAAAAGTTCTACATTTGTAAGTTTCACTTTCACGATAAAGGGATTGCTCTACAGTACAGCATTTGTATGAGGTGAATTGAAAAACTAATTAATCACAATTAATTTTTTTAATCAATTTAATTTGTTTTGAGTTAAATCGCTTGAGTTAACTGTGACAGCCCTAACACATACATACACTGCAACAGCCCTGAGAGAGAGAGAGAGAGAATGGATCTTTATCACTAATAATATATGATATAAATCAAAACTGGAAATGGAGACTTCTCTGAGCTCTGCATGGCTCTGGCCTAAATCTGGATGACCAGCCTACCCCAGAAATTTGGTTGAAGTGCAAGAAATATTTTTTTTAAATATTAAAGGAAAATGGATGACAGTTACAGGGTAAAGACACAGCAGTGGCTTTGGCATATATTATCTCCATTGCCGGTTACCATCAAAATGATTCCTGCTGGCTACTGAGATTTAACAGTTGGGGCACTAAAAAAGGAATGAGAGATCAAATAAAGACTGCTTTATTTAGCTGAGACATCACATTAATCTCACACCTATAGCATTTTTGGTCTTCAAGACAGAAAGCCACAGCAATCCCCTTCTTTTTTTTTTACATCAGTGTGAATATTATTATTTTTATTCTGAGATAATGGCAACCATGAAAATACAAAAAAAAATCAAGTTACTTTAGAATAAATTACAGAATCACCTTTTTTTTAAATGAGCATTTCAACCACTCCATATTTCTAAATGCTGTGCCATCTTCTAGTAGCCCTGGAAAAAAATTACATCCTTCTTTTCGCTCTTCCCCTTTTCCCAACAAGTTTTAATTAGTCTCATGTTAAATAGTAACTGATCATTGTGTCATGGATGCTGGAAAAGAGAAATTGGAACAGTAGATGCAAACAGAGAAAGATTCAGAGAGTCCCCATGTCAAAACTAAACCCTTTAGCTAAACTTCCTATCATGGCAAAAATCACAGAATCTTTGGACCTACCATCACTCAAAAAAAAAAAAATCAGAATGCCACAACAAGACACACAAAAAGGACATTTCAAGACACGTTTGTACCACCTGTTTCACCAAAGAGAACAGACAGACATTTAACAAAGATCCCAGGTCCTGGGTATTTTTTGATACATCGTTATTTTGACGTTTTAAAATATTTTAAAAAATTGAACCAAGTTACATAATCTTTTAAGCAAACAAAGAACTTTTATTTAATTATCCAATGTATACTTCTTTTAAAATTATCTCAGGCATACAAAAACTAACTTGGGTGGGGGGGAACTAACTATAGGAATCACAAAATGACAAAGTCATTGTGAAGCTAAAAGATGCAGAAATTCCTTTTACACACTTTCCCTGACATTGCCAAACAATAAAATGCAAGGGTCAGTGGTACTGAAACAAGTAAAGGCAGTTCCACTCCTTTGCACCTATGAAAGCAAGTGACCCTAGCTCATTATTCCAGTCTTAGGCACTTTTTGTTCTTAATATCCAGATGCACCAGCTATTTTTTAAAGAAATGACTGTGGACACCTTCTTCACATTTTCCTTTTCTTCAGGATTTTCACTTCATAAAGCTGCAGTCAATGTGTTTTGTGTGTGGAGAGAAGGGAATGACACATTCAGCGGTGGTCTTAGCCACAGCCTACATTGGTGGCTCAAGTAGTCTCAAGATTAGGTCTTTGTATGTGATGAAAGGATATGAAAAGTCAGTTATTTAAGCTCAGTCAAGCTGTTGATTTTGGGGAGGAAAAAGGTTTTGCAATTCAGTTTTCTTCAATAAATCACTGCCCTTTACCAAGGGCAGCTGCTGATAGTTCACATGTTCACAATGTTCCCCAGAAACAAAACAAGTCTTGAGTTTTTTAAAATCCAGCCAGGATAAAATCAAAATGAGGGGGAAATACTGCTTTTAAATTATCTTCTTTACATTTGCTGGAAACTAAACGAGAAATTCATTTATCTAGAAATAAATAACAAAATCATAGAAGATTTACATTTTGTTATTACAAGGGCAACAAACTAAGACATCTATATTATGCTAATTTTAAATAACAACTAGTGGATACCATAGAAGAAAGGGAACATAAAAAAAGAAAAAGAAGAGAGAACATGAAATGGTGAAGGTAGAGGAAATGGAAGAATCAACTGAACTTTATAAAGATGAGCATATAGGTCAAAATTTTCAAGTTGCTACGAATTTTGAGTGCCAAACTTGAGACACTTAAAAGGCGATTTTCAAGGATGCTAAGCACCAAAAGTCCATTTGAACTTAATGAGATGTGGGCTCTCAGCGCCTCTGTAAATAAGCCCCTAAACTGTCTCAGGTTGGGCATGCAGAAATCAAGGCATCATAATTCACTGGCCGCTTTTGAAAATATGGCTATTGTGTATATAGTATTTTTTAATATAATGAGGTTTTATACCTTAAATTTCCTATTAAGCTATGAGTACTATAGTATTCTACTACTGGATTCTTTCTCCAATTATAAAAGCCAGTATCTGAGTTTATTATATTGAGTTGGATAAAGACGTGTATTTTAACTATAATGTATTTAAATAACAAGGCCAAGTTTGTCAATAAGCTCCACATGGGGAGAACCTCGTGCCCCTTGCAGTGCTAGAGACAGAGTCAGGAAATATGGTTGGCTAAGACATTAAGTAAGTTTAGCAGAGATTTTCAAAAGAACCTAAAGGAATCGAGTGCCCAAATCCCATTCACTTTTAACGGAGGTTGGGCATTTAGCATCTGTAGGCCCATTTACTTATTTATTTATTTAAATCTGATCAGTTTTCTTATCCAGTGTAGGAAGGATATTTGTGACTATTATTTATAGTCTGGTAGCACCTTTAGATCCCTAAACTGTCTCAGGTTGGGCAGGATGAATGTCTCATTGTGCCAGATACAGTACAAACATATACATAGGGGTGGAGTAAAATATTCAGAGGCATCAAAGGATATGTCATGCAGTGCAAAAAAGGCGTGTTAGCTGACTTCGAATTCAATAGCAGGGAAGACACGGAACTCATCTTTTAATCAGGTTACCACTCAACTGCAACCTCAACCTCAGCCTCCCTTACAGGCTTTACCCTAAGCATCAAACTTCAGATAATAGCAGAGTGGTAATGTCTGTACCTACTACTTTAACTTGTTAGCTAACCCAAGTTAAAAACTAACTCTTTATTGTATATGCAGTGTAGATGTACCCTAAGTAATTTTAAGTGTCCAAATCCCATGGAAAGTCAATGCAAATCAATCACCTAAGTCATCAGTGCACTTTTGAACATTTATCCATGGTCCCTGTCTTGAAGAGCTTATAACCTAGTTGAAAACAAGATGTATCAAATGAATGTAACCAACAGCAGGAAAAGAAGAGGAATGAAGAATGAGGGTAAGAGTTATAAGGTAACTGACTAACAAAGTATACGGGTTTACATCCACTAAGCACTGTTATTTTCCTTTTGTTTTTCAAGTTATTTCCACTCATGTACTTCTTTAAGTCACTACATTTCCAAAAATCAGCTAGGAATATAACAAACATAGCAGTAAATGTGAATGATCAGTTATGAATATAATCAATATGTCATAAATTTTCAAAGAGATGAGCTGGCATGGAAACTTATGCCCACACAGAGTCTATCAGAGGCATAAGAGTCCACACCAGTGCACTTATTTGCAGGAGTGGAGCCTTGAACTTTAGTGGCCTGATCCAGAACCTATTGAAGTCAATTTAGATTCCCATTTACTTTAATGAGCTTTGAATCATGCTCTAAACATACAATTCAAATAAACTGCACATACAGCTCCATCTGATACCAACGTAGCATCAGATAGCCTTAAATATGTGCTCTGATGAAGCATTTTATTTATAAAATTATGGAATCAATTATTCCAACAGACAGTTATCAAGCTAACATGACCTTTCCTGTATGCTGTTAAAGATTTACAAAATAGCATGCAAAAAATTATTTCCTCATTCTGAAAGGCCAAAATCTTCTTTTGAATACCTGCATGTTGCAGTTAAGCAGGTCCTTTCACAAAACAAGGGCAGCAGAACTTACACATTCTTCTGCTCTTTAATCCTCACACACTGGAGTATGAGGAGCTGACTTTGGGTGAGATTTCAGATCCACGGTTCTGAAAATCACCGGCAGCTGTATAGCCCAAATACAGTAAGGCTTTATTTAAGCATTTTTGTACTTGCTGCATCCCCCCTCCACATTTAATTTCCAGCTCTAACAACTCATTAATAAATGTCCAAAGCCTTTCTATTCTCTTTTTCATATAAACAAACAATAACAAACTGTTTCTTTCGGGTTTATCCAATGAAAGATAAAATAAATGTAATTATTCTGGTTTGAGAAATTATTTTTCATCCAGTATAGTTGTCTAGACTAATCATGTCATTAAACTGTAGTGTAGTGTTTAAATCTTATTAAGGTCTTTGGTAATATTGGGCATTTTTATGATTCTCTTAAAATCTATATTCTTTTTAACTAAGAAATTCTTGAAACTAGCAACATTTTATTATTTATTTATAGGTAGTTCTACAGCACTCATCACTGTAGAATCTAAGCCCAGCCCATTTTATTTGTGCAGGTTTATTTGTTCAGGTTTATATGTGCAGAAATTAAATATATACTTGCTAATATAGTAATAGATTGGAAAGCTTCAATACTACCCTAACGATAACTCATAAAAAGGACCACTTCTTCAATGCAAATCCCCACAAGAAAAGCTTCTACATACAAAGTAAGATGAACCAGTTACTGCAATGTTTACTAAATTTCACTTGATTCCTCCTGACAACCATTTAAACAATGAATGTTGGGAAATGTCCCTCAAAGAATCAACAACAATAGTAGGGATCAGAGCTTTTATATTTAGCTAATACTGTTCTTAAAAAGAAGAAAATATTTCTTCCTGAAGGGATTATAGGAAGTCTTATAAAAGACACCTGCAAACAAAACAAGTGACAAAAGATCTTTATCATAACTAATAACAGTTATCCTCTATAGAAATCTCTGCTTCCTTAGCGATAAATAACATATTATAACTTTGCTGTTTTATTCAAGATGTATTAACTAATAGGCACCGCTGACATTCAACAGTGGTATATTTTAACAAAGAGAGGGAATGTTTTTCCTCTCATGCTCAGAAGTTTAATAGCTAAATACAACAAACCTATAGTAAGATTTAACTAATCAGGGCTTCTTTTCTTATGCCCAACAGATCAGGGAAGCACTGAAATCTATGTACAACAACAAATCATTTAAATAATTTCAGTAAAGATTCTGGACAAATACAAGTGTATTTTTTTTAATCCTTTTTCCCGCCACTGGATTGCTTTCCCATAATTGTAGGTTTTCATCTACAGTGCAAATTCTAGAATGCCTGTCTTCCAACTATTTAAGTGTCCCGTTTACAAGAGATGAACTAAGTAGCTAAGCACAAGAGATTTCGGACAGGAAACTTTTGCAAACTGCAGTTTTCACAGTATGAATAAGAGGCTTGATAACAGACAAAAGAATAAGAAATTCATATTTACAATGAAATACTTTATTCTCTCATCCCAGAACAGTTTAGTTTGGGTAAGCATACAATACACTGACTCTGCCCTCGTTTGCCTCTAATATCTGAGCTCCTACTAACTACAGTGGCAGGCACTTGAAAGACTCATGTAATAATATGAATTACCTCCACTAATTGGAGAGACATACTGTACCTCTCAATATCCAGCTACTCCACAATGAGACACAGACCCTCTCCCCCCTCTCAAATGAGTGACAACATGGGACAAGTTAACCCTAAATTGAGGAATACAACATGGAATATCATTTCCCCAGGAACTGTCTGTTTGCGTCTGTTTCCTTTCCCCTCCTCAATTTCTCAACAACTCCCCTTTCCTTTTGTCCCCTAAAGTCTTTCCAATCTCCTCCTCAAAACCCCCTGCTCTCTGAGGTCTTGGAAGCAGTGGCAGCTTTGGCAGCAGCCGCCAGCAGCCCTTTGTGGGGGAGAAGAGTTTCATGCTGATTGCAGGGTAAGCCAATCGAGTATCAGAAGCAGCAGCAAAGCCATGTCATTTCACTGTCCACTGCCTGGACTCAAGCAGGCCTGTAGACACTGGGGAGAGCAGAAGTGCATTATACGCAGGAGAGGAGACAAGCAAATGGACAGTGTGCAGAACAGTCTGGGCATGCGGAAGGACAGCAGGACACAAACACATTGCCTAACCAGTTGAAAGGAAGCAAGAAGTCCTGTCTAATAAAAGGTAGATGATATGTATAAAAAAAGAAAGTTTTAAAGAAATAACTGATAGAAATATATGGCCAATACACTCTAACAAGATTGTTTACCTTTTATGCCTAGGACAGATCACTTGTATCTTTTTGGAAACTGGGCAAATTCAAAAGCTTAACATTAAGAATTAGGAAAACACCAGCTAATGGTAAAAAGTGTTTACAATTTCTAATGGAGGTCTTCCAAGCAGCTTAAAAAAAAAAGTTACCCCACCCACCTCCAACCCTAAGGGGTGTATGGTACTGAAGAGCTTTGAAAAGCAGGGCAAAAAGCCCTTCCAACCTTAGGGCCTTGCCTAGGCAAGAAAACCGGAGTTTTTTGCAAAATGGGTTTTAGCTAACAATTTCCTAAATTAGTTTTTCAGCACATTTCAAGAGTTAAGTGTTAACAGTGTGATGAAAGTAACTTTTTCAAACCTGAAGTACGTTTAATTTCAAAATCAAAATAGAGGTGAAATCCCTATGAAGTCATCCATAAACAGTGGATAAAGCACTAAGTAATATTACTGTAGGAAACATTTCTGAATAAGTAGAGTGATGAACCTACAGATGGCCTAATCACTGTTTTCCATCTCTGATTTCTGTGATTCTGAATTCTAAGTCTACAGGCATTAAATATATTTTAGTATACAGTGGTTGTTTTCGAAAGCATTTTGCATTCATGAAAGTATTTGTGAAAAAGGTCTAATTGGGATGCCAATCAAAATCAGGGTAATGCCATAAATTTAATCCTTTCATTGTCACTAAAATCCTTTGTGCTTATAGACATTTTTCTATTTGCAGTAACTTCTTTCTCTTGTTCCTATTAAGGCTATTATTTTCACCCTATTATTACTAATCCTTTCTTTGTAAATAGCCACACCTATTTTAATCCAAAATGGTACAGTAAGCATTTGCTTCTTTGTGGAAGTACACACATAATTAGGTTAATCTGTGCTATCTTTTAATGTGAATTGATTGTTTCTTTACTGAAGACATATTTCATAACATAGCGTTAGGCTTGCCAGACTGCCTGAAGGCAAATCAGGAGCGATTTACCAAGCATGTAGCTGCTATAAACTGAAATCTTGACATGACAGCAAGTTGTATAGCCACTCCTACCTGCCAGTTATTACTCATGATAGCTTTTCACTTGCACATCAAATTTTGACCACACCTTTCTTTCACAAACAAGCACTTTCGTTAAATTCACTCAACTAAAATTTTGACAGGTTAATGATTGGGTTTTGTGTCTCAACTGAGCATATAGGACTTGAAATTCATAGTACAAGGTAAAATTCTCAAACAGTAGCAATTACATTACCTGTATGAAGTCCAAAATTGTCAGTGGAAGCAAATCATCCAGATGGCCAATATCTTTGGAGAAACGATTTAGGATTCTCCCTATAAAAACAGGATTCAAAAGAAATTGCATGGGGGTTTTTCTTAGACAATTTTTAAAAATTCACAAAAAAATCAGAATATTTTCAAAAACACATTATACTTTAGTTTTAGACACTTTAAGTAAAGCAAGAAGAAAATGGCTGACATCTAAAGATTAACAAAAAGGAGACCTTCTGAAAACAAAACACAAACAATATATTTTTACTATACTATATTTTACTACTATATTTTTACCTACTACGATATATTTTGCTAAAAAAGAATAAAGAGATTCTTTTCGAATTAATGCTTCTTTACTACAGATGGAAAATGTTTGTTATTATAGTGTGCAGTCACCACCATTTCAAATGTTTTCTAACAGTCTGAAACTAGTCATTTAGATAGGACCTGAGACCCCAATCCTTCAAACCCTTGCATACATGCTCATGTTTATCCACTTACGTAGGCAGTTATAGGGCTAGAATCTTAATGCTTATATACATCAATCAATATAGGCCATAACCTGTCCTGGCTCTGCTCCCGGCTTGCAAGTTCCACTGACATTTACCCCAGTTGTATGCATTTACTGAAATGCTTAATATAGTCCTTTTTACCAGTTCTGTGGTTTTTAACCAACTTAGATTTCACAGGGGAAAAAAAGTGAAGAAACCTTAGCATATTTAAATTCAAGTTGCAGATGTTACTGAAATCAAATTTTACTTAGGTTTGGGCTGATGTGGCATGTTTTTAGGTTGATGCAGCATGTTTTTATATTTATTCAAAACCTTGACAATGCTGAACTTCATTAAAACTAATAACATTTTTAATCTGTTATCACTGAAGCATTTATTCTCTTCTATTTTCTTAAATTCTACTTGATTGAAAAAAATTCAGTCATAGCAAGAGATCTTTAATTATTAACATCACCGTTCTGCTACTCTTAGAAAGATTAGTACTTGACTCCACAAACTGATGGTTCTACTCATGACGTGAAGTACTACTCAACCTAAGGATGAGAATTTTACCTTTCATAAGGGGTTTATGCATGTGGACACATACAAGTTTCTTTGTTTGTATCGATTCACCTATCTATTGATTATTTTGAGATGAGATTTGTTTCTTCCCTTTTTTGGAGCTGTGGATCATAAGGGGAGGGGATCCAGGAATGTATTTTGTTCAGAGACAAGTGACAAAATCAGTACTTTCTAATCCCTCCTTTGGTAGAGGGACAAGAGCAGGTTTTCAGTTGAAAATGCATTCTGCTGAACTTAAAAGTTTGGCATGAAGGTGAACTGCAAAGCAAAAATGAAAACAGAGTTTAACCAAGATTTTTGTGATGAACCGCTATCTCATTAGCCAGGATGAGCTGGGAGGGGATCATTCAGTTTTCTTAAACCAGCCTTCTCAACAGTCTCTCCTCTCTCTGGGTATGTCTACACTACAAACTTGAGTTGAACTATGTGAGGTCGGCTTACAGCCACTGCAGTAATTACTGCTGTTTTTCACGTCCATACTACCCACCTTTTGTCAATGGTGCATGCCCTCACCAGGAGCGCTTCCCACCCACTTAAGAGGGACAGTGTAGGGGGCTGAGAGCTTGGGCTCTCAGCTCCACACAGAACTCCCGACTGGGAGCCCAGCTGCCCCCCGCTCTCCACTGGAAGCCAGGCTGGCCCCCTAGGCTCTCAGATCCCTGCTCCTTTGTTGGGAGCCCAACCCCCACCCTCTGCAACTCTTGGCTCTCTGCTCCCCATCAGGAGCCCAGCAGCAGCCTGGCTTGGAGCAGGGAGCTGGGGTAGCAGCCCAGCTGGGAGTGGGGAGCCAGGAATCTGGGTGGAAGCCCGGCTCGGGAGCAGGGAGCCCGGGGGGCAGTCAGGCTCTAGCTGGAGCCTCCTACCCACCTTTAGGTGACAGCCCGAGCTGGGAGCTAGGTGCAGAGTTCGCAACAGGGAAGCTTACAGCCTTTCTTGTCAATTTCAGGTCTCCAGCAGGACGGTGTGAAATTGACAAGAATTGCAGCCAACAGTCCACTGTAAGGGACGCACTGTTTACACGGACACTGCGTCGCCCTAACTACACCAACATTAGCCCTACGCCTCTCCTGGAGGTGGAGAGTTATTAAGCCGGTGTAGAGTCAGTGGGAGGAAAGCAGTAGTGCAGACACTGACTTAATTAGGATGACATAAGCTACCTTACCCTGACCTAACTCTATATGTAGACCAGGCCTCTGAGATAGCCTCTTGGCATGTCTAGGCTTACTAAAGATATCTCAAAATGATTTATTCTGTGACCTCACAAATACAGTGTGGCCAGATTGCACCTCTAAGGTCCCCATGAAGATCTCACCACACAGTGGGAAAGGACAGCTACTTCCACAGCACTACCCTCCCTTACCTACTGCCTCACAGAAGGTTGTTGACTGGGTCGGGATTGACATGGTGTGGGCTGGACAGGGACTGCTAAACTCCACATTGGGTTGGGGGTGAAGCGAGAAACACATATGCCCCTTTTCAGCCTCATCACGAGTACCCAGGAGAGTTAACAGAGGCTTGCACAGTAACCTGCTCTGCGGTGCCCTCGAATCACAGGGAACCACATTTTAAAGATGGTCACTGAGGCAGGGGCCATCAGGAGGTGTCCCTGTTCATGCAGAAGCATTGTAAAGGCAGAGGAAGTGGCCCCTTGAGGCACTGAGATAGCTTTGATACATAGGGCCTCCATGCATATAGCGCAGGGATCCTGAGGTTTCTGGGTATCCTCCAGATTTGGAAATGAGCCCGGCCAATCGTTTCCTGTTGGAACAGACAGATCAGGGAAAACTCCAACAAGGGATCCCTCTTGAAGGGTTCTTTCCCCTTGGTCTCCTCAGGGGGTTTTGACATGGGCAGGTTAACTGAGTCCATGAAATGTATGTGTTGTAGTGAGATCCCTGGTAGCTCTAAGATCACATTCTGCAATATCTTCACGTGAACCAAGTCATACCAAGAGGATTTCCCAAGGGAGATCATTTAAAAAAGTTTAACACTTCCTTCTCTTCAGACTGCCTCAGGTGCCTGCTTAACAGGGACATACAGCACAGAAGTCTGAGCTTATCTCTGTTTTAAATTTTCCTTTTCCCTTCATCTTTAATCTGGTTTATGTGCAATAGTGACAGAGTTTGCAGCAGAATGATCTTGGTCATTCATCTAGGGCAGTTCCATAATATATGAACTGCAGCGACAAAGCAAGTTCTTTCAGACTGGCTACTTCCACACCATTAGTACAGTGCAGGTCCATATGAACAACGTCTGAAAATCTGGGATACCTTCACCTTCTCCCTTGATTCCAGGAGCACACAGAGTAATCGTAATGTTGCTTCAGGAATGATGTGCTAACAGTTAGGAAAACTGTTTAACATTGTACTTTTGTAGACAGGGCACTAAGGAATAGAGGGCTGAGACAAATTAATAATGAAATGGCTCACAAAAGCAGTTTATCCCTTTGAAGTTTCAATCGCAACAGCATCTAAAGTTTTGCTGTCCCTTTTCTCACAGGTTTTTATTGCAATTAAAAACTGAACGTTGCTCCAAAAGTTTTGAAGAGGTTTGTTACTGCTGAGAGGTTTGTGACTACCCCTTTGCACTACCTCAAGAAGTTTCAAAGCTCTACTACGGCCCTCACACAGAGATGGACAAAGATGAAAGTTTTAAGTTGCAACAGGGATAAAGTTCAGTTCTGGCTCTTTACTACAAAATAAAACATAGACAACACAAAACTTGCATAAAATAATACCAAAATTCATTATGATTGCCAAGAACAAATTCCAGAATATTCTCATTTACAATAACATCTCTTTTGGCTAAAGTTCTATGATGCATATAAACCCAAGGTAAAACCAATCTGGGTGAACCAAAGCAAAGATTCTTCTGGCATGACTATCGCCTCCTCATATCCACATTACAAACATACACCTACTTAATTCTCATGGGTAATCAAGTTGCTAATTAATGCCAATGTAATTTTGGTGATTGCCTTATAAAATTGTTCTGTTTTCAAAGAATGTTTTTGACAGAGCAGCTAGTCGGAAAGTAATCTGACATTATCAATAAAAAGTGAAAAAAACTTTTAATCTGCCTAATCCACATTCAAATGTAAATACAGTAATTCTGTAGATTGACAAGGACTAAAATACGAGTAAGAAAAACAGTTGGTGTATGAACATGACTGAACTTGAAAGCAATGGAGCCTCTTTCAATTCACCCTATGAAAAGTAAAGCAATTTAAATATCCTGGAGTTGGATCAATCAATTCTCTGGTCTATCTACAATCGCAGATTTTAATATTTTGGAACCTTCAATAGTTGTTGCACAAAGTTGTTTATTCTCTATTGAGTATTTGTGCACGCTCCTTTTGGTAAAGCATGCCTGTGATCATTAAGCTCATTACAGTGTTTACCCTCTCCTAAAGGCTCATGTATGTTTCCTTCTCCTATTTCTAATGAGTTATTCTAGTGCTCATTACGGTTGTATCTGGAGCATCACAGACAAAAACAAACCATTTCTAGCTCAGAAGAAAAAGCAAGCAAAGCAATGGGCCTCGATCTGCCTTTTGCAAAAATTGATTTTACACCAGTGATATTCCACTGACTTTATGAGATTAGAATCAAGCCCAGAGGACCCTGTTCACAGAAGGAATAACTGTGCTCTGAACAGTAATAAGCTCAGGGTAGGACAGCCCACCACAGGGAACAAGTCCCACCATCTGGCACCTGTCACAAAGAATAGCCTTCCTCCAAACTTCAGTGCCCCATCCAGGGATTTGCCACTGTGATGTTTCATAGGTAGAGACTGTATATCCAGTGTCTGGGTATGTGTACACAGCAATTAGACACCCATGGCCGGTCCATGCCAGGGGACTCGGGCTCGCTGGGATCCAGTTAAGGAGCTGTTCAACTGTGGTGCACACATTTGAGCTTAGGCTGCAGCCCCAGCTCTGGGACCCTCCCACCTCGCAGGGTCCCAGAGCCCAGGGTGCAGCCTGAGCCCAAACTTTTCTAATTTAAACTGAAGACTGTTTCAAAAGATATGAAGAAACACAATTTCAGTTCTTCTTTGAATCAACACGACATAGTTGCTTAGGTATGCAGTAGTAGCTGTGCAAGAGAAAAGATTCTTGATGTGAAAGCAAAAGTAGTCATTCTTGCAAAAACTTTCCAACTTTTCCCAAGAACATGATTACACAGTTCCTGCTAGCATTCACAAACTCAGCTTGCCCAGAGCTGCTTCCCAGTTCAAAGGATTGCTGCACCTGATATCTAAGCAGGGTAGGACCTATAAGGCTGACCCAAAGAAAACTTTTTCTCTAAGCCCCCTGGAGCCCTCATATCCTATCACCATCTCTAAGTGCTCCCTGATGCTTCCTCAAGTCCCTAAAATAAGCTGGAGTGTTCGAACGATCATCTGAACTGTGGTATTTTCAGGACATGAATATGTAGTAGGTATGTCCCCACAAAATTCCTGCCTTAGAATTCAGCTGCATTTTCAGCTTGCAACATTTTCGAACTCAAGTCCTGTAGGCAACCTTCAATTATTCAAATAGGAATCACATCTTCTTCACATAGCATTTTAAAAGAAGCACAAATATTAAGAATATAGACTCTGTATAGTAATGAGATGCATAGACTACACTGATCAAAAAGTCTTTCCATAAATCAATTCACAAATCTTTTAATGTGTCAGTGTTGCAATAGTGCTTGAATCTGCTGAAAGACCCTGCTATTTTTGGTTTTATGGAACTTCTGAATGCTCTGTGTAATATCAGTAGCAACCGGCAACAGGGAACGTGCTCACTCCAACAGTTCCATGTATGTTATTACATTAAATAACTTAATCAAAACACACACTGTTCTTAGATTTCTTCTGAAGTGATTAAATAACTATTCAATGCCAATTAATCACAGTTAAATAAGGGTCTGTCAGCAAAGTGCTATGTACACATTTGAGACTATTTAACGGTCAAATACTTGGCATTATCTAAGTTAAACAATGATTCATTAAACCTCCCTTTCTACACAATGCTTAGGCTAAACTTGAAGTGAAAGAATCGAAACTCTTTTGTTCTTCATGAACAAGACATCAAACCTCAGAGTGCGATATTCTTTTCTTACTAACTTTGTAAATGGCTTTAATTTCATGAATCAGAATGTGTTCAGGTGCTCTATATCCACTTTGCTTCTGCAGGTGTTTGTTGGTACTTGGGAGTAGATGTTCAAATCTTTTCATCCAAACAATAAAACTACTTGACAATTTACCACGCCTATTTAAAAGGTTTATTCATGCTAAATGATTAAAGGAATATAATCCAAACTGAATCAACATTTATGATATAAACACCAGAAAATGGAAGAATTTTCTTCTACTAGTAACAAGTTAGTATCCTCCACATTAACCTTCAAGTGCTACTATTAGCATTTAGTATTACTCAATCCAAATTCCCAACATCAAGCGATTAATATTCTTTGTTTACTGACTTTTACTATCCTACTTTACTTTCTGGCCAATGTATTAATCAAAACATTCCTTTACAACAGAATAAAATGGATGGATTGATTTTAAAGTCTGCAAATAATTTATAAAAGCTCTACACTCACTTGGTCATCAAACATTTCAGAACTACTCTGTTGTTACTGCTCTGCTGACTCACTTCTTTCAAAAGAGGAAAGGTTTTAGAGTAAGACTGCTGGGGACAGAGCTTTTGAGATGCTTGGGGTTTTTTTGGTTTTTGTTATTATTATTATTTTTTTTTGCCTAGAATGCTTTCCCTGTAGAGATTAAGCTAATCCTTATTATGGAACATCTTAAACATGCCACACTTTTATTCAATGCACACTTTATTAATAAAATGCTGGTTTTCTTTGTAACCTGAACAATTACACAGGAATGGGCCTGAACACCAGGTTTAATGCTGAAGGACACCTGCTTTTCTACAAACTACATTAGGGACCATTCCTACCCACTTCTCTGCATGGAGAGGCTGTAAAAAGCAGAAACGTTGCTCTACTGGTCGCAAACAGGTTGAAGAAAGGGTAACAGAACCAAAGAGCATCATCCGTCACTCCCTCCAAGCCATCTAAAACAGTGGTAGGGGTTCTGTGCATTTAGGAACTACCTCAACAAGCTACTTAAGCACCACACACAACTGAAGATCAAGCATTTACTTTTCTGGGATTACTGTATGCTTCAAGTTATACATGTGCTGAAGTACCTAGCTGCATCAGAGCTAGATCTGGTGGGGAATTTTTTGACAAAATGGAAAGACAGAGACTGACTTTGGTTCAGCAGTTGGAGGGGGCACCACTGATATGGGAGGCCAGGGGTTCAAGTACCTGCTCTGAATCAGATAGAGCAGGGATTTAAACCTAGGTGTCCCACATATAAGGTTAGAGCCCCAACAGCTGGTCAACAGGCTCACATGGGGTTGTGTCTCTGATACAGCATACTGTTCAAGGAAAACAATTTCTCACCTGCTATAGACAGGACTTTAATGGGGGCAGCCACAGTAGAAAGTGTGTGACTGGCAGACATCTGTTCTACTCAGCAAAATTAGGGGGACAATTCCCAGTGAAGTTAGTGCTATGCGGACACTGTGCTTCAGAAAACTGTTTGAAGCAGGGACATAAGGTGCAAGCAAAGGAGAGGAGTCAATGTCTGCATGCTTCTAAGGGCTTTTCCGTAAAAGAGTGCATTACAGCTGCAAATAAATAACAGATTAATTTACACTAGATTGGGCATAAGGAGAGGAAATCACTAACTGTATACAATCCCCCTCCCAAACAAAAACAAAAAAACCCCAAAAAGATGACATGCATTAACCATGCCAAATCATAAATCATTTAAAAGTTTATTTATATACAGTTCAACAACAATATACACAAAATGGGAGTGAATGGAAATAACTATGCAGAACTGAATTTTTACACACACACACAGATGTATATTGTGTGGTAGAAACACACTCAAATGTACCCACATGAAATGTTTTTTTCTATTTTGCTCTGTTAATGGTATAAGTTGATATCAATACTGTGTGTGTCTTTTCCTGTTAAACTATGACATATAAGCTTTTTTTTCCTCACCCACTGCATGTACACACACAGTTTAACAGAACAAATTTTACTGCAACTATAAGCAGTCTTCCAGTTTATCAAAGCAGAAAAAAAGTGAATTTGTCCATATCAAATGCTGGCAGGAGGTACATATTGCATCAACCCAGTAAAATACAACCTAATGCAATCATTCAATCAACAAAATAATTAAAAATGGACAGACTCTGAAAGGTTCCATAAGTTTAACACATTTCTCTAAAGAAAAATCTGAAAATATATCTCCTATGTAGGTGACAATTACTGAGCCATTCTGGCTTTTCTTCCATGTTCCCACAAATAAATATCTATAGGCCTCTTATCTTTTTTTATATGTAGTTAGCACCACATGCCCGTGTAAACTGCCACACAGCATTGATGGCTTCCCTACAGGCATCCTATAAATACAAATGAATTCTGCCCCATATTTTTCTCAGAGGCCTGAAACTGACAGGTATATTATCACTTTCTCAGATTCTTGCAAATGGGCACAGTGGTACTGGGCAGAAATGTGCTGAGATCATAATGTGCTGAGATCCATTTATCTAAACTGCCAGCATGTAACAAATTCAGATGGGGTGCTTGCTATCCAAATTAATTTACTACTTGAAAAAGACTTGTTACACCAAGACTGTCAAAAAGAAAAGAGGAAAAGAGTTAAGAAATTGCAAGAAAATCTGAACAGAGTTTGTATTTGATCTAATTTTCAAGTATAGGATTTGAAAAAAAAGAAAGAAAATGAGAGGAAAACAGATAAAAAGAGATATACACTTTAAAAAATTGGCTGGTGATTTTTATGCAAGCATTCTTCTGCATATGGGCTGTATTTTGATAGTGTTATCGCTCTTAAGATGAATACACTATCTGGTGTGATTCATTGCTCCCAAACTTTACTGCTGTTGTTCTTCAGCTTCTTATTCCAACTAGTATCATCTATTATATTTTCATGAACTTTTAATTAAATTCATCCCTGTGCGAAAGACCAGCACAAAGCCTATGCACCACTCAAATCGCACTTAAATTCTACTTTGAGGTCTTATGTGGGATTTAAGTGGGTCTTCTAAAAGGTCTTTCCACATGCCTGTGTCACATGGCTATGGTCAGGAAAACATGTTATTAACATCCAACATTTGATCTCCTAAAGTTAAAACTTCCACACAGAAAGTTGTGTGGAAATTCCTCATTAACAATAACTACATTTTAAAGTATCTTGACTCCTACTACTTACTACCTTTTTTGCTCTCAAACTGCTTCCATCTGAAATGTCAAAATACTTATTCTACTGTAACGCAGTTAACCGCTTTCTTTACAACTTCAGTTTTACTAGGATTCTCCGTACAGAATAAGATTTAGCAGCTGCAATGAAATAAGATCCAAAATAATCTCTTTTACAAAAGATTTATCCTTCTTTCATGACATGTTCACAAGCAATTTTTAAATTATTGATCATTGGACTCACTGCCTCTCACTTCATGTATCAATATTTTCCAAAATCACTGTTTTCCTTCACACAGCAAATAGAGATCAGAATTATATGTAGCCACATTGCTGAATGCACTACCAGAAGGCGCTCAGTTACTACTATGATGAGCATGGTATAAAAATCTAAATAGAAAAGAATAGAAATCTTGGCCGCACTGAAACCAATGGGACTTTTGCTATTGCCTTCAAAGGAGCCATGATTCCACCCATTGTGGTTAGGAATGGCACAATGACACCGGAAGTGTGCGTACCCCACCATCAGATTCAAACAGCTTCTTAAATTTTGCAGGATGTTGAGATTGGCCTCTATCCAGCTGGACTCAATCTGCAGCTAGTCTTTCCTCCTTTGTTCCCAATCTTGGAAATGTAACAGAGGGCTCTTTTAGAATGAGGAAAAATGTATTCTTTTCTCTCCGACTAAAACTAAGATACGTCTGAACAAAATTTCCTTTAATTTTCCTCCCTTCTTCCACAATGATAACCCAAACTGATGGACAGAGATTATGCAAAGGAATTTTTTTTTGGTAAAAATTCTTTTGAGCCATCAGCTTCTGAAAAAAGAAGTTATCATAAAAATAATTGTACAGCCTTATCTATAACTTTCACTAACAGCAAAAGCTGTTTGACTGTATGGGAAATCTTATGCCCCATATTTCTAATTAAACAAACAAAGTTAATAATTTCTCCTTAAGCAATCCATAGTGATATTTAAGATTAGATACATTACATGAACAGAGAAAAATCCACATCATTTTAAGTAATAAAACGTAAAGGTATTATTATAAATATACCCCCTCTACTGGACATTTATAAGAAATTTGCATTTCTTAACCATGTAAACAATACCAGTCACTCCAGTTAGACAAAGTAGTTAATATTAAGAAAACAATGTTATGATTTATTCCAATTGGTTCTTATGATAAATAGAAGGGCAGCGATACATGAAACCAAACATATGAAAGCTAACTTTATACCCTTTGAACATTCTTCAGCATTCACTAGAGTAATCACTGCTTATATGTATAAGCATAATTTAATCGTACACCTATGTTCTTTGAGAGCTGAAAAATTTAATATTAGGTAAAATTTGACACATGCATGTATATTAAAAGCATATTATTCTAAGGGCAAAATATTCTCATGATCCTATAAGATCTAACTTTTTTCATGTCTCTGGAAATAAGTTACGCAATTACAAATCAACTTTTAAAAAGTATATTTAAAGTTTTGATTTACACTGGAACAACAAGTCAACAAGACAAATCTGCTGAGGTGATTATTCTAGAAAATAGAAACTATGAAGCAAAAGTCTAATATTTAGGCGTGTCACATGGTGGTGCTATTGTTAATTATTTGCATTATGGTAGCATTCTCCAGCCTAATGAGAATCAAAGCCCCATTGAATGTGCTGGGTGTAGGACACACACATAGCAAGAGACAGTCCCTGTCCTGAAGGGCTCACAATTTAGGGTAAGACAAAAACACAAAACGATTGTAACAGATAAAGGGAATGAAAAGAAAAAGGGGTAAGAGGATAAATAGGTAAATAAGCACACAAGACCCTCTGTGCTTTTAAGGGAAAAAAAATTATTAACTTAAAAGAGAGAGAGAAAGGTTGATGAATTTCAAAAAGCCATACATTTATCTATTATCCACTGGTAATCTAACCACAGGAATCACAGCAGAAATGGCTCTTGAGAATGGACTTCAAGAACAATAAAGCTGAGTTTATCCACAAAGTTATGAACTGTAGTTTAGTTATGTGTTGAGAAAAATTCAGCAGCATAAAATGTAAAGAAAAGTACTAACCCATTACAGACATGAAGGAAATATACAATATATTTGTGGAGCACCATATCCTCAGTTGGCATAAATCACTGTAATTCTAACAGCAATACCCTCTTAGTACAACCAACTGAAGGCCTCTGCCATAATTTATAGGAATTTTCAGTGGCAAACAAATACTTATTGCACTTAGGGTGCAATTAAAGATCCCTTAGTCAAGCTGAATTTTTTTTTAATTTAGTAACAGTTAAACACAATCAGACACTAAACATCCTAATGATTATGTAGAAAGAAAACATTTGAATTTACCCTAAATGACATTGCAATTAGGAAAGAAAGTTGCCAAGTAGTGAGGAAATTAAGGTATTCATGAGATGATGTGGTATCAAAAACTTTCAGGGATAAAGGAATTCTGTGCAATATTTTTCTCTTCTGTCCTTCAAGATGCACTTCTCTTTGAGTCTTTTAATCATTCACTTTTCACCTACCTGTGTGTCACTGTTCCCTACCAACCACTTTTGCTCAGATGCTTTATTCATCACCAAGCTGCTCTGCCTAGCTAATATAAGATATCAAACACAGCAGGAAGAAAAATTCAGGGATTAGAAGAACTGGATATTCAGAGATGCAACATGAAGACTGTGAGAAAACCTGGATTTGTCATGTGTCTATATTTTCCATACAAACCTGTGCATCATACACTGTAATGTGTCTAAATTGCAAATTATACCACAGATTAGCAGTAAAAAAAAATAAATGACTGTAAGTGTGCATTGGTTGTAGTGTGAAAAGAATTAATCTCACTGAGAAAGGCTAATATAAATGTGCACTCTGGGGTTTTCTTGCCCGAAAACTATAGGATTTATATTAAATTTCTGAAAAAGCATGATTAAAATTGGAGGCGAAAAGTGTATATTTATCAAATTTTATTGCAGAAAAATCTCAGTGGATCACCTTCTGCTCTCGGATGTGCTCACACAACTTCCACGGGAAATAACATATTTCTAAGGGAAATGTGCAGTCATATGAATTGAAAATCTATCACTTCCCTGGTTAGATAAGACTGAGAATTTAAAGGCACTTTTACAATGGGAGTTGGGCATGTATGTTTTCTTTGTGCCTTTGAAAATCTCCCTTAAAAGATTTAGTGCAGCTGTTCTGACTTACTAGTGCAAGTTTGGAAGGGGAGATTCATAGTCTTCTACAGCATCTCTACAAAATGTGTGAGAAAAGCATTCACTTCAAAAGAAAGATTTCAAAGGCTTCCTTATTCTTGGTTCCTAGTGCTGAGTAACAAAATGCTCAGATTCCTTATTTAGGGATCATTTCATAAATACATTGTTAAAAATTCCATCTATGATACAGGTATGTACTCAAAATAGCTAGCCCCTCCCACCACGCGTGCTGCTGGGGCTACATTTTATTTTTAGAATCAGCAAGCTAGTACAGGTATATCTCCTTGAACTGGGATTTATCCCTCCAGCTCGAAGTGTACACATATCCAAAGAAAGCATCATCCTTGGGCATGGAAACCAAATGCCAAGACAAACAGGTTTGTTCTTTTTTCTATCACAATTGTGTTTTTTAAAAACTCTGAAGATGTTCTATCAAATAAAATTGAATGTTTTACAAATAAAACAAATATGTTCATTATGTTATGTCTGTTAATATACTCAGACATATTTAATAGCAAGTTAACACTGTGTCTATTGAATGTTAATCTTTAATATTCAGAGAATAGCTATGTTATTAGCTTTAAAAGAGCAAAGCATAGAATGTATATATTTTACAATAACTTCTTTTTTCCACTGTAATTCAACTGCATCCTGCCAGATACCCATTAGCTTTCTAAATGTCTATTTAGTCCTTGACTAAATCTTGAAGGGATTGCTTGTATACCCCAAAAACATTCCATGTTCCAAATAAGAAGGATGTCATCTAATGTTCTCTCTAGTCAACTTCAAAACTGCCAAACCATCCATGCTTTTGGAAAGAGGTGAATACAAAACAAGTCACAGCGTTTGGCTTATTCTACCAGCTGTGCATGTGTGCACATCATTTAGATTTTGTTCACTGTTTCATAATAAAATTATTTTCTGGAAAACTGCATGATCAATTAATTACCAAACTTCAGTTACATAATTTATATTGACAATCTATGGCTCCACTACCACAACATAGCACATGCAGATGGACCACTTTACCTATACAGAGCCCCATTGACTTCAATGAGGCTTCACCTGGGCACAGGGGTCTGCCCACATGGATCCTCTTGCAGGATCAGGGCCTAAATTAGGTGCTTTAGAAGTGATTGCAGAACAGGGCTTATAATGTGGAAATCCAAATGAACATTAGGAACAAACTGTGGATGTTTTTAAGCCCTACAAAAATATGTTGACGATAAGGTTAAATAGTTGCTACTACACACACAGAGTTCCTCTATTCTCCTCAGCAGAGATAGACAACCAAAGGACCATTTTTATGTTTAGAAAAGAGACACAGGAAAAACTGAAAGATACTGACAGAGAATTTAAACTAGATTGAACCCTATTGAGGAGGTATGACTCATCTCTGAGTTTTAAATTAGATTATGCGCTAAAAAGGAGAAACACTATAATCTATAATAAAGGGTGACTGCCTACAGGAAAAGAAATGTTTTGCCCCTAGTGGCAAATGCTTGAACTTTAAAGGATCTGAAACTAAGCTTTTTTGTGTAAGCCTTCCTGACAGAAATCAAACAATTGAAATAATGTCTTTAATAGGTCCAAACTTTGCTCCACACACCACATGAAAACAATATCTAAATTCTATAAAAGAAAATATATTGTTGCCCTAAAGCAATGGAGATCAAATAATTTACAGAATCCAAGACTTATTTTGATGACAATTAAGCTCTATCACCATTTGAGATTGAATGAAATTTGACAATTGTGAAGAAAGGGGCTTTGTTTTACTAAGTCTGGAGTACTTGGAAGACTCAACAGAAATTCTGTTGCAAACAGAATCAGATGGATGATCTTTGTGGATTGTCTAGAGTTCAGTATTTAAAATAAGTACTTCTTTGCTCCGTTCTGTTTCCTTCCAGAATTGTGTTTGGAATGACAGCAGAAATAGACATATTACAAGATGCAAACAGAGTTTGCAGAATAAGAATTCCACCAGTCATGTTTCCTTTCTTAAAGGAGTGGCACATTTTGGTGTCTTTCTTGTTTGAAGTCTATTACAACAGAACCTCTATTCCCTTTAAAACTAGAGCCAAAGATGTCTGATTTATTTCTGTACACCAAAGAGCCATTTAAGAAATCTACCACTCTCTTTTTCATGTACCCAACATGCTGTTGAGAGCTCATGTTTACCTTACACAAGGTTTTGGATACATCTGTTAGGATTAGTTTCTTGATATAATATTCTCTTTTCTCTTTTTTAACCATGGAGTGACAGAGAGAAGTCGGGGTTTTTTGTTTTCTTTTGTTTTTAAGTGGAGATATTTTTCTGGTTCCCCAAGAAGTGTAGTGTTAGTTTCCTCTCATTATGGGACCACGAACCCTGAATTGTAAAAACAAATATGTGACACTTCTATTTAGGACATTCTGGTGTTTACAGTCCAACTGAAACAGGATTCAAATAACGTTTGAATGTCCTACCGCAAAGACATTTTCTCCAAGGGACTGTGACAAAAAGACTTTACTATTTTTTATTATTCATTTTACCAGAGTGCCTAGGAGCCTAGTCATTGACCAGGAGCTCATTGTCCAAGGCACTAAATGGATAGCCAAGATAAAAACATGGTCCCTGCCCCAAGGGCTTATCAATCGACTTTACAATCTAAGTATAAGACGAGACAACAGATGGATACAGACAGATGGGGTGTAGAAGGAACACAGACAATATTGGTGATAATGGTCATATCATGCTAGCAGTCTAACTGTCTCATAGAATCATAGACTTTAAGGCCAGAAGGAACCATCCTTATCATCTAATCTCACCCTCTGCACATTGCAGGCCACAGTACCTTGCCCATCCACTCCTGTTATAGACCCATAATCTCTGGCTGAGTTACTCCAGTCTGCAAATCATGACTTAAAGACTTCAAGTTACAGTGAATCCACCATTTACACTAGCCTAAACTGACAACTGAGCCATGTCCCATGCTTCAGAGGAAGACCCCCAGGGTCTCTGCCAATTTGACCCAGGGAAAAATTCCTTTCTTATCCCAGATATAGAGATCAGTTAGACCCTGGGCATGTGGGAAAGACCTACAGCCAGACACTTGGGAAAGAATTCTCTGTAGGAACTCAGAGCCCACCCCATCTAGTGTCCCCTCACCAACCAGATGAGATATTTGCAACTAGCAGTCACAGACTGGCTACACACCATCGTAGGCAGTCTCATCATACCATCTCCTTAATAAACTTAATAATTCTATCTTGAAGCCAGTTAGATTTTTTGCTCCTTTTGAAAATGAAAACAAGGAGCTGATGTTTAATGCCATAGAGAATTAGGATCCAATGGAGGGGCTCAAAGAAAGTGATGTCATGGTCAAAATGTCAGGGGAACACTGATCTATAGCTATTACCATGGAGACTGATCTCATAGGGCTATCTCTCTGGCGGAAAACATAACTGAGATTAGTTTGATAAATTTTTTTGTCCCTGTTAGCAATAGATTAAATGTGTTAGTCAATATATACACGTATTATTTACATCACAATAATATGGATTAAATGCACAATATGAATATTGTACATATAAATTTGGGCAGTTATGCCAATTGAATTGTATTTTTTTCTCCCACAGTGCTGTTCACTCTTCTTCACTGGTATATCCTGGAATACCTGGGTACAGGACAATTCAGCATTTGGCTTACTGGAATAGGAAAACTGTCAAAAGCAAAAATACATTAATGTTCTGCTCCAATACAAGCTTGGGAGGTATCTTCATGGACCAGTAACTGGAATGCTATTTTCCAAACGAAGATAAGGAAGGTAACAAAACAATAAGTTCAGGAACTGGTACAAACTGGGGGGTTGAATTTTAGAGACATATAGAATGTTTTGTAACTTGTGAAACCTCACCATAAACACAGCTAGTTTAAATGCGTATTTCCAAAGCACACCTGTGTAATGTGACCTGAACACACTGCCAGAGCCCGCTGCCCCAGAAGCATTAATGATATATTAAGTCTCTCTTTTATGTACCATATTTCTTTTTCTATAGACAAATTGGCTGAGCTTGGATATTTGGGTGTCTCAAATAATTGTAATGTCCAACCACAGGTGTAGACAAAATCAATTGGCTAAACATATCAACATAGTGCGGCCACAGCTATTTCATTAACATAATTTTGACTGCTTTACAAAAAGGAAAAAGGGAACAATCCCTTTCTTCAACTATATTTCTAATATTATGAGTGAAGTTTGTGCTTTTGAAAGGTGACAGATAGCAGGGCAGTCACATGCAAGTTTTCTGCCTTCTGCCATTCATGTGTCTGATACCTGTTGTAGAAAAATCACTTGGAGAACAATTCCCCTAAGCATCACTGGGTTAATCATTAAGATAAAGCAGGGTTTTTATGTTTTCACATTTTGCTATTGCTGTTTTTACACACACATATAAGCAGTGTTTGGTAAACATCTTTGAAACCAATGCTAAACTGGATTGTATATGTCAATATTGGTAACTAACTTACCCTATTGCTAAAAAGAGGTACTGCCATCATCAGTAACATAGTTCAGAAATGAAGGTCTTAAGTATATCTGCCTATGCTTAAGAAAGAAACCTCAAGTCAGTACTCTCTCATAGGATGAATTTGGCTCTCTTTTGAAATTATTCCTCTGGATAAATTTCTCCCTATTAGAACAAGTCTAAAATAACCACTTTTTTGTTGAAAATGTTAAAAAGATTATTAGAGATTTTCTATAATCAATAAAATTGTGACAGAAAGGAAAACGTATTTTTGAAAAACTAACAAGAATTTGATTTACATAACTAATAACCTTGAACTTTCAATGTCTTATATTATTACTACATTCCATTCTATCCAAGTACCAAGAAGTTCCTTCTGAATAGCAAATATGTGCAAGCTGAAAAAGGTGTCTATTATCATCTAAGGACTCTTCCAGAATTGCAGTCTCTTTCAGTTGAGGAATATCAGAGTTACCTTTGAAGAACTAATAGTAGCTTTTCCCCAGTGTAAGACAAATTTTGTATGCGCTTCATTTTTTTCCCCTCCCCAAACAACCCATAAATTAGGGCAGTGCTCCTCTGACATTCTCCACACACTGACCCACACACTGCAGAAAGTCCTGCAAACAGAAACCTCCTTGTCAGGACTCAGTCTATCCAGAAGGGATAGACTACTAGGAGAAGGGGTGACAGCAGCTCCAAAGAAGACCAGAGGAATCACACACATAAAATAACTGCACTGGTAGAGAAATGTAATGTATGTCCTGTGGTATAGCAAGGACAAAGGGCAGTAGGAATGTTTTCCTATTTGAATCCGGGGTAGGTGGGTGGGCAGAGCCACTGGACCCGGGTCCAACTGATTATGGGGGACAACAAACGAAAAAACAGGAAAGGGTGTGGGGGTCACAGGGTCAAACGTAGGAAACCAGAAGGGGACACGGAGCAGAGAACCCCGGACAGCGCCCACTGCTCCTCGAAGGTGTCCAGGGAGCCAGCGGACGCCGCCCAGAGGAACTCTGCCCAGAGACGTGAATTGATAAGGGAATGGAAATAGACCCCACAGTCGCAGACAGCCCCCCCTGCCAACCTCCTCTCCCTGGTCTTGTAGATGGCTAGTTTGGCCAGGGCTAAGAGGAGGCTGACGAGGAGGTCCCGCGACTTCGTGGGGCCACGGATGGGGTGTGAATAGATGAACAAGTGAGGGGAAAAGTGCAGCCAGAACCTCGGCAAGAGGTTCTGGAGGAGCCGGAAGAGGGGCTGCAGCCTGGCGCACTCCAGGTACACGTGCGCCAGGGTCTCCTTCACGCCGCAGAATGGGCAGGTGTCGGGGTGGGAGGTGAACCGCGCCAGGTACGCGCCCGTGCTCTCGGCTCCGTGAAGGAGCCACCAACTGATGTCCCCGGCAGGCCGTGGGGTCAAGGTGGAATACAGACTGGCCCACCGGGGGTCCTCGCCCTCCGAGGGTGGTAGTAGGTCCCGCCACTTCGTGTCCGGGCGGGACACGAGGGCGAGGAAATGAAGGGTGTGGAGCACGAGTGCGTACAGATGGTTCCTCGGCGCAGTCTGGAAGGGGACCGGCTGCAGATCAAGCAGCCGGCTTGGGGCGTGAGGATGCGGGGGCCGAGGGGGTTCGCGGAGTCGAGGCCTGATGGTAAGCACCGGAGGGCTGGGGATGAGGGGGGTGCGGGGAACACCCTCTTGCAAGACCCGCCCGAGGTACATCAAGGCAGTAGGGGGCAAGGCTGCCTTCACCTCCTGGAGTACGCGTCGGGGGATTCGGAGGGTGGGAACCCCCATGCGCCAAGCCAGCGCATGAAGGTCCATCCAGTCCCCCCGGGCATAGTCCAGGAGGTCTCCGACCCTGGTGACTCCTGCCAGGACCATCCGCCGTCGCACCGAGGGCGTCTCCGCCACCTGCACACTCAGCTGGGGGTTGTGTAGCAGGGGCTCCACGAGGAGATCCTCCCCCTCGGTGACCGCAAGGGGCCTGGAGGCCGAGACGGAAGGTGTGGACCTGGCTGCGGATGCAGCACAGGCCCTGCCTGCCCTCCTCCAGAGGGAGACTCAGAATTCCTGCAGAGACCCAATGCAGTCCTGGCCAAAAGAACTCCAGAACTGTCTTCTGGAGGTGGACCAGGAAACTCGGGGTCGGGACCAGGGTGTTGAGCCGGTCCCAGAGCATGGACAGGACCAGCTGGTTGATCACCAGTGCCCTCCCCCAGAGGGAGAGGCACTGGAGCAGTCCTGTCCATCTCCGCAGCCGCTCAGACACCCTGCCCTCCAAATCTTGCCAGTTCTCTGCCGGGGAGGGATAGGTGGCAGAGAAGTAAACACCCAGATAGAGCGGCAGACCCGCACTCCACCGGATGGCTTGATGCGCAGGTGGGAGGGAGCTTGCCTGCCACCCGGCCCCTACCGTCAGGCCAGAGCTCCTGGCCCACTTGATCCGGGCGGAGGAGGCTGCCGAGTAGACGGCCAGGCAGTCCTCCAGCCACACCAGGTCGCCCAGGTCCTGGACCACGAGGAGCACGCCATCGGCGTACGCCGACAAGACCAGTTTCAGCTCCAGCTCACGGAGCACCAACCCCGTCAACCTCCGGTGGAGGAGACAGAAGAAGGGCTCCATGGCCAGAGCGTACAGCTGGCCGGACAGCGGACAGCCCTGACGTACTCCTCGCCTGAAGCTGACCGGTTCAGTCAGGGTCCAGTTAAGCTTGACCAGGCACTCTGCGGAAGTGTACAGCACCCGGAGAAAACCCACGAAACGGGGTCCGAAGCCGAACGCCTGCAGGGTGCCCAGGAGATACCCGTGGTCCATCCGGTTGAACGCCTTCTCCTGGTCCAGAGACAGGAGGGCGAACGACAGGCCATCCCTACACCCGAGTTACAAGAGGTCCTGGACCAGATACAAGTTGTTAAAGATGCTACGGCCCGGGACGGTGTAGGTCTGGTCAGGATGGACCACGTCCTGCAGCATGGACCCTAACCGCAGTGAGACGGCCTTGGCCACAATTTTATAGTCCGTGCTGAGGAGCGAGACGGGACACCAGTTCCGAAGGTCGCGGAGGTCCCCCTTTTTTGGTAGCAGGGCGAGCACAGCCCACCTGCAGGACAGGGGAAGAGCTCCGCTGGCCTCAGACTCGGCCCAGACGGTGACGAGGTCTGGGCCGAGGACGTCCCAGAACACGCGGTAGAACTCCACGGTCAGCCCGTCCATCCCCGGGGATTTATTGGTGGGCATGAGGCTGAGGGCTTCCGAGAACTCGGCCAGAGTGAGAGGTAGCTCCAGCCGGCCTCGGTCGCCCATGCTGACCGTGGGAAGTTTGTTCCAGAGCACCCTGCAGGCGGCGACGTCGGTCGGATCCGGGGAGAAAAGGTCGGCATAGAAGGCCCTGGCCCTTCCACGCATCTTCACCGGATCTGTGAGGGGGGTGCCGTCAGCAGCCAGGAGGCAGATGACATGCTTCCAGGCCCCCCTCCTTTTCTCCAGGGCATGGAAGAAGCGGGAGCCGCAATCCATCTCCCGAAGGAGATGGATGCGGGATCGGACGAAGGCACCCCGAGCCCGGAGGTCTTCGAGGACCCAGAGCTCCTCCCGCTTCTCCCAGCACGCTCCACAGAGGAACAGATCCTCGGGGCTGGTGGCTAGACGCCTCTCCAGCGCTAAAACCTCCCGCTCCAACTGCTCTATCCCCGCATCCCGCCGCCGGCTGGCCCCCGGAGTGTAGTCACAGCAGAAGAGCCTAGTGCGCACCTTCCCCACATCCCACCAGCGCCGAGCCGAGGGAAAGGCGCCTCTCTGCCCCCGCCAGGCCACCCAGAACTCCCGGAAGGACACCACAAAGCCCACATCCTCCAGCAGGCTATTGTTAAAATGCCAGTAGGGCGGCCCCAGCCTCTCCGCAGTGAGAGAAGCCGTCACGGTCACCATGTGGTGATCCGAGAACAGGGCCGGCCGGATGCTGGAGGAGTGGGCCCGCGCAAGATGCTGACGAGAGATATAGATGCGGTCCAACCGGGAGTGGCGCGACCGATCTTCCCCCACCCGGATGTAGGTGAAGGTGACGGCGTCATCCATGTGGTGGTCGCACCAGACGTCCACCAGGGAGTGATGGTCGATAATTCCCCGGAGGACGTCCGCGGCGGCGGCCTGACACTGCTCGGTTCCCGTGCGGTCCCGCTCCTAGAGGGTGGTGTTGAAATCCCCGCCCAGGACCAGGCATTCGTGAGGATCTAAGGTGCCGAGGAAGGCAGCCGCCTGCTGGAAGAAACACACCCGCTCCGGACCGCAGTTGGGGCGTAGATGTTGACGAGGCTCAGTGCCAGCCCCTCCACACGGACCCGGAGGTGCAGCAGGCGGCCCGGCACGACCTCGGTGACCCCCAGAACCTCGGGCTGCAGAACAGGGGAGAACAGGGTGGCCACTCCGTCCGCATGGGCGGAGAGATGACTAAGGTGCACCCTGTCTCCCCACTCCAGCCACCAGCTGGCTTCGGCGGCTGGGTTCGTGTGGGTCTCCTGCAGGAACGCTATAGAGTACCCTCCCCCCCCCCCGAAGGAAGGAGAGCACCTGGTTCCTGCGGAGACCCGTCCTGCAGCCCCTTGTATTTAAGGTGATGATGGTGACAGGCATTACGAGGAGGGCT
The DNA here is from genome assembly GCA_007922155.1 of Mesoclemmys tuberculata. Taxonomy (NCBI): domain Eukaryota; kingdom Metazoa; phylum Chordata; order Testudines; family Chelidae; genus Mesoclemmys; species Mesoclemmys tuberculata. Next base: position 20,356,540 of record ML675618.1, on the reverse strand, counting down.
GGCGGGGATCCTCACGGGCAGGGGCGCCGGCGACCTTCGTTGGGCTCCGCAGCAGTCCGTGGCCGGTGCCGTAGGCCATGAGGGCATCACGTAAGCTGCGGGCCCTCTGATAGGCCGCGGCGTCCTGCCGCCCGGTCCCCTTCCCCTCCTTCATGGTGGCCCTCACGGCCCGGAGGACGCAGTGGAAGTCCCCCCAGCGCTGCAGAGCAAGCCTCACTCGGTTCCAGGCACCACGTGTGTCCCGGAGAAAGACATGGATCTCTTCGTGCAGCGCCTCGGAGGGTTCGTCCTCCGGCTCGGCCTCCGCAGCTGTCTTGTGGATCACAGGGATGGGGGTTAAGGGTGGCGGCGGCAGCGGAGGGAAGACAGCAGCCCCAAGTGGGCTGGGAGTGCTGAACACAAAGGCCGCCTCCTGGGAGCTCTTCATAGGGAAGGAGACAACACCAGGGGCGGCAGATGAACAGGCAATGGGGGGGAAGGTCAGGGGTACGGGGGTCGAGGAAAGGTAGGGAATAGGAATTGGGGTAGGAGTAGGGGAAGAGTCAGGGCAAGGAGCGGGAGAGGGTTCAGGGTTAGAATTGGGGATGGATCCCACAGCCACAGCGGCCGGGCAGGCGGGGTGCATAGGCTCTTGGTTGGGGCCGGGAGCTAAGGAGGTGGGCACGGGGTGGGTGGTCTCCACGGTGGTGTCCTGTGGGGTTGCAGTGCCCATGGCTCCAGGCCCTTGTGAGGGGACAGCCGGGCAAGCATCGTTGGGGAGGATGGGACGGGGCTGGCCCACAAGAAGGGTTGGGGCACCCAGTGGCTAGGGGCTCAGCCATTCAGCCTCGGCCGACTCTTCAGTGGCTGGGGCGGTGATGGTGGGTTCCCCTTCTCCCATGTGGTGGATGGAAGGGTCGAGGGGGGTTGCGGTGGTGGGAGCAGGTGTGGCAACTGAGAACGGGGAAGAGGGGAGAGGCCACTCAAAATTGCCCTGCTCTAAGCCCTCCTCGCAGGGGGCTGGGCCATCCTCCGGGCAGGCCGGGGTCAATCCCAGGATGTCAATCTCCTCCATTAGGGAGGGGAGGTCTCCCCCTGCTGCCCCGAGATCTTCCCCAGCACTGGCGGGGGTCTGGATGGCAGTGGGGCTAGGCGGGTTCCGGACGGGGACTCCTCCAGGAGGGACTCCAGGAGGGCGATGGTACAGCCCACATCTGCCACCACGGCTTCCTCAGCCGGTGCACCCCGCTGGGCTCCAGCAGGGGGCGCGGCCGTAGGCCCTGGCTTTGCAGGGGCTTGCGCCCCCCTCGGCTGCAGGTGAGAGGGGGCACTGGGCTCCGGCTTTACGCTTGCCGCCCCTACCCTGCACGAGCTCCCAGCCTCCTGAGGTGGAGGACTGGGCAGCGGGGGCAGGGTCAGGGGGCAAGAGTACAGGGGTTGGGGCTTCGGAAAGAGGGGGTGGGACGGCAGGGGAGGGAGAAGCCTCCCCCTGGGGCATGCCCCTCTGATGCCCGATGAAAGCGGCCCTGGCTCCCTCCCCTCTGCAGGCCCCGCTGGACTGCTCCGGGCGTCAGCGGGGCCCGTCAGCTCACCCGGGTGATCCAGGGGGGTGCCCCCGGGGCCCAAGCACAGGTGATTCTTGCTGACGGAGGGGGGGCGGCCACAGGGACCAGACGGCTGGGGGAGGCACCATTGCTAGTCTAACTGGTGCTCCCCTGGGTCTCGGGGGTCCCGGGCTTCCCTTCGTGCCAGGCCAGGGGGCAGTCCCTCCGAACGTGCCCTGGCGCCCGGTAGAGGTAGCACCGGGCCTCCCCCGTTGTATAGTGGACCCGGTACTGGGCCCCTTGATGGGGCACCACGAACGACCCCTTGAGCGCCTCCTCGCCCCGCGCCACCACCCGCAGCAGCTGCACCTGCACTTGCCGGTGGAACGAGAGGACGTGGCGGAGGGCGGGGTCCTTGCAGCCGAGGGGAAGTGGGCTGATGGTGGAGAGGGGCTTCCCCAGGGTGGCGAGGAAAGGCAGAAGGGCGGCATTGGGGAGGAAGGGCGGGACGGAGGAAAAGACCACCCGTACGCCCAGGTCCTCCAGGGGCTCCACTGGGACGTGGACACCCCCCACCGCCAGGCCCGTCTCCACCACCTCCTAGGCGGCAGCCTCCGACACCAGAAAGAAGACCACCTTGCCATACATTCGGGAGGCCGCCACCACGGCCGTGGACCCCACCACCCGCGCCATCACCCGCACGTAGGTTTCCACGTGGGGCGAGGTAGGCACCAGGAGGCACCGGACCCCATGCCTCCTGGTAAAGGTGGGGAAGGGGCCCCGGCCACCTGGGATGGTGCTGGAGACGGCGGTCAGGGCAGGTGACTTGGCAGCGACAGGTGGGGGGCCTGCGGCCACCTGGGCGTATGCTCTGGGGGCACCGCCGCCCCCAGAGCTGGTGGAAGGGACAGCGGGAGAGGATAGAGGGGGAGGAAGAGGGGCCCTAGCCGCGGGAGGCGCTGCTTTCCGGGCTGGGCCTTTACCCTTTTTACTACCTCCCTGGTTTTTCCTCCTGGCCGAGGGCGCACCCCCCGGATCGGGGGGGCAGGAGCCGTGGCGGCGGCAGAGTCCCTGGGTCCCTCCTTGCCTGGGGACAGACACCCGGCATCTCAAGAGGGGCAGCAGGACCAACAGGGGCAGCAGGACCAGCTGTTATAGGCAGGGACAGGGCCTCAAGGTGAGAGGGAAGGGCAAGAGCATCTAGGAAGAGGGTCCCGGCCCCAGGCACACCCGCCATCTTGGGAGGGGGTAGGGATGGGTTTGGCAAGGGGTGTGTGTGGGGGGGAGGGAGAGTGGAGAGGGAGAGGAGGCAGGGAGGGAAAGGGAAGAAGGGGAGGGGGGGTGACCGCTCCTCCCCGCTAGGCTGGAAGCAGGAGAGGAGGGCACCAGCACAACGGGGTACGGGGGGACAAGCTGGGTAGGGGCGGTGCACTCACCAGCCCAAGATATGATAGCGGCTCCTCCAGCTGCACAGGGGCGGGGCAGAGCTAAAGCAACATGGGGGGGGCAGTGTGTGGGGGGAGACAACAAAAAAAGGGGGGGATCAATTGGGGGGGCGCCATGGAGGCTGCCAGGGCCAGAGTGTGGGGGCCAGATCAGGGGGAAGCAGCAGTGGGCAGGGGAGGGGAGTGGTGGGGGCCCAGCAGCAGGCTGCTAGGGCTGGGCGGGGCAGGGAACAAACCAAGGCAGGGGCTGGGCAAACAAACAAACCAACCAAAGGGATGAGGGGACAAACTGTGGGGGGGCAGCAACAGGGGAGGGGGTGAGCAAGCTAGCAGGGGAGCAACAGGGGAAGAAAAGGGGAAGGGCAGGGGTGCCCCCTAAGTGGGGGCAAGAGAAGAAGCAAATGGCAGCAGGGAAGGGGGGAGGGGTGCTCACAGCAGCAGCAGCAGGACCCTGGAAGCAGCAGGGGTGGTGGCAGTGGCGGTGGTGTGGCCACTCACTCACTCCCCCGCCCCGGGAGAGGGGGGGCAGCTAGCAGGGCCCCCAAGAGCCAGGAGCACCCCAGCAGCAGCAGCAAGAAGAGTAGGAAAGATCTAGAAAGGCGCTATGTGAGTGCTAGAATGATCCGGGCTTTATACCCTATAGACTAGTCAGAGTCCATATAAGGTAATTAGTGTCAGCTGACACCAATTAAGGCTCCACACAGGTGCCTATAAAAACCCTCTACTCCTGAGAGACAGTGTGGCGTGGAAGGAGTAGGTGTGTGGTGAGCAGAGGAGTGTGTGAAGTGAAGAAGAACAGAACAGAGTACAGCAGTGTGTGGAGTCATAGTGGAGAACAGAAGGGAGTACAGCGGTGTGTGGGAGAGAGGTGGAGTCCTGAAGCAAGTACTGGGCTCAAGAAGCCAGAAAGACAGAGCGGGGGGGTGGAGAGTGGCCCAGGGGAAAAGCCTGCAGCAGCAAGGAAGGTGCCAGCAGCACATAGCTGCTACTTGGAGGGCCCCTGGCTGGGGACCTGGAGGAGTGGGCGGGCCCGGGTCCCTACCCCGCTCCCTGGGAAGACGGGGTTACCAGAGACACCCTGGCCCACTGCGAGAGGCAAAAGTGCGAGACCCACTAGGGAGAAGCCGGCCATTTGCCACAGTCCTAATTTTTTTCACAGGCGGGATGACTGCATTTTGGGGAAGTGTTTTTAAGCTTAAAGCTGATGTGCAAAGGAAAAGAAATGGGTGTCCTTTGTTTATTTCTGATTTATAGGGAAGGTCCTAAAAATTGGATGGTGGCTGTTTTCCTGCATGAGAAATTCAGGTCCTGGAAGACTAGATAACCTTGCCTACACTAGGAAAAGTATCCATTATTGACAATGGTTCAAAAAGATGCAGCTTGTGCTACACCTAAAAGCGTACCCAAGGACAAACTGCGTTCTCCAATGTTCACCACGAAGTTCCACTGCAGTCGCTGATAACTAGCATTACCAGAAGGAAATTTTTTTTTTTCATGTAAACAAGGCTAAAGGTGATTGGAGAATGAGAAATGACAACAGCAATAGAATGAAAGTTGAGCAATTGAAAATGAAATGGTTTTCAGTAAAACTACATTTGTTTTTTCCTTACTACAAATTGGACTTCAGTGACTAACATTTTGGGAAAAGACACATTTGGCAAAAATTTAGCACTCTGTGCCACTTTTACATTAATGTGTGAGAACTTGCAATACACTTAGGCTGCCCAAAGAAGCCCTCTAGCAAAATCAGGGAAGACCATGCTCTATTGCTACGCTATTAAACAAGCATTGTTTTGGTTTAGAACCCACTTTTCAGACTTACTCTTTACAGTACTTCATAAAGAAGCAGACTAGGGCACAAGCCCAAATTTTTTTAAAAAATTCTTTGTAGATCTCCCTAAGTGGATTGTACTTCCCATAATAAGTATCCTTCCCACACTACTCAAAAGGGGATAGTGGCTCAGTGGCAGCCAAAACCAACATATTCATGCTGCCACTGGGAGACAGAGTATGATTTGTGAACCACTATGTATGCAGACAGATTCCACCAGATGTCCTGGGATTCAATACTATCCCATGACGTGTGAATTTGGGGGGCCAGATCTCCTTTCCATTAGGTGGAGGGAAGGCAAACCTCCTCCCACACAGATTGATTTGGATTTGGACAGTGGGTGAAGCTGGAGTTTCCTCTTCTCCTACCTGAAATGTTCCTATGAAGGAAAAACTGTCCCTATATCATCATCTAACAGCTTGACATTTAGAAGTCACACCTGTTTTACCTGTGAACAAAAGCCTTTATAAAAGGCACCTTCAGTTTACCAGTCTGCAATAAAAATATTTTAATTAAAAATGTTCTAATGTCATCTTAAGGGAAAACTGTTTTAATAATGAACTATGAGCCAAATAATGGCTGCTCCAGTGTGCGCCCTGTGGGAGCTAGAGAAAAGTTGCTAGCCTTGCCTGGCCAGCCATCCAGTGCTCTCTTGAAGAGAATGTCGTCATAATGTAGCTGACTGCCCTTCCTGGAGCAGGGAGAGAAGGAAAAAAAAAAAAGAGAGAAATGCTACCACCTTCTCTGAACAGTCCAGATATGTTGTAAGCATGCTTCCTCTGCACTGGAAGCCTTTGGAGAAGTCCGTCGGAGGCAATCCATGCTACATCTTTTCACTGGTTATACAAAAGGGGTACTATGGAGTGTTTCTCCAGTGCCATCAGAGGCATCATTTCTGCTCCTGTTCCTTATGCAATAATGTCTCCCATTATCACCACGCTTCCTACCATTTCTCCATCCACACTACAGCTCTAACAGGAGTCATAATGTAACCGTACATTTTAAACCTCTTGACTCAAAGACAGAAGTTGTGTGTCATGGGTCACCAAACTAGGCGTCAACAAATGAAATTAATAGGCAGCAGGTTTAAAACAAACAAAAGGAAGTATTTCTTCACACAATGCACAGTCAACCTGTGGAACTCTTTGCCACAGGACGTGGTGAAGGCCAAGACTGTTACATGGTTCAAGAACGAACTTGATAAATTCATGGAGACTAGGTCTATCAATGGCTATAAGCTAGGATGGGCAAGGATGCAGAACCATGCTCTGAAGTGTCCCTAGCTTCTGTTTGCCAGAAGCTGGAAATGGGCAACTGAGGATGGATCACTTGATGTTTACCTGTTCTGTTCATTCGCTCTGAAACACCTGGCATTGGCCAGTGTCGGAAGACAGGATACTGGTCTAGATGAACCATTGGTCTGAACCAGTATGGCCATTCTTATGTTCTAATAAGTCATCAGAAAAAACATACCGAAGTTTGTTAAGGTGACACCAGATGTATTTAATTGCATTCCTCATGGCTTTTATAAGGCCCATTATTTGCAAACTGTAGTGCTTCCGTACTTACTTTAAGAGGCTCAATATCTGATATTAAAAATAGCATAGGTTTTGGGACCATCATGATCTAATCTCAACGCTGGTACAATATGCTTCCATTTGGGGAAGCCAGCTTTGGGATCTAAATGTTGTCCTTAATTTATGGAGTGAGAGTGCTGTGGCTGAGGAGGAGAAAGTAGTTTTGTGGTTTTTGATTGTGACCAAGGAACAATGTTGATGGGCTATAGAGGAAGCTGCGGCCAGGTCTCTGTGACAGAAAGAGTTTCACCACAATACAAGGCTTGTGTTTGCTATTCATGAATTAGCAGGGGTCTATATTGTATCATATATGTATTATTTAATACAGAAAAAATTCACTTGCAAGTAGTGTACCTGACAAAGTGTCTGACAAAAAACTGACAAAAGCAAGGAAAAGACAAGTCAAAGGACAAATACCCTCATCTTCTCCACCCACCAACACACTGTCATTGCCACTACTGTCATGCACAAAAGACCACACCACAATCTTTACTATAGCCTATTTTCACCTTTCTGCATGCACCTCTTCACCAGACTCTTTCCCTTCAACACTTGTAGTTGTTTAACATCGGGTTGTGTTGGAGAGAGTAGCTTGGTAAAGAAGTATGGGCAGAGGGAAGTTTAAAGCAGGTGATGGAAGGGTGGCATTCCTAGATAGGCAAAGTACAGATTGAGACATATTGTCTGAGGTACAGTAGCTGCGGCAATGGTGAAATGTGTGCTTGTGGATGGAAGAGTAGCTGGGTTGCTTAACTTTTCATTTCCTTACTGTTCGTCAGGATTCAGGGCCTGTATCAAAGACAGTCTCCAGGTAACCTAACAAGCACAGCTGGCCTGTAGTAGGCTGCCTGATAGGCCTGAAGACTCAACAGACCAGCTCTTTAGCACAGCAGCTGCTCAAAGCGCTCACCCATGACTGCAATAGCTCCTGCACTTGCTGGTTCCCAGTCTTGGTTCCATCTTGTTCCAGTCCTGTTCCTGCCATATTCCAGCCTTGTTTCAGCCCTGCTCCTGCCCTGCACCAAGCCCTACTTCTGCCTCCTCTCACTCCAGTCAACGTGGTTCTGAAACTCTGCTCCGACTCCCGGCCTCTAAATTAGGTTCTGACCCATGGCTTTGACCCCTGGCTCCCAACTCTGGCTGGGACCCTTGGCTCAGGCATCTGGCTTCTGCCTCAGGCTCTGACTCCTGGCTTACTCCTGTTCTAACTACTAGGTATGACTCCTGCTCCAGCCAACATGCTGGATGTAGACCAGTCTGAGCAGCCCAACACACAACCAGTAGGGGAATTAAAGCATGAATTCAGCTAAGACCAATACCTCTCTGATGGAGACAATGAGAGCATTGCAGGCCCAGGCTGCCAACCTGCAGGTGCAGAACGCAGTCTGGCAAGCTCAAGCTGTACTGCCTTACGATCCAACTCCCACTCCTTGTGAGCCCAAGCTCCCCCTCCTTGACAAGTTTAATGATAATTGAGACAAATTTTGTAGGTGTCTAAAATCAGCTCCTATTTCTGCTATGCCCATACTTGTATCCCACTGACTAAGTCTGAGTGGGACTGATTATCAGCCCGCTTACCAGCGAGATCCTGGCTTGGGCATCTCCACTCCTGGAAAAATCAAGCCTGCTTCTGAGACAATATAAGGACTTTGGCAGTGATCATCGATGACCCAAGTTGTGAGCTTACAGCCAAAGCCGCACTTCAGGTGTTGTGGCAGGGACACCAGCCAGTTGCTAAATATGCAGTGGCGTTCCAACACTTGGTAGTAGACACAGAATGGAATGAGGTTGTCCAGCATTATTTCCAGCTCGGCCTCAGCAAATGAGGTTAAAGACGAACTGGCATGGGTGGAATGCCAGCCTGGATGTTTTAGTTGACTTATGCATCCAGGTTGATGACTGCCTCACAGAATACCACCAAGAAAAAAAGATGGCCCTCCTGGCTTCCACCAGTTCCAGCCCCCACCACCACCAGTCCTTTCTCTGTTGCCCAAACCCAAGCAAGTCAATCAGGACCAGCCCCACCTCCCCAACATGCAGAAGAATCAACCCCAGGCATCATGCCTATGCCTAAATTGCAGGGAACCAGGACACTCTGCATCAAGAGGCCCTGCCAAGGTCCAAGCTGCGGCCAAGTGGGAAACACCAAGCCCCAACCCCAACAGAGCCCTTCTCCTCTCCCTTGGAGGCCAACATTTGTCTGATGGTATCATGGGTGATGACCAATCAGCGTCCAATACATCTCCAACTCTGGCATCCTGCGATGCCTGACACCAACCACGAGGTGCTGGTGGACTCAGGTTCCTCAAACAATGTAATGGATCTGGAATTCACCCAAGCACACAGGATGCCCAGCAGTGAAAGGACTCCTCCAAGTCAGTGGAGTCCATATATGGATCATTCCTTTTGTAGGAACCAGTCACCCACCAAATTCCCTTAGCAGTAACTACTCTTCCAGGTCATCAAGAAATCCTCCAGTTTAGGCTAATTCATGCACTACATTCATGAGTTGTACTTGGCATCCACTGGCTCATTGCCCATGACCCACATGTCTACGTGCAGTTAGGCATGGTACGTTTTGACTCCTCCTCTTGCCAACTTTTGCAGTTTCCCAAGAGCTGACCCAGGATCAACCACCTCTTGTGGGCTACTTGCTTCTCCAAAAAATTCAAAATTGTGAAGAGAGGATCCAAAGACAACCCCAGCAACCCACACAACCTCCTCAACAGCTACAGGAATTCTTGTTAAAGATCAACACTGTGCTGATGTGTTTGACAAAAAGAAAGCTTCATCGCCAGCTATGACTGCCCCACTGAACTCCAACAAGGAGCAAAGGTTCCCTTGGGTGCATTTACTCCCTCTCTGTAGCCAAACTAAAGGAGATATCTTGAGGAAAACTTGCAGAAGGGGATCATTCACCCCTCCAAATCCTCAGTGGGGCCCCAATCGTCTTCATGGAAAAGAGAGATGCCTCCCTCTGGCCTTGTATGGACTACTAAAATCGGAATAAGATTACAACTTGAAACTGGCAATCCTTACCACTTATTCATGAGCTGTTCAAAAGACTTCACTTTGCCAAGGTCTTTACAAAGTTGGATTTCAGCAGAGCTTATAACCTGGTGAGGATCCAGGAAGGACACAAATGGAAGACAACCTTCCATACCAGGTATGGCACATCGAGAATTTGGTCACACTGTTTGGTTTGTGCAATGGCCTGGCAACATTCCAGAATTTCATAAATGAAATTCTTTTGCAATATATGGTACAAATGTGTCATAGTTTACATGGACAACATCCTCATTATCTCCGAAAGTCAGGACCTCCACAACCATCATGTGTGCACTGCCTTGAAGAGACTCCACCAGAACCACCTCTATGTGAAACTGGAAAAACATGAGTTAGATAAGGGCACAGTGGGATTCTTGGAATACATCATCTAACCCAAGGGACTCACCATGGACCCATGTTAAGTGACAGCAATGTTCAACTGGGCCACGCCCAAGGATATACAGCGATTCCTGCAGTTCACCAATTTCTACAGGCAATTTATTAAAGGATCCTCTATCCTTGGTTACGCTCATAATAGCACTCATGGAAAAGGGTGTCTGATTTGCCTGGTCCATGGAAACTCAGTTGGCCTTTTATTGACTGTAGGAAACTGTGCTGTGTGCTTCCAGGCCTACCAGTTAGATCTGTGTCTAGCAGAGAAAGGTCCAGGAAAAAGCCAAGGGCCAGGACTGGAGGAAGAGAAGCCAAACGCCAGAGCTAGGGGGTAAACTAGAATTGTAGTCATTGTTTGTCAAAAGTGAGGACAAGGCTGGGGCAGGAACAGGTGAAGGCAAGGACTGGGGCTGCGGTTAGGTAGGAGCAAGAAGCAGGAGCAGGAGCAGGGCAAGTCAATTATGGGTGTGGCACACACTGAGCAGCTTCTGTTCTGCTGCGCATGTCAGGGTTATAAGTAGGACGGGTGATCCGGCAGCAAATCAGGGACTGTGGCTACTCCATCAGTTCTAAGGCAGTGCAACTGGGCTCACTGACCGCAGAGCAATGAAGTCAGTCAGGAAGCAGGCCAGCAGCTGGTGCTAGCTGGTCTGGCCCCTGGCATCAACTGAAGGTCATTCACCTCAGCACCCATCTTGATTCATTCAGAGCCTACTAAACCACTTACAATCAAGGCAGATGCCTCAAACTTCGCCATGAGTGCTATATATCTCAACATGGAGACCCCTACAGCTAACTCCATCCTCATGCCTTTTGTTTTTGGAAGCTAACCCAGGCACAAAAAAAATGTGATGTTTGGGACAAGGAGTTACTGGCTACTAAGGTGGCTTTTGAGGAGTGGCATCACTTCCCACAAGGAGCCCACTGTCAGGAACCCATGGCCAGCAGCAAAAATAGTCTCCAGGCAACTTAACAAGCACATCTGGCCTGCAGTAGGCTGCCTAATTGGCTACACCACCTGGTTGGTTGGAAGAGTCAGCAGAATGGCTCTTAAGCCCAGCAGCACTTCAGTGGCCACTCTAAGCACTCACTCATTCCTACCTGTGATGAGTTATTAAAATGTAGCTCCTGTGCCTGCTTGTTCCCAGCCTTCCTCCCATTTTCTTTCAGCCCTGTCCCAATCCTGGATCTAGCCCCGCCCTGCCTCACTCCAGGTAACCCATTTCTGATCTTCAGCTCCGATTCTTGACTTGGGCTCTGGCATCTGGCCCCTTATTCTGGTTCTGACCCTGGGCTCTGACTCCTAGCTCCTTTCCCTGGCTATTACCCCTAGGTCTGGCATCTAGCCTTTGACTCCAGTTCTGACCCCAGGCTGAGACCATTAGGCCCAGTGCCTCCTCCAACCATCAGGACTGACTCTTGCTCTGACCACTTGGCACAACCACCCACAGCCCAGTCACAGGACAGTGTCAGGTACATTGTGTGTAGCTACTCTTATAGCTTTACAATGAAGTTTTTAGTGTCATAGGTTTTTTAATGTTTAATGGGGGATAAGAAGGAAAACAGGAGAATATTTTATCCATCATCAGGTGTGCATGAGTGCTTCTTAGTTATAGAATAAAATATCACAGAAAAATATAGCTCTTCATTGAGAAGATATAGTGCACATCCAGACCCTTCAACCAAGCCATCAGGCTTGTATGCACACTCTGACATACCCCCCCCACAGATAAGCCCATTAGTCCTGTGGTCTTCCAACCACCCTGCCCCACCAAGCAATCAGTTGTGTGTGCACAGTGCATAAGTTTTATCATCACATGGTTAAATATGATCCTCAATTCACCATTTTATTTCTTAAAAACTCCCCTTCCACCAGTTGCTCTCAGGAACCACCTCTCTGCAATGTTTTGCATAGATAAACAATGTTTTTAAAAAAGATAGTGGTCAACAATATAAAACTGAACTGTCAAAGGAAAATAATTCAGCAGGAGACAAAATTCAAATGTTTCCTATTAAAAATATGATAAATCAAACAAAAATACATAGAAAATTCAAAAGGGGATAAAAATTAAACTAGTGTAAAATTTCATCCCAAATGGATACCTACGTTTAAGAGAAAGAAAAACGAATTTTCCTATTTTAGAATAGTACCCTACCTATGGAGTTGCTTTCCGGAGCCTCTTTAAAAGACACACAACATATATCTACTTTTTACTCTTACTCTTAAAAAAATAAATGAAACAAGGGCAATAATTTACTAATGCAAAAGTTATTTAAATACTGGTATCTGTCAACATACCTAGCTCATCAAGATGTTGCTTCACCTACATACCTAAATGCAAAATGTTATTATTAGAATATGTTCATATAGTGGAAGGTAATGTCATAAATACCTAAGTGTTGATGCTCTTTAAACTTCCTGCACTTCTACCGGTACAAATGCATGATGCGTTGTAATTTAAAATAGCTGACAAAGCACCATCATACCTCTTTTTCTGGAAAAACAAATTTCAGAAAAAACCCTAATTTATTTTAGATTGTTTGCAATGATTTGGCAATTAACTCCAGCTGTTGCCTTTCCATTTTCTATTTAAACAGCAACACAGTAGTGATCATTTACACACTATTAACCGCAGAAATCTTGTCACTCCCTCAGCTACTGATTTCCAAAATTCAAGTTTTAATCTAGATTTCTGGAGTGGGTAGACTCTTAGATATAGAATCATCCCCATTTTCATTCACATCTCCTACTGAATTTTTTATTTTGGATTATAAATCTGAGAAGTGTCTTTTCTTCCCAGTCTTCTTCAGTAGCCTCACATGCAGAAAAACACTCTTCAACTGTTGCATAATCTGCTAGATGCTTACAATCTGGTATGAAACTAATTAACTCTTCCAGATGCTGCAGTGCTGATTACCCAGGATCATCTGGGAGAAAGATGCAGTACAAAAGAGAAAAGCACTGCTTATGAAACATTTTTGAATTGCAACGCTGTTCAATTCATTTCAACTTGCAACACCAAGTTCATTGCACTCAGCAAGCTGACTTCTCTGCAGGCAATGTATGTCTTAAAACAAAGGCTTTAAATTGTGTCCATTTCATCAGTTAGAAATTACATCAAACTCTGACAGCAGATTTTTAGTAATTTTATTTTCCCAACATACCACTTTAAAAACAAGGTGCAGTTTTTTCCTGGAAGCCTTTTCGTTTCATATTTCAAAGACTCATATAGGCATGACCAAAGTCTCTGTCCATAAACAGCAAGACAGGATGACTTTTGCATGCTCTTTCTTTTGTTTCCAATTCACAACAATCCGAGCAGGATTTTTTAGCAGCTAGACTAACACTTTCGCCATCCCTCAGAACATTTATTACTAGCTAAAACCATACTTGTCTACCAATTTTTCTATTACCAAAGCCTTATTTTGTGGTGGGGTCACATTAACTGGGCTATTATTCATTGTTACTGTTTTAAAACTGCTCACACATTGTTTCATTGATATTATCACTCTTCATTTCTTTCCTTTTGAAAGTGCCTTGAATCATCAATGTTTTCTTCCCACCTGTGGTGACTTGTTAAAATGTCCTGAATCTATGTATAACCATGGCATAACTCCCCTTCTATTTTCCTGCACACCACATTCATGAATGACTTTAATTCAGTCTTCCAAATTCAACACTTTTAATTGGTTCCTTTCCCTTTGTCAGCTCCTCTCCCTGTCCCTTTACGTCTGATGGAGATAGAGCGGCTGCCGCCTTTCTGACTGCTTTTGCAAGTGGCAGCATGGAATTGCAGTATCTGGGCAGGTCAGCATATGGTCAGAAATGAGATTCACAGCAGGCCATTTTCCTGCAGGGGGCCTTACTGTGAGGAAGACAGAAAATATCTGAAGGGCCTTGAAACCTCATGCTAGTAAAGCAGGACACTGCCACTTGGAAGTGGCTGTAAGCACAAGTGTCACTCTATTTCTATTTCAAATAATGTGCAGTTTTCTCCTAAACAGCTTTTATAGCATTTTACATTTATTTAACATATTAAGGGTAAATAGAGTGAATGGCAACTTGACGAACTGCAAAAGTAGTGGGCTTGTCTCATTAACAACTTCTGGCTGAGCTTCAGCCAATAATTATTACAAAGAAAAAGAAGAATAAAGATGAAATAGGTTATGTTAATAGATAATAAATGTAAACACAATGCTGGTGTAATATTTACTAACCTTAGACTACTCCTACATCATAATCAACTTTATACAGGTTATTCGCAGAATCACAATAATAATCAAATATACGGGAGTATAAAGCTATTTAAATTTGTAACAAAAGCTATGAGACTATGATCAGTAAGCAAGCAACTCCCATATAATATCATTTAATATCACACCCTGATTAGACTAAGTACATATAACCATTGTTATATGAAAAAACATTAAAGCTTTTAAAAAAACCAAAACATGTGGCTATCAAACAGGTTTTAATTACCACGCCTACATTAAGCTACAAACAGTTTCATTCAGACACCCAAAAATAATATTTAGAGTGTTATGTGGTTGTTCAGGATCTTTATGATTGATGGAATCTATTGTGTTGTCATCTTTATAATCACTTGCATTTGTTGAAACAAACAAGGAAAAGGGGTGTGTGCTTTTATTTTACAATAAAGGTTGCCTTACAGTGATTAACTCCTTCCTTTCAACATAAACTAACAAACCTGTGTACATGTGAATATGTTCTAAAAGTTGACACAGAGGAAAAACAAAGCTGTGCTACCTGAGCTAATACAAAAAATATTCTACTTAGGTGAGTTGTCAAATAACTATTATCTCTACTCACTGTTCCTTGAAGTTCATCCTGATCACAAGGAAATATAAAAAAAAAAAAAACTATTTGAAAAGCCCAGTATATATCTTGTTATGAAAGGAAACCAATTGAGTAATTTCACTCATATAGGCATATAACCAATTTTCTGGCATTGCTATTGAATATTTTATCAGCAACAAATGATAACACCAGCAAAATATTTTAACGTGAAGCCTTGCCTTGTGAACTACCTATCTTATTTGTCAAAACAGCATCTACCATAAATCATAGAGTTTAAGACCAGTATTTCTTGTTTAAACATGCTACTTATTCAGCAGAATCACTTGTGTGAACAAGCATTGATTAAAGTACACTAATTTAAGCAGTCTTACCATCCAACTGATAGAGCTATAATTTAACCCTATTATCAGTGTTGTAATTTTCAGAGTGCTGAAATACCATACTTCTCGAAAATATAATATGTTTAAATACTTTAACAGCATTGCCCATTTGAAGTGACTTTCAGCTTTCAAATAAGACAAGCACTTGTGAACTAATGAACATGCTTTTCATCCCACAAAGGAACTTCCTCTGTCAAATTATAAGTGTTTTATCATTTGATTTATATACACCACAATTAAATACTCGATGCTGTAGGAAAAAAACCTGCATTATAAAACCCACTCATTTTATCTCCCACTTTCATAGTTGGGATCTTCTTTTGCCTCCCCACCGAATAGCTAGTGGCTGTCAGTTTCCTAAATTTAAACAGATCATCGACAAAAACTAAAATTATTGCAAGTGTTGCTATCAAACATTAGCATCCCTTCTACAAGGAGAGAGATCTGCCCCCAAGTTCCAAAAAACAGAAAAAAACAAACATTTAAAAGCTGTGAAACTAATTTCAAAGTAGGGGCTCTCAGTTAAATAATTACTCCTTGTGGGGTCTTGGTGACTAACCCAGGGTTCTGTCAAATTTGATGACAAATATTTCTTTTACAGACAAGTTGAAAAAGAAACTAAAGGAAGTGTGGCTAGAGTCCTCCTGATATGATCCAAATAAGTAAAATCCATAAAGTTATCTGCCTCCTTTGGTCACTAGTGACAAGACTACACTGTTTGTAAACTCAAATCTCGTAGAAGGCAGGCCGAGAACTTACAGTGAGAATTATTAAGGGAAAATATTATACTTGTATGCAATCAAGATAACACCACAGAACCATATTATTGCCCAACGTATAGACTGAAAAATTGAAAGTCCAATGCTCAAAGATTGCTTCTAAAAATAGACCAGATGAATCTTTGTTATTTTTCTAAACTGTTGTAATACTAGACCAGCATAAAATAGATCATGCTGCCCTCTTGTGCTGGACTTGCAAAAGAGAGCAGGCCTTTATTCATGCAAGAGAACAGACGAAGTGGAACATATGAAGTATTCACTATGAAGTGGAAAATGTACACATTTTCCTCCTAATAGCTAACCTGACATGCATGTGACACCCATATTGTTATTTGGATGGAGGAGCAGAAGAAAGTTTGAAGAGCAAAGGACAACATATCTATTGCTTAAAAAGAATACAAGGACGTTTTATTAACCAATACAGACAAGCAAAACATAATCTCTGAAACCCAACAATGTGATATATATTAATCAAATATTATGACTCCATAATTAGGGGGGTGTTGAGAGCTGCAGCTAAAACTGAATTTCAGTGCCGTAATTTCCAATCACCACTTCTGTATATAGAGTAAAATTTTCAGAAATTTGCAATGAGATTTAGGCTTCTCAGGGTATGCCTACAGTGCAATTAAAAACGTCCTGGGGCTCTGGGACCCTCAGAGCTCCAGCCTGAGCTCAAACATCTACACCACAATTAAATAGCCCATTAGCCCACGCCCCAAGTCTGAGTCAGCGGGCACAGGCCAGCCAGATACGTCTAACTGTATTGTAGACATACCCTAAATCGCTTTTGAAAAGAGGATTTAGGTGCTTTCTAATAACGTTACCAATAAATAACATACTAACAATGGATCCTAATTGCATTTTTACATGTGTCTTATTACATAATGGTAGAATCCACCAACTTACATACCTTTATTTTCATTAACAACTTTAATATTTTAAAAAATACTTCACATATTTTTCTACTGTTTCTTTTATTTCCTAAAACATCATGACATCTAGGTTTCCAAAATTATTCCATATTACCTCAATCATTCCTAATTCTCATTTATACCAAGACACCTTTACACCCTTCTGGAACTGTCAGAGGAGCATAAAGGAGTTTTTGTGTAAATGAGAATCAGGCCCCATAGCTCAGTCGTAAGTTAACCAGTAAAATATTATTTTTAAAAAGTTATTCCTATTCCTTATCTTACCACATTTGATGTATATTAGTGGGAGCTGATGGACATGTCATGATTCATCACCTTTTTCCATTTTCCAATGCCACTTCCCTGGCCCCACTTATAGCATCTTTCCTCAACAGGAACTGCTAGGTGCTCAGAATTTTTACAAAATTCAACTACTTATTAGGTGCCTACTTGCATTTAAGAGCCTAATTTAGCCCACTGCTTTTTAAATCTTGGCTGCTGTATTTAGTATCGCTGTTTATATTTTGAGTGATCATATAAAGAATGGTCCTGCTGTACTACAGAGAAGTGAGGAGATTGTTAAGAGGGGTGTGGGAAGTTTAGCAATTAATTCCTTAACTTTTGTGTTATTACAATCTAATCCTTACCGGTGCATATAACAGTGTAAACATGGAATTGCAAGAGCAATACGATACTTTTAAAATGAAGTTGTAGCTCTTCTTTAATAATAATAAATAAAATAAGGCACAAACCTCACTCCAGTTCAGAAGTTAATGCATAGGAATTGATTAGCAAAATGGAACCCTCAGGGTAAAGATCTAAAATCAGTTGCATACACATTACAAGATTTTCCAGATGACTGAAAGATGATACACATGTGGTGCTAAAACACTAAACTGCAGAACTGCTGAAACTCTGAACAAGAACAATCAGAGTTTCATATGAGAGAAAAAAGAAGGGCAAAAATAGCTAGACAAGAATCTCTACATACTATCATTAGCAAATGAGGTAGGAGAAAGAAGTACACAAAAATTATTCTTAAATCATAGAATAGCAGCTGATAATGGAAACATACATGTGAAAGCCAGAGAGAGATCTAGGTAATACTGGAGGATTTGTTCTGTGCATAGCTATTGTTAAAAACCCAATAATGATCTTTTACATGGTACTTTTTATCTATAGATTTCAAAGTACGTTACAAAGCAGACTGTAAGAAATACTGTATGCAGCTATTTAAGTCTACCCTATAGATATGACCTAGAGATCATTATAATAAATTACGTTCATTGACCTTACTACAAGATGATTACATCTCCTCTCAGATGGGGTTACTGTACCTTGTTAAACACTTCAAAAGGGGGAAATGCTGCGTATCTGATGATATCCCCCTTGGTTGGTCCTGCCATTCCTCATGACCAGCTCCAACAGGCATCACACAAACAGATATATCCTGCTCCACTGAGCACCAGCTCTCCCCTCACCAGCCCCTCACTGAGCATACATTTTCTCTTACAGTCCTCCAGTCTAGACTGCCACATATCCATAATGTTATCCCACAGACATCACATGCATTCAGATTTCAGACATGCATAGAGGTAGGTTAAAAAAAGCGGTACCCTGGCTATATACCTGGCGTGAGTGTATATATTACACGCGCACACGCACACCCACCCACCCCCCAGATATACATATGATCTCACATCCACTGCTTTTTACTTCATATGAACTTTTATGCAAAGGAAAAATAAGAATTCTCCTACAACCTAGTCTTGGTCTCATAATCCTGTAAGATGTTTTATAACAGAAAAGCCTCTATATGAACACATCATATCTTCATTCCATTTCTCAGTGACCTGTGATTCTCCTCTTGGTATTTTTTCCCCATTCCTCTTCATTCGGTGTCACTTTCATTTTTCCTTTCCTTTCACAGCCTTAACCGCTTCTCCCCTCCTCAACTCACATCACATTTCACACAAATTTATCAGATGTATTCTGCACCTAAACCGCAGGATACAGACCTAGATTGTACCTTTTAAATTGCATGAATTTTGTTTTCTACCCATTCTGGGTGTGTGAATGAATTTTTACAGCTACTGTCCCAACTGTTGTTTCCACACATTTTAGCACTGCTATAGCATATTTAAAATAGATTTTTTTTAAAATCATCTTCGTACACATCCTTGTCATCTATTAACAACATTTAGGGTCAATTTTTCAATGAAAGACACTACAGATGCCCCCATAAGAATGCATGCATACTCATTGCATCTTAGTAAAACAAACTCATGTGCACAAATCAAGTAATTAGTAATGCAACTTGTAGTTCAGTGTACAATATCAACCTAACATTTTATGTCTGCATGTGCAAACACAGGATTAGGAAAATATCCAGAATAAGATCAGTCAGTTACTAATATGCAGTATTGCTTTAAAGAAAATGTAACTCTAGCTTTCTAACTATGACATGACATAATAGTAGATATGAAGATTTTAGTTTTTAAAAAGCAAAAATGTGTATCAGAAGTCTTAATTTGGATTATCATACATTTGTTTCATTTTTCTTACCATACTTAATGATATAGTATGTAATTTTTAAAAAATGTTCATCTTACCTATGGGGTTTCTGTCAAAGAACAAAATTGGAGCTTTCAACAGTGATTGAAACATTTTGTTGTGCAAAGTTTGACCAGCATTCACAAGAACTGTAAATACCAACAGACTTCTTATTATGCCAAACAGTATTGTAACCACAGTCAAACCTAAAATTAAACAAATAAATAGTCACAACATACTGTGTACAAATACAGTCACATAGATCTGTCTCTTTAATGATACAGTGAGAGAGCAGTTTTAACAAAACTGATGTAGTTCTAACCAATGTTTTGTTCAGACAGTTCATGTGAAGCAAATCATAATCTTAAAGCTTAAGACTCAGGGTGAATGCTCTCTCAGTATGAAGCATTATTATAAACTTGTTAATAGCTTCATTTGTCCATTTAATTGCCAGATAAGCAGTTTCTTCTTTGCTATTACCGTTTACAAAGATGCATTCATGAAATTTGGTTAACTATCTTATAATCTATATAATATCCTTTGCATGTTCATTCTGTCATGTAATTCATTATACAATATTACACATAACTATGGCTTACGTTGGTCACTATTGAAGCGTTAACATTTGCAAACAGATACTAACCACATATGACCAGCTGTTTCCTACTCTACGAATGGCGGAAATTGGCTATATTTTAGATCCCACTGTATGGCAACAGTGAGAAATGATGAGTTTTTAAATGTCATCCGCTCTTTACAGTCAGGTCCATCAACTGTACCATGCTATTTGCAGGAGTTTCTGCTAGTTCGAAGTTCTACATCAGTAAAATATCCTTTACTTTTCTGAATCTCTGTTTTAAACAACCTCAAAAGTTCAGAAATACTGTAGCATTTATTTTTTCCCCATCACTCAATATCTGAAACAAAACATAGTCATTTGCCAAATGTTCCAGTGTGGTAGCAATAGATCACAGACAATTAGCTACATCTTTTTGCAATTGTTTTTTAAGATTTTGAGGATGGAAAGTTACAGTAGGTTTCTGTACAATGAACATTGTACCAACCTACTGTTTTTAATTAAAAACAAAATACAAGCAAAAGCTTTATCCCTTATTCTATCCTTGAGATGTATTAATATGTCAATATCACATTTATCTCTGTTGTTACCCTACACAAATCTTGCCTTAAATCTGTACAATTACTTTATTATTTGTAAAATGATTTGATTGTACAATTATTAAATGCCAGATTCTGCCACCCTTACTCATATCATGTAGCCCTATGAAGCGACTCATAAAAT
>ML675618.1:20275845-20335968 GCA_007922155.1 Mesoclemmys tuberculata | reverse complement strand
TGAGTAAGGGTGGTGGTATCTGTCCCTTAAATTATAAGGTTATCAGGGCATGGTTATAAGGGTATAAGGTTATCATGCCTAGTGTACATGTGGGATCTATGAAAGCAGTAAGTCTGCCTCAGAATATATGAAGTGTGCGTTTGTTTCCCTGCTGTCCCTCAGGTCCACCACATAAATGAGGGTTAGCCATCAAGAAATTATTGTGGTGCACAAAATTTTAAACTATCGTAAGCAAACTGAAGTTAGTGACAACTAGATAAGATCTGGGGGAAGAAGCTTCTTATTAGAGACTTGATTTTTCCATGCTCACTTTATCTTCTAACTAATCAAAATGGTACATAAAAATTAAGTACTATGCACCAGATATTCAAAGGTATTTTAGATGCCTGAAGATGCACACAGGCACCCAGTGGGATTTTTAAGAGTATTTAGACATTCAACTCACACTGATGGGAATTAAGCACCTAGGCACTTTAGAAAATCCCATGAAGCACCTATCTGCATCTGTAGGTATCTAAATACCTTTAAAAACCTGGCCCTGTGTACCTATCAAAGATGCATTTTTTCCTTGGTTTTTTGCTACGGAGCTTCAGAAGGAACCCACACATGCGGAGTTTTAAAAAGCAAGCACTGTATATAAGTACAAACTAGAACAGAGAGCTGCAGAATGAGGATCAATTTCTAATCCCTTTTGCCCACCCATATAACAACTTAGATTTGACTGAAACAATCTATTAGTTTACCTTCCAAAATCCAGTATAAAGCAAATTAAGAGTCTGCATTCAACCTATTTCTTCTACTAGAGGTGTTTTTTTTTAATTATTTCAATTAATTTAGTCAGAAAACAAGGCTGAGTCTGCTAATCTGCTCAGACATTACTAAATCACTGTTAGAAATCCTATTTTCCCACACTGCTACTTAAAGTGCTCCTTTCAAAACTCTCTATTATAAGGAGCAAATGATTAAAACATTTTTTACCTGCATAAATTCCTAAATACAAACTAAGATCTAGATGTTTAGTCTCATTTACTCCATTATTTCCATTTGATGTGACATTCAGCTTTTCTTGCTGGTTTGACCTACAGAAATGTATGCAAAAGATAAATAATAATCAATACAAAAGGAAGATCACTTAAGCAAGGCATTAGCTAATCACTCTGAAACTGGAAAACATCTGAAGTTTGCCATATATATTTATCATATTAATCACATGTACCTTTTACTACTTTTAAATTGAAATTCAATCAATATCTCAATTTTAAATATTATCTGTGTTCACGCTGTCATGGATTACAAATGGATACAGACTATAATGAGTCACACTTTACTGCAAAAATTTTATTTTCCCCACAAATAAAGTAAGAGGGGATTAGAAGAGAAGATTGAACAAACTCAGAATTTTCTTGGAACGGGATTTTTCCCCCTCTCTATATAGTACTGATTTCTACTAATTATATGGCACTTCTCTGCAAGAAGTTAAACAACTTACCAGTATGAAAGCCACCAATCCTGAAGCACATAAGCAACCTGGAATAAACAAAGGCAAACATCTGGATTAATTTATGAAAGGTATAGAACACAAGAGAATTAAATTTCCTCAGCCATTCTTTTATGTTCCCTTGTAAAATCTGTCATTAAAAAATCTGCTTCCCATGCACTATATGGAGATGGCGTATATATCTGGGGGCAAATCTCATTCTCCAATTAGTAGTACATGTCACTGCATATCTAGTAAAATCAAATACTAGGCATCCACATGAAAGTGCACTAGCTGATTTTTCTAAGACCAGCAGTGATTTGCAGAACATATTAGGAAAGCTGGAACCCTGAAACCTCCATGATGGTGAAACAAAGGGAAAGCAAGACATTTAACAAAAGCGAGACATCACAATTCTCTGTAATGTTATCAGTCTAGAACTTTATATTTTAAGACATAATTAGGAACAATGTTAAAAGGAAGGAAAAATTTGAAAGAATTTCTGCCCATCTTCCCACCTCACTCCCCAACAAGAGATGATTAGGATCTTACAAGCTTTGTAACAGAGCTTAATTTATCTCAAAATCTACCTTTGTTCATTTAAACTAAAATACTATACGTCTACCCCAGAGAGATCAGATCACATTAACCATCTTCCCCAACACAGATCCTCTGTATGCAAGACCCCTGTACAAATTGTCTTATTTCCTCAAAATTATCTTTGCATCCAAGACCAATTATTTCTACAAAATTCATTTGAACCTTCTCACCACAACAGAGTAACATGGGCATATTATACCATCCTCAAAATAACTTCATTGGTTCCCCGTTCATTTTCAGGATAGTTCAGAATTTTTCTCCATGGTAAAAATTCCTTCACAAACTTACTCCATACATCCAAGCTTGCCTCATATATATAGTCTTCCTCTATTTCCCATTCCCTATTTCCTCTGCTTGGTAAATAACAGTCACGTATCTCTTTCCATAATCTCCTGTCTGTTAGTAGGCGAGTCTTTTCCTCTGTAGCTCTTATATCAAAAACAGCCTTCCTCTATCACTACTTCATTAGCTACACTGCACATTTCAATTCTGAACTGAAAACACATTTTCTCCCATACCTATACCACAAATGCAAACTATGGCTGCCATTATTTTTATTTAACTTAGTAATTACATTATGCATATCTGAAAAGGGTAGTGGGATACAATTTGTATGAACGACAATAGGAAATAAATTATACAACACAAAATGCTTTACATTTATCAGTAGGGCTGTTGAACTGAGGATTAGTCCCCTAATGTCCCATTGGAGTACAAATTTCATCTATTAGAACCACATTCAGATATTATCAGATTTGATCAGGTACATGGCAAAGTATTAAAAGGATTAGACATAAGAGCATCATGTACCAAAAACTTTTCACTTAACCACCAGAACAAATAGTCAGTACACAATGTTAATGTAAACACAAACCAAAAATCTAGTCTTTATTACTTGCAGCACCCATCAGATATCTTACCTGTGCCAAAATATTTAGAAATAAAAGTATAAAAATTACAAAGCAGTTTGCTCCAGCAGCAAAATATTTCCTGTAAATCTTAAAGTTTATTTTCCCCTCGGACCTGCTCTCTTCTGGCAGCGCAGTCACCAAAGGTTCAGCCTATAACAAATAAAATGAATAAGAAAACTGATGCTAAAATTCATATATTAAACTCATTGTTCCAGAAAAAATTACTGATATATCATAGTTATGAATCAGGAAAAGACTAAATAAGACAATAAAATGATCATACATATTAAAATATTTGTAAAACATTAGAATTGTGATGTAAAAACAAGAGAAGACAGGGAACACAATCTTACAGCACATTTCTACTCCAAAAATTTGACTCTGTAAAACAGAACGGTGGGGGATCCATCGTCATCTCTCAGCGACTCCCTGTTAAAAGTACTCCGTTTACAAGTAACCAGATGTTGGTTCTAATTGGCAGTGCTGCTAACGAAGCCTCAACTGAGAGCCAACCTGAGTTCTCTCTCTCTCTCGGGCATCAATATCCATAATAAAGGATTCAGAGATCACAATTTGGGAAAGCATCCATACTAAGAGAGAGTGCTTAAGCATGTGTTTTCCTTGAATAGGAACAGTTTAAAGCATGTGCTTTTCTGAATCAAGGCCTTAAAAAACAAAAAGAAAAAACCTATAACTAAAAGCTAGTCCCTTTAATGGCTCAAACTCAACAGGAGCAAGTGCCTTGAAATGATTCAGACCACAAGAGCCACAAAATTTCAGCCAACTTCTTGTAACAAATTCTCCTAAGAATAAGTGCCCACAAGGGAGTTTGTAGTGGGGAAAACAGAAAGAGAGGATGGATGACAAATGGAGAAAATTAGACTGAGGAACACAGAAAATTAAAAGTTAATTATAGAGCACACTAAAGAAGGAGAAGGAGGAAGAGAGAGACAGACATGAAAAAGCAGTAAATGAACAAAAAAGGGAACAACAACAGAAAATTTGCAAGATGGTAAGTAATTTTATGTAATTGTATTATTATGTACAGAAAGACTGGTGCTAACATAATACGGTGAAATACAGTGAAATATTTCATTTAGCTGTCAAGGGATATGATTGTGTAGGAACAGAGGGGATGACAGAACCCAGTGTGGATGAGAGAGAAGCAGAGGAACCCTATATGCACACACACGCAGGAGAGAGCAATAATCTGTTGTTGGTTTGTATGTCACTACTGGCATTTTGCATGGTTTGGGCCATAATGCTGGTAATCAGGTGCCAACTCTTACCAAGACTTTAGGTGTCAGCTGAGCACTGACAAATTCATTGCTGGAAACCAGTCTGTTTCACCTATGTGTAGTTAAGATTGGTACTGGACTTAAAACAATGTGTTTAGACTTTATGAAATGCTTACAGCAAGCAGCAACTTAAAATATCTTTATCAAATAGTAGAAGGTAATATTTAAATTTTTGCTTTATAACTGTAAAAAATGTTTGCTCTGAAACTGTGAACCTGTCAGGTGGGACCATCTCCTGCTCATCTAGAAGGATACCAGAACTAAATGGACCACTGTGGGACATCACAATACAAACACTTTGTTAATCTTATTGTATTATTTATAAATCCATTGTTCATAAATATAAATAACATTTATATAAATATATATAAATCCATGCAGAACTGGTTACCCCATCAAAAAAAGATACTCTGGA
This sequence comes from Mesoclemmys tuberculata, assembly GCA_007922155.1. Taxonomy (NCBI): domain Eukaryota; kingdom Metazoa; phylum Chordata; order Testudines; family Chelidae; genus Mesoclemmys; species Mesoclemmys tuberculata. The sequence goes on along the minus strand of ML675618.1, from coordinate 20,331,267 downwards.
ATTGGAAAAGATACAGAAAAGGACAACTAAAATGATTAGGGGTGTAGAAAAACTTCCATATGAGGAGATTTTAATAAGACTGGGACTTTTCAGCTTGGAAAAGAGACAACTAAGGGGGAGATATGATATAAGTCTATAAAATCATGACTGGTGTGGAGAAAGTAAATAAGGAAGTGTTATTTAATCCTCATAACAGAAAAATGAGGGGTTATCAAATGAAATTAATAGGCAGCGAGTTTTAAACAAACAAAAGGAAGTATTTCTTCACACAATGCACAGTCAACCTGTGGAACTCCTTGCTAGAGGATGTTGTGAAGGCCAAGACTAAAACAAAGCTCGAAAAAGAACTAGGTAAGTTTATGGAGGATAAGTCCATCAATGGCTATTTGCCAGGATAGGCAGGGATTGCAGTTTGCCAGAGACTGGGAATGGCCAATGGGATGGATCACTTGATGATTGCCTCTTCTATTCATTCCCTCTGAAGCATCTGACGTTGGCCACTGTTGGAAGACAGGATCCTAGGCTAGATGGACCATTGACCATGCTGGATCAGACCATTCTTATGTTCTTAATTGCCCTTTCACACACATGAACAGACTATTTGCAAAATGGCTCATCCCATCAGCTTGAATTCTGGAAGAAGGAAATAAAAATAGCCAACAAGAAAAGTTTTCATCTCTCTTTTTCTGTTTCTACTCTTACAGGGTCAGAGCTATGAAACAGAAGCAGTGATCCCCACAGCAAACCTGGGTTAGCCCTAAAAGACATTCAGAGCTGACAGATTACTACAGTTCTGCCACCTTTAGGAAACCTGCTTTAAGCTTGTAATAATGCTCTCATTTCTTCTTCCTAATTAATAAATCCTAAATTAGTTTAATATAGTATTGGCTACAAGCGTTGTCTTTGAGATCTGAGGTACAAATTGACCTGGGGTAAGTGACTGGTCTTTTGAGACTGGAAGCAACCTCAATCTTTTGTGATCTTTAGTGTTCTGCAACCAACTATCACTAAGTTCATCTTGGCAATTCAGCCTGGAATTCCCAAGGAGAACTGTCTATGACTCCATGGTAAGATTGTTATATTGATTTAGGAGTACACATTTGTTACTGGGTTGGTAAAATCTAATTATAGAACAATCAGTTTGAGGTCTCTGCCCTGCTTCTTGACAGTCCACCCTGAAGTTGGCACGCATGGTCATGACTCATTCCAGACAGCATGACTTTAGCACTTTTGATGGGAAATGAAAATAAGGAGTCCACTGGCTTTAGTACTACTTGGCGGGGAGTGAGTTTAAATAAACGTAACTCATCACTAACAAGTGCCAGTAAAATATCAAAAGGTTTTTTGGCCTAAAATTTTTAATCTGAAAAGTCTTAAAATACAGAAAATTGCAGAGAAGATCCCTGTCCCCTCCGTTTTTATATGTATGTACATATTCTCTTTTTTTTAGAGCAGACTAAATAATGGTACTTATAAGCATGGGGTGGAGAGCACATAAGCCTCCTACACAAACATATCTAATGCACACCAAGAAATATGCTAAAAGAATGTTTTAGATTGCAGAGTAAAACACTCAATGCCAGAATTCAGCCTCCTTGTATATATACACATTATGATACAGTCTTTAATTATATAATCATATACTATTTTTTCTGCAGGAAAATATACTATATAATATACTATTTTTTCTCATTCAGTACTCAGGGACTGAATCAGGGTTGCATAGTGAAGGAGGTGGTTGCCTGTAGGCCCCCTAGCTGATTTCTTGAAGAAGCACAAGGTCAATGCTCATCAATGCCAGGTGCTTCAGAGGGAATGAACAGAACAGGGCCATCATCAATTGATCCATCCTCTGTTGTCCACTTCCAGCTTGTGGTGATCAGAGGCTAGGGGCACCCAGAGCATGGGGTTGCATCCCTGCATCTTGGCTAATAGCCACTGGTGGACCTATCCTCCATGAACTTATCTAATATTTTTTTTTTAAACCTAGGTACAGTTTTGGCCTTCACAACATCTCCTGGCTATGACCTCTACAGGTTAACTATCCATTGGTGAAGAAGTACTTCCGTGTATTTGTTTTAAACCTGCTGCCTATTAATTTCATTGGGTGACCCTGGAATAGTCCCACGGCTAAGGCAGCTGAATGCTGCTCTGGAGAACTGGATTCTATCGCAGCCTTTGTCACAGAGTTCCTGTGTGATGCTGGGCAAATTACTTACACCAAACTTTTCACAGGTGATCACTAATGGTATGTTCTGTGTTTTCTGAAAGCCCAATGGGAGCTTTTCTTTAACATTCAAAGTGCTATATATTGTTACGTATCCTGGAAAAAATATCAGTTTTCTGGTGTCTCAAATTGGGCATCCAAAGTTAAGGTCAAAAGTCTCCCCTATGTGTCTCTGTTCCTCAGTATCCTACTTGCAAAATGGGGATAATAATTGCCCATTCAAGGAGCACCATTCTTCCTGTGTGCTGACTGAAGCCAAGATCCTGTAGAAAAACTAGTATGTGATCATGTGATTAAAGTCTTTATCTTAATGCATTCATTGATGTACAGACAACCTTAATTCTGGCCTTTCCTAACTTTTGAGTGTCTGACTCTGCGAACTTAATGTTCCTTTGGGAGGGAGAGAGGGTGCCTCTGTGGGTATAATATGCACACGTGCTCTCACACAGTTAACTATGAACCCGGTTGGGAACAAACTTCTTTCACACACTTTTTTCCTCTTGACTTCACTCCCTTCTCGGGACTGTGTCCTGTCACCACAAAACTAGAGAGTCCTAGACATGTAGGGCTGGAAGGGCCCTCAAGAGGTCATCAAATCCAGCCCTCTGCACTGTGGCAGGACCAAGTAAACCTAGCACATCCCTGACAGGTGTTTGTCCAGCTTGTTTTTAAAAGTTTCCAGTAATGTGGGACTCCACAACCTCCCTTGGAAGCTTATTCCAGATCTTAACTACTCTTACAATTAGAAAAAAAAACTTTCCAGTATCTAACCTAAATCTCCCTCACTGCATATTAAGCCCATTACTTCTTGTCCTACCTTCATGGAAATGATGCAACACACACACAAAAATCACTGCATAATGTCAAGACTGAAAGTAACAGCCACTAAAATTGGTGAGATACCCCCTCCTACTGAGACATAATTTAAGCACACATATAAAAGCACAGCAATGCAAACCCTTACCAAAAGAATCTAATAATTTGAATCAAATTAACTGTAAATATGTTATCTAATTCATATTTAATATACTCACAGGTGGCTGTTCTGTTGCTCCATCTTTCTGTGACTGCACCAAGGAATCCTGTGACCAGACAGAGGACTGTGAAAAGGTACGGCTCCTTGTTAACTTGTTAAAGGTACTGAGGGTTCCAGGAATTGGTGACTGTTCGTCCTCTTCATTTTTTTTCAAAAGGGAAGCAAAATCGATTCCAGATCTCAGGAACTCTGAATAGGTCCCTTTACCCACCATTTTACCCTACAGCAAAATAGTTTTAAAATTTTGTTCACATTCTGTAAAGGGTGAATTTAGCCATCTGTTGCATAAATCTTCATTTCTGGAGCCCCATGGTTTTTGACACATGTACTGTCTGTAAATAAAAGCTTGAGATATTTCTTACACCTCACCTCACCTCACAACAGCTGAAAGAATAAATCCTTCCAATTATCTGTTCTTTTTTTGGAGTAAGGCAGTACTGGTAAGATCCTTCCTTCACTCCTGCTGCCCCCCCCCAACCAGCCCCTTAGAGTGGCATAAGGGAATCTAATCTGGACGGGGGAGGGCTCCCTCATTGCAAGACCTGTGGAAGATAGCCTTACACCTGCAGAGGCAGGTTGCCATATCATAGCCACCCAGAACTGGGAGGGTTTAAAGCCACCGTAGCCCCCTGCTCCCAATGGGGCTCTTAGAGTACCCACACAGAATTTCACCTCCTGTATTTCAGCCTAAAAAAACCCACACAATACAATCTTTTGCACCTATGCAGGAAATTACTGTATCCTCAAGGTGATCTGCCAAGGAAAACGATGGGTGTTGTGGCTTCTTTTGCAACTTTATGATGTATAAAGAAGGTTGAATGATCCTGCTTCCCCCAATCTTAAAAAGTAGGGAAAGGATCCTACAAATTTGGGGGTTTTTTTATCTTGAGTATTGAAGATGATCAAGTCTGGGGTTCTCTGCTTTTGCTGGAAGACTATTTGGTCTCAGATGCATACGGCCTTTTCTCAGCCTTTAATAAAAAGGGAACTCAAGTACTGATTCTAATAAATACAGCTTCCCCTGCTCCTCCCTCTACCCCAACTATTTATCAAGGCACTAAAATAAATCTTAACAACAAATAAAGTTTTACACACTCAATAAAAATCACTTTCCTACAGACAGAATATACAACATGATCTTATGCAAGTTCAGATTTTTCAAGCAAGGTATTCTAAGAAAATTCTTCTCAGCTTCTCTTATTAATAACTAGATACACAATGAATATCTTTAGAAGACATTAAATACATTTATAAACTGTAATTATACTTTAATACTTTATAGAAAATCACTTTTCCTAACTCTTCACCTTTTCATCTTCCGAGAATGAATGAGTTTTAAAAGCTAGCTAGTGATATCGCTTACCTCTTTTAAAATCAAAATCTGGTTTACAGCATGGAGGTATTGCAACTGATGAGTCACTAAAATAGAGACCTTTCGGTGCAAGGCCTGATAAATACACCTGCAAACAGAAGGAAAGACATTGCCAGCACATTAATGTTCTAAACCATTTTTGCATGTTATAGAAAGATTCATAAAACCACATACATTCGTTACTTTGTCTTCAAAGAAGAAAAATACCACCATAGGATAAGCAGATACCCGAAATAACATACCGTACTTGTCAAAATCATGTTAGCTTGGCATGCCTCTAATCCACTGAACAACAGAGCTCTGTGGCAATCTCTTATTTAACTACTGTGTGCTTACAAAGTAGGTGAAATAAACCAAATTCTGAATGAAAATTTCTGATTCTAGAGAAAAAGATTAGTAAGGAAATCCTATAATTGTGCATTAAGCCTATTATTAATACATGTATATCTTAAAATAAACAGGGCTATGAAGAGCACATACCTATTTAATCAAAATTAAATTCACAGAAGAGAATGAAATTAGGCAACATTTTGTAGCATAGACAATTATCCTCCCAAAAAGGGCAAAATTCAACTTCTGTGAACTAAACTTCTAAAAGTTCGTGGAGTATGTAATTAATACAAAGAGGAGTGAACATTATTATTATTATTGGCCTGGACCATACTGACTCCAGTGTGTGTATGGATGGGGATCCTTCAAGCATAGCTCACCCCCTACTATCCCTCCTTCACAGAAAGGGGGCTCTCTTGTCTATATGGTATCATCCCTTTCTCATGCCCCTTACGGAGGGGTAACAGGGCTAAAAATCCATGAGTGGCATTCAAACTGCTCACTAGCATTCTTAGATTCTGAAACTGAGAATGTTGCCCTGAAAATCTTGGGACTATTAAATTATGTGCTTTTAAAAGGTTTCCTAGCCTACACACAGTTAGACAGCAGGATCAAAGGACTGATTTATTTAAAGTAGAATCACTTTTATTGAAACCAATGTATTAATGGCCCCATTTCCATCTAGATTTTTACATTAGAAAGTCTCATTTTGTGAAGGGATGGGGGTACTCCAAGTTCAAAAAAAAATATGGGGGGAAAACATGATTCAAAAAAAGGTTGAAAACCCCAATCTAACCTGTTTTTAAAAACTTCCAATAATGGGAAGTCTAGGAAGCTCCTTTGGTATCCTATTCCAATACTTTACTATCCTCAGAGTTGGAAAGTTTTTCCTAATATCTAATCTAAATCTCTCGTTACAGATTTGGGGCTCATCAGCACAAACAATTAGATTGCAGCAAATTGTAGCCTGCTGTGGTCTACCTGCCCCTGTGCACCTTTCAGGTACGCATTAACAGTTCATCAGAGTGCTGTGAAATTGCCCTCTTTGAAGAGAGACTAGCTCAAAGTACAGTATCGAGCTGTTAATGTGCATCAGATGGACACACAGAGACAGCTGGACTGTGGCAGGCTAGTGAAGGGTAGATTCAGATCTCACCTTGCCACAGTCTAATTGTTCGTTCATGTACACAAGCTCTAAGCGGATTGCTTCTCGTCCTACCTTTAGTTGACACGAAGAACTATTGATCACTGGCCTCTTTATAACAGCCCTCAGATTTTCTTCCCATGGGACCTTATCTACCAGTTCTTTAAATCTGTCCAAGTCCGCTTTTTTGGAATCCATTGTTCTGCTACTCTCACTCCTTCCTTTCCTTGGAATTATACAGGATATCATTTCAGGATCACTTTAATCCGTATTGCCTTCCACCTTCAGATACGCAACTAATTCCTCCACATAATCAAAACCAAGTCTAAAAAAACCAGTTACTAACCTTCTGTAACTGTTGTTCTTTGAAATGTGTTGCTCATGTCCATTCCAATTGGGGGGGGGGTGCGCCTCATGCACGCTTGCTGGCAGGTTTTTCCCTCAGTGGTACCTGTAGGGTCGGCTCTGGAGCTCCCTGGAGTCCTGTGTCCATAGCACCCTATATAGGGCCCTACTGACCCTCCGCCTCATCAGTTCTTTCTTGCCAGGACACTCCAAGAGAGGGGTAGGTGGGTGGATTAGGAACGGACATGAGCAACACATTTCGAAGAACAACAGTTACAGAACGTTAGGAACCGTCTTTTCTTCTTCGAGTCCTTGCTCATGTCAATTCCAATTAGGTGACTCGCAAGCATTCCCCTAGGCGATGGGGTCAGCATTCAACAGAGTACTGACTGCAAAACCGCTCTGCCCACCCTTGCATCCTCTTTGGCCTGTTCAGTAACGGCATAGCATGCTATAAAAGTGTGACTGGAGGACCCTGCTGCCGCCCTGCAAATGTCCTGGACCAGGACCTGAACTACAAAGGCTGTCGAGGTTGCCTGGGCTCCCACAGAATGGGCCATTAATGCAGGGGCCAGCACCTTCACTAGGGCATAACATGCCCTAACACACGATGTAATCCATGAGGATATCACCTGGGAAGAGACCAGAAGGCCTTTCATTCTATCCACCACTGCCACAAAGAGCTGGGGCGTCTTCCTAAAGGGCTTCGTCCTTTCAATGAAGAAAGTTAATGACTTTCTAACATCCAGTGAATGAAGACTCAGTTCACAGCCACTAACATGCAGTTTGGGGTAGAAGACCAGGAGAAAAATGTCTTGATTAGAGTGAAGCTACCTTTGGAAGAAATGCCAGGTGTGCTCACAGGCAAACCCTTGTCCTTGAAAAATACCATGTAGGGAAAAGGCCTTAAGCTCCAACACTCTTCTTGCCGATGTAAAGGCTACTAGGAAGGACACCTTCCAAGATCGGTACAAAAGAGAGCATGTTGCCAATGGTTCAAATAGCAGTCTCATCAGTGCGGACAGCTAAGGTCCCACTGAGGAACTGGCTGACAGGTTTGAGGGAACATTCTGTTGAGACTCTTGAGGAAGCGACACACTATGTGGTTTGAGAAAACTGAACAGCCCACCACCCATAGATGGAACACCGAGATTGCCACTTTAGTGAGGATACTGACAACCCCTGATGCTTGATGTGTAACTGATAGTCCAGGATAAGCAGTATTGATGAAACTTCCGGGGGAAACCCTTTCTGCCGGGGCTAGAGGGAAAACCTCTTCCACTTCGCCACATAGGCAGCCCTTGTGGAAGATTTCCTACTTCCCAGGAGAGTCTGCTCTGAACACTCCATCGCCTGCTGGTTCAATCATGGAGCTTCCAAGCCGTGAGATGAAGGGATTGCAGGTTCGGGTGACAAAGGTGACCTTGATCCTGCATGATCAGGTCTGGCACTAATGGAAGACTGATGGGGGTCTCTACAGCGAGCTCCAGCAGTGTAGAGAAACAATACTGGCATGGCCATGCCAGGGCTATCAGGAGCAGCACTGACTTGTCTCTTTTGACCTTCAGAAGGATCTTGTGTATCACGGGAATCAGTGGAAAGGTGTAAAACAGGTGACCTGACCAGGGAATGAGGAAAGCATCTGATATTGAGCCCTGACTGTGGTCCTGGAAAGAGCAAAAATGCATACATTTCCTGTTGGACTTCATCGTGAATAGGTCTACTTGGGGAATTTCTCACCTTTGAAAGATACCATTCGCCACATCTGAGTGCAGGGACCATTCATGGGTAGCTATCGACGTGCTGAGGAATTCCACTAGTACATTCTGGGACCCCGGGATGTATGACGCTTCTATATGGATTCTAAGAGTTATTCAGAAGTGCCAGAGGTCAAGGGCGTCCTGGCAGAGTAGAGAGGAGCAAGCACCCCTATTTGTTTATATAGAACATCACCGTTGTGTTGTCTGTTTTTACTGGGATGCATTTGCCCTCCAAATTATCCTTCAAGGCTTGACATGCTAACCTCACTGCTCTCAACTCCCTTATGTTGATATGAGTGACTACTGTCCCTGGGTTTTCAGTCGGCCCAGATTGCCCCCCCAACCTGAGTCTGAGGCGTCGGCTACCAGGATCATGGTGGAATGTGGGCTCTGAAAGGGGAATCCAGAACAGACCATTCCCCAGTCTAGCCACCACCCAAGCAAAACTAACACTGGTGTCAGGATTGACACCACTTTGTCTATTCAATCCCGAGAGGGGCAGTAAACTGAAGCCAGCCAGACCTGCAAGGGCCTGAGATGGAGACTGGCATACTGAACCATCTGAGTGCAGGCTACCAGGCATCCCAACAGTGGCCATAGGGTGACAATTCCATTCCTCTGTGATAGAGAGAATGTTGCAAAACCGAGACTACAGCAGGAAAGCTCTGGATTTGTTCAAATCTAAAACTGCCCCTATGAACTATGTCCTCTGCGCAGGGATGAGGACAGACTTGTGTGTGTTGACCAAGAGGCCCAGACTGGCAAAAGTTACCTTTATGAACTCTACATCTGATTCCACCTGTTGTCTAGATTTCTCCTTGATCAGCCAATCATCCAGATACGGGAAGACCAGGATCCCCTGATTCCTGAGGAAACCGGCAACCACTGCCATGCATTTTGTAAAGACTCTGGGAGCAGCTGACAGGCCGAACACAAGTACAGTAAACTGGTAGTGGTGACTGCTTATCACGCACCTGAGGAATCTCCTGAGTCTTGGGATGATTGACACATGGAATGAGGATTAGTAAGATTTTCTTCTGTTGTTTCTTCCCCTTCTATGATTAAAATCCTACCTTTGATAGGGCTGGTAAAACCAGGGAAGAGCCTGCAGCTTGAAATGTCTCCTTTGGGGCACCAGCATGTGTGCAGGACCAAGACTACAAATTCTTTCTTAGAGCCAGCTGGAACAGACTCTGCAAATATTTGGACAAGCCCCCAGGTGTTATAGGAGTATCTGCTTAAGATTGCCTGGTGATTAGCCACCCGGAGCTAGCAGGCCCCCAGTGGAATACACTTTTCTGTTCATTTTCTTGGCCTCCTTGGCTCTAGGTGTTGGGCCCTGGCTCCCCTGCCTTTTCCTCTTGTTCACAGACGTGACAACCATGGGGCTGAGGGGAGGGGGGAAATACTCATAACCCTTTCTATGAGACAAAGTATTTCCATTCAACTCTTTTTGTAGTCGGGGGAATTGAGGTTGGGGTTTGTCACACTGTCTTCATATTTTTATCAATAGTTTTTATCAAAGGCCAGGCCACCCTCAATGGGCCTGACAGGGATAATATATCAGTCATTGTGTCCACTTCCCCTTCAGAATCCTCCTCGACCTGGATCTCCAGGTTCTGTGCAACATGGCGGAGAAGGTCCTGGTGCACCCTATTGTCCTCTATTGCCGGTGCTGGAGCAGCACAGTTATAGCCTCGTCCAATGAGGAGGACAAGTATTCTCTTAAAGGGACAATTTCTTGTCCTTCAGCACCCAGAGGATCCCACAGTACCAAATGATCCATCTCCTCAGCGGTGCCGGCAGTGTCAGACTCAGTCCTGACATAGGTGCGATTATAATCAATGCTGTGTCTGGGTTCGAGGTCTTGCTTGGTACCAATATTGGTGTTGGGTCAAGAAAGGGTCTCCAATCTGGCCTGGAGAACCTACTCCCCAACATTAAGTACAAGGACCGACTGAATTGGGACCCCTGTGCTTGATGAAAAGCCCACAGGGTCCAGAAGAGCCATTGGGACAGGATCTGCAACTGTGGGAGCTACAGCACGGCAAAGGGATGAGACATCTCTTGGCCTTGGTGCTGACTGCTGTCCCGGTGCTGACTCCTCTGTGAGGTATACAACTCCACCTTGGACCCCTTCTACGGGATCATGGCAGCACGGCGCCCCTTGGTGCTAGTGACTGCAGCGACATTAGAGCAGGCTTCTCCCTTGGATGGCACCAACCTGCGTGGCACCGGGGCTACCACCTCCAGTGGTCTTCCCCTAGACTCTGGTTGCTGCAGCACCGTGCTCTTGATGAGTTCCCTGTCCACTTCAAATGTCTCCGGAGTGGAGGATAACAATGTCCTCCACCACCTCCTCCAAATCCTTGGAGGGCAAAGTAGTTGGCACTGGATGCGACACACCCCTCTACGGGGCTGGAGTCAACAGTGCCACTGATCTAGGGTTTAGTGTCCGACTGGTCCAATGCAGGTCGCACTGCACTATCTCCCTTACACCCCAATGGTTTTGGCATGGACGAGCGACCCATCTTCTTGTTCCTCTTCCTGGTGACAGGCAGGTGGAAGCGGTGCTGAGCGCTCACAATTCTCAATGCCGGAAACTCCTTACGGTGCCATCTCAAGAACTTGAGTCCTTTCTCAGCACCAGGTACAGATAGAGGCTGGAGCGTTCCTAATTGATGCTGATGCCAGCTCTGATGGGCTCGGAGATGGTTGAAGAGCCACCTCCATAAGGAGGAACTTCAACCTTTGACTTCTATCCTTTTGGGTGCAAGGGCAGAACCCCCTGCAAATTTTACAACGGCCTTTCTGGTGTGCCTCCCTGAGACACTTAAGACACATGGAGTGCAGGTCACTCCTTGGCATGGGCTTGCACTCCTCACATGGTTTGAATGGTTTTCATAGAATCATAGAAGATTAGAGTTGGAAGGGACCTCAAGAGGTCATCTAGTCCAACCCCCCGCTCAAAGCAAAATATTTCTGCAAATTTCAACGAACTTTATTTAAATGTACATCTTCAGAAACCAAGTAACAAAATCTTTTACAAATGCAGATCAAAATTCTCTACAACTTACTAAAGAACAAAACATGTGGTATACAGACAGGAGATGCTGAATGCACATAAACTTCTATGACTATTTCTCCTTTTTACACTTATTTTGCTACATATATTCCCATTTCATGAGATGCTTCAGCAGGCTCTGTACTAGTGGCATAGTTGAACTACAGAACACCAATAGAGCATGTAGCTGGAATCCAGAGGGTCATAGAAGTTACTTTTTTGTTAGTATATTGTGCAGTTTTACATAAAAGTTTTAAATAAATAAAAATTACCCTTTGAGGTATTAAAACACTTTGTGAAAATGCACAATATATGTGGGACACCCTTAAGTCTTTCAGTTGCCTTTTGTAACTATGTAATGCTACTGCAATATTTGCATTCTTTTCTAGGTATTCCTTACACTAAGCTTTAAAAAAGAAGAGTGAATGCCAGTTACATTTTCTAATTATAAAGGCAAAAACTGAGAAGTATTTAAGGGTGACCACTGTAGTGTAAAAAAAGCTGCTTACCGATCCCTTCTCACATTGGCTCCATACTCCAGTGGGATACTATGGATGATGTACTGTTACCAGTATAGCGCAGAACATGGTTCTGGTGTGAGTTACAAAGTGGGAGCCAACAATCTTTGATTTCAAGGGAGCTTATGAAAGGAAAAAAAAATCCTTTAATAATTTGTATACTGAATATCCCTCTGGCACTAACTATTTGGAGAACTGAGCATATTACTGATACTTTTTTCTAACTACAGTGCTTTCAAGTCCTATTTAAAATAAAATACATATAAGGTCGGATTTTGAAAGATGCTGCAGCCTGTCCTCTAAGTTTATGCTGTCTGTTACCAAGAAAGTGAAGGAAGATTCTGGCAAGTAAGAATGAGGTTAAGATATTTATCAGCTGGCACTGGGAACGTTTCTTGTCACTGTAAAGGTTTGGAAGATAGAAGAGCGTCAGGAAGAAGTACTTGACACTGCACTGATGCAGTAAGAAGACGACTGCATTTACACATTAACTCTTTAAAACCCTGCTTTGGCTTATGTCTGGTGAATTGCCAGTTTAATTTATATATGCACACGGTCTAAAATAAATATGTATCTTACAGAAACACTTTATAAACTGTATAACTATGCTGCAACGAACGGGGATGGACACTGAGAAAACAAAGGGAAAACCAGATCCTGAAACGTGGGAACCGGTATAATGCCCTCGAGCACCCCACCAAAAGGCCTGCTTAGAGCCCCCTGGGTGTCTTGGCAAGGCAGGCACAGGCGCCGAGGAAGGAGCGGGTGGTGGTCTACGCTTCAAACTCCTCTTCCGTCTCTTCTGGGAGTCCTGATGGATCAGCGGAGCGAAGTACCAGAAGGACTACTGAGGTCTAACGTGCTTCCTTGAAGTCACCAGGGTGTACAGATCCGGGACTTAAGGGTCATCCTGGAGTCTTTCAGACTGTGAAGCTTCGCATCAGTCTGCTCTGAGGAAAGTGATGCATTTCAAATAGCAGGTGCTGGAGGGTTTGATTACCTCCTGCAGGAGGCCTAAGGATTGAAGCCACTAGCCCCACTGCAGAAGCCATGGTCCTGACTGCTGAATCCACTGCATCCAGGGCCACTTGCAGGGAAGCACTCTTTATACTTTTCCCCACCAGGGAGGAGAATTCCAGCCTGGCCTCTTACAGAAGCAAGTCCTTAAACATCAAGATGGAGTTCCACATATTAAAGTCACATCTGCCCAAAAGTGCCTGCTGGTTAGCAAACCTGAGCTGGAGACCCCCAGTGGAATAGACCTCTCTGCAAAACAAGTCCAGCTTTTTTTAATCCTTGACCCCTTCAAATACTGCCAGTTCCTTTCATTGGTGGGAGGGACCACTAGGGATCCCAGGGCGGGGGGGGGGGAGGAGGAGGAATGAGTGCACAGGAACTTATATTCCTAACTCAGGACAATGTACTTCCTCTTGGCCCTCTTAGTCATGGGGAGAAAGGAAGCAAGGCTTTGCCACAAGGTTTTATGGCATCCATGGTGGCCTCACTCAGAGGTGAAGCTATTCTTGATGGGCCTGCCACAGTCAGGTTATCAACCAAACCATGGGAGGACTCTGACTACCTTCACTTGTATGCCCATATTTTGGTCCTCCCTGTTCAACAAGTCCTGATGATCCTTGTAGTTATGGAAAGGCGACGCACCCGCTCCCAACACGGTCTCCTCAGAAAAGGAGAAAGAGGCGGCCAGCACTGGCTGATGGCTCTCTTCCTTACTTTCTACATTGACTAGATCTTGAGGTGCTGGCTACTGGTACTCAGCACCGGCCTCACTACCTGAGTCTGTATCAGGAGCCACATGAAGAGTTAGTGGTTCCCTTCCTTCAGAGGTTACCAAACAGGAATGTCTCGACTGGGCCCCTGCCTCAGGAGAAACACCCATGGGTTCCAAAAAGGCCATGGCATGGGCATAGGCCAGTGACCAGGAGGTCAAGTACCCGATGACTTTCCCCAGCCTTAGTGCACAGCTAGGTGGGGTCAACTTCTCAAACGGGAGGAGTACGACCTCCCCCTTCCGACTCTGAAGACAAGGAACGTCTGTCTAGCAACCAGTGCCAAGGCAGGGAAATCTGCACCAGCATGGCCAGCTTCCCTTTGAAAGGCAGTGAGGGCCCCAGTACCAAATGGTAACTGGTGGCAACACACTCCCTCCTACCCGCTGGCACCAAATCTTGTACTGTCAGAGAGGCTGGTACCGACAGTAAAGCATGAAAATGCCTGTGGCATGGATGGCATTGCAAGAGCAGATACCGCATCAACCTTACAGTGTGCACAGTTCATCAGTACTGGACTCAGTGGTGCCCATGTAAGAGCCAGAGTCAAGGGCACCAACTGCTGTGCTGACAGAACAGAGGAGTAGCCTAATATAGGTCGCGCTCTGCTCTCCTCAGAGTTGGAGAACATCCACTCTCAGCTGGCAGCTTCTTCTGCTTCTTCCTCAGCACCAGGGATAGCAAATGGTCCTAAGACTCTCGAATGGTGGGAGGCACAATCCTCACTGCTCCCAAGGTGCTCAGTGCCAAGTCCAACTGGCATGACTCTGAATAAGGTCTCAACACTGCCTCCATCAGCAAGGTCTTCAACATGGCCTTCCAGTCCTTCGTAGTACAGGGCTTTAAGACCCTGCCAATTTTGCAGAGGTTCCCACTCTGAGTCTCACTTCAAACACCTGGAGTGTGGGTTGCTTAGGGATATAGCCTTGCTGCAAGAGGGGCAAGGCTTAAAACCCTGTGAATGAGACATGCCTCGGTGCCGGGAGCGGATGAAACGCCACTGGAAGCTGAGAAACTACCGGAATAAACAAACTAAAACTTAACCATCAGTTGAACATCTAATATAAAAAAAACTACATACAAAAATCAGAGAGAAGAAAGTCCACTGAGAAAAGCTTGCAAGAGCAAGTTAAAACAGTTCTAGTGACCGTCTAGTGGACAGTAAGAAGAAACTGAGGGGGCGCAGGGTTGGTTGGACCCTTTCTACCAATTCTAAGAGTGCATCGCATGAGAGGGTACCAGAGCCGACCGAACGGATGCCCCTGGGGGAAAAATTTCCAGTAACTGACTCAGAGTATGCACACACCAACAATGAAATGGACATGTGTAATCACTCAAAGAAGAAAAAGCTGTTCTCCAAGTTTTCTTTCCCCATAATATATCTAGGTTTTGCTCTAGAGTTTGGAAAAGAAGACTGGAAAGACCTTTTACTTCTTTTCTCAGTTTCAAAATATCTCAAAGTCTTGCCTTGCGTGACACCATTTAGCAGCAAAGGGAGATCACATGCCATTGAACAAATGTCATCTAGCCTCTGTATGGTGTTTATTGGTAGGAAAACATTATTATTTGTACTACAGTAAGATCTAGTAGCCCCAGTCGTGGACCTGGACCCCACTATGCTAGGCACAGTATGAATGCAGATTTCCAGAATTGGATCTGGAAATAGCAGGCTGGAAAATTAATCTCTATTTGAAGTACTTATGCCCTTTTCTTTTTTCTTTGTACTCTATGGAATAAAAATTTAACACACTAAAATTGGAAGTGGCTGTGGACACGACATACATTTAACATAACTGCAGAAGCTGCAGCTGTATAGCCATCTCACAAGAAACAAAAAAGGAAACAGTGGAGCTCAGATACTGTAAATGGGAATGCTGTGGAGAACACCAGAATACATGAGCTTTGCAAGTGATCATGGATACACATCAGTCATAGAAGGCAAAATTCTCCCCTCCACACATGGGCTGGACATCACTCAAGTATTATTTAAGCCATCCAAAGCAAGTAGTGCTGGCTTAAACTGCAGCTACTGAAAAGAAACTGCAAAATCAATCTGATGGAATGAGAATGTGAAAAAAATATATTTGGTACCCAATTTTCAACTGGTCTGAAAATGCAGCTGCAAATAAGATAACTGCCTACACCAATAGGATGTACAATTATCTAACTGAAATGTTACTTTTCTACATAGCTATAGATATGCATGCAAGATTGAATTTGTATCCGCTAAAGAACACTTTTGCAAGGCCTTTATTGCTTAAGGTGAAAAATACATTCACTGAGCATGAATAGAGAAAATCATGACATATGTACATATAATCCAAAAAACTATCTTGTTTATGGCCTCATTCTATGGCTCCTGCTCCAACCAATACTGAAGTCTGTGGGAATCTTTCCTTTGACTTGCAGTGGACCTTTAATCAGACCTTTCAACAGAGATAGGTGTATACCATGTACATAGGCCTACTTGACTGTTTGTGTGTTATTCATCTGGGCTTGCAGAGCAGACCCCTGAAAGCAGAAATGGGAGAAAATAAAAAAAACCCACAGTAATTTATGAAAAAGGGAACCTGATTCTCAAAGAAGAGTTCTATTTTCCTTGGGGATGGGGGAAAGGCCAGATACCCCTTTCTCCTATGTTCAATGTTGTTTTCTTTTTGCTTTCTCCTCATACTGCTCTCAAGTGTCTAGTCTACAGGACATGACTCCTTATTTCATCTGCTTGAGATGGGTTAATCTATCAACAATGAGGGAAGAGGAAAATCACTCAAGAATTTAAAAGAAAAGGGAGTTCCTTCTCCTAACCTCTTGAAACCAATAGCAGTTAACAACACAAAGCTCTAATGAGCTAAAAAACTAATGAAAATTCTTTGTCTCTTTCTTCAGGTATATACTGAAAAATAATACACTAATGTTTGGTTGATAATAGGAATTAAAATTTGTTTATGACATGTAATATTGACCTATGAAATTTGCTATTTTACTTGCAGAAAAATGGCATTTTTTTTCATTAAAAATCATATAGTCCTATTTATTATGGCCTCAGAAACAGTTTGTGGATTCAAGTGAGGAATAAAACAGCATGAACAGATGAACTGCTTCCATACAAATACCTTAAGAAATAAGTTCAGGAAGAAAATACTGATAATATAAGCTACAGAAGCAGAAGTGTTTCGAAAAACAATATTTTTCTAAATTTTCCCTTTTGCAATCTGTAATTCTGAACTGAAATGCAAAGAAAAATAAAGTGGTAACATACTTTTCAAACAAGTGTCTGCTAACTTCTGCATCTACTGCACTCAGTGGATCATCCAAGAGGTAGATGTCTGCATCTTGATACACAGCTCTACAACATTTAAAGAAATGTTAGTCAGGTCAGTGCCAATTACAGTCTTATAGTTAATTTGCTTATATTAGTTACTGGTGTCTATATTAGGTACCCCCCAAACCAACAGATATGAGAAACAACAATTTTTACCTGGCAAGATTTACACGGGCTTTCTGTCCACCACTCAGTGTAACTCCACGATCTCCTATCATAGTTAGGTCACCATCTTCTAATAATTCCATGTCCTGTGAATAGAAAGAACATACACTGGTATAAATTCTTTACAAAAACAATACCTCCTATATCTGAATCAAAATTACTTTACCAAAGTATTTAGTAGTTATTTAATTACTTTACCAAGATACTGATTATTTTCTGACATCAGTGTATTAAAAAAGAGGGTAACAGCTATACAAGATACGATATTTGAACAATGCATCAGAACTGACCTCCAAGAAAGAAGCAGAAGGGACAGAGGTGGCACAGAAAAAAAATTAGGTCATAAGTTGCCTTGTTTTATTTCTGAAGGGTTACTCTCAATGCCATGTAGCTTTAGGCTATAAGGCTCATACACCTACTTGCTGAGCTAGTGGTATGACTTCCCCCTAAGTATTATAAAATAAAAATTTTATAATTATATTATATATATATAAAATATATAAAATATTATATTATATAAGTATTATAATTATATACAATTATGAAATAAAAATTTAATAAGTAATTAATAAGTAAGTAATTATAAACTATTGATTTTAATATTTTGAAATAAAAAAATATTTGAACCATTAAATCATTAGAACGGAAAGGTATCTACTACCCATAGGAAGTAATTACTTTCTACCAACACTTTCCATAAGAATTATACTAATTTAATATTCTTATGACATATGCCAAGAGTAAAGTATACCATAAAGCATGACTTTTGATTTCTAATTTTATAGACACATTCTACTTCATTTCCTTTGTGAATAAAGCAGAGGTCTTATGCTGGGTTATATAACAGGCTCAATAAGTTCACCATGTTTTTACGCTCCACAAGTCTGAGGAAAATCTCTAAGAAAGCAGATCTGTCTTAAAAACAAAAGTCAGTTTTAAGCTTCAGGCACTTCTGAAATGTTTGTTTTTAAGAAAGGTAGTTTATGCTCTGTATAAACTCACTAAAACTTGAATTTTAGCAACAATGAACTATAACAGCAGGAGAGATTAAAGAAGTTCTATGTACAGTGTATAAAAACAAGCTCTGTAAAAAAGTTCTCTCATCACAGTAACAGTCTGCTTTTCACCTGTATTACTGCTGGCAGGAATAGCATAGCAGGATATGCATCTTAATATCCTTTTAGCTAACAAGCAAAATGTCTATTTCTTGACAAACAGGCCTAACCCTCTTCTGTATCACACGTCACAAACCCCTTCTATGCATGCACACACACATACACATCCTTACCTTTCAAAAACATTTTTTCCACAAAGCTACAAGGGCTCAGCAGGTTCTCCAGTCTACAGTGATAAGGAGCTAGGGATATCTCTTAGCAACATGCACAAAAAGCAATTGTATCTCCTATAAAAGCTACAACTCATTATGGAACAAAATACTCGGAACTAGCTCTTTCCTGTCAAATTTGTCCTAGCTTTTCAGAAAATCAATCTCCCTCTAGTGAATTTATTATGAATTACAAGCATTTGCTCTTACACCTAGATCTCACAAAACAACTACTATATGTATGGTGTTAAATTATGGGATTTGTTGATCTCACTAGTAAATTAGTAACTAATTCTATAGATTACATATCACAACAGATACTAGAAACCATAGCAACAACACTGAAGTGAAAAACAAACTTGGCTGTTGCTAAAATAGAATCAACGTTCAAGAGAAAATCACTTACTTTTTTAAGAGCACAAACTTTTAGAACTTTTTCATACTTTTCTCTCTCATATTCTTTGCCAAATAATATATTACTTCTCACAGTGCCAGCAAATACCCATGGCTGTTGAGAAACATAGGCTATTCTTCCTCTAACATCCATCAAGCCTTTTTCTTTTGGTAGTTCACCAAGTACAGCACTTAAGAGAGATGACTGCAAGAGAGGTTATTGTTTGGTTAGTAGTTAAAAAAAGCTGTTAAACTCAGTTTTTGAACATAATGAAGAAAATGCTGAAATGAAATGATACGTGCCCTCTCTGCAGACTCAGAAACTAATTTTTCATTTTAATATGTAAAAAACTTTGGATAAAATTCTCTAAAGCATCTAAGTGAGAGTCAATGAGATGTAAGTTCCCAAGTCACCTACCTCTCACTGGGACTGAAATTTGAAATCACCTAGATACTTTTGAAAATTTCATCCTTTAACTTAGCTGGTTATATCATTTTTAAAATACAATTACTTTTCCATTATTATTGCAATAGAAGTGTCAACTGAAAATTGTAACACAAGGGGACAAAACTTAAAATGAATTCTACAACCAACACACTATGAAGTAAGTTATTTTACCCATTTACCCAAACAGGTATACATGTACTGGTAACCTTCTGAAAGCAAAGCATGCAAGGGTCTTAATTTTTCACCTCAAACCATATTCTTCACAGTAAGTTGTATTTTCCTAAGTATTCTATATTCTAGCATGCACATCTAAATGTATTATGCAATACAACAGAAGATATTCATAAAACTTCAGTGCATATGTCCAACAGAACTGTAGAAAAACAATGTAAACTAGCAACATATCAAGACTTACTTTCCCGGCTCCTACTGGGCCAATCACAGCCAATACTTCTCCTGGTCTGACAGTAAAAGAAAGCTGGTGAAGGGTTGGGATTTCTAAACTCTATGAAATTATGAAGGGAAAAATAAGTTACTTTTTCTCAATACTGAAAAATATATTTAAATGTCTTTAAAACAGTGAAATGGTGTACATAAACTAACAGGTAACAAATCAACACACTTAATAAACATGAAGCTGTTAAAATAGATTTTTATCTCTTCCTAGTCTATATCTTCTTTAGTTCATACAGAGCATTTGTCGTCCACATGCTTTGCATCTCTCCTTCCAAGCTTTAATTGTAATATTTCCATTTCTAGTAAAATGGAGAGTCATTTCTTTTCTTAACAGGTATTTTAAATTGTAAACTACTTAAGAACATGATCCAGCTCCAATTAAATGAACGGGCTTTGGATTAGGATCTGCCTTTATCTGTATCTTCTATAGTACTGAACATATCACTGACACTAAAATACAAATAAACGCATTAAGGACCAAAGTGTATTCAGAAGGGGGAGAGGAGAAAAAGACAAGCACTCAGCACTTTCTGATCATCAGGGGAGAGTGCCCAAAAACCAAAGAACCCAAAATCACTAGCCACTTTTCAAAGTTTAGGATAAGAAGTCTGACTGCCTTTGCATCCTTGAACATGTACCAACAGCACTGAGTTCAAGGACTGCAAAAAGAACTTAAAGCAGCATCAGTTTCTCCAAATGGGATGGGAGGGGACATGGTCACGGCCACACTCCCGAGCCACGAAGGCTAATAGATCCCCACTAAACTCTCAGAAGGTGATATGGGAGCCAATGTTTTCAAAATACAGAGAAGCATGATCCCTCCCAAAGCTCCCACTGAGATAGTGCATCTCTGCATCATCACCAAATCAGGCTGGTGCCTTAAATGCATAATGATCTTGAACTCTTTTCGTCTACAGAATCATTAATCTTTTTAACAACAATAAGTAATCCCCACAGGGTGGCAGCAACAGGACATTTTTATAGGTTAATTTCTCAAACTGGCATAAACAGTTCGGGTTCTCAGATGGTGTTTACTTCAATAGAGCTATGCCAGTTTACATCCGCTGGGGACCTGAAACAAATAAGTTTGTTTATTTAAAAGGTGATTCAGTAGAAATACATTGTACCAGCTATAAAGACCCATTTGTCAATGTTTACCAGTCAGGTAGTGACCATAACAAACTAAGCACCCAGAGCAAAACCAGACACACCCGTTCACAAAATATCCTTGGCATAATTTAGGCTTAAACCTTTAAAACAGGTCAGATGGCAAGAGACGGGTGTTTCACAAACAAGTGTCAATTTGGGTAAAAGCTAAAATATTTGCAGCGCTGTATAAATATATGGAAAGTGGCATGAAATCCTATGGTACTGCTGAAATTCCAGGGAAATTTGCATCGTTTTAAATTACCTCTATATTATATTTAGGGTTTATGTGCTATCATTTCCTATATGTAATATATATATAAGGGGCAAAGCTTGGTTATGAGTATCTCTTGGGCAAGATCATTCTGAGCTGAATTGATAATCTTAGTAATTAAGTAGTTCATTTAAATTTCTCAATTCTAACTTTAGAGTTGTTTGGTTGAACTGCCATAGGCAGTTTCCTAATTTAACCGGAATATAAATTTAATTGGCATATTAGTAAGGATCCATAGCTCCATGCTAGTACCAAAGTAACCTGCTCTGAATACAGAACTAGAATAAAGTATGTCTTTGGAACAAGAGCATAGTGAGATCTTGAATTAATTGGCTTTGCCTATCTTTGGATAAATTACAACATTCCATGTTGAATTTTTCTTTTAAAAGATTGTAAACACTCCCAGCCTACAATATTTATTTTGCTTTCTGTGTTATTTTATTTGCTTTATTCTGATTTACAAAATTTATAAATCCACAAGAATTCCTCAGGTGTACTTCAGCTAAGAAACAAAGATCCAAAGAATCATGAGAAACTTAGTAAGATAATTGGTTAATTAAAATTACTTAACCAACATGTTTTAAATTCATCTATTTATAGATTCCAAGTCCAGAAAGGACCACTGTGATCATCTAATCTGACCTCCTGTATAACACAGGCCATAGAACTTCCCCAAATTAATTCCTAGAGCAGACTTTTAGAAAAACATCCCATCTTGATTTTAAAACTTTTAGTGACAGAGAATCCATCATGACATTTGGTAAGTTGTTCCAATGGTTAGTTACCCTCACTGCTAAAAATTTACACCTTATTTCCAGCCTGAATTTGTCTAGCTTGAACTTTCAGTGATCAGATTGTTTTATACCTTTCTCTGCTAGATCAAAGAACCCGTTATCAAATGTTTTCCTTATGTAGACAGACAAACTGCTCAATCATTATAAAACATGTTTTCTAATAATTTCATCATTCCCATGGCTCTGAACCCTCTCCAATTTATCAGTTCTTTCTTGAACTGTGGACACCAGAACTGCACACAGTATTCCAGAAGCAGTCACAACAGTACCAAAAACAAAGGTAAAAAGTCTCCTTATTCCTAACCCAGATTCCCCTGTTTATGATCTAAGCATTGCATTAGCTCCTTTGGCCATAGCATTGCACTGGGAGCTCATGTTCAGCCAATTGTCTTCCACGACTTCTGAACCTTCTTTAGAGTCAATGCTTCCCAGGATAGAATCCCCCAGCTTGTAAGTATGGCCTACATTTTTTGTTCCTAGATGTATACATTTATCCATATTAAAACACACAGTTTGCTTGAACACAGCTTACCAAGAGATCCAGATCGCTCTGTATCAGCGACCTGTCCTCTTCATTATTACCACTCCCCCAATTTTTGGGTCATCTGAAAACTTTGTCAATGATGATTTTGTGTTTTCTTCAAGGTCATTAATAAAAACGTTAAATAGCACAGGCCAAGAACCAATCCCTGTGGGATGCCATTAGAAACAGACCCATTCAATGAGGATTCACTTTTTAGTTATATGTTAAGATCTATCCGCTAGCCAGGTTTTTAATCCATTTAATGTGTGCCATGTTAATTCTATACTGCTCTAGCTTTTTTAATCAAAATGTCATGTGGTACCAAGTCAAATGCCTTTCAGCAGTCCAGGTATATTACATCAATACTACTACCTTTATCAATCAATCAATCTTGTAGTCTCATAAAAAAAAAATCAAGTGTTTTATAACTGGTCTCTCTCACAGAACCCATGATCTTTTCAGCAAAAATCCTCTAATGAACTATTTTGTAATATTAATAAAAACTTCAGAAAACTTTGTTCCAAAGGACTATTCTCTCCCCCTTATTGTAATTAAAAATTAAAATAAAAACTGTAACTAGAGATTAATTTTAGCCAGCATATTAAAACTAATTCCAGTCCTCATATTGG
Organism: Mesoclemmys tuberculata; assembly: GCA_007922155.1. Classification (NCBI taxonomy): domain Eukaryota; kingdom Metazoa; phylum Chordata; order Testudines; family Chelidae; genus Mesoclemmys; species Mesoclemmys tuberculata. Next base: position 20,308,210 of record ML675618.1, on the reverse strand, counting down.
GTTGGCCTTCAAGACTGTGCAACTCACCTGAAAAAGTGGCAAAATATTCTGCTTACTGAAACATTTATTTAAAGAAGTGTTTCCAGTAACAAAAACAACATGTATTATTTGGTAAGTGCCAACAGTGTGCTTGGCACTGTACAGGGCACAAATTAAAAAGACACATGAAAGCTATTCCCTATCACTAGGTGGTTAATTCAACTGGCTTTTTTAAAAATATAAAATGAATAAACTCTTTCTTTGTCTGTACATTGTCCAAAACTGATGATTCATTATTTGTACGATATGGGAAAAGTCACAGCAAAAAATGCAGAAGTTTTAATAAAAAGGAAAGTTGAAGCCATACAATCTCTTAATAATCATTAAGTTTATTAGAAAACAATTTAAAATAATTATTATTAATAGCTTAAAGGCCATAAAGATAGCCAATCACATGCACAAAAGAGCTAAATGTATATACGTTCATGGAAGAGTCTTGCTCAGTAGTCATCAGACCAGGATGAATGAGCCCACAACTATGTAAAACCCTAAAAGTCATGTTTTTCCTCCCCCAGAAATCTTGTGACAAAACAGAATTCTGTGACAAAACTTACAGTGAACCAAGTAGAGCAGGAGTCAAGGTTGCCTTAATATATTTTGAATTGGGCCCTAGTGTGTGACACAGATAGCATTGACCAATACCACACAAAGTTCAGGCACATGTTACTATGTAAAATTCGCCCCACAGAGTTCTGGCAATGCACTTCAACCCTGACCCTGTCATTGTCCTGGACCTCTCTCAAGCCAAAACTCAATTTGTGATACCGACAAACTAGGAGAAGACATATAGGAATGGTATTTCTTCACACAGGGTCCAACTCAAAACCAACGGAAGTTAAGTGGCAGGCTTTGTATGTGAGGGGGTGGGAATTCTTCTTCTATTGACTTCAGAGAGCTTTGAATCAGGCCCATTATAAGAAATGTTAATACTTTTCATCAAAAAACAAAGAAAAGCTAAAAATGTCTGTGGGAATGCAGAAGGAGACGGCAGAGACAGCATCATGCAACATCGCCATCGGTCATCAAATCATAAATGGCTAGTAATGACAAACAGATGTAAGACAAAATGATAAATCACACTGTGAAGCCATGTTCACGCTAAATAGTGCCAATTTCTGATACAGATTTGAAAATTCCATCTATTTCTTTAAAGCATGTTAGTAACAAAAGCTTGTATAGCTTGTCACATCAAAAATATTAAACTGATTTTACTGAGGGACGTGTGCAAGGGGGGACAAGCAGTCTCCCCTCCCCGTCCCAGTTGTTGCGGCCATAGAACTTCTTCAGCCCCAGGGCTGTGGCGGGGAGACCCAGTTCCACTGGCCCCAGGGGTGGAGGTGAGGGGGAAGAACTAGCTCCACTGACCATGGCGCCATGCATGTTCCACGGAGGGGAGGGACAGCCAGCTCATCCAGCTGTGGGGGGAGGCCTCCAAAAATGGGCAAATTTTTAATCCTGTGCATGCCCCTGATTTTACTGAACATAGACACCAACTAGGGACTAATGCTGAACTGTACAACTGAATAAATGATTATACGTGAAAATAAAGTAACTTATTGAGGTGGGGGGGCGATTTCAGCCTGGGAGAGGCATACATTTACACACAATATAATCTTTAGAACGTCAAGATTCTTTATAACTACAGATAGAGGTCAGTGTGGACTGCTGGATGCATTCCATAAAAGAAACTCTGAAGGTTTCAAAATGCATAACAGATAGCTGTTTGACATAGCATTATTAGTTTTAAAATAAACTACGTTCCTTAGCATCTTTAAAAAAAAAAAAAAACAACCAAATAGTCCATGTAATAGATTTATCACCCTTTTTAAAAGGCCACTTTTGAGTTTATGAAGCTTTTTCGGTCCTTTTTAAATAAAGGGCAATCTGTAAATGAACTCTAGGGCTGCCATTATATTTAAAAGAACAAAATGCTTCAGGTTTGCCACGGTGAGCTTCTGCTCTCAACCTTGATATATGAGGAAGCACATCATGCTGCTTCTAGATCAATGGCTGATTTGCACTCATTATTTTTACTGAATGATATGAAAGAGAAAACCTGATAAGACACTATAAAAAGGTTACCAGAAAGATCATTATGCTCCATTTTACCATGTTTTGTGTCCTTAACTTGCAACAAATCAGAGTTAGATTTCAGAGTATCAGAGTGACAGGAATACAATTCAGCCAAGCTGAGACAAATTGTCAAAAAGAACAGTAGCTTTTTCCTTAACAGGTTTTAACATTTTGCAGTAGCTGTATATTATAATTAATCTAATCTGATCATGTTTTCATAGCTATTCTATACTTTTGATTTCACCTGCTAAATTGTTTCACGTATCTGTAAGAGGTTATATATGAGGACTGTGTATTGAACCTATTGTACAATATATCCACTACCTTTCTTGGACTCAAAATACTTGCAGCACCAAATTCAATAATTAAAAAAAAAAAACCTATATTCATGAGGTTTTGCGGAGAGAGATTTACCTTATCCCAAGAACAAGTCAAGTCTTGAACATGAAGTAGAACATCTTCATTGCCATGCTGCAGTTGTGGATTGAACTGTGAAATCTCATCAAGTATTAGAAAGTTCTGTAGTAAAAGAAAAAACAGGGACTGGTTAAACAGGACACAAAAAAGTGAATTAAAGAAATAAAAGACTGTTTCTGGGTATACTGCACAAAAATGCAAAAGATCTGTGACAAACTACTCTGACCTAGGAATTATGTTTCCAAAGCAATGTATACAGCCTTCAAACAGTATCCCATAATTAACTAACCATATTTGTGCATGTACCTATTGTTCCAATAGCAATACTACCCAGACATGTACATTTCATGGAATAAAAATGCTTCTATTGAGGTTTCAGGATTTTTTTCTTAAGAACTCATATTGTACCATAATCTGAACTTCAAAAGCAGCCAAATTTTTACTCTGAAATTTTGACAAAGCTTAAACAACAATATGTGGCCCTAGGTTTGAGGATCTCCCCACTGTCTCTGTCCCACATGTAGCACCTTCACCCATCTCTCAGTAGTTTTGATTCTATACCTTTACTCATGTAATTTGAAGGTTTTCACACCCCCTTTCTGGAATATTGCACCAATGAATTCCCATTTTACACTTCATCCCCTCCTTTTATCACAAACCAAGGCTTTCTAACTCAGTGGTTCTCAATCTTTTGGGGCTCAGGACCCATTTGTAAATGTTTACAACCTGTCATAACCCACTAAACACACAGTCTGAGGTGGAGGCCCTAGGATGGTTTCAGTCAGGTCCTGCCCGCACAGAGGTGGCGGGGGTGGAGTACTGCCTGGCGCTCACCCCACAGTGGCAGATCCTGCAACCCCTGTGCTGTGGGGCTGGCTGGTCTTGACTTTTCGCTCCGGGTGTTGCAACCTCCAGAGTTGCAGTGTTGTTCAGGACTGGTCCCGTCCCCTTGACTGGACCAAACTGTGTGAGTGGAGTTGTGCCCTGGCTCATAGGTTTGCAGTGCTATTCACTCACATTTGGCCTACCCAGACCCCTGTCATCGTGACGGCTGGGCCAAATCTGAGGGGTGCTGAGACCCAGAGACAGCAGTGCCAGGAGCAGGGGAAGAAGCCCAGCCCCATGGGACAGGAGCCACAGGAGCTGCCATGGGACCTTTTGAAACATTTTGGTGACCCCATTTTTGGTCCTGACCCCCAATTGAAAAATCCTGTTCTAAATGTATGCTTACAGTGCTTTATCTATCAAATGGTATAAAAGTGGACTCGAATGTATACTTAACTGTTCTGGGAAGTAGAGCACGGAGGGTGCTTGTGAGTGATGCTCACAATGATGAGTGAGTGATATGATGTGCGTGTAGGCCTGGCTTGACATGAGCAACGAGCCATGGGTGAGGCCTCATTTCTTGGGAAGGCAAAAGGATCAAGAGGCTGGAAAGAGAATGCCTGTACCAGCTAATTTAAGAGGGAACACCCATGAAATCATTTGCAATGGACAAGATAAGCCTGGAACGTAAGACAAGGTAAAGAGTAAGCTGTGCACAGACAGTGCACGAACAGAGTTTGCTGTATGGGGATTGGTTCCTACAAAGTGACCAAGTCAATTCCAAAATGTGTGATGCAATGTGTAAATGTATATAAAGGAAGAGGTTTGCTGTATAACTTTAGATGCGTTGTGTAACTTTTCTCTGAAACTTTAGATGCTCTATAACTATCCCCTATGCATTTTCCTGTAAAAATGCATGATTTTATACACACACACACACCCCTACCTCTCTAGCACTTCTGCTGTATTCCTCTGTTAGTAATCCAATCTACAACTATTTAACAGATTTTATTTAGAAAATACTAAATACATAAAAATACTTTTCTCTAAAAATGCATGTTAACACTTCTTTATTCATCTCTCATTAATACTTCGTACACCTTTTATCATCAGACTTGGCTTATTTATTTTGTTTATTATTATTATTAATAATCTTTATTTATTTCTTATTTATTTATAATATTCTTGGCTTATTTATTTATTAAGACTTTGTACACCTTTTATCATCAGACTTGTCTTATTTATTTTCTCTAAAAATGCATGTTAACACATCTTTATTCATCTCTCGTTAAGACTTTGTACACCTTTTATCATCAGACTTGGTTTATTTATTACCAGAATGGCTGCTCTTGGATGGAAAACATTCTGAAAGAGAATCAGGCAGCTCTTTGAATAGTTGATTCTGAAGCCAAGATTGGTTAGCAGACATTGAATTCATAGTTAGGCATCCAGAGGTAGATTGCAGAAAGTGGTTGCTTGTTTTAGCAATCATACAAGTTTATAGTGTATAAGTTAAGGGCTTTCCTTCTATTTTAACCAACCGTCTTTCAAAATATGAAGATGGGATTACTATAGGTGCAGATTTTTGCTGACAATCCAATAGGGAGCACCACAGTAACCAGGAACACGTCCCCAGAATTCCAAGACAGAACAGCAGGCAGGGGACGGGGAAGAACTGAAAGCTGAGAGGCTGAAGATGGGGGCTGAAGATGAAATGAGAGAGAGACCGAGGATTCACTCCAGAAGTGAGAGTGACAGTAACTAGGGAGCAAAAGATAAAGACGACAAGGAACAAAAATCAGATAGGGGCATATGAAAAAGACTATTTCCATGATTTTTATTCAAATAAGGGACAAGCTATTTGACTAACTCTAAGGAATTTAAAACTATCAGAAAAACACAATGGGTAAAATTTTCAAAAGTGTCTCAGTGACTTATGGTTTAAAGAACTCAGGGATCTCAACATATTCTTCAGCACTGTCTGGCCTCAAGAATCTACCATGCTGAGAGGAGTTAAGTTGTCACAAACCGTCCAGAGGAGTATGAGTAGCAGTCATTGATTCAGGACAGGGCTTTTGATATTTTCCTTGAGAGTGAATGCTGGTATCTTCTGTACATGGGATGACATTTCACTATTTTCCAGACTGATTTTGTCATTTAGGTTCTAAGGTCTTATTGAAAGTCAATGGGGTTTAGACAAAGTGCCTGGCACTTTTGAAAATTCTACCTTTAATCATTATAGTTTTATGAGACTCAATAATAGGAAGGGAACAGAAGACAATGCAGGTCATTGTCATGCCCCAGCACATTCTGCAGCACCAACCAATCACCCCTTAACACCAGTGAGAATACACGGCTTGCTAACTTTTAGAAGACCTGGCCACACAAGCATGTAAAAGAAATTGATCTGTTAATACTTGCCTGAACTTATGTTTGCAAACACAGTACATTCATTCAACTACACATTTATTTTGCAGTGTGTAGCATTACAAAAGCAAAGAGTAGTATCACCTAGTAGTAACTTAGGTGAAGTTGAGAAGCTGGAATTTTATCTGTAAGCAGATATTGAGGAATGAAATCTCCTCCTCTGGAGAAATTCAAAGATAACTGCCTTCTTTCAAAGTGTTCTTCTTCCATTGTTTTCAGTGGGACTGAGGCCAAAGGCTGCAAAGCTAAAATGCCTTTTTTCAAAGTGGCCACATGGTCTCCAACTGGAGTGAAGCCAAGCTGTCCCAAGAGAAGTTTGTGGACCATTTCGTTGTCAGGAAGTAAAGAGGAGCCTGTGAGGAGCACAGGACCAGCCATGCAGGCTGTGGCCATCTTCACCAATGGCCACCTTTTCCCTCAGTCCCACTGAGAAAAATAGAAGCTGGCAGACATTTTGAAAGAGCAGTTTGTGGAATTCTGTGCAACAAAACATTCTCCCCTCTTTCCATGAAGAAGAATATTGGCCAAAAATTTTTTACCCTTAATCCTAAAATTTTTCTTCCAAGTTTAGCCAATGCAGAAAATGTCAATGAATTTTTGCTACATGGGAAGCTTGAAGAGTCTTTGTTATCTGTTACGAAGACCATTTGGGACCAAAAAAGGTCTGAGACAGGATGCTAAAATTTCTTTAATGGACCCAAAGTTTAATTAAATTTTAAGTCAAATTAATTATTAGATTTGTAAATTCTCAAAAAAAATTCATGCTGTACTAAAAAATTACGTGCTGTAATTTTGAAGAGGATATGTTAGCACTGAGTCCTTGCTGCAATTGGTGCCTCCGCAATAAAAGGAAGAATTTAGCCATAAAAATATAGTTGCAGCTTTAAGAAAAATCAGAAATTTGCAGTTAGCAGGAAATAAAGTAACATTGCGCAACTCCGTATCATATCTCCATAAAAAATGAATATAAGTACATACAGACGCAGTGCAATATACTATACTATATTACTCAAAGCAAACTCAAGAAACCTAACTGTTGAATCTTAAAGCAAGTACTTTTCTAGTATGAATTCTCTCCTGAAATAGAACAGAAAGGAAGCTGTCACACCCTCCTCCTCCAGAAATACAGGTCTATTGTACTATATAATATTTCTTTAGAGTACTGTATTATAATTTAGATATTATCCAAAGTTACTTGTCTACAAATAAATGGGACATTCCATTTTGGAACAAGGTTATGCCATAGGAATCCAAAACTACAAATTACAACAAACTCAAACTTCATTGGAGACTCTAAAGTGTTGATGGAACAGTACATATATAGACATCAGACATGAAATCCAAAACTTTTCAGTTTCTCAGTGTACCTTGATTCGTCGTATGCTGATCATTGCCTCAGATGCTCTCTCAACAGCCGCAGGGAAGAAGAGAGTGACAGTCAGTCTGACTGCACCATACAGTGACACCGCCACAAACACCCGACTTGCAGAAATAACATTGCCAAGTAGTACATATGTCATGAAAGTCATAAAAACTGTTATTTTGCTTGCAACAAAGAATGATGCCAAGTTCAATCCTCGAAGATAGGAACTTTTAAGAACCATGGAAATCTCCTTCCTAAAAATACAAAACAAAATACAGTTTCAAAGCTATCACTATATTATAGCATTCACACAGGCTCTCTCATCACGAACACCTTTCAATAATAGGAAAGCACCCAGTTTCAGCATTTTATTGTTAACTGTGGGGATTTTTTAATTGTTTTTATCCAAGGGTATGTATTGTTAAATGTACTCGATGATGGCTAAAACAATACTGCATTTGGCATATGGTAATCAAATAAAACATTAACATAGGAGCTTCTAAACAGGGCTTAAAACAATATTTAAATGCAAGATTCTTCACCCACAGCTATAGGAAAGGAAAGCTCTAAACCAGACCACTTTTTTTTCCCAAAGGAGAAACAGCAAAATAAAGTGTTTTCTTTTATCTAATTTAATCAAGATACAAAGCATCACCCTGAGAAACTGTAAACAATCTGTGAACAAATTTAATACATTCTTTACTCTTCTTAAATTTCTTACTTCGAAAGTTTGCTTTAAGAGCGTATGTAGTCAGAGCATTCAGAAGCTCTTCATCCTTACCATTCTCACAGTCCAGTATTGTTTGACCATGCAACCCGTTACGGTCAACAGATATTGCAGAATTAAAAACCGATTCAACACTGAAAAAAATCTGAGCTCACCTATGAAGTGCTGGACCAAATTACTGTGTGTAGCTATCTGGTTGCCAATTCCTCAACACTCCCTGATCTTGTTCCAGATCCATCACTAGATTTGGGGCCTATTCCTAAGCTTCTGCCTCACTAGATCTAATTCCCGACAGCCATGATCCACACCTGTGACTTCTGTACCAGCTATTCTGCCAGCCATTACACTGCTTGGTAGACTGATTCAGTCCATAGCGATACAAGGCGGTTCACCTAATTCATCTCCCCATAGTGATTTGAAGGTTGCTGGAGCATGTTTTCCAGACTAAGATTTATTTTTAAAATCTTCAGTTTCCACTTCTAAATTAGTCACTCAGTCTGACCCACAGCTCATGATCAGAAGCCTGGTTGTCATCCATTCTAGCAATTCTTCTCTCTGAACAATAGGGCTACAGTAGTTATTCTGGACAGTACTGGTCACACTCTAGCCAAGTATGTGACAACTTCTCTCCTCTGTATCTTCTAATTCTATCAACTCTCTGCTTGAATTTATCTAACGTAACTTCTATTAAACCTACTACTAATTGTTTGCAATCTTAGATCCTTTTCCAGTTCTCGGATGAAGTAATGATCAGTTAGATTGTTTTCTTTGAAAGTTGGATAACAGGGCTAGAATTTTATCTGTGCAATACTATCCTGCGTGAAGGCATACAATTAAAGGAGGCGGTAAGAGAGAAACCAATATGAAATGAAACAATAACAAAGATAAGCTGCTATCACAAGGAATGCCAAAGGTCCTTGAGGAATCAGTGGGAATACTCTCTACCTGGCTGTGTCCAAGCTAGAATGGTTTATTCTTCCCAAGGCTAACCCTGGCATCAAAGGAGTATACTAAACTACTACAAGTCCCTGCACCTAGAAAAGGGGTGAGGGTTGAGAGTGTACTGACTGGAATACAGGGAGAGACACAGAAGCTGCAGCAAACAGGCAGTCTGCTTCACCCACCACAGAAAACGAAGTAACGTAATCAGCCACAGTCAGAGGCCCCTGAAGGAAGAGGCTTATGGGTACTAAACAAGGGGGTCACAGCCCAGATATGCAGCCCCAAATTGATTCAACTGCAAAGCTACACTTTTGAGAGAGGTGCAGCAACAAACCTGGGCACCTGATGGGTGTACTTCAGAGGGACACAAAGGAGTCTGAGTAGAGCATCTGCAGCCTTCTAGATTTATGGCTAAGGTGAGAAATCCCATGACATTCCTTAGAGAAAAGAATTTTGCCGTTTAAGGTCAGGAGAGCCAGCAAGTAGGATTGCAAGAATGAAATTCTTTATGAAGAGGACCCCGGTTAGATGTTGGTGGTTAGGCAATGAATCAATTGTGTACACAAGAAAAATAGTGATTCTGTATTCACACGTATAAGAAACCAAATTAATAAATATCAAGTATGTTTTCTGCCCTCAATACAAACTCATTCTGTCATTCCTTATGCAGAGGTGAAGAAAAAACTACAAAGCTATACAAGGGTTCTAGGAAATGCCTGCATTTCAAATCCAAAAATAAGGCATCTATTAACATGTAAAAACTTTAATGAATTTAGATCAAATACCATGGCATAACTTTCAGTAGAAAATAGATTACCTTCTTATACTGCTAACTAGGTCTGCAAATGATTTTTCCCAGGCATACATCTTTATTATCCTCATACCAGCTATGACTTCATTCATTGTCCTAATCCTGACATCTGTAAAGGCTGCAGTTCTGCTCCTGTAATTAACAGAAAAGTTCTCAAATTCACAACAAAAGTGACTGTCCAATCTGTACTGTCAGATGTACATAATAAACTTTGACATGAAGTAAAAACTTGGGCTATGTGTTCTCATCTATGCTGCTTCCAATGACTATAGCATTTGTATGTGCCAGGAGTCTATGTACCAGTATACAGGCAGAGTGTGATTATATTCCCTACATAAAAAAAGAGAAGATGTATTTTTGCATGGTCAAGAATAACTGAAGTATATTTTGGCCAGAGTAAGAACATTTGCAAAAAAAACTCTATAAAGAAAATATCTCTCATAAAGTGTAACATACAATATAATAGAGATTTTCCAAACATATTTTAAAAGACAAGATAAGAAAAGGGAAGGAAAAATAAAGATTTTTAAAAAGCCAAATTAAAGCATTTCTCCAAGACAGTACGTTGAAGCAACTGCTTTTCTGCAAACACCAAGTGGAGAAAGAGGCTCTTCTAAAGATGTCAATGAATGAGACTGATGTGAGCATTACTTTTGCAGCTTTTGAGCACAACATAACCTATGATATTAGGCATTCAAAGTAAGCATAATTAGACCCGGATCTGGTGAGAAAATTTTCATCAAGATTAAAGTCTTTTGGCAAATGAAGGGGAAAAAAACCCTGAACTCTTGTTTTCTGACCAGCTTTAAATATAACAATGGTCTTCATTGGTACCTCATGAGTAGCTGGTATATACTCAGCCAACAACTACCCTAATCAGCAGTTTCTTTGAAAAGCAGTAGTACAACATGAGAGAAGAAAAAACCACCTCATTTTGCAGAAAGGTAGAGTGTGTATCTATGATAATTCCCACCTTCTGAGAGCAAGAATTTTAAAACAGACATTTTCTTATAAATACATATAATATATTTCCACACTTTAAGACTTAAAATCACCATGGATATCTCCAAAAATAATATAAAAAAAATCAGTACAAAAGTTAAAAGGCATGATAACAGGAGAGCATGAGAAACCGTCACTATTACTTGATAATTTATAAAACATGACAGCAGGATTAGTTGTTTAGGTTGCATTAATCTATTCTAACACCAGATTTCCTATTACTTATAAACAGGTATCCTAGAAATCCATTTGTTGTGGAAAAACACGGAATTTGCTTTTTTACAGAGAATCATAGTTTTTACATTGTGTGAACGAATAAAAACATATACAGTAGAACCTTGCTTAGCCGAGCCTCTATTATATGGCTCTCCGTATTAATCAAACCAGGGCTGACAGCCCAAGCCCGAGGCAGCAGGGCTCCTGCTGTCGGCCCCGGGCAGACGGGCTTGGGCTGAAGAGCGCCCCGCTGCCCAAGGCTGATAGTGAGGGCCCCTCCGCCTGGGGCTGAAGCTCTCTGGGTTATCCAAATTTCTGATTATCCAATCTGGCCGCGGTTCCAATAAGATTAGATAAATGGGGTTCCACTGTATCAGTAAAACATTGTGTTCAATTGATACCTACATATATTGTGGCTAGAGAAACTAAAATTCAGTAGTTCATTATAATCGTGGAAAAATGCAGACATTTTTTATTGGAGAATTTTGGTTTGGTGGGTTTTTTTTTTTGGTATCACAGAAAACTAGGATCCCTGTTTTTAACTGAGGATGTTAGTTTATCAGAGCAAACAAACTGGAAAAAAACCACAGCTTCTTAATTGTAAAATGTCACAATTTAAACTGGTGAAAAATTAACACATTTTTTCATATATATGAAATGATTCCTTATTTTTAAAGTGCTTACACAAGCCTATTTTCTCCGAAATTTCTCTCCAATTCCAACAGTAGTAGCAATGGCTGGAGCATCAATATAGAATGCCAAGCAACCGCTGGCATTTCAAATAATGTGTCATCCAGCCCTGACATCCTAGTGCCTTGTCAACACTAGTGCTCCAACAGTACCTGCTGTTCGTGGAGCTGTGCTGGTAGTCTTGCTAGCAGAACACAGGAAGACAATATAGCATCAGTTCCTCGTTTCATGTCGGAAGATTATCTTTGCAACCATGATGGTTACAAACTTTTTAAGCAAAAGCTAAAAAACTTCCGCAGAGGACTACTGAGCAGCCATAACACAAACACTCTCCTCTCCCCACATAACAGCAAAAAAAATAGGAATTTGTGGTTTGTTTGTGTACTAATTAGTCTTACTTGCAACTTTGTGAAATGTTTACCTTTCACACTGTTATTTTCCAGGCTTAGTCTCCACACAAAAGAGTAGATTTTTGTATGTGAAAGATTGTAGGGTTGGGACGGGAGAGGTTAGTAAGAAGAGAATGAAACAAACAAAATAATCCTTGTTATGATTTTTAAATTCTTCCACTGAGGGTACATCTACCCAGCCCTCTGCAGCAAGTCCCCAAGCTGGATCTAGAGACTCAGACTCGCAGGACTTGCGCTACCACACAACACAGTTGTGCGGACGCTGCAGCTCAGGCACTGAGGCCTAGGGAGGAGGGTGGGCTTCCGAGTTCCAGCCCGACACTCAACCTAAAAGCACTATAGCGCAAGCCCAGTGAGACTGTTGACCCAGGCTCGGGGGCTCACTGCCATGGGCAGTCGCTGGCATCCTCGGAGGGACTGGGGACAGAAAGTTACGTTCCTACAATAATAGCCCTCAATGGGAAGTGCCTTTGAGTGTTCCACTGAAAATTAATTTTTATTTGGCTGAGCCATTACAAAGTCAGATTTGCACATGCACATTGGAGGCCAGATTCTCAGTGGTGTAAACCAGACTAGCTCCATGGAGCTATGACAATTTATAACAGAAGACCTGGCCCAAGATTTTTAAGCTAAACTCAGCACAGGCACACACTACCTGTGCTACACATGCTCTCACAGCATATTTAGGTGTGCCATGGAAATGTACCAAAGGTTTCCTCTAGACGTCCTAAACTGTACAAGAGAGGTTCCCAAATATGGTCTGCATGTAGTGCTTGGCCCTACACGCATTGAAGTCAATGGCAAAACCCCCACTGGCTTTAATGATGCAGGCCACAGTGCATTGGACAGTGCTTACCGGTGGTGCCTAGCCCAATAGTGAAATTAATCTCTTCTAACTTTTTCCTCTTTTAAAGCACACAGCAAATTACATTTTAAAAAGTAAATTGAAAGCGAATGCTACCATAACATGGCTAAGCCCTGAACAAAGTCAGGAAATAATAACGTTAATATCACTCACACAACCTGAAGGTTGCTCCCTTTTGTATATTTACAATATAGTCTTCAATTTCATGACCACAAACTGTTTCTCAAATAAGACAGCATAATACATCGGTTGTATAACTGTTCATGTGTATATGCGGCTACCAGCAGTATTGTATAAGAGTCCCAGAGATGACAAATATCATTTATATGACAAGAACACTAATTAGTCTTACTCAAGACATGACAGAATAAGGGTCCCATCCTGCAAAATAGGCACTGAAGCCAATGGTGCTATTTGCATGAGCAAAGTTCCTAACGCGCATAGGTGTTTGCAAGACTGGGGCAGAAGTATAAAACGTTGCCTAATAGAACGTTAGCTGGCATACAGAGCCCACCTAAATCTGCAGTGGAAGATCCAATCCTGCAATTAGCTCCACACAGGATGACCCCTGTGCCCATTCAGAGCCCAGTGACTTTAATGCCCACACACAGCTCATTGCAGGACTGGAGTCTACTTCACCTTCACTGTTAGCTGCTTCATTCCCTGAACTGCAAATAGAGAGGTACACACGTGCGTGCAGATAAATGTCTTCCTCATTAACAGGATCCTTCCCCTGTGCTGTGCCTAAGCAAGAATTTGCTGCTAGTTGAAAAACATTGAATGTTACATGGCCACTGACAAATTATTAGAATACATACCTTAGAGAAGAGAATTTCTCACCACGTTGTGACACCCTGGGCAAATCACTTAATCTCTCTGTGCCTCAGTTTCCCCATCTGTAAAATGGGGATAATAATGCTTACCACCTTGGAAAAGCACATTGAGCTCTATGAATGAAACGCACCATGTAAGTGCTAAGTGTTATAATTATTGTTAATAAAAAAGCCTAAGTCACTAAAGCTACATGGGATCATTATAACAATGAAAGCTGTGTAAGTGTATAGAAAGAAAAAGTTGTTAAAACATGCTATATGTATGTGCAACTAAAGTAACTATTATTTTATTATTTGAGTAATAGTATGTGGCCATGTAACTGAAGACTGTATCATAATGAATATGCATAAAAAACAGCATTCTCTGGGTAACTCTAATTTGGTCATTTCCAGACTGTTGAATGTTTTGCCATGCAATGGCAATGGCAATTTTCACAAAATTCTACCATCAACCAACCTTAAAATAAATAAATAAAAACCCAAGTACCAAGCCATACAATTTGTATTATATATATTATATAAAGACAAGGCAGAAAACTATTCACACTGTAACAGGTTATGCCACAAAGATGATCCAGGCCAAGCTCTTATATGCACTCAAAACACAAATTAAAGAGCTTTCATAACATCCTCAGACAAAGCCACCAAATACTTCATTGAAACAGGAAACATCTGTAAAAACAGTCATCTATTAATTTAACACGTTGCTATAACTTTGTCGTTATAAAAGTTAGAAAGTTAGTAAATCAGAATACTGTCGTTTAAGAAAAATTGTCAGAATTTCTGCCGTATGTGATTTTTTGGGGAGGAAGCTGACAGGGTGGGGAGAGGCATACGGTCTGAATCAGGTGGAAAGCTACTGCAAAGCCATTACACATAAAAACGCTTCCCGTTCCAAATCTGACAGCATTACTGGAGTCCAAAGGGGCCAGTTCCCCCCCCTTGTTTCCTCACAGCCCTGCCCCACTTTCAAGATCCGGAGTCACAGGCACCACTCTTGCAGATGAGGAGCCTTGCACAGGAATCTTTTTAGAGCTTCTGACTGGAACATCTTTATCATCATCAGAGGTTAAACGTGTTAAAAAAACAAGGTACTCACTTATTCCTATTGCGAGGGCTAGCAGCATTGTCCACATAGCAATCCCAATCCCAAAACACCCACTCAGCAAGATATCAGAATGGTTGCCTAAAATTAGACTTCCAAATCCATATGTAGGCAAGCAAATAAGCAACCTGATTTTCAAAAGGGTTGGGCACCCTAGCAGGTCCAAGTGACTTTAATGGTACCAGCTGGATACTCAGCATTTCTGCAAATCAGGTCTCTTATTTTAGGTGCTACTTTTTTAAAACATTGGCCCACGATTAGAAATTGAACAAAGGGTCTAGCTCATGGCAGTTTTGCCATCAGGTGAGTCAAGAACATGCACTTTCAAAACCTGCACAGATAATGTGCAACACAAAGGTTTCTCTTACCTTAGTGAAGAAAACAACCTCCCAATACAGGTTTGTAAAGGAAGCAGAATAATCAGAATTGCCATTCCTGCAAGGCACGATGGGCCTATTTCAATCCACAGAAGTGCAGTTACGGCTATAGCTTGAAGTGGTCCAGCCCATAAAAAGTGTAAGAAAATAGTTACCTGCACAATTAGTTAAGATATTAAAAAAACAGCTTGTAGTATTAATTAAAAAGACCAAAACCACAAACAATAAAACCGTTAGCAGGGAAATTTTATACATAAACTATATGTATAATATAAATATAATATAAATTATATATTTAATTTTCAATTTTAAAATGTATATTTTTGCATTTTTTTCTGCTTTCAGCTAAAGGGAATGTAAAGTTGAGGTGCACTCTTTGCTCCTGGCAGACATTTTGAAAAATGAGCCTGCTGAAGGATTATGGTATCCAGTCAGAGTAGAAAGAGAGGGATATTCACAGCCCAATTACTGAATCAGAACTAGATAATGGTTTTAAAAATCAGCATCCTCAGCTAGCTAGAGTACAGGGAATTGCATGAGTGGGAAAACTGTACAATTATGCATCAGTAACTTTAGAGCATCCTGTATTCCACGCATGTCCTGTAATTTTCTTGCTTCATGTACAAAACTTACGATTTTGTATCTTACGAGTGGTATCTGTCTCTGTCTGTGTACCCTGACTGACACCATAATCTTTCAACTGATCTTAAATTTTCCATGGTGAGGTTCTGACCCAGGCTGAATATTTTTGGAAAAATTCAGCCAAAACAGTTCAGCTGTTTCTGAGAATGGGGTTAGGGAAAAATATATTTTATCCATATTAAAAATTCCCCCAGCCTTTTCTTTTAAAAGCTCTAGCACGCCTTTTCTTTTGGACCAGGGACTTGAAATGTGGCAGGGAGTGGGCTTGGTATCAGAAATGTGCCTTTTGCAGTCTCCAGGAAAATCCACCCATATCTGGCCAAGCGATAAGCTGTTGAAAAAAATCACAATCCACACATGCTCAGCAGAGACTTGCTAGAATTTAAGAGCTACATCTATAAAGATTCTATCCTCATGGAGCATGCTCCAGCCTCCCACAGCTCCCAGTGCTGAACATACTCTACATGGTCCACCATCACAGAGCCCACGAGGAAATGAATAATCTGTATACAGGGCAGTTTGAATAGGGCGCAGTAAATAAGGTTTGGGGCCACAACTGAATCATGAGGATAAAACAAAATACTGACATCTTGTTCATTCAGTGAGCTCCATCCTTCCTGTGCACTCAGACAGAGGTGGTGTAGAAAAAACAGTATGTACTGCATTTCCTAACTTTCGCGTGCTTGATTTTGCAACCTTAACAATAATGTTCTTTTAATGTAGTTTTTGGTTTTTTAAAATATTTTGTTTAAATATTCTTGTATAACACACACAACATTGGGGTGCTGCCTATTAATTCAACAGCAAGATTGTCTTGGGATATCAGTTCAGCCCACAACACCTTATTATAAAGCAGGGACCTGTTTCCCAGTTGTTACAATAATCCTGGCCGAATTACATCTTAAAAGCTAAAAGGAGGAGTTTTAAATGTGTTTCAGTTCACTCATCACACCCTTTTAAAAACTAAAACCAGAAGGGTTCTCAAGGAAGTCAGCCAATTGCAGAGTTGCCCTTGGAACACTCATATGCAACCAGCACTACGCCGGGGTTTATAAACATAGCAGGAATATCTACTCATAAAAAGAAAACTGTTTTCCAATTTCAAGAAGATATTGTTATTAGTATGTTTGGCAAAGCCACCTTTAAGGAAACAATACTAAATTATGACCCTACATTGTCACTTTAAGAATGATTGTGAACCAAAACCTCATATCCCATTCCCCTCAAATTTTGCAGTTTGGACTCATCTCTAATTTCCTTATCAGAATTGTCTAAGGAGACCAACAATAAGTCTTACCTGATCAAATTTGTTCACATCATTTGATAAAAGGTTTACTATTTGACCTGTGGTAGTTTTTCCCATAGCTGTATTACTGAGACGAAGTGCCTAAAATAGGAGTGGGAGGGGGAAAATCAAGCATTCTTAAATTACCGTACAAAATGGTAGTTAACAGAATAGATGCATGGTCTCTTTTAAAACTTGGATGTACTATTGACAAATCTGGCATCCACGAATTCTGAGGTATTTTAAGATGAAGACATATCAGACACATGAGAATTCTTGAAACTGCATTTCAAAGGCTGAAATGCCTAGGCTAAAACACTGACTGGTGATTAAGATATGGCTCTGACAAAGAGAAAACACATAGAATCTTCCAATGATAAAAATACCGAGTACTGCAAATACCAAAGTACAGGCACCGTAAATATGAAGATATAGAAAAAATGCCAAGGTATTTAAGGATGCCCACTGTATACTTGAAATATATCTTTAAGAGGCAGATCAAATAGTTCTTGGAGCTATTATTTATACTGCATAACCACTCAGAATATTGTAGGTACTTTCCATATCATCTCTTCTCCAAAGAGCTTACAATTGAAAGCCCTTATCTTGCAAAGATATAAGCATGTTCTCAACTTTAAGCAGTCTCATTGATTTCAGGATCTGGGCCTAATAAGGAAAGAAACAAACTACCATTCAACCAGTAAAATGTGTGAGGTGGTCTTAACTACATGTCTTGTTGGTTATTTTTCCATGTTTTGTTTCACCAATTCTCCCCTTCTTTTTCTAGGCACCCCAGCTAACCTGCCTCACTAGTGCAGCCCCAACTAGACCACCCTATGAAGATTCAGGCTGATATCTTCTGAGAAAGCAATCAGCCAGATGTTCCATATTAATATAGTTTCTAAAGGCTGCCCAGAGGTCAGAGAAGGTGCACACATGGGCACATCAACAGCAGTTCCTGCTGTTCACTCTATCATTCCTTGCCACTGTAGTGAGTGGGGAAGAAGCCTTCTTGTATTCACTGGCAGCTCTTGCAGCTTATCTGTTCTCAAAGTAATATGTTTGACATAAAAGAAATCTTACAGAAACATTTACATTTTCCTGACAAAAAGAGCCAGCCTAGACCTAAATCTAGGGAAGTAGCTATGTCAAACATCAAGCAATGGCCTTAAGGTTTTAACCACGTTCCAAAAAACAAACACACACATATTAGCTCTCTCCCCCTCTACTAAAATGCCAGATTTACTCTAAAGACAAAAGAGAACTTCTGGAAGGAAGAAAGCAAATTTACCAAGGTGTTTTTGAGTTACAGATCAATAAAAAGAAACCCTGATTTGAATATTTTATATTTGATAAATGTTTCTCTCTTTCTAGCACAAAAAAGAGTTTGGTTAATAACCCTTTGAATTTTCTGTATAGTTACAGCTCCTTGTAAATACATGGTAAATACATTTGAGGGGGGGAAAGCAGGTTGTAATTATGTAAAATCATTAATGAATGATTAACGAACATTAATGAAATTAGGGTGAGTCATACTCCCAATGCTGTCCTCTTCTGAAATGCCACCTTTTTCTGATACAGTAGATGCTTGTTAGTAGCAACAGTTTGGTGCCCTTTTCCAACGTTGCTCCTAAGCAACTCTACAGCAATTGTTGCTGCTATGGAGAGTATCATCTGACCAAAGGTTTTGAAAGGGGTGGGACAGCCACATTGTGGAGTGGAGTTGAGGGTGTGGCGTGAGGGAACCCCAAGTTTGGGGGGTTAGGAGAGAGGCCTGGTGATTTGCAGGCTGCCACCAGCCACAAAGCAGCTACTGACAGCTAGTAAGGCTACAGCTTCTCAAGACCCATCCTGGAAGTGAACGAAAGTCGCTTTCCATCCTGCGAGCTGCCCAGCTACTTTCCCTGCCTACTCTGGCCTGGCTCCTGTTTCACTCATCAACTGGCAGCAGTGCTGGCTCTTCTCCCTAGACGGTGACTGCTACCTGTTGACCAGGACATGTAGCTGAAAGAAATGCAGACACGGGGTAGATCTAAGTGACAGGCCATAACTTTAGTAACTTAACGATGGGGAAGGGTTCAATCTGCCTACCCCCGCTCACATACCAGGCATGTAATTGGGTCCAGTACAGAGTCACAGGGCTCTCACTATAACCAATAACTCAGGGCAGACCATCTGCAGCCTAATCCCTAGGACTTAACTCATTTCTGATTTCTCTCACCCTCCCCTTCACAAGGCAGGTAGCAAGTACCAAGGGGAAATTCAGTCTGCAAAGACTTCAGGTTACCCCTTCTCACAGCAACAGGTTCACCAGCCACATCCCAGGTCTCATTTACCTCTGGGACTAGCTCTTTTAGCCTTTGTCCATGCTGGATACCAGGAGCATGTTGCAATGAACTAACATTTCTGTATTCCTCCTAATATTAAATTCCTATTCTTACTCCCTTTCATCTAAACTGCACCTGCACAAGGCTGCAAGAACAGCGAAAAACCCTCTGGACCTGCCAAGAAAAAATCCTTCCTGATCCCAGAAACTGGTGATCGGTCAGACTCACAGCATCCTGAGCTCTATATACTGCAATTATAGGGAGGGAGGCTGGGGCAGCAATACTCCAGGTGGCCCCTGACACCAGGGAGGCTTTAAATTGAAAGGAGTGAGCTGTGAGAGCCAGCCAGTTCCCCTAATGCCTTCCCCAGCTGGCCAAAGGGAGACCGAGAAGCCCCGCCCCTCCAAACACAATCCCACATGTACTTTGAGATACAAGAAGGGGCTTCGCTCCAGCGTATCTGAACATGAGCTCTCCTCTTCCCTTTCCCAGGAGTTGGCCATTCCCCTGCTGAGACACAAATGGGGGGGAGAGGGGCATTCTCTCCCCATACATCTCTAGAGTGGAGGAGAATGAACAGGCAACAGTCAGCAGTCCTTGGGATTGTTCCCACAGGCTCTGGACCCTGGCAGTAGCCTACAACATTATATAGGCTTCCACATAGTGTTGAGTGCAGTATAAAAAAAACCCAACACACACACACTGATTTTCATTAATATTGACTTATATCTTGTTCCTTGAAAGGCCATGACTTCAGAACTATTGCAAGAGTGACAAATAATGCAAATGCTTAGTTTTAAACTAATTACTAGAATAGCTAACTTATATACACATAAAACATTTGAAACCATGAAAGTTGCTTACCTTCCGATAAATCATGTGACACATTGCTACTCTCAACTTCATGCCAGCCCGTTGTACATGATAAAAATATAGGTGGTGAATTATGGCTAAAATCAATGTACATACAGACAAAGCAGCTGCATAGCCGTAAGCAAAATTCAAAGCGGCAATATCAAGGGGATCAAATATTTCAAAATAGTTAATGATTTTTCCCAAAAAGACTGGTTGAATTATTTTGAAGGTTTCCTAAAAGAAACAAGAGGGGTGGGGGGAAAGAAACAAATACAAATAATTTATTTTATGGTTTTCTATCCAAGTTTGTTCCAAGACAAGAATGAACTTCCTGGCACACCCATTTCCCCTTGTTACCTTGCCTTAAATACCCAGGCCAGTTTTTATTGCCATATAACCCAGAAAAAATGGACTTCTGCACTGAAACGTGTATTTTAATAGTGTTAAAATTAAAATATTAAAAACTTTCAAATGCTCTCAGAGGCCCAGTCTACACTTACCTTTGCGATTCAGCGGCAGTCGACGGGAGATACGCAAGTAAATCACTTGCGTATCTCCCGTCGACTTTGCAGCATCTCCTCTGAGTGCTATCCTCATTGCGCTGCATCCCTTCGACGCAGCACTTCGCCACTTACCAGGGTGGTTTTCCTGCGTCGCTTGCTGGATTGACTGAGCGGGTCTACACAGACCGCTCAGTCAATCCAGAGCAATCGATCTGACGGCAGCGAATTTGCCACCGTCACTGTAGACCCAGCCAGAGCCACCAATAAAATCTTTCATGTTATCATAACAAGTTATACAAATACAAGTATCCTTTAATTTCTGAAGATGACATAGTACTTTTTTGTGACATAGTTCCATTTAGCAAAAAGATTTTTGTATTTAGTATCCATCCCAGGAACCTATAGATACTGCAGTGTACAGAGCAGCAGCAGATACCTGTTCAGAAACAGCAACTTGACAGATGGGGCTGGCAATGCCACAGAAATAATGTGCTTTAATTATACCTGTGTAACCCCATTGTTATGCAATTGTAACTGAAAGGAGAATCTAGCCCAGTGTTTTCAACTTCTAGAAATCAAGAGTATGGCCTGATTGGAGGGAGGGAGGGAGGGAGGGAGAGAGAGAGAGAGAGAGAGAGACAGACAGACAGACAGACAGACACGGGGTGGGGGGCCTAAGAGGCAACATTCTAGTCTCTGAAAAACGAAAGTACGTTTGTAGCTACTACAACGGGGCAGATAGAAAATTATAAATGGGGAAAGAGGGTTTCCAGAACGAAATCATTGGTATTGATCACAAATGCCTAGTGGGACAAAATTTACATTGCTAATAGAAAAAAAGTATATCCCAAAGATACATTGTATTGTCTTTTCCATCTCTTACCTCAACCAATGTGAAAAATCCCAAAACTAAATAGGATTTCCAATAACAACGTATGATTGCTTTTGTTAAATGTGGCGTTCTTGCTTCTTTTTTAGCTTTTTGCACCTCTGTATCCCAGTACCTAGAAAATAAAGTAAAGTGAGACTAGAGGACAAGAAAAGTCTAACTCAAAAATCAATAGAAATAGAACATAATTTGCTAAAGGAGCAAAACAGAGAGCTAGAAATCGTAAATTATCTGGTCAGTCACTCTACGACCTACACAATCATATACTTTCCTCTTTAAGAACCTGACACAGAACAAACGCTTTTTTTTTTTTTTTTTTTTTTTTTGCTGGCTCATGAAAGCCTATGTTTAGCATTAGAGGTTCATTTTGTTCCTCTGTGCTCAAGAACACCCTGATGATATCAACAAACCTTGGACTGGCTGCTGATTTATAGAAACATACAACAAAGGCAGAGCTAGCAAGTCACAGTCCTTGTTCTTACCATACATCAGACTGAGCCAGCTACCTTAGTTAAGGGCCAAGACATAATATGTCTCCTGGTACTGGCCTGCACTGAGGCACTGTGGAGATGCTCCACTTTGGCATAATCTTTCTTGGAGCTCCATGAAGAACAGAGGAACGTGCACTTCCACAATTCATTAGGTTGTGAAGCAAGCTCTCTTATCTTCACCGGGTCATGTACTTTGGTGACGGGGAAGTGGATTTTATTATTATTATTATTATTTGTATTATCATATTGCCTAGGATCCCCAGTCATGGACCAGGACACCATTGTGCTAGATGCTGTACAAACACAGAACAAAAATATAAGCTCTTCAGTGCAGTGACTACAATCTAAATAGACAAGACAGACTCAGGGGGAGGAACAAGGATGACACACAAGAGAATGAACAATGTGATGATGGCACACATCATGGGGTGAGCCACACCACCTGTGCTTCCCCAGCAAGTGCTCCTTCCTAAGGCAAAGACTGTCACTTTGCATAGTGGCAGGGCTCCTCGTGCTGCTGGGCGCGCCTACACGTGAGCAAGACGCAATCTGTTCAAAGCCAATCAAAAGACAAGAAGAACACAAGTGATGATTCTGTTCATATATCATGATCAAGAACACAACAGCACCGCTGTACAATTCTTGAAGCACAGGATTTTCACATCAGGTGCCTCCATTGTTTCTGGAGGTCGAGTGCATTCTGCTGTGCTCCCAGACCCTGCTGGTCAGAAAACTCAGAATACACCAAGGTGTCAAACTTTTTCCAAGATGGCACAGTAACTTCAAGCATGCGGAGTAGCCACCAGAAAGTTATTACTTTGATTGCTGTGGCATTTTCTCTTGTCTACAGGGAGTAAGAATAGTGTAAAAGTGGAATCCACAGCATCATCAGTTAAATGTCAAACTCCACGGTGCAGTTTCTTGGATTTTGTTAAGTTTCTATAAGCCTCAATCTCGCAGTAGTGAACGCTGCTTCTTTAAGTAAATTTTTATAAATTAATCTCCTTGCGTGTGTTGCCAAGTAGAATAGAAAGTGAAAACGTGCACACGGATTCTGTTAAATTTCCCACTACTTTCTACTACGTCTGTGCAAGCATTTTTCCTTACCACATGGGAAGGAAGTTCAATTATTGCAAGAATCAGTGAAAAGACTTCACCCTCCTTTACCGTGAAAGCACTGAATTCTTCAAGACACATCACTTTGATTATAATGAAGACTCACTCATATTGACATTCACCTCCACTATAATTAGGTCCTACTATACTAATACTCTTGGAATTCAGCAATGATCTGCTGAATTGATGTTAAATGCTACATTCTAAGGGGATTATCATTTTAACTATACTTCTGCTCTCTCTAACTCAGGATCAAAGAAGTTGTCGCTACTCCTTGCTCCTTCTCTTTCACAGAATAACCTTGCTCCCAATCCAGTTAATGATGATTAGAACTTTCAAAGGATTCTCTCCACCTCCTTCATAACTGCCTCTCTCCCCTCATGTAACTGCAGGAGGTTGAGAGACCATGCCATCACTCCTATGGTAGAGAGGAGAGGATCTTTCAATAGGAAAGCCCTCCCCAGATGAAACAAGCAGTGTTTGAATATAAGTTACTATGTAATATAAACCTCTCTCCTATAGGAGAGGTACTGATGAGGCTCCTGCAGCAGCCTTGAGAAAGAAAATTATTTGCATGAACTGTTATTCTCTTAAGATATATTATAATAAAGACACACTCTTGGTTCATGATCCCAGTACATGACTGGAAAGGACTCTCTTTACCTTTAAGCCTGCCTTGAAATAGGATATTTATACCTAGGCTTGGAAGGATTAGATTTTTATCATTAAAAATCAGTCAACAATCAATTTCACCCTACACGCACAAACCAATGAAAAAATATTTTCAGCAACAACAGAAATTTACAGATAAGCAGAGTAAGAAAAACGCTGTCTGAGTTTGATTTAGATATATTTATTTTGTACATTTTGACATGTGATGTTGACAATTTGTGTTTTAATGAATAGAAAACTTTAATTGTTTTAATCTCAGGGTCTGTCATTAAATAATTATTGTCTGACTCATCCTATTGTCTAAACATCCCATAACTTCCTACAACTGTGAAAATTTAAAATCAATAAAAACTGAAAACAAATTTAAAACCCATAATTTTGCACAACTATGAAAATTTAAACTGATAAAAATAAAAAAGCATTTAAAAGCAAACACTGATATTGTCAAGTTATAAAAATAAAATAAAAATTAAGTTCTGCCAAATCTATTTATACCTCTGTACCTATGCCAGCGCAGAAAATCCTAGTATAGATAAGCCCTTAAATGCCCAGGGCAAGCAACCCTCTATCAATCAGTGACACATTCCACTTATACTAAGGGAATGTCATTGCCCCTATTAATTCAGTTTGCTCGGTTTTTCAAGCAAAAACGTAGAAGCAGAAACTTGTTCCCCTCTCTCTGTAAGGAGAGTAGGTAAGTTGAATAATATATATTTACCACAGCATAGAAAATCCCACTGCTTTATTAATGGATTGTTATTGGAATGGGAGAGTACAGAATTTTCAATTCCAAGCATTTCATAGCATGCCATTCAAATGAAACATCTTTGAAGAAAAGGCAATAATGCAAATCCCTTTATATGTTTTCATTAAAAATAACGAGGCTTGCATGGAAAACAAGCACTTCAAGATTGAAACAAAATAATACAATCAGACTAGCAAAATAGCGGAGCAGACCCAGTTATGCTGCATGGCCTCTTTTCATCCCAAAGCGCTCATCTTCACAGTGAAGACATGACTAAACGAAGCGTTGATTTTTTTCCCTTACCATTGCAACTCCGCTCCAAGTCTCTCTGATGAATCTTCAGGCAGCACTGTATACATATCATCTTCTTCAAGCTTTCGTTTGTGACCAGTAACAAATAAAGGATTCAACCACCTATTTAAATATAAGATAAAAATTGTTATATTCAGTCAATGGAGCAAAATAAGAGTAATTTATTTATGTATTAATTTGATTTCTCAGATACTTACAAGTCTCCCCCGCCCCATTACTGTGGTAACTGAGCACTTCACAGTCTTTACCATATTTATCCTCACAATCCTGAGGTAAGAAGATACCCTGATTTTACAGATGAGGAACTGAGACAGAGAGAGACAGACTCAGGGTATGTCTACACAGTAATTGGGCACTCTTGGCTGGCCTGTGCCAGCCAACCTGGGCTCGGGGGTTTGGGCTAAGGGGCAGTTTAACTGCAGTGTAAATGTTGGGCCTCAGACTGCAGCCTGAGCTTTGAGACCCTCCCACCTCTCAAAGTCCTAGCGCCTGCGCTCCAGCCCAAACCCAAACATCTTCACCACAGTGAAACAGCCCCTTAGCAAGACCCTATAAGCTGCAATCAGCTGGCCTGTGCCAGCTGCAGGTATGGAATTGCAGTGTACATGTCTCCAAAGCAAATTGCCCAAGGTTACACAGTCTGTGGCAGAGCAGGGAATTGAACCTTCATCTTTCAAGTCCCAAGTTAGCACCCTCACCACCTTCCTTCCTCTCTACTGCCTAGTCACAGAGTATTGTATACTCTTACCAGCATAGAAAGCAGGAAATAAAGAATATTTTGACAGTCAGTTTCTTGTAAAAGGAATGGAATTCTGGCTAAGTAAAAGAGCTTAATTTTTTCCCATCAATAAAGAATGAATCACAAAATTGAAGGCAAGGAAATATACCTTAGAAATCACACTTACAAAAATAAAGTCAGAGAATTAGGGAAATTTGTGTCATGATGGGACACACTATGATAGTGATATTTTTGGACTCAAAAGAGATAGGAGTAATAACCATTCTTAAAATCCTTTAAAATTTTTACACAACTTTAGTGATATGTCCACTTAAATCATTAAATTACAGAAATGATCCCGAATAATCCCTGTTAGAGAATTTTCAATATTAATCTTCCAAACGTACCAAACTCCACAAACTGTAGCATGTAAACTACACAAAATGTATGTGTACAAAAATGTAGTTACCAAAATGTAAAACGCTAAGCTAGAGACTGAAATTCCATCTACACAGGAAGAAACTATCCACTATCAGAGAAAACATCTAAAAAACAAAAGAACTATATATTTCATTAACATCTCAAAAACAGTCTTTATGAATACTTTGGTTAGTTAACTAAAGTGTATGGGATACAGAAAGAACTGAGTGAATAACTTTTTTCATTTCAGTGGCTGAACTGAAAAATGCAGAAACAAAAAACAAAAAAAATACTCATTTCACATTGAGCCACAAACCCAAAATTTTAGTTTCTCATAGAAATGATGAAAAAAACTGAAAAATTTCAATTTGAGTCTAAACAGTCTTCTCAACCTAAAACTAACTTTTTGGGGGGTGAGATTGAATTAGAAGATTAAACATTTTACTTTGAAAATGTCAAAACACAAAACATTTTGACTTTTTTCAAAAATTTTCATTTTTTTGGCCAAAACTATTTGCCAGATTAAACCCAAATTCACAAATAGCTTTGGCCAACACAAAACTGCATTTTTTTTTAAACAAATAAATTCATCCCAAAATCTCACTCAGCTCCAGCTATAGAGAAGGTAACATTTTCTGGCACTCCCATATTGCCAAAGGCAATAGCCTACTCAAATTCTGTTGATGTCCTATCCTGAATTATTTCTAGACCTGTATAAAATACTTCATCACTCAGGAGATACATCTGATTGTGAGGGGACAGAGAAACCTTATTTTAATTATGTTAGGTCGTGCAGAAAAAAGTGTAACCAGACTTTTAAAAGATGTTGAATCCCCCATCAAAGAGGGAACGGTCAAACAAAATCTTGGAATGCCTCATGGAGTTGTATATACCGTATATGTCATAAGAAATTATAGAGGGATACATTTCACTGTCTGCTACCCATTCACTAAATATATGGAAAGAAAGGAGCTAACCTCAGCTAAGCAGAATATGGATGCAGTAGTAGCCAAAAGATTTACTTTGCCTGGCTTAAGCACTTTAAATTTAAAAATGTAAAAGAAAAATGCTCTTCAGCTAGCACACTCACAAATATAAAAGCTTGATATTAAAATGTTCACACTATGAAGTTTTAAATATATAATAATTATTATGGGAAATGTTTTGCAAATACATTACAAAGTGAGGTATCGGCATTAATATTAACAAAAGACATCCTAAAGATGCAATCAGGAAGAAACGGACAGATTGACAAAATGACATTTTGCTAAGAATTCAGCTCCCATTTAGGCATCAAAATAAGTGGCCAAATGGTCTCTCTAAATTGTAATGGAAGACTAAGTATGAAAACTGCAGAAAACCACTTGGCAGTATTTATCTTACTCTAATCATAAGGATCAATATATATAGCCTATGATTTCAATTATAGCTGTCTGTATTAAATGAGGTTTCTCAGTGTGCTTCACTAAAGTCTATCTTCTCTATTAACTTTAAGTAGCCACCTAGGAAAAGAACCTGTTATCTGTCACAAGTGCATGTTGCCCCCCAATACATAATTTTATAAGCATAACAACTGTTCAGGCTACACACCTAATAAACTCCATGCCACTGCAGGGGCGTCTAGCATTGATGACACCTGTCTTTTCTGCTCTCTGCCTGTGGCACATAGTTTAGTCTTATGAAGACTGAAACGCATTAGTCCTGGGGTACTCAAACTTCCTTATAGTAAGCCACCCTAAGCTAAGGGAGAAAAAAATTGTCCCTAATTTATTAAGACAACACAAAGAGCTGGAAAAAGTGAAAATCCTGTACTTTGCAAGAATATAAGTAATAAAGTAGGACTATGATTAATCTGAAACATACAACAAATACATATGTGGGGGCTCCTTCCTTCTAATCCCAATAAGGGGAAAGACCTGTCCATGCTTCCCTACAGCCGCCCGTGCCCCCAACCAGGGGACTCTCAACAGCTCGTTCTCCCGGCAAGGCCTCATTCCCTGCTTTACTCCCCAGATGCTGCTCTGTCCAGCTCCTTCCTACCAGGGCATTGCCTCTGCACAGCTCCTTCCCCTGGGCTGTGATACTTGCTCAGCGGGTTCCCTGCAATGAGTTTGATTCCTTGCACTGTTCTCTCCCTCTCTGGGATACTGTCCCTGTCTCCTGCCCAGTTCCCTCCTCAGCAGGCTGCTCCTGTCTGCCTGAGGCTCTAGCCCCATTTAAGGGGTGTGGCAGGGAAGAATGCAGCTGGCTGGAGAATAATACACATTCTCCTTGGTCCATGGCCTTCACCGCCCACGCTTAGCTCATCTTTCTCTCCCCCAGTGTGGGAGAATGAAAACAGCAGGCAGCTCCTGCCAAGACACCTCCCGATCGACCGCTCCACCTGCCCACACAAGCTGTAACTTTCTGGCTCTGCACTGGCAGGAAGCGGCTTCTCTCTGCAGGAGTCAGCAGACCCTGCAACAGACTCTGCTGGGGGTCGCTGGACCCACAGTCCAATCCCAGCAGCCGAGGCTGCCAACCGTAGCATCGAGCAGCAGCAGCTATAGCTCAGCCAGAAGCCCTGAGCTGCCAAGAGGGAAAAAAAACAAAGTAAATATTGCTCCCCATGGTGCACACCACAGCCTTTCGAACCTCCGCTTTAGTTTAAAGCGAATTATCAGGCTCAACATAGGGGTAAATGGTTGAAATTGAATTGGCCGTGATATACAGAACAAAGGTCAAACTAGATGATGAAATGGTCCCTTCTCGCTTTAACCCCTATTATACTCGTTTGTGGATGGCATGCTTACCTTTGCTGGAAACACTTCTCTTTATAGCAAATGCATGAGAGAGAAGAAAAGCACTTTGTGAATGAGTCACACTAAAAGTACGTGTTGGAAACCCGTTCAAATTATACTTACAAGTAGCAGATAGAGATCCTTGCAGCGTAAACCAAAAAGGAGTGAAATGCTAATTTTAAAGGTATTAGATTGCCCATAAAACAGACCAAAATTCTCAAAATTCAGTCAATAGTAACATTAGCTCAAGGGTTCCTCATTAGTCATACCATAACTTAGTACACCAGTCTTATGTTAGTATATTGTTTAATATTGTACTGCAAGTATCTATCATAATATAAGTAGTGTGATAAACACTGTCCAAAATGCCTGAAAAGTTATACTTTTGTCTTGTTTTTTGACTTTGTGACAAAATTTTAGCATGTAGAACACACGACAAAATATGCAGTTAAAAATCCAATTGCAGTAATTCTACATGGTTTCATGCAACTGGAAAAAAAAAAAACACCTTAGTAAAATCATGTTCATTCCATGTATAAATATTACAAATAAATCCTAGACACTGTAAAGGCCAAAGAAATGAATTACAATACCTACTCTTTATCTGTCTTATTCTGCTCGTAAACTCTTCCAGCACAAAATGAAAGTTACTTGCCTGTAACCAAGGTTCTTCGTGATGGATTCTGTATATTTCCACTTATGGGATGTTCTGACTGGTGCAGCCTGAATAGTAAAATTCTAGTATCAGTAACTGTTGGAGAGTCCATATGCCTTCCTCGCCCTCACCTTCCCCTCATCACTGAATTCCAGACATTGTAGGGCAACAGTTTCAAAGGACCATGGCATTCCTCTACCTCAGCTCCTTCCCCCATAACCCCAAGCTCTTTTGGTAAGCAGGACTTCAAGGTAGTGGGGAAACATGGGCAGAAAGTGTGAATATAGAGTCCATCTCAAAGAACCTCAGTTACAGGTAAGCAACCTTAATTTCATCCTTCAAGTGTCCTCTGCATATTCCCACCATGGATAGATTAATAAACAGTACTCTGACCCAGGATGGTGGGAGCTAGAGTTCTAGTTAAACAAGGAATAAAGAAGTGTCTTGCCAAACCTTCACATCCAATCTAGATTTTAAGAATAATGTTTAGTAAGAGCATGAACAGAACTCCAGGTTGCTGCTCTACATATCTCTGGCAGAGGAATATATCTAGAGAAAGCCATGCAAGGTGACACTGATCTAGTTGAATGAGTTCAGATCCCTTGAGGAATGTTTATCAGCTTCATAAATACATAACCTAATCCATCCAGAGACAGTCTGTGTAATACGAGCTTTTCCCTTGTGTTTTGGTCCGTAAGCTATGCCGTGGAAAGAATCACGCAGCATTCAGTTTTGGTTGGACCGAGCAGAACTTTTAATCTTACCAGGTACCTAGAGGCTATAGCTATAGGGAAGCCCAGGCAGCACGTCTCTGTGCCGAGCTCTGGCACGTCAACTGGTTTCAAGTTACAGAGGGTTTATATGGGTTTAGCGAAGTTTACATATTACAGACAGGACCGTACAGTGGATTTGCCAGTACTTAACAAGTCATTTACTACATATCGGGCACTTATACCTCAGGCTGGGATTCTCCCGGTATCAGTACGTCCCGGTGATTCTCCTGGCGGCAGTAAGTCCTCAGGCACATACAGTCTTTGGTAGCCTGCAGGAATTCCTGACAGGGTATGGCTGGGAGTGGCTGCAAAAGCAGTTACTGTCTGATAACATAACTCAACCAGTTTGCATTACTAGTGTGGTTCCAGTCTAAAGCCTCCTACCTATATTTTTATTCCACAGCTACAAACAGCCCTTAAGGTTATGTAAATTGTTTAGTCCTGCCTAAATAAAAAGACAACGCTCCCCTCATATCTAAAATCTGTAATTTAGTGTCCCCATCGTAAGTATGGGGCTTGGGAGGAAAATGACAAAATTATAGACTATAGCGCTTTTGTGTGGATTCTTTTCTAGAATTTAACAGTGTACACAAAAGGTTTTCTTCTAGTCCATTTGAAGGTCTATTCCCATGTAGTCAAGTGAAGGGACCAAAGGTTTGCATGATAGACTTTCCCTGTTTGTTGCATCAAGAAGTCCTGTGTCAGTGATAAAAGTTCCACTAATCCATGTGACATGTATCAAATCTGTTTGGGCCATGCTGGTGCTATTAAAATCATCTGGCTTTGTCCTATCTGATCTTGCTTACCACTCTCTGAATAAGGGGAAATAAGGGACAGGCATACATTAGACCCTGACTCCAGCATATCAGAAAAGCATTCAATACTGATTTCTTGTCTCTGCCTGCCCTTGAACATTTTATCTCTAGCATTTCCTTTAGTTGCTGGATACAAACAGGTCTATTATCAATTTCCCCCCATTAAGCGAAGAGGTGATTCACCACTACAACTTTCAAGAACCATTTATGCACCTGACCTTATGACCTGCTCAGATGATCTGCAAAGGTATTTTGTTCCCCAGCTAGCCAAATTGTTACTGGATGAATACTATGTTCTATACAGTATTTCCAAAGACTCTTGGCATCCCTGCATAATTCCAAAGAGTGAGACCCCTCTTGCTTGTTTAGATAATATAAGGCTGTCATATTGTCTGTTACTACCTGAACTGCTTTGCTTTTGAGTTGAGGCAAAAAAGACAGAGTTAGTCTGACTGCTCTCAGTTCTAAAATATTGATCTGTAAGTTCTTTTACTTTGTGGACCAGTGATCTCTGACCAACAACTGGTTATTCAAACTGTCTCCCTATCCAAGGATAGATACATCCATGACAGTGACACTGTAGGGGACCGAAAAATATACCCTTCATTGCATTTTGATTGTCTGGTCCACCACATTATTGACAATAACACTTGTAGAATTAATATTTTTTGATGCATAACATCTAGTCCTAGTTTGTAATTCTTTGTTAACCAAAGCTGAAGGTCTCATCTGAAGGCAAGCAAAAAGCGTCACTATTCTGGTTGATGCCACCAGATCCAGCAATTGAAGGAAGACAATACGTAACTGATTTTCTTGGCAACTCGTGCAAAGAAGAAAGAGAGATTCTCCTCTAGGAGAAAAGCTGTCCCCATAGTTGACTCCAATATGGCTCCTATAAATGAATCCTTTGAGTAGAGTTAAGGCATAATTTTTTCCAATCTGTCTGTAATGCCAGATTGACAAATAGTGAACATATTTGATGTACATGTAGCAAGATCCCTCCCATGTATGATGCTTTTATTAACCAATCGTCTAGGTATGGGCACACATACATCCCCTGCCTCCATAGGTATCCTGCCACAACAAACAGGCAAATACCTGGGTGGTGGGGACAACCCAAAAGGGAAGACTTTGTACTGAAAATGGTCCTCTCCAACAAAAAACAGAGATACTACTGATGACATTGTTTTACAGACATCTGGAAGTAGCAGTCTTAAGCCCAGAGCTGCAAACCAACCTTGGAGG
>ML675618.1:20258055-20275835 GCA_007922155.1 Mesoclemmys tuberculata | reverse complement strand
GAGGGGAAGAGAGGTATTATAGAAATTAGGGACAACACGCACAAGTGAAAATTTCTTTATATACGTATTTAATCTCCTTAAATCCAAAATATGGAGAAGGCCCTCCGTCTTTTTGGAGATTAGAAAATAACACGTGTAAAACCCCTTCCCCCTAAGATCTTGCAGAACTACCTCTATCGCACCTAATTCTAATAGACTGAGCCTCCCTTTTCAACAAATCAAGATGACTGTGATCTCTGCCCAGGTATGAAGCAAGTGGGTTGTTGGGGGGAGAGGTTTTGAATTGTGTAACCACGTGAAATAAAAACACTTCTAAAATCCATCTATCCGATGTATTTGACTCTCACTGGTAATAAAAATGGGACAACCGACCCCCAAATCATGCATAAATAATGTCTAAGTGGACTAGCTTGATGCGCTGTGTCCTTATGTCAAATCTGATGTCTCCGCAAAACTGCAGACGATGAAGACAATGAAACTTTCCATTTGTTATTGCAAGCTTTAAATTTCTTCCTCTTCTGTAGCTGGTGTTGTGGTATATAATGTCAAGGTTGAAAATCACATGCCCTTCTCTGATAATTGTAATGAAGTGAAAGATGAAAAAGATGGATGTGGACAGATTCAACTCATACTTGTGCAATGAGTCGAATATGGCCTCTTTGCTGTATTAAAGATCTAGTAGTAGATCTTACATTTCTCATTTTCTCTAGTACTTCATCAATCTGAACATTATATAGACCTTTCTCCTTCAAATGGAAGATCCTCAAGCCTCATTTTTGTCTCATGAGGGAGTCCCACTGATCTTAACCATGCATGTCTCCTTAGTGACACAGCTGAAGCTGCTGATCTTCCTGAAGTATCTGAGGAATCAAAAGCCACTCTCAACAGTGACTTAGCAACATTGTCATTCAGTCAAAATAGCATTTGATAACTGTTTGTGTTTCCCTGGAAGTGCACTAAGAAAAGAGGACATTTTGCTCCAGAGATGGTATTGGTACCTAGCCATGACAGCTTCATGGTCAGATATAGTCATGTTTAATGTAGCTAAAGAAAATATTTTTCCTCCTAACACATCCAGCTTCTTCCCTTCCTTACCCGATGGAGTAGAGTGAGGTGGGGGAACCTTTTGATCTCTGAAGTGTCACTTTGACCACCAACAAATTAGGAGGCAGATAAGTGTGAAACAGCAAGTCCTTCTTGAGGGAATTTATATAATTTGTCTGCCTTCTTACATAGAGGCTGAATGGTTGAGGGAGTTTTATGGGCTGCTTTTGTTGACTAAAACAATCCCTCTAACAAGGGATGCTGCCCCCAAAATATCAAAGATAGGATCTGATGATTTCTCTACAACACCAGAAGGAATATCTAATGTCTTTGACATTCAAGATACTAAGTGATGAACGTCTATAGCATCTTCCGATGGTGACGATAGTGAGATATCGCCCACATTTTCATCCCGTAATTCTGAGTCAGACTGACAGCTCCAGTTCCAGTCTGGATAATATTTCACCTATTTTTATAAGTGACTTGTTCTGAGTAAGCTACATTGGCTGGTCCTTATCTGTTGCATCTGACAATTGAATGTACTCCTGATACTTTTTCACTGAAGGTCTGTCCCTATACCTTGTCTGTCCAGATAAGGTGCCAGAAATAGCCAGTGGACGCACCCAAAGAGATACATGCCACTCCGGCAAGAAACAGATTGATAAATCTGGCTGGAAATATATGTATGCCCATGGATCCAGCATAATCCATGCACTGAACTGATTATAATAAATTTTCTCAGGTTCTAATCTGTGATCTGCACCCCTCTTCTGGCCCCAATCCATTTGCAGCTCAGATGGGATTGGAGACAACCACCTCCTTGAAAAGGAGAGCAGAAAGAAGTTTTTCTCCAGGGACCCCAAAGGGGTTGGTGGAAGAGGCAACAGCAGAGAGCTCCTTCTCTCTTCTTTGCTGACTCTCTGTGACGCAGTAGGTCTGACTGGTTCTAGTAACATGCCTGGTGTATCCTGGGATGCAGTAGCTGGCTCAACTGTCAATGGAGCCAAACGCAGACCTGCCTGATGAACTACTGCTTTAATGGTAATACCGTCAGGAGAAGTCTTAGCTAATGAACTCTCATCGGTTCCCTTAATTGGATCCTTAGATCTCGCCCTCAGGACAGTCTCCTTGTCAGCTTCACAGAGGAGTGGCTCCTAACCTTGCAAGGACAGCTTGAATCAGAGCCTGGCTACATACTGAGATTCTGCCCCTGTAAATCCTTCTCTCTCGGACTGGCTCTTAGTACTGCATCAAGGACAGCTGAATATTTTTATCCAGAGCGCAACTGAGTCTTTGAAATGGGACAGCTCTGGAAAGAGTGTCACTGATTCAGATCTTTTATTTTCTTTTCTTTTTTCATATCCTTAGCTCTCTCAGATCCTGTGCCTGACACAGAAGATGAAACTTGCTTCTTCCCTGCCGAACTGGCTGGAGGCGGAGCCAAAGCCAGTCCACTGTCGCTGCCTCCTGCAATAAAGTTGTGTGGAGCCTGTTTTGCCCTTTTCCTTGCCTTTGTGGTAAACTTTAAGCAGATCAGACATTTAGAGACAGAACACCCTTCCCCCTAGCATGCCAAGCATCTGGCATGCGCATCTGATGCTGGGAATACCACCAGGCATAACACACATTTTTTTAATTCAGGCTTCTTAACCTGATTCATCATGTTATCTTTTAACTAACTCTCTTGAAATAAAACAAGGTAACCCTATGTACTAATGTAACCCTATCTACTATGGAACCAAAAAGGATGATATAGTAACAATGTAACCATCCAGCTGGTCATGGTTGAAGGAACTGAGGCAGTGGAGCGCCGCGCTCTTTTTTAAACTCATGCCCTAGAACATCTGGAGTTCAGTGATGGGGGGGAAAGGAAGGTGTGTAGACACTCCAACAGCTACTGCTAGTAGAATTTTATCATTCAGGCTGCATCGATCAAAGCATCCCATGAGTAGGAATATGCAGAGGGCACTCAAGGGAAGAACTGCCTGTATTTTATATTTTGAACACTACTGAGCATATTGCCAACACTTAAACACTAAAACAGTTTTGGAACTTAGAGAGATGCAGAATGCCACACAAGATAAATTATGGTCAATCTTGTATTTTTTTAGTTCTGCTTCAATTTTTGTGTAAATTTCAACTAAAAGTTCATCACACACCCACCCCCCCACACACAAAGTCACATAATTCATAGGGCATTACAATTTACAAATCTTGTTTTCATAGTTTACAGATCCTGGAATACAGATAAAAGAACAAAAACCAAAAATGCCTTAAACCAAACTGATTATCACTACTGATGGAGTCAAGTGAAACAGATCCAAGAGAAACTCCTATAAAGTACAAAATTGGATTATATGTAGCTGAGCACCTATCAGAAGTCAAATGTTCATAGTACCACAGATACATGGTACATCATCATTTAAGATTCTTAGATACCAGTGATATGTGCCTCGTACTTGATTAGATCAGAGTTCTATCCCCCAATCAGGATCTTTAAGAGCTGTTGCTGTAGAGGATTTAAGAATTAAAAGTCTGGTAAGAGATCAGAAAATCTCCAACATTCTAGATTATCCTTGTAAGCCTTTATCATAACTCTCTAGATAAGAGAATTCATGTGTTAAGGCTCTCTTAAAAAGTGAAACTTTACAGGTAAAAAAAAGATTAGGCAGAAGCTTTTTCTTTTTAAGGGAATGTATTCCTTCAGAAAGGGTTTAGCTTGAGAAACCCCAAGACGGAAGCCCCTTATTTGTCCCCAAAACAGGAACAGCAAAAGCAACAGCAGTGCAAGTTTCACTACCCTTTCAGTGTGTCTCAAACATAACACTGGAGTGTCTACTTATGGAAGTAAGAGTTAAGTTGTTATTCTTATTAATTCCCTAGATTATTTACTAAGAATGCCAACACGATACCACTTGTAAAGGTGGATTGTGTGGCACAGACATCTATCCATTTATAACTGAACTGAGACCATCTTATTTCCCACATGCTACTTCACAACCCTCAAAGGATAATTAATTGCAGTCACTACCAACCTGGAGTGGACTTGACCTGATAACCTAAAGGTTACGTTTCTCTTCTCCCATTAGCAAGACTCAGTCATCCAGCCCACAAATCAGGCAATTCATCAGACACTCCAGTCTTAAAAAGAGTAGGTTTCCCTTTTCTCATCTTTATGCTTTTTATCTTGCTACCACTAATGCTTGGAATAATCTTCCAGGTCCTGTGCATTGGCCAACTACCATCTCATTCAAGTCCTCATTTAAAAACACACTACTTGGGCAAAGCCTTTCACAGTGCTCCTCCAGAGTAATTTGCATACATTAAAAATGGGGATGTTATTGGAAGAGGCCCTGAGCAGTCCCTGTTCAGGCTGAGAATGCATCTCTTCCCCTGTATAGATTAAAGTATTGTGAATGAGTGCAGGGACCCCACACTGACGAGGAAGGCACCAGAGAGGCACTGCGAGCAGGCTAGCCCCACCTCTCTGGCTCAATCAATCATGTATGGTAGGGAGGAGATCTATAAAAATGAGGAAACTGCAGACAGAAGGGAGAAGAGATTGTCCTGAGCAGGAAACTGCTGGAGCAATCCCTAAAGCCATAAGGGAGACTCCCATCCAAGAGATCTCCACCTCTGACTCTACAGGGAGTTTAGCAAACTCCCAGTGTAAACCTCACAGAGTGATCCCAATTCAGTAGCCCCGCCAGCCGACTCCTCAAAAACCACAATGCAAGCAGCACTGAAACAAGAAGGTACTGTTGGCCTTTTTCCTTTTGAGCTGGCTCCAGGAAGATGATGTTCTCAGAACACAGACATTTAATTTTATTTTTGATCCCCCATCAGACGATACTTAAGAAGATGCACGATGGGCGGCTCCCCATTTTGCAAGGACTAGGAAACCGAGGCCTATGTATAGGCACTACCCATGGCTGATAAGTGGTCATGGCCAGAGGCAGAGTCTCCCACCATCTGGGAGAAAAACCTTAGAGGACTCTTTTAGATGGATCAAGGACACCACCCTGGAAATAATCCAAGAAGTAATCTGTGTTTTTAGGGAGTCAAGACAGAGCCACTCAGCACAAGCTCCTGAGAAAGGAATACAGCTCCTCTGAACCCTTCCTCCTCTAAAACACCATCCAGAACATGGTGACTGGAAGGGGGACTCATTATCTGGACCAAGAGCTATAAAATGAGACTATCCTACAAACATGGACTTGATGGGCACAACAGCAGTCATAATCCCTTGGTATCTTACCACATGATGGATCTTGGTCAGTCCTGAGTCCCATATAAAAAAAGCCTCTCCGGGATATCCATGTAGATTACCTGTGGCTTAACAGCTTCATGGCCATCCAGGGAAATGTTTGACTTCTTCCAGCGCCAATTACAGTGACTTATGCTGACATTTCAAAGGGTGAGGGAACCTCAATTAGTCTATGCAGAAATAGTAACTATACGGAAGTCATAGAGGGGGCGTAGGCCCTGAATGATCTGTGGCCTTAGAATTCTGGGGCCAAATGGTCCTTGCACAATAGTTTCATACCAACGTAACTCCAGTGTGCCGGATTCTGCTCTCATATAGATGCAGCTCCTATTAAACTGAATGGGACTTGCACTCATTCTGTGACGATAGAAATGGGCTCACTGACCTCAGTGCAGTTAATTCCCTATTACATAAAGTGTAAGAGAAGAGAATTAAGCCCCTGCTCTGGTTTTTGGAATCAAGCCAGGTGTTTTCTACACAGAAGAATAGGCTCCTATCTCCTAAATCCCAAAGCCCTGCTAATCTGAGATTTGTTAAATTCCAGAGGGGTAGCCATGTTAGTCTGTATATAACAAAAACGAGAGTCCTGTAGCATCTTAACGACTAACAAATTTCCGCAGGCATGAACTCTCGTGGACTGCAATCCACTTCGCATCTGATCAAGTGGATTGCAGCCCACGAAAGCTCACATGGACAGTGACTATCTTCTACACTCTGCTCAACAACAGCTAGTATTATTTGAAAAGGTTTTCAACCTTATAGGAGAAGTTTGCAGTTTTCCAGAAATTCCATAAAGGATTTGTGTGATTACGTGCATAATGATCCCATGGAATTCACTGCCATAAACTATCTCTGAGTCCATGCACTCAGCAGGATTCAAAAGAATAGTAGATATTTGTATGAATAATAAGGACATCTATAGTTACGTTAGATAGTGTAAAAATGGGGGATGCAAACCAACCACTAACTAGCTGCGTTTAAGAAGAAATTTCCCTTAGCATCAGATTATTCTATAATTGCCCATTACAGGGATTCTTGCACCTTCCTCTGAAACATCTGAGGTGAAATTCTGCTCCCACTGATTTCAATGAGGCCAGGATTTCAACCCTGGTCTTTGTCACTCAAACAGATGCCAGACAGAGGCTGCTCAAGACATTCTGCTGCCCTAGGCAAAATTTCAGCATGCTGCTCCCCTCCTCATAGGTGTAGATGACAGATTTGGCTGCCGCTCAGTCAACTCTGTCCCCCTAGGCAACAGCTCAGTTTGCTTATGAATTAAAGCGGCCCGATACCAAACTAAACTGACCTCTCCTCTGATCAAATATGACAATTCTTCTGTTTCCGTGCTCTTTATTTTCAAATTACATAGAGACGTTACCTAGCAAAAGCCACATCCTGTACATTTCAACAAACTTTAAATCCTTATGAAGATAGAATTGGAAAAACGCACTTTCCAAACCTCCTTAAGCCTATTTGTAAATTACTTTACAAGAATCAGCTGTTTATACTCAGTGTCTAGCTGGTTTTAAAGAGTTAGGCAGGAACAATTTTGTTTACTTAAATTTTTCCCTTGCACTCAGACTTTCTTTTCAAGTAGATTCATTAGGCACCGCCTCAAATACTAAGCTAAATATATAACATGCATTGGTGTGCCCTTTAATCATGAGCTTTGTAATTTGATTACAAAAAGCAATAAAGTTTTCTGGCATGATTTGCTCTTTGCATGATTCTGTTACCTTCTACTTTAACTGCCTGCATACTTTCTCTCACTGACTATTCCGTTATTCACTAGCTGAATCAATCGTCTGGCCCAGTTTGGAAAAATCTAGTATTATGTACCATTTGATTGCTTTTATCCACAGAAGCATTCATAGAAACTACAACTGCAATGTTTTTTATATACAATAGAATGTGTGAATTCTCAATGTTACCTGTAACATTCCTATTTTTTTTTATTACTCCCTTCTACTTTTCTTTAATACGCTCACCCCTTCTCTTTCATAATTTTTTAAAATTTTCTCCCACATTCCCCACCACAGAAGCTATCTACAATTAACAGAGTAAGTGGAAAGAGCATTTTTTTTGTATAAAAGCCTCTTGTGGTTTGCAGTTTGGCAACCGCTTGTTCCTGTTTACTGCACTCTGTTTACAGAATCCCTTGAGACTAGAAAAGTGGATTTTCTTTTTGCTTGCACTACAAAACAGGGTACTACATTCAGTGTGAAACTTTGTATTTTACAACCTTCGAGACTCAGCAACGCCTTTTGGACTTGTAGTTACAATGCCAGATCGAAACACCCCGGGAGCCTTTGGAACAATGATGTTGTCCATAGCTTTTCCCCAG
Source organism: Mesoclemmys tuberculata (assembly GCA_007922155.1). NCBI lineage: Eukaryota > Metazoa > Chordata > Testudines > Chelidae > Mesoclemmys > Mesoclemmys tuberculata. Next base: position 20,268,180 of record ML675618.1, on the reverse strand, counting down.
TGCAGCCTGAGCATCCAATCTGCTGAGCTGTCTCACTTTCCGCATGGATGTTGCAAGTGGCATTGAGTAGAAGTAACACAGCCAGTGATTTCCATGTCACCCCCTTCACTGTGGTAGCCAATTGTGGGGTACCATTACCCTGTCAATCCCCCTGATGCGCCATAATATCAAAATGGCTGAAAGGGCTAAGTGAAATGTTAGAAGAAGCCACTGCAACTGCTGTTACCCTCCATTCCAAAATCCAAAACCTTCAAGCCCCCATAACATCCTGTTCCTTTTACACGGGTGAAATTACACCATCTTGCAGCAGTCTGCTAACCTCAATTTGTGTTCCTGAATCACAGCTTTCATTTGGGGGTGAGGGGATGGAGTGTCCTCTAGCCTCTGTGGTTGCAAAGAAAATCTTCAGAATGTGAACAAGATGTAAAACAATTAAGTGTTATGTGCCTGAATCAACACACTGCCGGAAATAATAGTCCTGAGAGGTGCAATCTGCCGCTACTCATTTCAAGGTATGCTGTTTGATATCTTTATCAGCAACCTGGAAGAAAATATAAAATCATGGCTGGTAAAATTTGTATGTGGCACAAAAATTGGTGAAGTGGTAAATAACGATGGAGGCTGATCAGTTATACCAAGTGATCTAGACTGGTCTGTAAAGTGAGCTAATTTGAACAACACGGGTTATAATTCAGCCAAACGCAAGGTCAGACATCTAGGAACAAAGAGCGTCATTTACACAAATATCCTCGAATGCAGTGACACTGAAAAGAACTTTGCAGTGATAGCAGATAGCCAACTGAGCATGAGCTCCAAGTGCAATGCTGCAGCCAACACAATCCTTACAGCAGGGGAATATTGACTAGGGACAGAGTATTACCACTATATGTAGTGTTAATGAGAATATTGACTAGACCCATTGTGTCACATTCCAGGATACACACTTCAAAAAGGATACTGAATCATAATGAAAGGTTTCAGAAGAGAGCTACATGAATTATTCATGGCCTAGGAAACCATACCTTACAATGAGAGACTTAACAAATGCAATATATTTAGTTTATCCAAGAGAAGGTTAAGAGGCAATCTGATCACGGCCTACAAGTACCTACATGAGGAAGAAATTTCTAACAGTAGACATCTCTTAATCCAGTAGAAAAAGGCATAATATGATCTTGCCCCAGGTAGCCCCACACCCAGCACTGTGACACCCCCCCCATCTCTCCTGCCCCAGGCAGCCTCCCCAGCACTGACACCCCCTCTCCCTGGTCTCCTGCCCCAAGCCAGGCACTGCTGGGTGTTGCAACACACCCAAGACTCACACCAGTGGAGAGGGCGTATGGGCAGGGAGGACACAAAGCAAAAGGGGAAGAGGGAGGCCGCCTGCCCAGGACCCGGCCAGGCCAGCGTTACTACTGACCTGAGTGGGCTGGAGCCCCAACCCGCACTGCCCAGTGTTCCTGGCCGGGAGCTGTCGAGCATCTTTGTGATCCCATTTTTCATCATTACGACCCCAAGGCTGGGGGAACCATTGGGCTAGAGTGTAGCTGTAAACAGAATTAGGAGAACGTTCCCTCTTCCACCCACCTACATTTGAGTGTTTTCTCTCTGCTCTTTCTTTCCAGAGGTGCAATGGAAATTTCTCAAAGTAGAGGAAACAAAGGAGCAGAGGTACAATTTACAAACAGAATAACCAGGAACAGGCAGCATGCCGTAGCTCTAGTTTTCAGTTTTTGCAGGGATTTTTTTAAATTTTATTTTATTTTAAGGGGGGAGCAAAGAAGGATACCATCTCTGAGAAATTTTTGGATAGTCTGTCATCTGGGACATTTTAAAGGCAAAAAATTGTTCAATTATTTGATTAGATCTAAACGATGCTAATGCATATGAGCCATATCCCGACAAAGGTTTTTGCCACAGACAGAAAACAGGGAAAATGCCAACAGTCCTAATGACTAAGGCATTTGCATGTAGCCTGTAACATCTATTTGGCAACCCTAACCACACAACTTTTCAACTTAACTGTATTGTGAAAGAGACTAAGTTGTTATGAAAATTATTACTGTTCACTATGTACCTTGCAATAAATAGATTCAGAAAAAAAATAAATTACATTAATGAGCACAGTGTCATTTCTGGTAAACAATAAGACAAGAGGTCATCTTTTTATCGATGACAAAACCCATATTACCTGAGTTTCCTTTGGATCTTAGGAAAAACAGCTTCTGTTCATGAAGTAAATGCAAAGGCCCCAGTCCTGATGTAAGCTCTGTGCAGACCACATTCCCCCCTACACACACACCAAAATAAGTGACTGTGAGCTCAGTTATTTGAGCAACTATCCTAGTCATTGTCTTTCAAAATTTGGGGCTTAAATGTAATGATCTGTTAGATACAAAAGGTCAGACCAGAGGATCTAATGGTCCCTTCTGGTCTTAAAATCTATGGGGAAATAAAGGTCAAGTGATTATTTACACCTGTGCAAAATAGGTGTATAATACTACAACCCTTATTTGCACAGGTATAAATGAATACACAAGGTACAAGTCACTGGGGGGGGACCCAAAATGCCTGTCTGCCCCTAATACAATAGTGGGTCTTGCCCAGTGACAGCTTGAGTCAGATTATTGAGGATAATTACTAAAATCTAGAAGTTGGTAGTCACTCCCCCTAAATGACTTCCTTGGTAAGCCAATAGCAATATCATCAGATTAAAAAGTGCTATACAAAAGCTGAATATTTATCATTACCAATCACAATTGGAAGGGACCTCAAGAGGTAATCCAGTCCATCCTCTCATGCTAAGGCAGAACCAAGTATACCTAGACCATCCCTCACAGGTGTTTTGTCTAACCTGTTCTTAAATACCTCCAGTGATGAAGATTCCACAACTTCCCGTGGGAATCTAGTCCAGAGCTTAACTAACCTTATAGTTAGAACATTTTTCCTAATATGTAACCTAAATTTCCACTGTTGCAAACTAAGACCATTACTTTTTGTCCTACCCTTGGTGGACTTGACAAACGATCACCATCTTCTTTATAACAACCTTTTACATATCAGAAGACTTATGTCCACCCTATGCCTTCTATTCTTCTATTCATAGCTAATTCTTTCACCCTTCCCTCAGGGGTCATGTTTTCAAAGCATCTTATCATTTTTGTTATTCTCCTCTTGACTCTCACCAATTTGCTCACATCTTTCTTAAAAGGAGGAGCCACAAACTGGACACAAAGTTTTACCTGAGGTTTCACCGTTGCAGAATACAGCAGGACAACTACCTCCGTGTCTTACATATGACACTCCTGTTAATACCTCCCAGGATTTGCCTTTTTCACAACAGCATTACACTGTTGAGTCATCCCCAGATCCTTCTCAACAATACCACTGCCTAACCTGTTAACCCCTCATTGTATTTGTGCAGTTGCTTTTTCCTTCCTCAGTGCAGTACTTTGCACTTGACTTTACTGAATTTCATCTTTTAATTTCAGATCAATTCTCCAATGTATCTGTCCTCCCTAAAGCTTGCAACCTCTTCCAGCTTGGTGTCATCTGCAATTTTATAAGCATACCTCTCCACTCCATCATCAAAGTCATTAATAAAAATAATGACTAGTACCAGACCCAGGACAGACCCGTGCAGGACTTGACTTGATATGTTCTCCTAGTTTGACAGTAAACCACTGATAACTACTCTTCAAGTATCGTCGTTCAACCAGTTGTGTATCCATCTTCCAATAATGTCATCTAGACCATATTTCCCTAGTTTGCTTCTGAGTATGCCATGTGGGACTGTGTCAAAAGCCTTACCGAAGTCCAGATATATCACATCTACTCCTTCTCCAGCTATCTACTAGGCTAGTTACCCCATCAAAAAAAAGAAAGTTAAATTGGTTTGGCATGATTTGTTCTTGGCAAATCCATGTTGGCTATTTCTGATCATCTTATCCTCCAGGCTGGAACAAACTTATGGTTTAATGATTTGTTCCAATATCTTTCCAGTCCTCTGGATCTCAGATCTCACCTTTCCTCTAGGAGTTCTCAAAGATAATTGTCAGTGGTTTGAGAGATTCCTTTGGCTAATTCTTTAAGTACTCTAGAATAAAGTTCATCTTGCCCTGCCAACCTGAATACATGTAGCTTACATAAATATTCTTTAATCTGTTCTTTCTTTGTTCTAGCCGAGATCTTTTCCCGTTGCTGTTAATACTGTATTAAGAATGTGATCGCAATTGACCTTTTCAGTGAAGACTGAAGCAAAAAGAAACTAAGCACCTCAGCCTTCTTTGCATTGTCCATTACTGGCTCTCCCTCCCCATTAAGCAATGGATTTTCCTTCACTTCCTACACTTTACTTCACCCTTTTTGATACCTTAGAACAAGTTTCCAGTTCACTAATTCCAGGGAATTAGTCATGTTTTAACATCGCAGTAGGACTTGCCGCCCTGCGGTACCACATCAGTGGATGATCCAAGAAAGTATCCAGCCCATGGCCTTGGCAGTGGCTAATGCTACAAAGAAATTAAAAACTCATCATGCTCCTGACCAATTGTGCAATGCTGGGTGGAGAGAAAGACATTTGGGAAGGATTCCACTTCTGCATTTCTCACTGTGTGTTATCAGTTGATGCTCTGAGTAACAAGGCTGATTTCCCTAATCATGGTGTTCTATTTTGTGTCCAAAAAGACTATCCAGTCTTGAAAAAAATCTGTTACACTATATACATCTTGATAACATCCTGCATAAGTGAATTCGACACCTGGAAGTTTTAATCGTGTAAAAATGTAGTTATGTAGCTTAAATATCCCTGTGACAACTCAAAAGGGTGTAAGTTTTCATAAGTGCATAAGGACTACATAGGTAATATTTCCCAGTCTCTTTTAAAAGACTTCCTCAGAGATGTGCTCTTACCTGGGTTAGCTAACACAAGGTAAAATCCTAATGAAGATAATGCAGTTGTATTTTTCACGTTAGCAGGTTAGGATAAATGCTAGCCTTCCCCGGTAGTCTTTTAACTCAACTTGCCAACTTGTGTGAAAGCTGCAAACTGTCTTGTCTCCACTAGGATTTTACCTCATGTTAATTAACTCATGTTAGCTAACAAGTTAAGAATGCACCTATTTACCTTGTGAAGACAAGGCCTGGGAAGTGCCTATCTTAACTGTAGGCTCTTGTACCAAACATGTTAAACCCCAAACAATTTTCCAAAACAACGTTATTTGTTATTGTCCAAACTCACAAACACTAAACTCAGTTGTCCTCCAATTGTTAAGGAAAATAACTGAGGTACTCAAATCAATCCCTCAGAGCCCTCATTTTCTTCCCATCAAGATGACCCTGAGAACACAAATGCTAGGAAAGCAACAGCAAAGAAACTATTTTGGATTTTGTTAATCCCTGTGTTAGTATAAATAATTCCAGTGAAAACTGCTTTAAAAAAAAAAAAAGACTCTTAGAGTTGTCCTTATCTTCATAACTTCTACCAATAAGCAGTTTAGTTTTATAACATCTGGGTTAACAAAATATCACCCAATTTACATTACACCAGAGGCACCCTTATAAAAAACAACATAGCTCGCACACACTCCAGTCACTGCTCTTTCCCATGGATGTGACACTAAGATTTTTCTTTTGTTCTTGAGCTCACACTTTTCAAACTCCCAACCCTTAGAAGTGAGAAAAAAGAACAATAATGTTACGGCTTTAAATAATGGGAATAGTGTGTTTCTTCAACATTAATAACTCAGCCTATTACCTTAGTTTCATAGTCAATGAATATTCGATTAAAATATTTCAATGAGTGAGACCTAGTTTTTGTGGGACAGCACAAACACAGTTCTAAGGGACTTTTTCAGTTCCCTATAGTCTTCTCCTCAGGCTCTATTTTTCCTACTTCCCATTTGAAAGCATTTCAGAACATTCTATATTGAAACAACTAATTCAATGCAGTGTTGCTTCAGTCATCTATAGAGAGTTTCCAGGTGTACATAGAAATATAAAATTCTGGAAGTGAGTGGTGTTTTGTTTTAAATTAATATAATACATGCATTTTTATCCTTTTCTGGGATTAATACACTTTGTATTTAGCTGCCACACACATATTACCTTCCCTAGACCTGAAGAAGAAGAGCTCTCTGACAATCAGGAGCTTGTCTCTTCCACCCGCAAAAGATGGCCCAGTAAATGATATTGCCCACCTCCATCAGTCACTAGTCAATTTTACTTTCATTAATTCCCTGCACCAGCACAACGGTATATTTGGGCTGGAAACACTCACGTAGTATCATAAAAATAAAAACATTTTGCTGAGATCTGAATTTCACAGAAGCACTGTTACAAATCTTAGGTTTTGTAAAGGTCTTGCATATTGTGGATTAAGAACCAAGTTTTGTCTGAGCGCATCACCTGAACAACTGAACTAATGTTTGGCAACACAGCATACATTTTTGTTTGTTTGTTCATCCCGCCACCCTCAAAAATAGATTTCTGCACCTACACCTCAGATCTGCTTGCAGGATTAAGGCCCAAATTTAATTACTCAAACTCTTCCTGTGTTTCCAAGACCTCGAACAACCTCCCTGGACCACCCCCTCCTTCTCTGCAAAGGAAGCAGAGCCTGCATTGGAGATGCAGCAAGGGAAGTGATCCTCTTTTCTTCTCCTTTAGTGACCCTACAGGGAAACTTTCTGCTGGGATCCTGATCCACAAACGGGGAGAAGACAGATGGGCTGGATACACAACTGACACCCCTTTCAAAAAAAAAAAAGTGTGCAGCAGACAATAGACTAAGGGCCTGATTCTACACTGCCTTGCACCTTGAATAATCATTTACATCTGTGCAAAGTGACTGCAGAATGCTACCAATCAGAATGTTCAAATTTTACATTAGTTTTGCAAAGGAGTAAATGCAATGGGAAATCTAGTCCCAAGTACATAGTAATTTCTATGGGCTCTTTTTCTCCCCCATCCCACCCCCACAAAAATCTCTACCTCCCCAAAGAGGAATCCTGGTACAACCAGTGGTCAAGAATGATACTTTAAGTGAAAGAAATAGTAGGATTTCAGTCATCTTGCATCTAAGCACAGTTGGCACACCTTGGAAAGTTGTGACAAGTAAAGAATTATTTTATTTCCCTTTCCCCACTAAAGCAACAAAAGGGCAGACAGAATAGAATAACAGGGGCTGGACTGGGACCATAAACAAGGAAATGCCCCACAGCAGCAAACCACACCTGATCCTTAAAAATGACACTACTCTAAAGCCACTGCTCACCTCTAGATAACAGAGCCAGTCAAGGGCGCAGTTGGGCTTGATTAAACCCCAGCACTACTTTTCAGCCTGCGCCTGGCTAGGATTATTCTGGGCCAGTGGTTCCCAGCCAGTGGCTTGGGGGGGCAAAAGTGGCCTGCCGCCCCCCCCACTGGCTGCAGAAGGGAGCCCCCGCCTAAGGACCCAGGCGAAGCGCGTTGCCGTGGGGCTAAAACCCGTGCGGGCTCCTTGCTGCAGCAGATGGAAGAGCAGGGCAAAGCGCCCTGCCCGGGGCCCTAGGCGCCGGGGTCCCTGCTGGAGCCAGAAAAGGGGAGCGCCTATCTCCCGTGCCCCCGGCTGCAGAAGGGAGCCGCTGCCTGGGGACCCGGGTGGAGCGCAGGGGCGGGTACGGGAGCCGCGGTTTTCCTACTGCAGCCAGGGGCCGGGAGAGCCCCCGCTGAACGCCGCGGGGGGGACGGGACGGGACGGGGTTAGCGGCGCACAGCGGTGGCCCCTCGGCGTAGCGACAATCACACCTGGGACCCGGCAGCCCAGAACCCGGGCACCGCGGTCCTGCGCCACCTCCTCCAGCCGGGCGAGCGGCGGCGGGTGCCGCAGCGCGGGGCAGGCCCGGGCCGCTAAGGCAAGTGCGGGCGCGGGGCGGCTCCGCCGGCGGGCCCCGCACGCGGCGCGGCGCGGCTCGCTCACCAGAAGAAGAGCCGCGAGCAGAAGTTGGCAGCCCGCAGCGGGTTGGGCTTCTGCGTCTCCCGCCGCGGCGCCTCCATCGCCGGCCTCCGGCCGCTGGCTCAGCCCCGCTCCGTGCCCGGCTCGCGGCGTGGGGGGCGGGGGGCGGGACGCCCGGCTCCGCGCCGCGCGCGCAGGGCAACGGGCAGCCCGCGCCGCTTCCGGGAAAGCCCCTGCCAATGGCTCAGCCCCGCTCCCCGCAGAGCCCGCGCGGCGCCCGCCCCGGCAGGGTCCCTGCGCGCGGCGCCTCCTCGCCGCTGCCCCGTTCGACGCTGCGGGAAGGGCGGGAACCCGGGCCCCCCTCGCAGGCCGGGGGAGCTGTGCCATGGCCGTCAGCCGGGCCAGCGTCGTCCCCCTGCGTGTTGAACCTCCTCCCCTTCATCCCTGAGATACCAGAGGCGTGGGAGTCCTGGCACCGGTCAGCTCACCCGGGGGGAGTTTCGGAGAGACCTAAAATGTTTGGGCCTTAGCAGAGTCCGGATATCGATTGCACTGATTGTCATACAAGTGAAGGTGTCACAAATCCCTGTGAAGGGTTTTATGGTGGTAGAACAAAAATGTCTATTCCTGTATAGCTAGGAGAATAACCACCGGTGCCAAACAGAACTACTTGAAACAGCATTAAGGAGTGAGTTAAGCTCATCCTCACTGTGGCTTTTACAACCACTCTCCAGGGTATCCAAAGCTTTGAGAGTTATTGTGTCCTGTTATGAATGCGTGCTCCTGAGGGAAGTAGGTATGATACACTGAGACATACAAAGAGAGAAGTTTTTAGAAAGTTGCCCTTTTTAAGTTGATACAAATATAGGAGAAGTGTCTGAAAAAAATCATAAAACTACTTATTTAAATAAAGATAGCATAGATCTTTTCCCAAATCCAACATTTTCTAGGTCATATAGTGCACCCCCCCAATCGTCTAAGATCGTTTCCTATATTTTTGAGTGTTCTGTTAGAGTCAAATTGTTGGGGAGGAGGAAGGAGACCAAGGTGGTACTCTCTGCAAGTTCTGCCCTTCCATCACAAGTTATTTGACTTTTTCTGCTAGAATGATTAGCAATGAAATAATTAATAGGGCTGACATTTAAACTATCATTATATGCTTTAAGATAACAAGACAGCAAGTGTGAAAAATCAGGACGGGGTTGGGGGGATAATAGGCACCTATATAAGACAACCCCCTGAATTTCGGGACTGTCCCTATAAAATCAGGAGATCTGGTCACCCTAAAGGTAACAGACTGTTGAGATGAAAGAGGGCAGTCCAGGCTGTCTTTGTGGAGACTGACTACATCAATTCACATTTGAAAGGTTAGCAATCATAAAGCTAACAAATCAGTTTCCCCAAAGGTAAGCTCACATTCAGTAAAAACGAATGGGACTGACAGCAAAGGGTTGGTCTGTTCTAGTCTCATGTACTGCTGTGTCCCAGCTCAGTCTGTTAGCTCGTCCTTGGGAGGAATAATATACTTCTTACTTGTTGGTTTAGAGGCTTCCAGGCTGAGTAATGAAAGAACTTTAATTTTAGATTTCAGGGCTCTGATTTGCAAGGGCAGAATCTATGAGGAAAATGTATATAATAGGATCTAAACATTATTTAGATCATCTCCCAAAATACAGCAAATTCTGCCTCTCAATTAAATCTGTCAACCCACTGCTTTTGGAGGATCAGAGTTGACCAGTTGTGTATTAACACAAAAGTTAATGCTATCACAGGGGCCAATACAACTCCCATGGACTTCAATGGTATTTGAATTAGGTTAATGTAGTTAAGAAAAGAGTGGGGTCATCAAAAGTTATGCCTAAACTTTAATCTTAATCTATATTCATAACCATCCCCTTCCTGTGGCAAAATAGCAAAATCTAATTTATCATGAATTAAAATTGTCACACCATTTTTCTTACGGTAATAAAACATAAAAATGCTCTGGTTAATTTCAGTCATTCAGAAGTGCATGAGTCTTTTGCAACAATGCAATATTAGAAAGTGACTTTCATTTTTTTTATTTGTTAAAAAACAAACACACACATGAACTGGACTATTGTCATTCCAGGAAATAATGATCTTTCCATAGGTTGGCAGCTGGCTTACAGACAGCTGCAGCAGCACAGGAGCCAGCAAACAGGGCTGCTAAC
>ML675618.1:20212620-20248055 GCA_007922155.1 Mesoclemmys tuberculata | reverse complement strand
CTATGAGTCTATGAGTCTATGAGTCTATGAGGAAGCTGAGTAATTGGTCAGTCAGGGTTGAAATCAAAACCTTACACCCAAAGCACACCTTGAACTTGCATTTCTGTTATATTTGGAGTGTCTGAGAGTTTCCGGATTTCAAAGAATTTTGTAGTCTCTGTTCAAATCTTGACTGAATGCTGGCCACTGTAAAATCAGTTACTCTGAAGTAGATGTATTTATAAAATTTCTTTGCTGCATGTGGATAAATGGGTTCATCTGTCCCTATTTGACTTTTCTTGGAAGCTTTTCTCTTCTGAAAACTCAGGCATTCTGACTATCTCCAACTTTCCCAGTGTATCTCTCCCAGAATAAGTTGTAGCTTTATCTAGGCAGGTGGATTGAAGTGAACTAAGTGTAATTTCATAAGAGACTGGTCTTCTGTTGCTGAAATGTCCCACCCTTGCAGGGTTTTGGACAGACTGTCTGCCATGTTAAGGACTTTGGACCAGGAATATTTGTGTGATCCAGAGACAGTTTAAAGATGTGTTTGAAAAGGCATCTTTGGGTAATGACAGGAGACTGTATATGTAAGTATTCACCAACCCTGCCGCAATGTTCTGCCGTGTTCTTAAAAAGGCAATAGGCACAGAATGTGAGCCCTGTTTGGCAGAGCAGGATCTGCGACATACTTTTCACACCATGCTCAGTAAATAAGAACTGTCAATCAAAGTGGGTGGCATATCCCTCTTCTTTTGAGATTTAGTAGCTTTTACATTTTTATCCTCTTCACTAAGAAATCCAGAGCTTGCTTTTCCTGTATTCTTTAGAATTGAAATAGTTTTAGAAAGATTTGGGGGTTTTGCACATATAAATTAGTCTAGTAACATATGAAGGCATAATTTCCTTTTTCTGACATACAGCCCTGGAGGCTCTGCAGGATGCCAAGTTTCCTTTACATATGTGTGTATAAAAAACTCCTAGCTGTTTTTGAGGGTGCCACAGAGAGGGTTTACAATGCAGTGTGATACATTGCTTATGGGATTCACACACTCATTGGCAGAACTTTAGAAGTTTCTTTTCTATCCTTTAGCTAGTATTTGTTCTGACTTCCCACAGCTTACTCAGTAATCATTGCTAAACTAAAAGAAACCCCCCCATTGACCCAGATTCTAAGGTGCAGAACATATAATATCAATCACTTCTCTGACCTCATGCTCTAGTGAGCACAACAATTTACTTATCCATTTGCCTTCTCACTCTTCTTTCTTTGTTTTCAATCTTTCTGGGCTTTGTTCTCCACCTCCAAATTTTACTTTCCTAATTCTAGTGCTTTTTATTTCTTTTATTTTAAAAAATAATAAAAAGATATCTATACAAGGCTCTAAGTGCCCTAACATAATTAATACTACAACAAAACCCCAGAAACCCTGTAGCAGTATGTCACAGGGAGAGGCCATTCTTTAGGCCTTAAGAGATTTTTTAAAATAATTGGATGTAAAGTAATTCATTGATTATGCACTTGTGTTTATCTGTTGCGCTGGTGCAGGGATGACCGGCTGACTGGGGCAGGCAGTAGAAAATCTAAGAATTTGAGAAATGTCTAGAAAGTCACAGAGCTGAGTTTCCTTCTTTCATTTCTCTTCCATGCAGTGATCAATGATATTTCTCTCCCTCTAGAGCAAGTTGGCAGAACCAGAAAATTAGCTGAGTCATTGACAGGTTGGGGTCTTCAAACTGTCAAAATCATAGGAAAGAAACGTAAGAGAAACTATTGAGCAATTAAAAAAAAACCAACCCTAGACTATGTCTAAAAGATTCACTTTATCATTTCTATGAACCACGGTAGCCAAAAAAAGCAGTGAATGGTGCCCTTTGCATGAGAGGCTGACTCCCACTTTTGTCTGAAACAACATGAAGACAAGCCAATAGCACATTGCAAGTACTGCTGCTCCCGATTGAGAATTTCCTGGATTGCACTCTTGGTAGTTCATAGCAGGACATGCTCAGTTACACTAGTGGAAAACCAGAATAATGTCACTAACTTTCAATGTACTTGTGTACCTATTGAATCCCAGGGGCATTCTTTTGCCAGTATAAACTTGACTTCTGCCCTGTCCCCTCTAACCCGTCACTGTCCCAGTCATGCCTCTTCCCACTCCTAGTTCCTTGTCCCAGTCCAGTTCTCCATGTCCATCCAGTCCCGGTCTCCACTCCTTTTCATCCCAGTCTCCATCTCATTATCTTAGTCTCCCATTCCAAGTTTATTGTCTGAATCCCAATCTCTCCCCACACCCAGTATCCTTGCCCAGCCAATCCAGTCCCCCCACTACTGGCTTATTATCCAGTCTGGCTCGTCCCTCTCTCCTTCCCCATTAGCTCTCAGTCTCCCTCCCCAGGCTCCTCATCCAAACTTAGTCTCCCCATCCACCACATCCTTGGCTCCTTGTCTTCTATCCTACTCCTTTCCAGTATACTCACAGATGCTGCTGTGTGAGGAATCCAGGAGCATTCCTAAACTGTGGACTGAAAGGACCAATTGAGGGTGTGTACCTTCAGCCACAGGAGACAGCATCATGGCTGCATATTCTTCAAAGTTCGTTCTTCTGTCCACCAACATAACTTCTGTCTTGCTTGGGTTCAACTTTAACCAGCAGTGCTTCATCATGAGCTAACCTCATCCAAGTACTAAGCTGTCTTGGGGGTAATGGTATAGTTATATATGGTGAAGGGTAGCTACAGCTATGTATCATATCCATGTTGCTAGTGCTTGGGCTTATGTCATCATACTAGTTGACCTAGTGGCTGCATATAAATGTTGAATAAGACTAGAGATAGAATTGATCCTTGGGGGACTCCACAAGGGAGTGTTTAGGGGCAGAGGTGCCATTTATTAGCACTACTCTTCAATTAAACATGTGCATGTGTGTTTTCAGAATCAAGGTTTTACACAGCAAAGGCTGCCTGCCTGGATGGTTTCAGCCTGTTAATGTCCAACCATTTTTTTGTTTTGTGTGAAAAAACGTGAATCATCAGCCTGGAGGTTCCCTTACTCTCCCACATCAACCATTAATGAATATATTTATTTCAAACTTTGCAAAAAAACACCAAACAAAAAAATGTTCACCTTTGAGTTGAGACTAAGCACGGACTATTTCAGCTGAAAAGAATTTTTCAGACAGTTATGAGACTGTGACAATGGTGGGTTAAAAGACAAGGCTCAATATCACCCTATCTGCCTCTTTTGCTTGTAAACAAACATTATAAATAAGGGTGTTTTCAAAGTCAAGAGCATTAGCCTTCTGAATATGGAAGAACATTTTCATCTTTTGTTGTGCACGTCAAGCAATGGACTTTTGAATGAATTATTCCGTCTTTCAATTCTCTGAAGAGATTTTCCTTTAGTAATCTTGAGATCCTAATGTTTCCTTATAGGAAAGTCATTCTCTGATCTAAGACCCACCCAGAGAAGGCAGTCTTAATAGCTTTTGTGTCTGAACTCTTGTGTGGGGGTGAACTGGACAAATGCTGTAGACATGCTCAATCATACAGGAAGCCAGTTTAAAACAATTCTTACTCAGCAAGACTGACTTCTTGTTACACCCACTTGCTTTGTTCAATTTGCCTCCACGTCAATTAGTGATGGAGCCACTGTGTCTAAACTGGAATTTTGAACCACAACTGGCTTCGAAACTTCTGCACAGTTCGTGTGCTGGCCCTTCTATATCCTCTTTGTGTACCTCCCCACAAAGAATTTACCAGTCCCATAGTAATCAGAGAAGTCACCCTTTCCTTTTGTTATACCATCTCTAAGGGTTAGTCCAAAAGTGGAATAGAACACTAAGGCATCCCTGTGGCTCTTAGTTTTACTGAAAATGGATCAGATTGCTGAGAGTCCAGGTCTGGCACAAAGTGCTCCAGGTTTCTGCCTCCATGAGAACTAGCTAATATTTTAAATAACTAGTTACGCTTTAAAAAGTGGCAACATTAGGACCAAGGCATAGAAGTTTGCATGCCCTTCCTGTTGTCACTGCCTTACGTGAAAAAAATAGCTGTGGATGCATTAATGATATAACTCATTATTAAAACATTTGCATTATATTTGTATACACAGATCTGATGATCATGACGCCCTTGCTTGTGTCAAAATATTAAAGGAAAAGAATAGCTAGATGCAAAACAGCAATTCGTTTGTATGTTTTCCGTCCTTTGTCCTGATGCTGGTAATCTTGATTGCCATGTTAATGTAAATGTATAGCTCATTGTGGTTTAGATTTCATAGTTTATTAATTTGAGAAAAGGCAAAAAGAAAACAAAAAAGTCCTTGTGGAACAGCCATAGCCAAACAGAGAACTTCAAAAAATGGAAAGCCTGCAAAAAGAATACAACACAGCAACTCAAGCCATGCCCAAACCTTGCCGTCATCAGGGACACACAGCCTAACCAGCTAGGAGATGCTCTCCTGCAACCCATTTCACAGCCAGTCTTTGCCAAAGGAGCTTATAGTGAGACCTGGCTGGCCTCCCCTAGCAGAAATCCTGGGAGAATGGGTTCCACTCACTCTCCCTCCCTCTGTGGGAATCCCACCATTCATGCTGTCTCACAAGTTCAGGGAGTGACATTTGTAACAACAACCCTCCCAGGCTCGCAGGAGTGAATCTGGCCCAGTCAGTTTTCGAAACAGATGACAAAAGCTGTTTTGTGCATTTATATCTAAAATATAGGGACAATAGCTATCAAGGAGCTGAGGCTGTCCTGTATATCTCCTACCTTTTAGACCCAATCACTAGATTCTGTCCCACTGGGTCAGATGATGCCCAGCACCTGCCTGTAAGCTCTGCTCCAGAAGAGGGCTGGCTGCTTCCCTGCCCCACTGCTCCTGAAGGGGCAAACCACTCTGTCACTCACTGCATATAAGCAACTGATGCTTTCATTTGTGTTGCTTATTGATTGCTAGGACATAAAGCTTCCATATTTATATTAGAGTACTTGGAAGGGAATTTTTTTAATGAAGGTGGTAGTGTGAACAACTGTTCCATAGTTTTTTAATGTTTATATTTTACTCTGAAGCATCTAAGACAATCCCATTTTTAACTCTTCTTTCCCTGTAGGGTTTGTCTTTTTTCCATTTGGTACAATATAGTTTTTGTGCCTCTTCTGTTTCTCAGGAAGCAGCAGGCACCACAGCTCTGTTTTGTTCATTTCTCTCTTTGAACATCAAGAACATCAGCACAGTTATCAGGATAATTAATTTTTTCATGTTTATTGCAACGATGATCATGAAAGAAGCTGGATTTACAACTCTGGGAACTGCAGTGGTCTATCCATTGAACAGATTTATTGTGTAGTATCTATAGAGCAGTAGCTCCCAGAGGGGATTTTCTAATGACGAGCGAGGCAGCTGCGGCCAACTTCAGGCTGTGCCATATATCCTTAGTGAGTGCGCACTGACTTATTTCGATAGTGGGGCTATAGGGTAATGACGCCATCAAAATGCTGAGCAAATTGTGCAAATGTTGATAATAACAGAGAATCCACCATTTACACTAGTTTAAACCTGCAACTGACCCATGGCCCAAGCTGCAGAGGAAGGCAAAAAAAAACCCAAAACCAAAAGTTTCTGGCCCACAGTAAAATTCCTTCCTGACCCCAAATATGGTGATCAGTTAGACCCTGAGCATGTGGGCAAGACCCACCAGCCAGACAACTGGGAAAGAATTCTCTGCAGTAATGGAGAGCCTTTCCTGTTTAGATGTTTCCTACAGATGTCACAACAAATGTGGAAATATTGCAAACATTCTGCTTAAACAACAAAATCTGTCCCCAACCAAACCTTTTTATATACTAAATATACAAACACATGTTCTGGAAAGGCCTACAAATTTAGTACATTGGTTTGACTAATTCTAAACACAATATTTTCTGTTTTAACAACAATTGGCAGTGTAAGTTTTCCACCAAACTATCAAAGAGCATCAGACTTGACCATGAGGGACTAATACTGGCCTGTAGAAGTTACCTATCATTTAGGTCATACTCAGGTCTGTAGCAGAATGGCAGGATTTTTTTCACTACCTCACCCTATAAGCAGATGTTAATTGTGTCCAACTTTTTAGGGTAGATATGGCTCATTATACTCCACTCTTGGATAAGAAAATTGGGAGTACCCTTTTAGGGAAAGGGAGCTAGGGTAAAAGACAGGGATCTGAAGAGGAAGGGTTTTTAGAAGAAGACAAGTGAACAGAGTAGGTTTTGTCTAGATAAATATAGCAAGAGTTATGGCAGAGCACAATAGTGGTAACAGTTAAAGTCAACCATTTATCTGCATATTGGTACCTAAGCTAGAAGAGGAAAATAAGTGAGGATATCTCAGTATCAATGAGTAGGAAGCATAAATACACATTGATTTTTTCACTGATGACCATTATATATATGCTACACCAGGGAACAACGTTAGTGGCCAGAGAGGATTGATATGATCCTCCCTGCCTTGCATAGGCTGAACTCCCAATCATTAATGAGTAAGAATTTTTAGTCATCTAATTAGATATAAAATTTTTCCTTGATTTATATGCTTTTTACTTCTGTTTGATAAGTTTTTGTGCTATGTAAAAGTTTTTTTGTTTTTCAAAAGAACTTGATGGCAATACAGTATTGGCTATTCCAAGTCAATATAGGGAGTGTACTTGCATTGTGTGTTTACTTGGATTCAAATTAATTAATAATTGCTATGCATGTCTCTTTATTTGATATGGCATTTTCTTATCAATAAAAGGTATTTTTTAAAGAAAACTGGTTGTAAATTAATACTTTTTTGAGTAGCCTTAAAGTTGCTATCAGCAAAAATCTGTTCCTCAGTGTGATAAAATATAGAGACAAGGTGGTGAAGTAATATCTTTTATTGAACCAACTTCTATAATAAAAGATGAATTACCTCACCCACCTTGTCTCTCTAATATCCTTGGATTGACACAGCTATAACTACACTGTATGTGACAAAATATAAACATTTCAAAGGATATCCAAACATATAGGGGCCATCTGCAAACTATAGAGTTATGTAGGCGCTCTCTCTGACTGGAAGAGGCTTGGAAAAGTTCTTTGCATATTCCATATGCCAGAATCTATAATTCTAGGTTCTGCCATGTGGGCAGTACAGTGGTCTGCATCAAACAACACTGTAATGAAATCCTGGCCTCATTGAAGTCAATTGCAAATCTCTCACTGACTTCAACAGGGCTAGGATTTCACCAGTGTCCACAGACACTATATATATGATCTGTGTAGACACAAAACTCTTGCTAAAAAAGTGTTCCTGCTGCCATCTTGAAAGCTCTTTGTGGGCTGGAGGAAACCCATCATGAAGTAGAATCAATACTGTGTGATTAATTGCTGAGTCTAAATAGCTTAATGTAAATTAATGAAAATACAAAGCAATTGTTACAGCAAATATTTTGCTAGTAATCCATAGGCTGAAACAGATATTCTCAAAGCATTTGTCAAAGACTTTTCATTACTGTTAATTAAATTTCGGTAGTTCCCAGAGTTTAGAGAAAAACTGGCCACAGTGTGCACTCTGTACAAACCACTTAAGACATGGTCATTCCACAAATAAATATGTAAAACTGAAGTCTGTTAGCAGATAATTCCTGAACTGAAAAAGCAGCTAAATTCATTAAATAGTTTGCTGCAAATAGTTCATTCAGCTCTAGTTCAGTGAGTTTACTGATAATTGACTACATAATTTAAGTGTATATTCTTTTTACTATGACTCTGTGATATAAATGTCCACAATAAACTCATATCTTCTTATTTGGTTTTGTTGTATTGCAAGCAAGTTATGAGATTGTTTTAGATTATGAAACAGTTACTTATATGAATCTGCAAACACTTGTGTGAGCAACTTTGGCCCAGATCCACAAAGTTATTTAGGTATCTAAATCCCAGTTTTAGACACCACTGAAATCCTCAAAACCCCTGCTCAGCTGCCACCTAATCGTGTAGCTGCCTAAGTTTTTAGGGTAAATGTTCCCTAGTCATATGCCTAAACTGCAATGTAAGCCTGGGCTCAAACTCAGACTTGGGCCCAAACCCTTCTATCTACACACAAATCTCTCAGACTTTGGGCTCAGGCCTAGAATCCTACAGGAGTGGAGGGTTCAAGCCCAACTCAAGCTGGGACCAGGGTACAAGCCCTATTACTTTGCAATGTAGATAACCGTCCTCAGAGACCTCCAAAAGTATCCCACAATTCCATGGGCCAACTTCGTTTTCCCTCTCTGTCCCAAGAATCTCCAATTAATTCCAGAGAAACAGAAGCAACCCCTCTTGGTTTAATGAAGCAGCTCAGCGAGTCATCATTTAACCCTTCCACACCAGCAGAAAGCCTTCTGTGTTTGCAATGGATACTGAACAGCAGAAGTCTTTTACAAAGCACACTGCTGTAAAAGTGTGAGCACAGCCAGGTTTTGGTAAATCTTTAGTGCAAGGTTAGCAAAGCAGTGGACTTTAGTAAGAATACCAGGAATGATCACACATGCCAGCAAATAGCAGAGGCAGCGTTGCAAATTTACCGGCCCAGTGACCATTGCAGGGAGCAGATTAAGTGGCTCAAGACTGAAAAACCAGGGGTCAGAACCTCACCGTATGCAACTCGCTGATATCATGCCAGTTTTTTGAGGAGTTTGACCAGGTGCTGGGCACTGCACTGAGCACAGAGCCCACAGTGGTGCATGATGACCTAGTCAGGCAGGACAGTAAGCTGCTGGCCCTAGAATCCAGCATGGGGACTCATGGGATCCAGCAGCAGCTGCCTAGTGAGGACAGTCAATTGACTCTGTTGTTAAAACTGGTCCCAGAGCAGGCCTTGGAGCAGCAGCACCACATCCGGGCCATACTCAGAGGAGCTTCTTGATGCCCTCCTTAAGGAACAACCCACTGCAGAGCCTGCAGCAGACACAGACAGGACAGAAGCCACCCCTGAGCCCAGCAAGTTTCTAGCTCCATTTTAACATTTATTAATATAGGGATGGGAGGAATTTCCGTTCTTTGACCCAATGCAAAAGTTACAGCTAGCAGCGTTGTGACGTTCCCCTCTGCAATCTGCCCTGGTGAATCACGGTGTCATCCCAATCCCCCACTCCTGGAGCCCGACTCACTCTGGCTCACTGTGTGAACTCCCACTCCTGGGCAGATCATGCACAACCTCCAGCAAGCAAGTTGATCCCAACTCAGTGCTTGTAGCCAGCCACCCATGGTGTTATGCAATGGTATGACCCCCAGTCCCAGATGCAACCCTAGGAACACATTTAAGACGGCAACAATGTTCAGTGCTGCATTCTGCAAGCTCATATGTTCATCAGTTTACCAAAGAAATTGATATGCACCAGCCTTGTCATTTCAAATGGAGTCTTTCACACCTGAAACCAAATGCACTGCTTTAGATAAAACAAACAAATACATT
The DNA here is from genome assembly GCA_007922155.1 of Mesoclemmys tuberculata. Taxonomy (NCBI): domain Eukaryota; kingdom Metazoa; phylum Chordata; order Testudines; family Chelidae; genus Mesoclemmys; species Mesoclemmys tuberculata. The sequence goes on along the minus strand of ML675618.1, from coordinate 20,238,613 downwards.
TATTGAGTACAGAAAGATTTAAAGTGATTATAAGTCAGAGGAAAACAAGTCAGTTTTGATCAAGATATACCAAAGCCAAATGCATTCTGACCTAAGATTAACACTTTCAGCAACCTTACATATTCAAATGAGTCTCACCACAGACTGGCTGGTCTACCTCCAGCCAGGCCCTCCCCCCTGTGATTAGCGTCTCAGTTGCTTGGTGGTGTTTGCAGGTGGAGGTGAAAGAGAAAGCACAGCAAAATGTCTCCCCTTTTTAACATGTTCCTTAGCCCACATGTGGGGCCTTACCCCGGTGACAAACAGTGTCTGTGCATGGTTCCCTCCAAGCCCTGAGTCACAGTGGTCCTTTGTGGATTCGTTTGTTGACGTCTGGGACAGCCTTTTGTTCCTTGAATGCTGAGCTGGGTTGTGCTATAAAGTCCTAATGAGGTGCTAACTGCCCTTCAGCTCTGTAGAGTTTTGCCTAGATCTGTCTCAAGCCATGAGACACGTATCTGGGAATATTACATAGCAAAGCTCATAACCATACACATGACATTGCAATAAATATACTACTATAATGATGAGGTTCAGTGAGCCAGGAGCATTCCAAAAACACCTTACATGATATACTTTGCAGTAAACAATACCCAATTACACCATAAGGGTGTACATGGGGGTGCAGTGTGTCACAAGCATATACCCACCCCACTAATGGCAGATTGTATACCAGCAGTTTGGCTCTCCTCTCACCCATGGAGAGCTCAAAATAGCAAATGGGAGATACAAACAGAAAAAACGCCTTGAAAGTGAGTTTTTACTGAAAAGGCACAGATTTTTGCTAGGTTGTTCCTGTTTCTTAAAAATAATCGTACATTGCCATGTCTGTAAGTACATCACTCTGTAACTATTCAGAGATGTAATAAACTTCCTGGAAACAGTAAACTGTGGCGGGGGAGGTGGATATGTTCCACTGAAGTCCCCTTAGCTTCTGTTTGCCAGAGGCTGGAAATGGGCAACAGGGAATTGAACACTTGATGATTACCTGTTCTGTTCATTCCCTCTGAAGCACCTGGCATTGGCCACTGTCAGAAGATAGGATACTGGTCTAGATGGACCACTGGTCCAACCCAGTATGCCCGTTCTTATGTTCTTATTCAAAAATCTAGTCCATTTAATTGGGAGTTAGTCCATGCAGTCCCTATGTGACAAAATCATTTGTGCCAAATTCGACTGGGGCTTTACGTTTTGTCTAGAAATGTGCTGGGGTGGAAGGAAGGAGGATGACGGTGGAGTTCTGTGTGGTTGTATGCAGCCAAAATAGCTAAGGCATGTGGAAGCTAACACATCATACTGTTGATTCATGTCACGAATTCTTACCTGGTCCTTGGAGCTGATAGCTGCAAGCTTTTCCTGAAGCTGGAACTCCAGGTAGGTAGTCACAGTTCAGGAAAGGACATATTTTCCAGGGCTATCTTGGTAGCCAACCAGCCCACTACAGTTGTAGACGTGCTGTTTGGTGACTGTATGTTGGAATATTTTAGTTGCATGAACTACAAATTTCCCAGCAGCAGCTTGGAGCAACATTTCCTTTTGCCAGTCAGGCACCACAAGAATTGTTATGTCCTCCAAAACATGGAAGGACAGAAATGAGAAAAAAAAAATCTTTTGTAGCATGGCCACTGACAGCTTTCCTCCCCACATCTCTCCCAGTCCCTCCTCCCCAAACTCAAGTAGTTCTGCAATTTTTTAGAAAGCAAAAAACATCTTTGAATTTTTAATTTACCATTGTATCTGCACTTCTTTCACTCTGATTAACCAGACTGTGTTCAGGGAGCTTCTGTGGCCTGTAGCATCCCTCTCACAATATATCGAAGTTCAGTTTGGCAAAGTAACATTTTCTGTCCCTGAAATTCCATAAGAATTGTTTCTGTGCTCCCATTGAGTCATTTGAGATAAAAATCCTCTGTGTCTTGTCCTATTCCAGGCCCCTCAATCTCCGCTGGCTGCAGCACTTCCACAGCTCACCCACAGTGCAGCACAAGCCTGAGCCAATGGACCTGCATGGACCTTTCCAAAAGGAAGCATTTCCATGATGAACTTATAGTTGAAGTTCTGGAGAGGGCCAACAGGCAGATCCAGTACCAGAAACAGAGGGACTTATGCCTAGAGAAAAGGTACATCAAGAGGTAAAAGGAAAGGCTTAGTCTGGCTGCACAGCTTGAGAACAGGGTTTCAGCCCGGGAGAAGGCACTTGCTTCGCCATTCCTGGAATAGGAATGGCAGCTAAGGGAAGAGAACAGAGCTCAGTAGAAAGAACTGTGTGAGCAGCATACATCACCAATGGCCACAAGAATAGCAGTCCAGAAACAGCTTGGAAAACTCCATATGCCATGCAATCGGTGGCCATGAGCAGCAGGGCCGGGCAATCTTGCCCAAGCAGCCCTCCATATTGACCTTTACCTCCCTCCTCCAGCACTAAATGCACACCACACAGGGAAAGGAGGAAAAGAAGAACAGCTGGGCTAGGGGACATGCCATGGCAGGGAATTTGTCCTGTACGTGTTTCACCAATGACACGTCTCCATGCACTTATTTTTTTATTGGGTTTTGTTTTGTTCTGTAAGGTTCTGTTGTTACTGATATGTTGGCATGGTAATGGCAATGGCAGCTGGCCTATTTGGCAGTGAATGTTGCACTTTTCTAATACATGTTTATAAATAAAGCTCTTTAGGTCACCAAGAAAGTTTATTGCAATCATGACATCATATCGTACAATGTGTATCCAAAATAATGAAGGTATTGTAAACACATGATCGGGGACAATTAGGAATTCATAAGCAAACACTATTCCTCCATACAGTTAACTACATCAATCCATACTTCAGACATTTCCTTACATCAGTCCATACAGCGTATCCCCCTCCCACCCTACCTATCCCATTCCAGCACTGGTCCTGTCATTCGTAAGTACATTGCATGACAATCAATTCCCCACTGCTTCCCAAGAATTGAAACGGCCCACAATCGATAAGCCCCATCCCCACAAGCATATTCATAAAGACACTATTCCCCCTTGTAAACGACTCTGACCCGTCCAGGTCAGCTGTGCCCTGTATTTTGGGGAATTTAGCTCCTCCGTGGGCTGCCACGGAGTCTATCACCCCAGCCCTTAGCAGGGCGGGCGAGTCCGCAGTCTATTGCTCCGGCCTGTGGCAGGGCAGGAAAGCAAGCAATCTATTGCCCCAGCCCTTGGCAGGGTGGGCAAGCCAGGAGTCTATTGCCCCGGCCCCTAGCAGGGCGGGCAAGCAAGCAGTTTATCGCCCCAGCCCGTGGCAGGGCGGGCGAGTCAGCAGTCTAGGTCAGGATAGGATTATCGGGGCTAGGGAGACTTCCTCGTGGTCGAGGGACAGGACGGGGGGAGGGGGACGCAGGCTCACCCGACTCCACTGCGTCCCAGCCCAGGGCCCTACCAGCGGCACAAGATAACTGCCACTGGGTCAGCAGGGCTCCGGCCGCAACACACTGACTTGGGGTTTGGCCCCTGTCTCGGCCACAAGCTGTGGCCTCCCTGGGCCACTTCCTCCCACCCAGCCCCGGAGTACCTGCATCCACGTATGGACCACTGGGGTACGGGGGGAGGTGGTGAGCAGCAGCCCGGCCAGGCCTTCGCCGTCGGTGGGCGGTAGGTCTGGCAATTCCTGGAGGTCGTCAGCCAAGGGTAGCTCCTCCAGGTCACAGGGCCCCGGGGTCTCCCCTGGGCAGTCGGGGTCTCCCCATGCTGGGGAGGGGTCGTCCGCAGCAGGCAACTCCTCCAGGTCAGGGCCGGCCTCTGGAGGTCTCTCTCTCCACGGGGTGAGGGTCCTGTCCCCAGCTGCAGGGGTCTGGCGGGCCGCCCCCTTGCTGGGGGCTGGGCGGCCCCCTCCGCCCACTTGGGCCTGGCAGCCCTACCTGGTCTCTGGGTTCCAACCGCTCTCCCCAGTCATCGAGGTCGGGCAGATCTGGTCGGTCCCACCAGCGTTCGTCGGCCGTGGGTTTGTCTGGCTCGCCCTCTGTACCTGGGTCTCGATCGGCAGCTTCCCCCTGACTGAGCTGCCTGGCCTGCCTCTTATACTTCCTCCCTGGGCCCTGGCCCCCGCCCCTCTGCTTCTGGGTGGCCCGGCTCACAGGGCCGGGTTCTGTCCACCGGGGGCACAGGGGGCCCTCCTCCAACCCAGGCTCGGCGGCAGTGCAGAGCGGCTTGCTACACCCCTCTTCCATTAGCCCATGCAAGCCAATAATGCCCAAAGCATCACTGACTTCTGTTGCCCAGGTGCATCCAGCTCCAGCAGTGGTAGGTGGCCTCGCTGGCTGAGTGTACCGAATCAGCAGCCCCTCACTGTCATAGGTCCATTCAGGGGGAAATGGCTCACTACTGGTTTCAGAAAGATTATGAAGAGTGCAGCAAGCCACAGTGATGCAGGCGGCACTGATATTGGAATCCAACAGGTCTGTCGACATCTCCAATGGCATTTCAATCTGCCAAAAGCACATTCAATAACCGTTCTATGCCTGCTGACAGTGAAATTAAACTGTCTTTTGCCAGGGCCTCTGAAATCAGGGTATGATTTTATAAGCTAAGACAAAAGGGGTTCTGTGGGGTCCTCCAGCATAATGGTGGGGAGAGTAACTCCATTTATGACACTATTATTTGGTGAGAAGGGTGTCCCAGCCTGTCCATTACTGTAGACTCCTGAGCAGAGAAAAATCCTGCCATCATAAACTTTCCCAGTGCCACCCATGCTGACATTCAAAAAATTACCCTCTGTGGTCCTGAAGGGCCTGCATAACAATGGAGTAGTGCTCTTTACAATTTATGGACTTGAGTTCCTTGAGGAGGGAAAGCTTTGGGCACATGAGTCCCATCAATGGCCCCAGTGCAGTTTGGCCAACAATTACTTCAGAGACACCTTTTATGCTGGCTAGCCACCTTGGGATAAACCACATGCCTGAGTGCCTCAGAAACCTCTGTCACCACTTTACCCACAGTTGACTTTCCAACACCAAACTGGTTTGCAATGGACCTGTAGCAGTCAGCTTTCAGACAGTAATAGCAACCCACTTCTGCATTGGCAAGGGTGCCCTCATGCATGTATCATGCATGGAAGACCCTTGTTCAAATCCTTTCTTTCAATCATATAGAGAGGGGAATTGAACCTGGGTCTCCCCCATCCCAGGTGAGTACCATAACCACTGGGCTAAAACTTAAACAATGGACACTGCCTCCTCCTCCAGCTATTTTGTGTGCAGTGAGGCAAGTGACCCCAGCTTTCTCACAAGAAACAACTTAGGTGCCTAAACTGCCTGACTCGAGGAGAACAGTTCCCAGCTATGGATTCCTGCAAGAGACAGGTGGCTCTCTGCAGCCTGGACTTAGGCACTTATCTATGCAATGCATGGGACCTAAGTCACACCCCTCTCTTCGAAATCTCCAATTGACTGGTTTAGGTTGCTTACCTTTTGTGGATTGCATTCAATGGTGTCTATCTCTCTCAATCCATTGTATAGGGAGCCTAGGTGCCTAACTCAGGCTTTGTGTTGTTTCAGTTAATTTTTTAGGCACTTAAAAGTTAGGTGTTACAATGCCTACCTTTCTTTTTGTGGATCTGGATCACTATGCATACAATTAGTCCCATTGAAATCAATGAGTCAGTTCAGACAAAAAAATACTGTCAGGGGAGGATTCCTGAGGTTGGGGAAGAGATTCCAGGTCCTAGCTATGTCCCTCTTTGCAAATACCAACCCTCCCTCCTAGGGAGGTGAACATTAACCCCCTGGAAAAATTACCATATTTAACAATGGAACAACATTTTCTTCTAACCCAGGCAAATCCAGGAATAAACCCAGGGAATGACTTAGAATCATAGAATCAGAGAAGATAGGGTTAGAAGGGACCTCAGGAGGTCATCTAGTCCAACCCCCCGCTCAAAGCAGGACCAACCAACCCCAACTAAACTATTCCAACCAGGGCTTTGTCAAGCTGCACCTCAAAAACCTCTAAGGATGGAGATTCCACCACCTCCCTAAGTAGCCCATTCCAGTGCTTCACCACCCTCCTAGTGAAAAACGTTTTCCTAATATCCAACCTAGACCTCCCCCACTGCAACTTGAGACCATTGTTTCTTGATCTCTCATTTGCTACCACTGAGAACCGCCTAGCTCCATGCTCCCTGGAACCCCTTTCAGGTAGTTAAAGGCTGCTATCAAATCCCCCTCACTCTTCTCTTCTACAGACCAAACAAGCCTAGTTCCCTCAGCTTCTCCTCATAAAATTATGTGCTCCAGCCCCCTAGTCATTTTTGTTGCCCTCCTCTGGACTCTCTCCAATTTGTCCACAACCTTTTTTGTAGTCTTGTTTTGGAAGCAACATTGTACCCAAATGAAACTGCAAGGGGGGGGTGTTAGGTAGGCATGTCTTCATGTCTTCTCAAAGTGTAATATTCCGGTTTTGGGTAAGTTAAGCATTTTAAAAGATTTAATGTTTCTGATCTTTCTGGAGACTGATATAACTGAGGTGGATGGTACAATAAGGTAAAAAAGAATTAAGCTGATCTCCAGAGAAAGGGAAAATCTCTGATCCTTTCCAAAAGTTTCAGAAAACAGGGAAACTGGTAGACCTGCTGTTCTTCTGGACACAAAGAAAGGAGCTGCTGTTACTTTGGAACAGTTGGAAATTAGATTCAAAAAAGACTTTGCAGATGATCCAATCATTAGCAATGCAGGAATTTTTAATTTGTAAAACTGGCCTGGTTACAATGACTCCCCTAAGACCTCAGGAGAAAAAGTGGTTCTGTCAATGTGATCACACTCCACTCACCTTTTGGAATTTAAAGCGTACGACGTCACTGAAGCATTACCACTATAGAAAGAGCCCAAATCTGCAACCAGAAACTGAACTGTGCACAGACTGCCTCTGCTCCATGTGGCAGGACACACTGATTGCTCCAGTCTTGTGAAAATTATAAAGATGTACTATCACTTTGTCCTGAAAATTGTCCTGAAGAGCCTAACCTGTACTGTTAGCATTTAAAAGGAGTTCCCCCACACATACTCTAAGCTGATGTTGATTACGACTGGAGGGCCAACCATATGTGATGTTCTTTCTGCTTTAATGGAGTGAAGGGTTAATGAAAACAGCTTAATATAAGGCCTCCCAATGATACCATAATGAGGTGGTAATTAAAATATGTGACAGATCTCAATTTATAATCATATCATACACAAGTGTAACAACTTACAAGATATTTTCATTCACCTGGTAATGTTCAGGAAAAAAACAGTCGTGCAGGCAAGGTGAACAGAAGCATGGCTGTCAGCTCCTCGTCTGGGGAAGTAGGGATCTGTATACGGGCTCAGTGCAGCTCTGCTGTTTATAGGCTCACCCCTAGTGCCCAGTCACATGCCACCTATTCCTGGCTCTGTGTTGGAGGTTAGTTCAGGAGGGTGCTTGTTGTATCATAGGCCTATGGTCAGTGAGAGGACAGGACAAAACATTGTTTTCTGTAAAAATGACAGGGACAGGCTCTTAAAAGGACTCTATTAATAAAAACCAAGTTTGTATTGTTCATTCACATAAATTTAGGTTGGGGTGGGACCATGGCTGAGAAAAGTCAGGATTGGGTTTAGGATTAGTTGGGAGGAGTGTTACCCACACACTAGGGCACCCCACCTTTACCCCAATCCATACAGCTCAAGGTATAACCTGGAAAGGGCACCCCCACCCTTTCCCAATCCATAGGGCTCTGGGGGAAAGACATCTACCCTTACCCAATTCACACTCTGGGGCTCAGGGTCACCCATTCCCTTAGGGCTCTGGGTATAACCTGTTCAATTGAAGTGCCCACCCTTTCCCAATTCGTAGGGCTCCCGGTGTAATTCTCTGTGGGTTTGCAGGATATTTTACCAGTGAAGCCTTACACAGTAATATCCTTATTCTCTGTTTATTGCCAATTATCAAAAGAGAATAGACACACTAAGCATACAATGCTCACCACTCCGAATAATGGAGAAAAACTTCTCCTGGTGGCCAATCAGGATTAAATCATCTGGGGACTCCAGCTTCTGCACAGTATGGTTCACAGGGTATTGAGTTCTGGCAGCTCTGATCTTTTTGGGCTGTGTTCTGGAGTTAGGGTCCAGAGAACTTCCTTTTGGACCTCAGTTTATATAGTTAAAACTTGGGTCCTGCTTAGCTGTACCTTAACCAATCATTTTAAACTAAAGTACTATAAAAAACCAGTCCTAGCCCATTACAAAACAGTCCTTTAACCAATTGTATCCCACCACATTAATTGATTTAAATAGTGCATACTTAGTTATGCAACAGACAGAAACAATCAAAGAACCAGACAGAAATCTTTCAGATAAACAATAGCGAATTGGGTACCATGAAGTCAAAACAGTAAGAAGTGTAGATTTTACAACCACAACTGTTGGTAAGTGATTCCTTTCCAGACAGAATGCTATCAAAAAAAAAAGTTTTAAGCATCTTAAGATGTTTCTTTATCTGGTGGTGGGACAGTATCACCTTCTTAACAGCCTAATGCTACATTGTCTTGAAATAGTTTGAGGAATGTGAAGATGTGACCACCTGCTACTTAGCTTATGGCTGCTGTCTCTCCTGATATGGCTGCTACTGCTTAGCCCAAAAACTAGGCCCAAGCTTAGCCAAAAAACCAAGCCCTCAGACCTTACAGGAGGAGGGGAGAAAAAGGGGGTAGGGGTTGTTGGCAAACTGTAGTAACAGGCCATACAAAAAATATTACAGACAGTTCTGCTTCTGCTTTAAGAGTAGAAGCACCTGCTGCTCAAGCTAAAGAAAAAACTCTGTTAGTTGTTGGTCATATAGGGTGTCATGCTGACTAGATTGAGGGGCCCTTGAGGTATATTCAGGAGCTCTGATTACTCCCTTCTACACCAGTCTCGTGTTGGGGGTGTCACGCTGGCTGGATTGGAGGGAGAGGCATTTGTGCTATTTGACATCAGTATGTCAAAATCATAGTGATTCATGTGAGATATGCCGTGTCAGGTACTGTTAGAAAGGTTATAATGTGCTGAGTAAGAAGGTAATATTTGTGTTCATGTGTAATATGTGTGAGGGAAGTTATGGAGATCTTTGATATACCTGTATTTCAAACTATTCTGTATAAGACACACCCCAGACAGAGAGGTGGCAGGACAATAGCCCGCTTAATGGCCCATCAAGACCTTTACAGAAGCAAAAAGCCCAGGTAGGAACTAAAGGCATACCTGGAAAGTTACTAGGATTGGCCCATGTGACTGAACTCCATTTTAGTTCTTGTAAGGGTCTACAGGCCGCATGGCCAGAGGCAGAGGGTATATAAGATCAAACCACAGAAACCATTTTGTCTTTGTTCCTGTCCAGCTGCAGACATACACCTACCCACCTCTGGATTAATTCACTTTGCAACTGAATTGAAGGACTTAGACCCATCCAGGTACTGGATGTATACCAGAGGGACTATACAAGCCTGCAACTCCACATTTCTTTTAGAAACCTGATGTATATGGACTTTTAAATCATTTGTATGTATCTGATTGCTTTAACCCTTTAACATTTCTCTCATTGTTTGTTTTTCTTTTTATAATAAACCTTTAGTTTTAGTTACTAAAGGATTGGCTGGCAGCGTGGTATTTTGGTTAAGATTCAAACTCATATTGATCTGGTACTGTGACTGGTCCTTTGGGATCAGAGGGAATCTTTTTAGAGTTTAAACAACTGGTCTCTTTACTGGACCTAGTGGCAATTTGGGAGCAGGAGACTGAAATGCAGTAAAGGGGGCTGTGTGTATTTGCACAGTGGCTTCTTGATAACCAGTATGGGGGAATCAGAAGCACTGTTTGTGGCTGGTTGGGAAGTCTGACTTCAGTGTCACCCACCAGTGCTGGGAGAATCTGCTCTCCTTTTACAGCCTGCCCTGACCCTGGCATTATCAGTTGAATACCCTGGGCACAGATGGGTCACATAGGGCTCACTGTAAACAGATGAGCAGTTGTGTGTTGTGGTTTGGGGCACTGTGGGGTTGGGGCATGTACACTAGGTAATTCGGGTAAATGGAAGGCCAGAGTGCCGATGAAGTTTTCCTGTGCTAGGCTCCTGCCTCCAGTAGCCCCCCCTTCTTCTCCTCTTCCTTCAGTGTTAGAAGCAGCTGTTTTACAGCCTTTTGTCCATCAGACTTTGTGGGGATTCCGCTCACTGCCGCTTGTACCACCGCCTCGGCTGCGAGTGTTTCCAGAATCTCTTTTGTCTTACACCAGACACAACTTACACAACTGCACGGCCTCCTTATTGCCGTGTGCCACTGAGTCCCATAAGTCAGAACCTAATTGTTCCCAGAAGATCTTGTTAAAAACCATGTTGGGCTTAACAAAAAACCAGCGTCTCTGTCCCCATCGTAATAAACGGGACATAGTGTCCGGGGCAAGTTTCTCCCCCTTCTTCTCCTCTCCGTTTGGGTTACTTTGGAATATTTTCTTGCTGCTGTAAGCTGATGGCTTGCCCGTAGAGGAAGCTACCCCAGTCTCCAAAGGTTTGTCCAGGAACAGCCATGTGGGCTGGGACATTAGGGGAGGAAATTTCAGATTGTTTGAAGGTTAGAATAGCAGTTTATCTGCTGAGGGAGAGCTTGTCTCCAAACTTCTGTCTAAGGGCAGACAGAGTGTGCCTCTCACACCTTCCTCACCTTTTGCACCCTATGGTCCATTTTTTAGCATGGTATCCCCCACAATTCCACCGGTCAGGCTATAGTGGAATGTGCAAACCGCACTTTTATAGCCCTGCTCTATAAACAAAAAAGGGGGATGGATTCTCCCCTTCCACATACGGAAACCCAAGAGGAAGCAGGCAGCGACAGTTATGACTTGGGGCGATGTGAAAGTGTTAACAACAAAGGCTCAGGGGACACTGCAGGCACAGGGCCGGGAACAAACCCCTGAGAATTTGGTGGCTGCTATTTTTGCCATCTTGACTGCCAACTTTGTAACCATTTTGTTATGCTGTTTGCTTTTTATTCCCCCTTCTGTGGTGGCCTCACCCTCCCTACAGGAGTGTGTGCAGTGTAATTTGTGGGTTCGTCTGGCGCAAATTGCCAATGTCTTTCACTTCTGCTTAGCTAATTATTTGAAAATTGGTTCCTTGCTTGGGAGTTGTTTGATCCCGGTATGTAAACAGCCGGCTGATGTTACCAGTGATACGGTGCCGTCCCAGTTTTTTAACTTAACCGTACCGTATTCCAGCAGCCCCTCTTGGGGAATGCCTACAAAGGTTCTCCCCACTGATGTGCTATTCTTGGCCACTCCTTATGTGGCAGCTGGTCCTAATGTAATCTGTGCTTGAATTGTTAATTGCTTTATTATTAAGGTTCCTTTAGGTTGTCGTGTATATCCTGGTGTGTTTAATTGTATGGTCTTGTAACCTGTGGGTGCCTGATAGGTACCTGTTGCTGTGTCCAGTGTGTTCCCATTCTGATCGGATTGTTTTGCCCCCCCGCCAAGCTGTGTTATTTGGCAAAACAAATTTGGCTGCTGTAAGTAAGCAGCTTTCGCAGTTTCTAATAAACAAAAGGGGGAGATGTGGGGATCTACAATCCTTACGCGGCCCTGATGCCTGGGATGGGAAGTTACAGTGCTAGGCCCCAAGGACGTGAGAGTTAGATAAGGTTGCCTAGGCAGGTGGAAGCCGGCCAAGGACGGCGGACACCTCCCTTTCTTCTTTCTTAGCTCAGTGTCCAGGAGGTAAACAGAATAATATTAGGCAGCTGTGGGAAATGTTAAGCTATCCATGAGAATCAGCTTGTGCTTGTGCTGTGTGTATGCTTGTAACTTTTAACCAATCAGTAACTGCAAGAAGAGGATGTGAGCAGTGCATGAAGTATTATATAAGATGGATTTTGCCCTGGAATAAACGACTTGGCTTGCAATCATATTGGTCGTTGTGCTTTGTCCGGCCCGCATGAACCCAAAATGAATAATGCCCCTGGGTGGATGAAAAGAAGCCGGGGGCAGACTGGGGACTCCAGGTTGACTAAGACGCAACAGTTGTGATTGTCTCTAGTAGAAGAGGATGAGGTATGTGCCACAGTAGCCACAGTATCCTTCACTAGGATAGTCTGAAAAATTAGCCCTCTCCAAAAGTAAATACAGAGTAAACAGTTGACTAAATTAGAGTTAGTGGAGGGATGAATCTGATCCATGTTATGCAACATTTATTTCTAAAGCTTCCTATGATGCACTGATGGGACTGTCAGTGTTCAAGTTCAGCCAATCATTTTGAGTTTGGTGCCCCCAATTTGTCCTCTCCTACTGTCTAATCTGACCCAGGCTGTTTACTAACAAAGGACAGTCCTAACTCTGCAAAAGCTAGCTCTCCTGTGTCATGTGGATACATGCATAGAGAAAAGATAGATTCTATGTCCTGAGAGCCCTTGTTATGTGAAAATAGGTAGCTCTAACTGACTTCAAATCTCATTAACACAGGATGATCCCCGAAAGCCAATAGAGCACTGATTCTCTTGATTCATATTTAGTATATGACCAATACTAGTGCAATATGTATTATTTGATATTCAATCCAATAGAACACCAGCATATTCCTCCCATTCTTGGTCAGGATGAAATGTAATCTTAATAAAGTATATGAATTTAAGAGCATCATTCTGTGGATGGGACCATGCTCAGGGGATGAATGAGGGTTGCATATGAGACTGTCCTCTGTAGGACCACTGCATTACGTGTTGCAGAAGTTGGAAGGTAAGTACTATTTTCAGGTACTGGGATTGGAAAGTATGTAGTGAATGAGGTAGAGGACTGCAGAAAAAGAAAGTATGGTCCCATGATAAAGGTAGCTAATGTCACCCTGGAGAACTGCATTCTATCCTTGCCTCTGCCACAGGGATCCTGTAGGATGCTGGACAAATCACTTAAGCCAAATTTTTCACAGGTGGCCACTAATATTGTGTTCAGCATTTTCTGGGTACCCAGCTTGAGGCCCTGGGATCTGATTTGCAGAAGGGCTGCATGCTAAGCTGCAGCTGAAGTCACCGGAAGCTGTGCTTTGAACATATAATGTGCTATATAGTGCTAAGTACTCTGATAAATCAGGTGTTAGGGCTCTCATATTGGGAACACAAAGTTACTGGATACTTTTGTCCTTAATCTCTCTGTGCCTCAGTTACCCAGCTGTTAACTGGGAATAATAATGCCACCTCACTTTTCAGTGGTGTCATGAAGATAAATACATTAACATTTGTGAATCCCTCAGATACTGTAGTGATGAGTGTCGCAGGAAAGCTCATGAGGAAATTAATAATTCTGTTTTCAGAGCAGAGTTGAATAGTGTGCAACAAATAAGGCCTGGGACCACACACTGAACAATAAGGATAAAATGAAATATTGAACAGCTGTTCATTCAGTGAGTATTGTCTTTCTTGAGCGCTGATTAAGGCAGGGGTTGTCTGGAAAGGATAGTATGTGACCATGTAATTAGAGACTACCGTAATGCCTGCACACTAAGAGGACTGAAGTCAGGTATTTCCTAACTTCTGAGAGCTTGACTTGGCAATGTTCACATTCTTTTACCAGTTATTTTGGTTGTGATTACTGTATGTATATTTCCCCTTTTCTTCCATAAAGATCCAGGGCCAGTTTCACAGTACAATTTACTCTTTCTCCACTAAATTACCTGAAATGCAGCAACTAGGTAAGTGATTGTGTAAGCCATGCACACAAGGTGGCATTAATATTTTCTCATGGGCAGCCAGCATCAGTTAACCAGTATGCAAATTACCATAGAATACCACATCAGCTTCTACCTCCCCACTCTAGCCTCAATGGTGATGTAAACTAGGAATGTACAGGCCCACCGGGTTTGATGGGGTGTAAAAGGATTATGGAGCGTTGGGTTAACAGTATCATCAGCAGCGCCCAATTTACTATAAACTGCAAATTACATTATCATGTTGTTACTCTCTCTTTGCAGGTGCATCCTATATTGATTTCCCCCAATTAGGTTGCCAATAGGTTCACTTTAACAGCCCAGGGCAAAGAAAAACCAACACACACACAGTAGCAAATTAATAAAGGTTTCTGCACAAGAACCATTGCAATAAATGGTTCATAAGATCCTCACTTCAGACCCCCCAATTTAAAGTCCTCAAAACAAAGCCTGTGGTGTGGCCCTAGAGCCCAAAAAGAAAAACAATCACTACAAGCTGCAGCCTGCATGGCTTCAGCTCCTCCCTTCTGCTCAGCTTCTTGTTCCTGTTTAAACAACTCAAGAGCAGATGGGCTGGGGCCTCCTTGATTATCACAGGCTCCAGCCTGTCCCTTAAAGAGGTAATACACTCCTTCACAAATGTAGAGACCATTAACGAAGATGTCAGGTAAGACCCGACCTTTTTTTATCCAGTTGTTATTCCACATGACTGTATTCCTATCCAAAACAATATGAATTATTGTAATCTAGGATTTAATAGGACACATTATGATATGTTTTACTAGGTCAATGTATTTCATTTACTGTATTCTCTTTATCCACTCATTTTGTGATTCTACCAAAATAAGGCTTGGCAAGATTTTTATAATTTATAAACTTGCACTACTTAATGCTGCATGGGGCTTCAAGTCAGCAAAGATTTATCACTTACCTTTAAGCATGCGCACAGTCCCACCGTCCTCCTTAACATAAAGGTAAAAAGCATATAAAAGGTGTGTAGATATCAAAAATACACACCAGTCACTAAAACTTTTCTAGATTCTTTCTCCTTCTTTGTGCTACCTATCCATACCCAAAAATAGCAAAACTTTTCAACATGCTTTAAGAGGCCTCTACACCAGTGGTTACCAACCTTTTTGGCTCGAGGGCCACAGATATCATTGTTATAACCCTGAAGGGCCACCAGCCCTTCCCCCATCCCCTCACTGCAGCCAGACAGAAGGAGTTCAGTGAGGAGGCTGCCTCCCCCTGTTTTCATCAGGGGGACCGCAAATGTCCTATAGCCCTATACACTTCCTCTGGACACTAGCACCTAGGGACTAAGGCGGAGTGCTTTGCCATGCTCTCTGCTACAGCCAGAGGGAGGGGAGCGCTGATCTCCCATTTCCTTGGCTGCAACAAGGAGACTGCACCAGTCTTTTAGCCGTGCTGCAACGTGCTCCACCTGGGTCTTCTGCAGCCAATGAGAGGGGAGTGGCAGGCCACTTGGAAAGCCCCCGTGGACCACTGGCCCTCAGGCCACAGTTTAGGAACCACTGTTCTACAATGTTCTGTGTTGAAATATAAAATGTCCATCAGCTGATCCCATAGGAAATGTCCAGAAGCAAACAGCATCCAGGTGACAAAAATATTTGAAAAAACTCACTATGGACAGCACTCGACTCCCACTGAAATCTGTGAATTGCAACAGTCCCACTTCATTGACCACAGGATGAGATGTCACAGTTCTCTCTCAAAGAGGGCTTCATCATGAAAGATGTTGAGCATCCTGAGCTCTTCTAGGGCTTCACAGCACATTATAGGATCAAGCCTAGATTCTGGAAATCCTTGTTTGTAATCACATCCTAATCTTAATATTCCTGGGAGAGAGCATTCCATAGCAAGGGAAGAATTCCAGAGTTTTCTTTTAAGATTGACAGTTTATTACATGAACAATTTTCAAGCATCTCTTATCTGTCTGCCCGAGCTAAAGAAATAGCATTAGCATCAGTCAGCCAGAGGTAATTACTACACTAAACAACGGGAAGAGGAACAAAAATAAAAGGAAAACTGCAGCTTTGAGGAAAGGTAAACCATAGAGCTCCAAAGACTTAAATGGAGCTGAGACACACCAGTGGATGATCTACCCCCAAAGATAGGTTATAGACTGTGAGCCAGATTCACAAAGATACTTAGGCACTGAAGTCCACCATCTAGGCACTACTTTTATTTTCAGAGCCACCCCTCAGCTACTACCCAACTCTGCAGGCACCCAAGTCTCCACTGGTGGGCATGCACACAGCTGTTGAAGTCCTGTCCCATAGCTAATGAGCTGCTTGGAGTCCTAACACAAGTCCCAGCACAGGAATATATCCCCCCACTGATCTCACTGGTGGGGAGGGGGAATTCTGTAGGCGTTCTCTCAGCACACCTAAGGGACTGGGCCCTACATAAAAGATGGAAGTGGGGCACGAGTATGTCCTCGAAGGGCCAGTAGCCTGGTGGTTAGGGCACCACCAGGGTTCAAGTTCCTGCTCCAAAGCAGGCAGAGGAGAATTTTTCACAAGAAGGGGCTGACATGACTTTGGTGCCTAACTCCAGGGGAGGATTTCTGGCTGGGAATGTGTGTATCTCTGGCCCATCAGTTAGATGCCTAAGGTCCCAGTCAGTGAGAGTTAGGCACCGCAGTGTCTTTGAGGATTTGTGCCTTAAACCCCAGCCCTGTCATCTGCCCTTTTTTCCTGGATAGCTTAGCTCCCCGCTCAGCTTGCTGGCTTCTGACAATTCCTTTTTTTTTGGCATCTAACTCTCTCTATGCATTGTCTGGGGGGCTGGGCTCCCAACTCAGAGCTGAGAATTCCACTAGGCAGCAGGGCATGTAGGAGTCTGGCGGTGCCGCACTTCCATTCTTTTGTGAATCTGGCTCTACGCACAGAGAGATCCTCGGAGCACATGTGTAACTTGGCTGAAAGTGGTGGAGAGAGAGGCAAATCCACGCTTCAAATGATGCTTTCCTCCTGCTGTCCTGATGGAGATTTTACAAACTCACTTAACTGAGCAGGTGAGAATTCAATATTCTTACTAATTTAATCACATTAGCTACCCTTCACCATAAACATGCATGTCTCCCATTGCATCCAAGATACACTGGGAATTTAAGAAGATTATAAATCATGAACTAGGAGTCAGACTGCTGGGAATATGCCAGGTAAGAATGTGTTCTTTTAAGAATGAAGCTAATTGGCTTAAAGTACAAGGGAACAATTACAAGTAACAAAAAGAAAGTTTAGACCGGACAACGCTTCTTTGCAAAGAGCATATTTTATGTATTTGTGGAGCTTTCTGGACTGTACCGACTATTGATATGAAAAAGAAGATTGTAGTGACATCTAGTTATAGCTATGCAAACTGAAAGGCCTCTCTTCCATCTGTGCCCAGTCTAAATCTCCTTAAATCTACATTAGAGAAATATTGGCATGTGTGTGCAAAATACTAATGGCATTAGTGCAGCATTATCAAGAGTGTTGTACAATAATCAGTCTGAAGATATTTTTACCTAGTCACTTGCTGATCTCCCTGAGTTGGTGCCTGCGCTGTATGCAAGGGAGCAGAAGATCAGAATTGTTAAAAGGCCACAGGCAATGACAGAAAGCTAGTGATGGCTAAAAGATCTGACAGTGCCAGGAGGATACGGAACTGCCAAGCATCATTCCTGGCAGTAAGAGCAAAAAGAAATAAGCTCCCTGATTTGATAGGGCTGGACACAGAGCGTTTTCAGTGAGGGATCCTCAGCTGCAGAAGACATTTTCTGCTTTCTCTTCTCAAAGCCCCACTTTGTTGAATTTCATGTTATGCGTCAAGGTCCAGTTATTTTTCTCCTAGGCTTTCGTGAAGGAAAGAAGATGAGAGGCACCAGTGGGAGAATTCTGGTTTTGGAGACCTCCAGGAGATCTGAGAGATCTCAGTTACTTAGACAATGGTTGTATAATGATGCATTTTTATGCACTTGTACCCAGAGTATGATCTGGGTATATTTAAAAAACCCTAAACAAATATAAAAAATTAAGCTAAATTGTGTCCAGTAGCACGCATGTCCAACTCCACATGGCATCAAGTGTGCTTAAACACTATTATCTGAGAGATTGGTTTGGTTCTTGAGTTTTTATTTATGTGTTTGAATGCAAACTAAAGAGAAATTCAAAGCAGAATGAAGACATGTATGCATTTAAAAATAGATTAAAATTTAAGATTTGCGTGATTGGCCCAGTCTATGGACACCTTTGTTACATAATGAGTTGATTTAATCAGTATGTTCTCAGGCCCATTTCAAGGGTGCCTAGTCATTTTTCTTAAATTCTTTTTTTTACTAGCATGAACAAGGATAGTTAAAAATAAATCTAAAAATAACCCTCAAGATTAAATTACCTGCTTGCTCTTTACCAGTATCTGTGCCACACAGAACACTGTATGGTATTAGGAATCACTTATATAGTGCCATACATTTACAGAGCACTTCAAAAAACAAAAAAGGTATGATGGTAACAATAAAACAGTTGGAAAATGCATATGCGTTGTATTTATTTTTTATTAAATGTATCTGCATAATGTGGTAAAATTTAACACTACAGTGATGAGTAATTAGTTGCATAGTGGATTTTTTTAATGTATTCATCATTTAACAATACTAATATAGTTAATTTGATTTTATCATGTTTAGACATGATAACCGTTGCAGTCAGTTTTATCTGAATTGAGCCATTTTTGCATGAAATATTGTTTTAATCCACCCTGGCAAACTACTACAGCAAAAATATCAGAGTCAATAGTAAATTTGTATTGAAGTCTTCATTTTATGGTAAAGAAATTATATCAATATACAAAATATGAAAGTGAGGCTATTACTTGCCAATATAAACTTTAATAACTTTCCACAAAACTAGTTCAATTGCCAACTATATTTTAGGAATTGGCATATACTTTTATACAAGCATGCTTGTAGCAATAGCAATATTTCTTGTTGTTCACATGATTTTCAATGAAGTTCCATAGGATTACATACTTCATGTGATTATTGATTTGCTATGTGACATTTTAGGTCAGTAGTGTAATACAGATCAGAATCAATCCTCTGCTATTTCCTTTTCTTCCCTTTTTGTTTGGAAATTCAATAAGCTATTAGGACAAAGTTCTTTTCCACCAGTTAAGTCTGTTCAGTTACAAAGAAGACAAAACTCAGCATTTTCAAAGATGTTAACTTTTAACTCTGCCTTGAACTTCTTAAAATGACTGATTAACTTTTTCCTCCGAGCTTAGCTTCAGAAACGAAGGCGCAAAATAGGATTGTTTATTTCTTATCACTTCCCACAAACACTTAATATGCGACACAGTGCTTATTACCAGAAAGTCAATGAAATTATTCACAACAGGGTAAAATGTACCACTTTAGCAGAGGACCTGCATAAAAGCCTATGAACCACTTATGCCCTTAGAATGCAGTTTGCAGTTTAATTGGTGGATAAGACATGTGCATTCCTGCAGTGAATTTCAGTCAGTCAGTGAGCACTACATTCAGCAGGAAGGGCTAGATCCATAAAAATTACTTCGGCAGCACCTAACCCTGATGCACCCTGCCCCCAAGAGGAATCCACAGCCCTGAGTTAGGCACCCAGGGTTCCCTTACAATTCATGGGGAGAGTTAGACTGGGTCTACACTGACGGCAGCAAATTCGCCGCCATCAGATCGATTGCTCTGGATCGACTGAGCGGTCTGTGTAGACCCGCTCAGTCGATCTAGCAATCGACGTAGGAAAACCACTCCGGTAAGTGGCGTAGCGCTGCGTCGAAGGGAGCGCTGTTCCCGTTGGCGCAGCACCGTGTGGACGCCGCGCAGAGGAGACGACGCAAGGTCGACGGGAGCTAGACAAGTGATTTATGTCACTTGCGTATCTCCTGTCGAGTGGCACCGAACCGCAAAGGTAAGTGTAGACCGGGCCTTAGACACCTAAGGAAGCTTAGCAAGGAGCCACTTAAACTACCGAGGAGTGAAATACAGAGGAAAGGGGCAGGATGTATTTTGATGTCTAACTCCCAATGAGCTGGATTTCTAGGTGCCTGACTGACATGCCTGAGGGAGGTGCTTCCCTCTGCTCAGGATTGCAGGGGAAGGCTCCTGGCTGACAGACACCTAAGCCAGGCCAGCTGCTGAGACAGCCCATGCCCTAGCAGGCAAAACCCAGACCTTTCTCATGAAAAGCTAGAGAAAGCCCCAATTATAGCCAATAATCCAGTGGTCAGCGCACTCCCCTGGAGAGGGGGGAACCTGGTTTCAAGTCCCCACTCTGCATGTTTTGGAGCAGAGACTTGAATTCATATCTCCCACAACCCTGGTGAATGCCCAAGCCACCAGGCTAATGGGTATTTTAGGGTGGGTTGTCATTCTCTCCTGTTGGAGCTGTTCTACCTCATAGAAATAAACAAACATTCATTAGGCCAGAGAGAGAAAGAGCGACAGAATGACTCTAGTCCAGTGGTTAGGGCACTCAGGTGGGATGTCAGAGAGACTGAGAGAGACCTACCCCAAAACACCCAATAGTCTAGTGAGTTAGGGCAGTCACCTGACCTGGGAGGTGGAAGATGTGGATAAAAGTCTCTGTTCCAAATCAGGCAGAGCAGGGATTTGAATATGGGCCACCTACGTTCATAGATTCTCAGGCCAAAAGGGGACTGTTGTTATCATCTAATCTAATCCCTTGTACAACACAAGCCATAGGACTTCCCCAAAAATGAGAGAAGATCTTTTAGAAAAACATCCAATCTGGACTTGACTGGAGAATCCACCACAACCCTTGGTAAAATTGTTCTAATGGTTAGTTACTCTCACTGTTACAATTTTACGGCTTATTTCCAGTCTGAATTTGTCTGGCTTCAACTTCTAGCCATTGGATTGTGCCATACATTTCTCTGCTACATTGAAGAGCCCGTTATTAAATATTTGTTCTCCATATAGGTACTTATAGATACATCCAGGTGAGTGCCCTAACCAGTAGACCATCAGATACACACACTTAGCCCCAGATCTCTTTTGTGACAAAATCAAATTTTAGATGTGCTTTGAGAATGCCTATGGGATTGGCCACCGTTGAAGAGGGAAGTGAGGGCACATCTAGTTTAAGAATCCCTCTCTGTGCCCCTAAGGCTTTAGCAAAGCCTCTAGGCAGTTGTTAGATGTGGGTCAGTGTAAGCGCTTAGATGGCTTTGCACATGCCTGCTGGCAGAAACTTGTACACTTATAGGACTTGGGCACCTCTGGGGTTAGATAGCAGCTAAGCAGTGATTTCAAGAATGTGAATATTGCGCAAATGATGGATTTAGTCACCTAAAGAGGCATTTAGACACATAATACCTTTGTGGATCTGGCCCTAAGTGTTTACAGGACTGGGCTCCTGTAAATTGTCATCTGGCAGTGAAAAGGGGCAGTAAACCATTCTTAGTTGTTTTAAGTTCAGCTTAGTTATAAACAATAAATGCAAAATCTCTTACTCATGTGATAACTGGTTAGATAAGTATGGAAATTAGTGAGGCAGCACCTGTGCTTTCAGAATCTGACTTCTTTACTAAAGAATAGACAACAATTACTGTAAAATAGCTTCTTAATTTGGGGAAAAAAACCAACATTTAAGATCCTGAAGATACATCTTCACTGGTTCTCTCTAGCCTCTGCATGGATCTCTATAGCCCTTAAGAAAAGGGAAAATCTTAATAATTGTATATGGCCCAGGTAGATCAATAACATAATATTTATCCTTGACTATTCAGAGATGGCAGATTTAAATAAGTTCCTCTGTTCTATTAGCATTCTAATGGAAAAGAATATGCATAATTTTAAAGGTATACTTATCTTATGGCACACAGCCTATTACTGTGTTATCTGACGTTAAGGAGGAATTGGATTCTTCCTGTTTAAATTCAATCATCCTCATTGTTAGAACAATCTGTCACAGGATGTCATTTTAGTGTTCAATGACAATGTTGTCTGTCTTCTCTTTAAAAGTAGGCATATTAATAAATACTTTTCATTTGTACTTGGAGTCTGACAGATGAATCTATTCATTAATCAAGAAGGGATCCATTCTCGGAGTTTAATTCTGAATACAGATTTTTTATCTTCCAAAACACAAAGGCACAAAAACAGTGTCTGCACCACAAACTTTATATTCTTAGACAGAGCTACAAATTTAACTACTTCTGACATGGGAATTTATTTCAGACTCTCTTAAAATTTTTCAAGCAATATTTGATCCTTTAAAAAATGTTTTGCTACATCTCCTAAATGGTACTGTACAATTTGGACTCTGCACTTTTTTCTAGGGTTGTTAAGTTTCCAATTAACTAAAAATTAAGCATTAACTGGAATACCAGAAATGAGAAAAATATGAAAAAATTAAGTTAATTTTTAGGATTAAAATTAATTCATTGATTTGTAACACCTATCACTAATTACCAACAAAAAAAAAATCACACTTTTTGTTTCTTTCTAAAAATCTATGGTGCCTAGGTCTTTAAATCAAGCAAGCATGAAAAGTGTCTTGCACCAATATTAACTTTCTGTAACACTTGTTCAGGTGTAATTTGCTTGTGTTGTACCAATTGCTTACCCAGATGACTGAAGTACTCTTCTCAGACCACACAAGGACATTACTAATTGTCCAGGATACAGTGAAAGTCAAGAAGCATGTTAGGGATACAGATTTTAGCTTTTATATTTTGCTTTGGTGGAATAGGAGCTGTTATTGCTGCCACTGCATCAAATGAGTGGAAAGTAACGAGCAGAGCATCATCAGTTATCACTGCAACTTGGGTTTTCCAGGGTCTTTGGATGAACTGTGCAGGAAATGCACTGGGGGCTTTCCATTGCAGACCTCATTTTACCCTTTTCAGACTAGAAGGTAAGTAAAGCTAATTTTACTAGAATTAAGACAGTGCATGAAGAACTAAATCAGTGTAGAATGACTAAGAATTTCAATATGTAAGCCTAAGGAGGAAGAGAATAATTTTGGTTTGTACAATCGGGTATAACTAGAAACAATGGTATGAATTTATCAAAAGGAAAATGTAGGCTAAATATTGGAAATAACTTCTTGACAGTGATATACATTCATCTCCCGAGAAAAGACATTTAAAAAAAATGCACTCTTAATGGACAGAGGTCTGGCAAATGTACTTTTGGTAACAAAATTCTGTTTGTGGACTAGATTACCTAATAGAAAGTAGAGATGGAAGAGGTCTATGTGAAACTAAATATATTGCTAGCAGAAGAGGGAAAGCTATAATCACAGGATCTGTGACACTTATCAGCACTTCTTAAAATAATTAGGGGCAAAATCCAATGGAGCACTTGCGTACATGCTTCACTATAAGCACACATGTGTAATGGAACTACTGACATGCTTAGAGCCACGCCTCTATGTATGTATTTGCAAGATTGGGGGCTAATATTTTACCTTTTAAGTTATAAAGCGTGTGTGTGTGTGTGAGAGAGAGAGAGAAAGAGAGAGAGAGAGAGATGTAATGTAAGTCTTCCATTGATTTGTAAAAAGATAGATGTAAGCTGCTCAATTATTGAGTGAAGGGCTTTGCCCCCCTGTATAGAGCAACATATGGAGAAATATTTTACTGAAAATATTTGTAGTGCTAGTTAAACTTTAAGACACTGAAAGATATAGTCCTTTCTTGAATTTGCATAGTAGCGCTACTCAGCAACGATGCCCCTTCTTTCCCATGAGGACAAAGGCAAAGGAATTTTTTTCACTAGGAGGGTGGTGAAGCACTGGAATGGGTTACCTGGGGAGGTGGGGGAATCTCCATCTTTAGAGGTTTTTAAGCTGCGGCTTGACAAAGCCCTGGCTGGGATGATTTAGCTGAGATTAGTCCTGCTTTGAGCAGGGGGTTGGACTAGATGACCTCCTGAGGTCCCTTCCAACTCTCATATTCTATGATTCTATGAACTTGCTGAAGCTAGGCTCTCCTGCATGACCGGGGCAAATGAAGTACGTGAAGTTGGCCCACCATAATCCAGTGTGTGTTGGGGATGGTACTATAAAATAACACCACTAGTCATTTCATAGAACCAGGAAAAAATTCCAGGCCAAAGCACCCCTCTATGAGAGCTGCAAGAAACAACAGTAGGAGGCCCAAGTGGTCAGTGGGTCATACAAGCCAATTCCTGGTCCTACTGAAGTCAGCAGAAGATTTGTTGTAGACCTCAGTGGAACCAACATTTGGCCCATTGTGAGAATCTATGAATTTATACACTACAGTAGGTATCTACTTTGCCTGCAGAGTACTTACCTGCTTTGAATCCATAAAGGTAAAGTTGATTGTCAAAATGACATTGTGATGATAATGAAATCATGGGCTTGAAGTTGCAGCCCTGGTGTAGGCAAAGGTCCCAGGAAGATCAATGGAACATTTATATCTCTTTCTACATATTTTATCAGACAGTCCCCTAAGAACCACAAAAAATTGTGTACTCATTATCTGTATCAGGAAGAAACCTTTTACGTATGTTACAATATAGCTAAAATTAATCAAAGATGAAAAAAGTCTATAGAAAATCAAGTGTACTATTTAGAAATCTGTTCTCTTCATTTTGAATAATTGTTTATGGATTGTAATGCTTATTTTTTCTTGAGGTTTTTTTCTTGAGATTGTTTTTTTTTTAAAGGACTATATGTTAAATTTGTCCCTTAAGTACTTCAATCACTATAAACCTTTATTGTTATAATAATTGTTAGGAAAGTTTTATTTTCTATATAATCAATCTCATTTGAGACTTAGAATTTTACTATTTTGAACCATTTAATCATCGACTGACTACAACTGGCATAATAATAAATGTTATGAATATGTATATTTTTAACAATGTACAAATCCCAATAAGCTTTTGCTTATTAGTAGTTTATAATAATACAGATATGAAATTAACAGCTTTGAGCAACATGTTCTTATTAAAGTGAAATGGCAGCAATATGTTGAACTGACATTTAGGAATTCTAATTTTAGTCAGCCAGTGCAAGCACCTCCAAGGTGTAGTATTACATGCAGAGGAAAGTAAATATGAAAAAAATAATGAAGCATTTTGTTTTGTAAAATTACTTAACACAACATTATGATACTCTGAAGAAAACAAGAAATCTGGTAGAAGAGCTTTTTACATGGCTCTACACTGTAAAATATTAATCCACTATTATTTCAAAAGTAACAAAAATTAACAGTGTGTCTTCCAAAGCCTCAGTACATCATCATTATTAACATATTGACTGCGGGCAGGGATGGGAAAATAGCTTTACTATTACTCACTTATTTTATAGCATTTATTTGCAATTTGTTATAGCATACAATATAAAACTGGTTAAGCAACCTTTTCAGTTCTTTATTAATCTTTAGACAGCTGGATGGGTGGCCAGGAAGAAACAAGGAGTTCTAGTCCTAGCTCTTCTACTTATTAGTATTAATAAACTTCATGGCCTTATTTAAAAGCAACGTGTCTTCTTCCTAATTTAGAAGGCAAGCGAGTATCTTTCCCCTCATTTTACAGATGGTATAACTGAGAGGTTCCAGGGCTGGAAATTGAATCAACTCTGTAGTACAGCAGACCCAATTCTCATTCACAGCTATATTGTCCTTCAGAATAGAAGTGCCAGATGTATGTGTTTGGCAGAGATGTCTGTAACCACTATATTTCCTGAGGTGACAACAAGAACCAGCTTGCTGTCAGGTTCGATTTATATGGATCCCTCAAATAAGGAGTGACAAAGATTGCTTTGCATACAACTTTGTTTTACTTACAACAAATTATACATCAATAATTACAATTTAAAAATCACCATTGAGTCTTATTTAATACAACAATCTAACTACTTAAAAACACAGTTACAATTACAACTATACAATTATACTTACAAAGCTAGCTTACACTATAGGGTTATACTTATACTATTATACTTACACTGCACCAGTGAGATTTGTCAGCAGCAAAGCAGCACTCCAATTCTACTAGTACAATTCCCGGGTTTACATCTGAGTGGAAAATACTGTCACACTCAGGTTACACAGCCCCACACTCTATACTTAGGTTTGAGTGGCAAGCTGGGGAGAGACAGCAGGTAGATCACACCTACATGTAGAAGTGTTCTGTTGTTCTTCCAAAGATACGGGACATCTCCAGTTTACTTCCTGTTTGTGACTACCTTTTATATTTTT
>ML675618.1:20173404-20207620 GCA_007922155.1 Mesoclemmys tuberculata | reverse complement strand
ATGATCATATTGGTCCCTTCTGACCTATGAGTCTATGAGTCTAAGGGCAGGGATGGTTAATGCACTGGAATAGAACGCATGAAAGTTGGATCTTTGTGCATGAGTCTGGGCAACACTCCATCATACCCAAACATTAGAAAGTCTGGAAATTAAGAATTAAGCACAGCACTTAAGCACTGAAATAATTTCATGCAATTCTCACTCTTTCCAACTTACATTGCTTCTCCAAATGTGTGTTTGCCCCTTAGTATGAGATTACTAAGTACTATTTCCAATAATCTTCTAGTAATATGTTGGTTTTACTTCTGTGCCTATATTTTAAGCATGTAGAATTTCTGTAAAGAAAAGTAATGGTCTGAGGTGTTAGCTGGATTCCACTGAAACACCCTGGAAGTTTTAATTTT
Organism: Mesoclemmys tuberculata; assembly: GCA_007922155.1. Classification (NCBI taxonomy): domain Eukaryota; kingdom Metazoa; phylum Chordata; order Testudines; family Chelidae; genus Mesoclemmys; species Mesoclemmys tuberculata. The sequence continues at coordinate 20,207,216 of ML675618.1, read as the reverse complement.
CTTATAACCAAGGTTTTTGTTTGGGTTTTTTTGTTTTGTTTGGAAGGGGAGTTTGGTTGGTTTTTGCTTTATTTTTAATAACATGCTGTGCTCCATATTCTGTATTATTGATTTTTCTGCTGTGTTACTCTCCTGCTAATTCATTGCTTTGTTCAACAGGGTATACTATTTTACACCATAAAGTTAATATTTTATTTATTTTATGTAGCAACATTTTCAGTATAGACTCAGAAGGTCTTCTGTTGGAGTTTTAACTTCTAGCCCCTAATTTTTAAAAAAGTGAATCGTGGTGATTTAGCTAGTTCAAACCTTTGTAGCTGAATAGCTAAATCCACATATACCTTAACATTAAGTGCAGTTATCCCTCTAACTTGGAGGCCTGTTTCCCTACATGCCTCCATTTTAAAAAATATTCCATGTTATTCTACAGAACTCAGTGACATCTATGTGCATACTTGTTGATATTTTCATATTCAAGGGAGATCAGCTAAAATGTGGTATCTTATTTAAGATCAGGCTATTCTTCTACAGTGACAATCAGATACAACACGTCTAAAATTTATAGTTGGTTACACCATACACATGTTCAAAGTGGTGAATACTGAGTCATATTTCCAAAGGAAATGTGAACTTAGGGGTTTTGTTTTTCCTTTCCTAGATGGAGATGTTCCAACATGCTCTGTTTTTGTAGGCCGCCTTTTCTTTCTCCAAAGATGAAATTATAATAGTAAGACAAAATGAAAACTACTTATACTGGCATCAATACCCTACATACAGCAGGAAAAGGAGAACATGCCACGTACTGAGAAATAGTGAAAAGTGACTCACTGACCACATTTTAACGTGTTGTTTAATTGACCTACCAGCCAGATGCATTGTTCAGAGGGACATAAACACCTTCTCAGCTGCAAGGCTGGCCATAAGCACAAGCAAAACAAAGAGCTGTTTGGGGCCCAGCCTCCAGGACAAGTGTTGCAATGCACGAGGCAGGTCTCTTTTAAATTCTAGAAGTGGCATTAGGTTGGGGAAGAAACAGTTTAATTAATGAAATGAACAACATACACACCCCACTACCTAGCTCTGATATAGTGCTTTTCATCCAGAGATCTCAAAATGCATTATAAAGGTGGTATCCACCATTATTGACAGCAGGTTCAGAGGGAGACACAATTTATGGTCTAACTCTACCTCCTTCCAGCATCTTTGGCTACACAAAACATAAGGCTAGTCCCACTCTGTAGCTATTAAATAGCCTCTCGTATCCTGGTTACGTAATATTTTCTCTAATGCCCCAGTTGCTTGCATTTAATCTTCACAAAAATTAATCATCTTAAAGTTAAGCATCTTCCTTTGTGATTTGACAACAACAAAAGGAATGTGTTCTGGATCTGCTAGCCAAGCAAAAGTGGTATAATACACCTCCTCTTTAAAGTAACATCTCTGGATTATGCACTAGCTGAGGGATAAAAAGTAGTGGTCTTCCAAGCACTGCCTACAAAATAAACTACAAGAAATCAAAATGAGACACCACTCACAACAGATGGTGCAAGTTTTCAAAATATGATTTTGTGCACTCCACTTTGTAAAGCTGGGCAAAAAATATTTCAACAAAAAGTAAATTCACCCCCCTCCCTCCAAAAATGCATTTGTCTGTGAACAGTTTCAGCTGGTTAAAAAAAAAAAAAAGTTGAAACACTTTGTTTTAGCCATTTCTAAAGGAAACTTTGGACTTTCCATTTTTGAAACAACGTTTCTTTTAAAAAATTAGCTAATAAGAAGTGAAAGCCACTCGAAAACAACCTGAAATAAAATACCAAAACAGTTGTTTTGGGTCAAACAAAATGTTTCATTTGACCCAAAATTAATTTTTTTGGTTTTTCATTTCAGCAAGCAAACCAAAAAAAACCAAAACCAAAAACACTCCATTTTGGTTTGAACAGAACAATCACTTATTTGTTCAGTTCTACCATTGGGTGCCTTGGGCGTGACTGTTCCTCAGTGTGGTTTGAAAGGTTGCAAAGCCCAGCTGCTCCACATGGCTGCCCTGTTACCCTTCTTGCAACATAGTTATTCTTCCACTGGCAGCAGCTTCAAAGGGCATGTAGAGGCAGACCACTAGGCCCCTGCAAATCTGCTGCTATCCGTTTTAGATCTGTGGATATCGTGGACCATGTTTGCAGCCCATGACTCTGATGTGGATCCATGCCAGGCTCTGCAGATCAGTGGTTCTCAACCTTACCAGACTCCTGTACCTGTCAGGAGTCTGATTTGTCCTGTGTACCCCAAGTTTCTCCTCACTTAAAAATTACTTGCTTACACAATCAGCCATAAAACATGAAAGTGTCTGAGTGCTAGTACTGAGAAATGGCTGACTTTCTCATTTTTACTGTATAATTATAAAATAAATTGGCTGGAATATGAATATTGTACTTACATTTCAGTGTGATCCTTGAGCCTGTTTTTTACTTGTGAGCCATGTCTGAAGCCTGAGCCCCTGGCAGCGGGGCTGAATTTAACTTTATGGGGCCCCCTGTAGCATGGGGCCCTGGGCAGTTGTCCTGCTTGCCATCCCCTAATGCTGGCTCTGAAAAATCTCTTTCTGTCCTTCACTTAAATAGAAGTATTAAAACCTTTCAAAAAACAAAACTTGCTTTACATTGCTTAAATTCTATTTATGACAAACTGATTTAATGGTTTCCTGCAAATTCCCACCCTGTTTTTTTGGCCCACCCAATCGCACCTGCAACAAAATAAATTTTACCTGCTCCCACTATTACTCCCATGAGTCCTGTGGGACCCGCAAGCTCCCAGCACTGCTGAAGGGTTCTACTTCCATGCTCAGCCTAGTTCTTAGAGAATGAGGTTTTATCCCCACAGCTGACCTAGGGGGTTCATAAAATACTTCTTAAGAGTAATGTTATGCTTTAGGAATGCATCATATGGCAGGTATTTGCCAAAAAACTTTCAGAGATCTTCATTCTCCTCCCCCACTTCAGTCTGTTCAAGCTGAATTCTGTGCTATCATATCAATACACTCACTATATTTTACAGGAACAAAGGTATAAACATTTCCAGCAAATGTACTTAAATACAAGTTTGTTTGCCAAGTGACGCTGCATCCTTCTTTGGTTGTCGTTTGGAGAAGTGTTTTTGTTTAAATGAGAAAACAAGTGGAAAGATTTTCTATTCACTCACCCTTCCTGTCTGCAAATACATGTTTCCTTGGTACACAATCATTATAAGATATGGGAGAAAATTGTGGGAGCCTGTTGGTAAAATGCCGGCGGAACCTCACTTGCTTATCTCCTCCATTCTTGTCTTTCATGGAGGTAAAACAAGAAAATGTTCAACTATCCCCTTTAGGATCACTGATTAATATATGCTGTGCTGTAGTGACGTGGAGGCTCACCATGGAGATCCTTCCCTCTCCTAAGTGAGCTGAAGGACCATAAGAGGGTGGATCAATATGTAGGTCAGTGACCTGGGCCAACAGATCAGATTCACACACACTCTAAAACCTTAAGGAGCTAGTATCCGTGGTGATTAGCCCTAAGGAGCAGAGCCAGGGAGAAGGTAGGATGAACCTCCTCCCACTCCCCTATTTACCTGGAATTTAATAGGTGAGATGTGTGGCCGCAAGTAGTTCCAATGTGGAACCATTTGGGCAGGAGATCATTAGACAGAGCTAGCAGAGAATAGAAACAGCAACTATCTGAGAGCAAACTGGGCAGCCTTACAGCAGTGTGAAATTAAAGGGACTGGGGAAATCAAAAGGCTGAGTCACATGGAGTCTGAGGAAAAAGTCCAACAACTTCAGGCAAAAAAAAAAAAGCAATGAGTAGAGCAAGCCCAGAAAAGGCTGCTGCAGGTCTACGTGTGGAATCAGAACTGGGACTTCAGTGACTAGAGGAGACATCCAACCAGAGCAGTGGTAATTAGCATGGGTCAGGGCGCAGGCAGCACTGGGAGGCAGGCAAGGTCCAGAGGAGGATTATTCTAGTAATGTATCCAGTCCATGGTGCTCTGTTCACAATCGTTTGGAGCTGATAAAATAAAATTGAGAAGATCTGGGAAGCAACTTGTGTATTTGTGATGCATATGAGTGTTATGTGCATTCTGACCTTCAGGGTGGCTCTCATATCTGTGGCGGGGAACGTTGCGATTTGTCCACTTCTTCAGCCCTGGAATGGCCTGTCTCTCAAAGATTTCCAGGGCCTGGCACTGCAGCCAGGTCACCTCTTCTGTGTCTTAAAGTGCCTGCCAGCCTGTGACAGCCATTTCAAATTGTGACTATTTCCTCAATGTTGCTCCCACTGAAATCACTTTTTTTTTGCCACTAGGCCCACTCCTGTTCCCGTTGAAATCAAAGTTCTGTCTACAAACTTACCAAAGACTAAATATTAAAACAGTAAAAATTGGACCATTTAAAAGAGTTTTTGGCATTTTCATTAATGAAAAGTAGGAAAGTCTAGAATAACTGAGCCAACATGATGAAGGTATTTTTAATACTTTATTTTTAAAACTTTGCACCCTTGGGGAGTTTGAAACAGAAAGCTGGAGGAACAAAGAATGTAGCCCATACTTACACAGTATGGAAGCAGTGACTCTGAAAAAGGATTTGGGGGTCATAATGAATCATCAGCTGACCAGGAGTTTCCAGATCACTGAAACAGCGAGAATCCTGTGATGCCATAAAAACTAACAAATGTATTTGGGCATAAGCTTTCGTGGGCAGAAACCCACTTCGTTGGATGCAACTGATAAGAGATCACTGAGTTTGCTGAGATCAAATAGGCTAATCCTTTGGATGCATAAACTGCAGAATCTTGAGCTGGAGTAGGCGGGTTATATTAGCTCTGTATTTGGCACTGGAACACTGTGTTCTGGTGTCCACAATTCAAGAAGGATGTTGATAACTTGGAGAGGGTTCAGAGAAGAGCCAGGAGAATGTCTGAAGTATCAGAAAACATGCCTTAACGTGATACAGTGAGGCATTGAGTCTATTTTGCTTAGCAAAGATATGGTTAAGGGGTGACTATAAGTACGTATGTGGGGAGTACAATTTTGATAACACAGGGCTCTTCAACCTAGCAGTCAAAGGTATGACATGATCCAATGGCTGGACAAATTCAAACTGGAAATAGTGTGCACATTTTTAACAGCGAGGCTAATTAACCTTTAGAATAATTTACCAGGGGGTGGGGATGGATTCTCACTGAAAATTTTAAAATCAAGATTGAATATTTTTCTAAACGATATGCTCTCATTAATACAGGAATTAGTTCAGGGAAGTTCTATGGCCTGTGCTATACAGGATGTCAGACTAGATGATCACAACGGTCCCATCTGGCCTTATAATCTATGAACTGACAGCAACAGAATTCCAAGCATGATGAAATTTCCATGAAGATGAAAAGTCTGTTTCCAACCAAGAATAATTCCTGCTGTGCGTGAGTCATTGAGAGTTACTTCCTGAGACAGAGACTTAATTGGCAAACTTCACTTCTCTCCACTAAGGAAAAACAATAGTATTGTTCACCGAAAGGAAACAAAATGTGTTCTTTTAGGTCTGAAGTGTTTTTGCTCTTGTTCGCTTTTATTTAAATGTTATCAATTAGCGAATTTTCTATAGAGCTTTATATTTTTCATTTTCTTTGTTCCATGAAGCTATGCACTAGCCATTGCTAAGCAACTGTGTAATCTTACTATCCATGCCAAAGACCTTACACGCTACCACCCAATGTTTAATATCCATTTTCTAAGTGAGCTAGTCAAGAAGCCTGCGAAACCAGCCTTCAGCACCATCTGTCAGCACCATAGATGCTCTGAGACAGGCTTCAGGCCAGGGTCTGGTAAAAAGGCAGCCCTTGTTGTTCTGATGCGTGGTCTCCTCCTGTCCATAGACAAAGGAAGTACATCCATGTTCATCCTCTGTGTTATTTAATAAAGCAATGCTGATAACTCTATTTACCTGACACACCCCAAGAAACTGCAGGAGCAAACAGAGATACCCTGAGATGGTATTCTAGTTAAAATCAGAAGATCATTATGGGCAACTGCTCTTCCACCTCCAGAACTCTCACTCACAGAGTCCCACAAGACACTGTCCTCCCCCTCACCTTAATCAACAGCTATATGAAGTCAGAGGGAGAGCTGGTGAGACAGCATGGACTGAAGTACCAGCAAACATCTCCTTTATATCTAGGCTTAGAAACTTTTGATTGCTATCAGTAAATGTCGATTCCACCATACACACAAAAACTGATGAAAAAATATTTCCATTGAGAACAATAGAAACTTACAGATGAGCAAAATAAGAAAAAATCTGCTTGACAATTTACTAGAGTTTGATTTAAGACGAAAACTTTCACATTTGTTGTTGACAGTTTATGTTTTAACTGTTACAAAGCTTTAACTTGTTGAATCTCAACATCTATTTTTATTAAATAATTATTGTCACACTCCCATTGTCTGGCCTGTCATAATTTCCCACAACTTTAAAAATTTAAATAGATAAAAATTGGGGGGAAAGTACTTAAAAACAAACATCAATATTATCTGTCAAAAATAAAAATGTAATTCTGCCAAGTCTACTTATATCAACCATAAACAACATCATCTCCCAGCTCTCTTAGTGTCTAGCTGAAGTCAGCCTGTGGTTGATGAGCAGCTAATTAAACCTGAAGTCAGCCATGATTGAAGTGTTGCTAGTAGGAAGATGAAAGCACTCGTTTGCCGCCTCTATAACACCAATGACTGGCTAGAAGACAGCATGCTTTCCTATTGGACACTACTCTGGACACTGATTCACACAACCATAACCTACATGCTTGATTAGTGTAGTTCATCTCCAGGAATGAAGAGACACACTCTGATGAAGTAGCCAAGTGGGACAAAACACAGCAGCCAGTCTGCTTAGCTACAGAGATCTCCTAGTACAACACCACTGGGCTCCCCCTTCTGCACTGAATAGAACTTGACCAAAATGGTGCACCATAGTCAAAGCCTTCAAAGCAATCGGCCTTCGTAAAACAAGAGATTGCCTCTCTGGCCATGGTAATGACCTCCCATGACAACTGTGTTCCACTGCAACACACTGACCAACCAAGAAGGGGAGGCCCATGAGTGCAGGAGAGAGACTTTTGGTGGAAACTGAACATAGACTATAGAATTCATTCCCACAAGAGAGAACTGCCTACTCCCAGAACTAAATGCAAAACTGATTTCTCTTGCACAGCTTTTCTGCAATACATTCACTACCTACACAAACCAAAGCCCTAAAAACTAATCAAGTTGTTTCTCCCACAGGCGAGGAAGGAAATTGTTATTTTTATTTCAATTCTTGAAAGGTACTCCAGCAATATGCTGATGAGACACATACCACGCCGCCACTGGATTCTCCTTCCACTACCACGCATTCCAACAGCACTTCTAAAGGAGGAAGAAGCGGTAATAGGACAAAGTTGCTACAGCACCAAAAGCTAGCCAGATAGAAGCTCCAGCCTGCTCTCTTCTCTGCCAGGGCCTGCCTGTCCAGGCTGTTGAAGAACTGTTAAAGGGAGTGAGCCTGAAACCTTACTATCCCATAACCACTGCCATCCATGAGATTCCCACTCCACAAGACCTCTCCCGTGACCAAGGGAGACCACCTGCTGTCTGGAAAGCTCCACCCATTCTACAAAATTCAAAGGGGACCTGCTCCCTACTTGACTGATTGTCCCACAGCCAGAGGCCACAGGGCAACCTGTTTGGCACTACTGCTGTCAGCCCCACTGCTCCTGTGAGAAGCAGCTGACAAATAGGAGCTACATGGCAGAATCTCTTGTGAGGTAGTGAGTAGGGGGGAGAATGATTGATCAAGAGAAGTTGGTGATGGAAAAATGTATGAATTGGGGTGGAGAGTGGCAGCATACCGAATGGATAGACTTTTTGGTTCAGTGTGTAACTTCACAGTGCCACAGGCAGACACAGAACGTTTTTGAGGGAGTTCATTGTTCTGATTTTGGCAGCATTTCACTGGTTAGCATCAAATAAATTATTCATAGTAGCTATGAAAATGATAACAAGATAAACAGAATTTTCTGGTCAAGTCTGCAACTAAATGATCTTCAACCCTCATTTAAAATCCTTCAGTGTAACTGAGGCATAATTAAATTTCTAATCTTACTGTGAGTGAGCAATTCAAGAATCGGTGATGAGCAATTGACATTGTGGAGAGAAAAAGAGATCTCTGGGTGTGATTAAAAATAATTTTTGAATTGCTTGTTCCAAGAACCCAATGGCAAAACCCTAGACATTCAGACCCTGATCAACCACTGAATTGCTCCAGTTTTATGCCAGGGAAATTCCAGTGATTTGATGGAGTCACAGCAGCCTACAGCTGAAGTAATTCACTAGTAAATCAGGCCCTCAGACTACAGAACTACTTATCTGCTATTACAGTGTTGCCAAAAATTTTAGAAGGGGTTTAGAATATGTTTATAGAATTAAAATTCTGTAAGAAAGTGATCTAATCTTATTATTTCACTAAGGATACACTGTCAGCAACTATTCCCAGCTTGACTGCTTTATTTCAATTACTAAATGTACTTCACAAAATAATCTACATTTCTAAGTTAAAAATAACTACAATCTATCTTTATCATTTTCTTGGCTTTGAAGTACAGAACAAGAATGCTAATGACACCATCTGATAATCTGACATATTATTTGTCTTTCTAATTATCCCAGACACACTCAATGTAAGTGATACATTTTGGGGTTTTATTCTTTTTAAATTACTTAAATCTACCCAATGTGAATATTCCATTTCCCCGCATGTCACGATAACTGTCAAATGGTCAAAGGAAGAGGTTCAAAGAGGGGAGTAGTGAGGGAAAGGAATGTTGCCAAAGGGTGGAATGACCTGACCAAACTAACAAACTGCAGTTCATAGGAGACATACAGGAAATTTTTCAAGAGTTGGGCAAATGTTAAAGTTAGTAGAAAACTTCATGAGAAGTAAATAACAACTAAAGGGTGATCAGCAACCTAAGGCCAACATTTTCAAGGTTGGGTGTTCATAGTTAGGCATCTAAATCTATATTTAAGCACCAGAACAAATAGCCCGATTTCCAGGGTGCTAAGCATTCACAGCTTCCACTGTCATCTGTGGGAGAGATCAGCATCTCTGAAATCAGGCCACTTATACTGATGCTTAAATATGAATTCAGAAACCTGAATCACTTAAATTTAAATTGAGGCTGTTTTAAGGCCCTTTTATTCTTCCAGAGCAGTGTAAATGTACTTTCTGCCCACTTGAAGGCCCTTGACACTGCCAGAATGGTGTAAAATGGCCCTCGTATAAATAAGAATGAAGCCATCATCACATAATTTCAGGCACCCAAGTTTTAAACTTTGGCCTAGGGTCTCGCTGTCTTGTGGCTTCTCTTACATTGGCATACCAGACGGGGTGCAGCAAGCTTCACCCATCCAGTGCATCCACACAGGCCCAGGCAGAATGCAGATACCAATACACCTTCAGCAGTGGAAGAGGCCGGTTAGCACACCCAGTGCTGGCAATCAGCCCGTGGGGGATGGGAGTGGTATCAGCGCACATCTTCTCACATATTTCCCATTGGAATAAAGTTTGACAGCAGGGGGTAGGAAAGAGTTCACATTGCACTTTTCACCAGCACAGGTGAGCACCCGGGTGCTCTCAGAGGTATTCTGCGTGCCTCTATCCTGCACAGAGACAATGCCTTCAAGCATTTAGCCCCCACGCTCATAGCTGCACATTCCAGGCTTTGCAGCTTCTGCAAAGATAGCAGTGATGAGAGTGTTAGTGCAGACTGTAGTAAAAAATGAAAGTCTAAAACATAAGGTATAAGGCCTGAGGCCTAAGCCAAAGTTTGTTATAAAGCAAAGTTAGCAAAAGTTATGCTGTGATTGCTGGCAGGCATACAGTAACTAGCAAAAACAGAGCTAATACACACATTTTGAAAGAAGAACTACCCTGTTTCCCTGAAAATAAGACCTACCTCAAAAATAAGCCCTAGCATGATTTTTCAGGATTTTTGGAGTATGCTTGAAATATAAGCCCTACTCCAAAAATAAGCCCTAGTTACAGTTTACAAGCGGTTCACAAGTAAAGGTCCCCATACACTTTGTTGTTCATGGAAAAAATAAGACATCCCTTGAAAATAAGCCCTAACCCATCTTTCAGAGCAAAAAATAATATAAGACCCTGTATTATTTTCGGAGAAACACGGTAGCTACTGAACATTTGCACAAGCACATTTTTAAAAAGTACCAGAACATTCCAATACCCCAAAATAATGAGGGCATACTGACCCCTTAAAATGACAATATGATGGATAGAAATGTTTTGGTCGGACCATCCGGTACAAGGTGAAAGGTGGTATTTTACCACATTAGAGGTGCAACATGCAACTTGTTTGTATGTGTGCGTAAAGGCTTAAACACTTAAAGGGAGTGTTCTTGTCTGGCCGAGTGAGGAACGGAAATTCCGCCATTTACTCAGTGGGTCCACTGTCAGGGGTATACATGTAGTAAGTGTTCTTGTAGAACATATAGGGCACTTTTTACTGTGCTTGTTTAACAATGAACTTGGCCTGGTGCCTTTGTTGCTGAAAAAAATTGTGCTTTTAGTAGACAATTCAATTGTGGTTGGGTGTTCTGGTTCTTTGCAAAGCTGGGACAGAATACACACTGGGAAAACATACACACAGCCAACGCTGACATCTGCATTTTACTCTCTATCTCATCTATAGTTGCTTTGAGCACAGTTAACTAATAGAGTGATTAAACCACTGGGGGCCGTGTGCATGCCTACTCACAAGAGCACTCCCACAATTGCTACCTTCAGTGAAGATCGATTTGTAGTAGCAAGGGTGGTAAATTGTAAGGGGAAAAGTCTGAGGTAGAGTCAGCCATAGTGCATTCCTCTTCCATACTGAAATCCGGTTGTGAATGAGTAGTTACTCATTCTGACCTCAGCAGGCTGACTCCCGCTCACCCCTCCAAGAAAGCGATAGAGAGTCAGGCCTTCGTATGTCGCTTTGCAAATGAGCTCTGAGTTCTGACTGGTTGGTGAAGGGGACGACGGAAAACGAAAACAAAATCTAAACTTTTGGGAAGCTCAGTTCCAATTACATCTTTTATTTCCCCGGCCGCCACAGGTAGAGAAAATATTTAGCAACAAACTGGTCAGAAGAATTGATGACAATAAATACTCAAATTAATTAAATTTCATGACATCAGGGATAATAGTTCTCCCACGAGAGAGTCACGCTCACTGACTAACCAATAACCTACCTGAATTAAAACATTCTTATCCAAAATATTGAGACATGTTAATGTACTAATTACTTTGTACAATTAGTAAACATTATGTTGTTAAAGTATACCTGGACTTCAAATTTGCTTAGATCGGTGACACTGTAAATGAAAGACAGGTAGCCTTTACCTGAGCAAAAGCAGTAAGGCACGTGCCTTTGCAAAAACAGGGCTATAAAAAAGGCTCGGGAGAGCCTACCTTTTCAGCTTAGAAGGCCACAGGCAATATAATTTTCATATTCAAATTTGCCAAGCTAATTAACACCCAGCCCTTAATTTACTACCCCCAAATACCTGGATTTGACTTGTACACATACATCTGGCAGTTAGAGGTCTAGGTGTTTTAATTTTTGTTTCAGTTTGTATTGATCATTGAAGGTGAGTTCCTGATGGATACAATGACTATACATTTTAAGAGCCAGATTATGACTCTGCCTTATTTATACCCCTGGGCAGATACTCACATGACTTGTCTCACTGAAGTCAAATGGGAGTTCTCATGTAACTAAGCAATGTGTGTAAAATACATCCTAGTCCAAGAATTAGGGACAGATTCTGCGGCCAACTGTACACTCATAAGTGAAACCTTACAGCCACAGGTAGTCCCACTGAAGTCATGAATACAGGCAGTAGAATCTAGCCTTAAATAAATATCCTTTTGGAAAGCACAAGATGCATAAGTTCCCACATATGTGATCATGGAGACAGAGGCCTGGTTGAGATCCTTTTGAAAAATTGGCCAATAATGTGTCTGCAAGTAAAACGTCTATTTCAAATCACTCCAGATGGTTTATTATCTTGCCTTTTTCAGTCTCCTGTATGTTCCTTACATTTTAATCCCAGCAGGAACTTCTGGTACCCTTCCTTGAAGGGAGAGAGTCAACTTGAAATCATATTTCCGTCTGAAAGTGTTGCGCACTACCTCATTATTACAAGTAACCACTAAGATTTTGAAAAAGGTTAGAGGAGATATTTTTCTTATTTCAGTTTGTTTTCTATGTGCATTTGGCATCATTTTCTGTAATTATTTTCACTGTTCTCTTGATGGTCAATTGCACTTATAAACCAGCAGGATGACATCATGCTATACAAGGTCTTATCCGCTAGCAGGATGACATTTTTATGCAGTGCTCTGTGGAGCATGCTCTTCACCGCATTCTGCAAGAGGGCATTTCACAGGAACTGTAGAAGTGAAGTGGAGACTGGATCATCATTGATTATTTGTATTACTGTAGCAGCTCGGAGCCCCAGTTATGGGGCAGGACTCCATTGTGCTAGGCAAACACAAACAAAAACATAATCCCTTCCCCAAGGGGCTTACAATTTAAAAAATAAATTTCTGAAACAGCAGACAGGCATGTACATAGAGATGGGGGAAAGGAAAGAAAGAACAGGTTTAAGCATGTTAGGGGATGTTACTCTCAACATCAGTAGAGGAAAGAAATCCTTATTTTTTAAGAGAGTCAGCATATACTATTTAAAGATACTCTATCAGAAAACAATTTTTTTTAAAAAAAATTCAGGTTGACAGGATTCCACTACTGCATGCAAGCTACTTCAGCCATCTGAAGATCTCCTAAACCTACTTTGTTCTTTCGTAAGCTGTTGCTTCAAAAAAATGGGGATGTACTTCATCTGGCTCCACTGCTTTCCTGCAACTTTCAATTATTTCTGTTTAGTATCTCGCATGCAAATACAATATGTAGCCTTCCTTTCTAAAGACATTTTACATTTCTTGGACGTCCTTTGTCTAGCGGAGATGAGTCATTAGCCTGCAAATACTGTGGTGATGTAGCGTTTGCGGTTTAAGGTGCCAGGTGGAAAACATGGCTTTAATTCTGAGTCCTCGTCTACTTAACAAGGTGCTTCTAACTGGTGCCCACAATCTTGAGCAATTTTAGTAAGGGCCTTAATTGATGCATATATTTTGTCCTAGCCTTCTGTGGAGGGTTGAATTTTACCCACATAGCCCATAGTCTTAAATGTTAGTATGAAGAATACATATCTTAATTTACTTCATCTCATGACTTGCATTTGTAGTTATAAGGAACATTAACTTGAGTGGGGACTGAAGCTCTTGACAGAGCTGGTTGCACCTAAACAGAGCAGTCATGGAGACAGGTAATCTACAGTACCTCACACAGATGAATTAGAGAGGTTTGCTTTGGTGACAGAGTTAAATTTGATTTTAGCCAGTCAGGTGACACAGTGCAGCCATGGATGTTTTATTACAGTGTAGAATTACCCTTGGTGTCCCTACTTAATATCCATTGTTCTTTTTTCTATTTGTATTCATTGGTAGGAAAAGATCAAACAAACAAACAACAGTGAAAGGGGAATCCATGCAGAGAGGCATCAGCAACATTAAAAAACCAATAGGCTTAACAATGCTGTGTCATTTCTTATTGATTAGAGTAATAAAGATAAAAAGGCTAGTGGGTCTCTGAGACATTTAGTAGTTTATTGTTAAAGAAGAATTCATTAATTCTGAGTCAGTGACAACGGTGGCTACAATGAAAAGTTAATTTGCATGAAATGTTGAGCCCAGTAAAAAAACAAACAAACAAACAAACAAACAGTGACCAAAAATCACTAATTAGAATTGCAGGGTGTCTCCTTCTCTTCAAGAACAATTTTAAGATCAAAGATAGTGCAAAGAACCCATTCTTATGTAATCCCAGAGCAGGGCATCTCATTCTCAAAATGTTTCTTGATAAGCAGCAATTATTTTATAAGACTAAGAGTCCTAAAGTAGAGCAAATTTCCGGGAACATGAATCAGCAATCTATAAGGGCAAGATCTGCCTTCTAAACAGACAATGGCCTTCACTTGTAAATAAGATAGAGTTGGAAAGACTTTTTTTTTTAAACTGTGTAAATACAATAGCTGTTTTATAGATCTGACAACAACAAAGTAGTTTTTATTTGCTGGTTAGTTCTACAACCTGAAATGAATGACTTTGAATTTCTCTAAACAATTTTAAGTGTCCTTGTAGATGCTAAAGAGAGGAGAGACTGGAGATAACCCAGGGCTAGAAGAATAACTATCGTTCATTTGTGATATGCTGTACAGTTGTCACTGTGAAGAAGAGCTCTGGGTAGCTCAAAAGCTTGCCTCTCTTACCAACAGAAGTTGGTCTAATACAGGATATCACCTCACTCACTGTGTCTCTCTAATGTTACTTTATGATACAGTTGGGGTCTTCCTGTAACAAATTGCTTATAATATCTGTTCTAAACATTCCATAATAGCTTCTGTTTATGGTGTCTTCCATTCCAAAGGAACCCAATGCTTCTGGAGCATTTAGAGATAATCCTGCTATCTTTACTGCCACAGAATTCTCAATGAAGTGGGAGTTTTCCATTGAATGAGAGTTTCGCATAAGAAATATTGCCGTACCAGCTCTTTTACAATAAGGGAATCACTTCCTCCACCACTGAAATGTAGTTACCTTCCGAGTGGAGCACAGCAAACATTCACAGAGCAATTTAAATGTAACTCTTTTCTAGTGTTAGATAGAGAACATAGATACACGGATTTCTTTTTGCTATTTAAAATGCCAGCGGTTGTGGATTACAATCATAATAATTTTTAAAAGCTTTTCACTTCCACTTAATGCCCATGTGTGGCACTATAGAAGTAGTAGTAATGGTGCTGGCTGTCAAATCTGCTTATCTTTTGGAAAGTCCACAAGGTTATTTTTTGAGAAATCATAACAGCAAAAGATAATACACTGTGCTAAAGGCAGCAAAGAGGAGTGTGCAAACTCCCATTTCTTCCACATCACTCTTATTTGCTTGGTAACTTAAACCCCAACTCAGGAAACCACAAAAGAACATGCTTAACTTTAAGCATAAGCTTAGGTCTCATTGATTTTTATGGGATTTAAGTGCATGCTTGAAGTTAAGCACAGGATTAAGCACTTTCTTGAATCAAGGCCTTACTGTCTTCACGGTCATTTTTTTCCTGCTTTCCCTCCTTCCCTGTGTCTTTTATCCCAATTTCCATATAAAGAATATGAGAGTGCATTTAATGGTTATGGCAGATGCATGAGGGCACTTGGCAAGCCAAAAGGCCTCTTGCTTTAATACTGCTCCTTATGGTTTGGTTAAATTTCCACATCAGAAGAGGGGCCCTTTATGAAAGACTATGGGCTCCCCATTTTTCTGATGCTCTCTACAGTGTTGTGTGCTAGTGATGCTATTCCAATATTAATGCTATCAACAGATGCATCCTGCTGCACGGTCTTCAACTCTGGTTCATCTCTTCACACACACACACCTCTATACTCCCCCCCCACACACACACAATGCAAAGGTGCCATCTGGAATCAGAGATCTGCTTGCCTGATCTATTGGATCCAGTCTTAACCAATCGCTCCCAATGTCCCATACAGAGGATTTCTTACCTCCCAGTGGCAGTATTATGCATCCTTTGGGCACTTTTCATGGGGGAAGACTGGTTTGAAGCTCTGGCAGATATAGAAACGCTCATGAGACCATAATAGTCAGTAAGACATCCTGTCAGCTTTCCTACTTACCTGAACTGGAGATTCCTGCTTTCACTTCTGTTCACTTCTCCACCCCCACTAGTGCATCACTGACGTTAGGTGTTGGCAGCACATTATGGCTTTGATTCAGCAAAGCACTTCAGGCACGTGCTTAAAGCCGGTCCCTATTCTACAAGGCAATACGGCCATTGATTTAAATGGGCTCAAACACATACGTAACTGCTTTGCCAAATCGGGATGACCTTAACCACATGCTGCCTACACCAACTGGAAATGGCACCCAAGAGACTGTCTGCCAGAGAGCAGCACATGCCAACCACTCCTCCTCCCCATTGCTGACAGGCCCCTCCCTGCCCACAACATGCCCCATGTACCTGGGGCTGCAGGGAGTGAGGTATAAAAGCCCCCTACATGGTTGTGTCTCTCTGGGGAATTAGTCACATTCCACACCTTTGTGCCACAGACACAAAGCAGAGCAGAGAATCTCATTCATGAGGTTTTTGCTGCGAGGACACAGGAAGAGACAGTAGAGATTTCAAACAATGCAAGCCAAAGGATTTTACTATTTTTGTTTATTTAAACAACTTTGTGTTTTAGAATTAAAAATAAAAGTAAAAGCACTTGCTACTTTGGATAGTTACTGTATTCATACATTTAAAATTTGTTCTTCATCCTATCGGACTTCTTCAAAAGATTATTTTCCATATGATTTTCTTCTAACCATGTGTGACGTCGGCCTCTAGGGGAGCTATGATGAGATTGCTCAATTTAGGGTAAACTAAAGAATAGGGCAGGCGAACCCCCAAACGCTGGTGGCTATTTCTAAAAATTATATTCACCAACCCAGTAACAAACAGCTTGTAATCACCTTGCTGGTTATCCAGAAACCAAAAACACAGTTCCCTTAAAGCCAAAGACCTGTGGCTTCCACACAGACAGCTAAGTCAAATACGATGGGGATTACTGAAAATCTTTGTTCACCAGATGTAAAAAAAATTCTACCAATCCCAAAGGACTGGGCACTTTACCAACCAGATCTTACCCAAATACACACTTATAGCAAATACGTATTTAACTAAACTAATATTTATTCAAAACGAAGGAGTATGGGTTAAAAGATCATTATACTGTGGTAAAGTCAGGCTAGAGGGCTATCAAAGCATATACCAGGGCTGATATGTGGGCCTTAAAGGGTTAAAGGCCCTTCGTCCTGCAGGCAGAGGAGAGATTACAGCAGGGCAATTAGAAACACCTGGACCCAATGAAGGGCTGTGCCTGGTGTAATTAATCCCTGCCTCCCCTTAAGAGAGGGTAGGGAACAAATGAGGGGGAAGCTGCCAGAAGGCCTGTGGCAGCTGGAGGAGAAGCTTCCCTCCCAGACCAGGAGACAAAGCTCCTCTGCAGCCAGGGGAGATGGGGTTGCGGGGGGCACCCTGGCCCATGAAAAGAGAGGTAAAAGTGCGAGACCGACCAGGGGGAAGCCGGCAGGTTGTCACAATACATACAGATGAGAATACAGTCCATGGGTCAGTTTCATAGACAGTAAACTGAGTTGCAAAAGTTCTTTCAGGATCAGGTTTGTAGCTGTGGTGAAATAAACTGCTAATTTGCAAGAGTCTCTGGCAATTACCCAAATAGATTGGGGGTCATCAATCCTTGCTTAGAGTTTCCTTGTTAGAAATCCAGTCCAGACAAATGAAGCAGGAAATGAAGACAAAATGGAGTTGTTTCCAGGGCCTTATATACCTTCTGCCATGTGGGTGGATGCTCTTCATCTTAGCTTGTGGAAATTTACAGGACAAGATGGAGTCCAGGGTCACATGAGCAAATCACATGTCCTTGCATGCTTTGTTGAGTTACAGGAGCTGCCATTACCCATGTTCTGGCTAAAGCATCCCCGGGAAGGCTCACCAGATGGGAATAAGCTCCTTATATGGTCTAGTGTTAGAGCGAAGCGTCTTTGATGGGCCATCAACTGGCGTTGTTCATTCACAATGTAGCTAGACTGGATACAAACAAGTGTTACCCCAGGAGTAAACACATTTGACATCCAGATGAATATTCATATTTATAACTTCAGATACAAAGATTGTGCATGCATATAACCAGGATAATTATATTTGATAGATTGTAACTTTTCCATTGATAACTTACATGACATATTTTGCAATTATATAACAGTGGTAGCAACAATTATATGCATGGTCATATTTTAATCATACAGCATCACACCATGAAACATCTGAAGAGCTACCATCCCAATCAGACTTGTGTGTTTGTGTCCAAGGAAAGAATCTGGCCCTAATCTTTCTATTTGACTTTTAAAGACAGGACCCATATCATCCCCTTTACAGGTAGAAGTCATGCAGGAGCCAGGAAGTTTCAATTTACAGATTTTCCTTCAAATTGTTCTATTTACGTAGGAAGAGGGCTGTAGATCCTGCAGATCTTCAAGTATCAAGAGAGGGCAGTGGTCCAGTGCCTTTCAACATCTCCCACTGCACTCTATCACCCCTAATCACACCTCCTTTCAAAGCTATGCTCCCATGGCTCTCTGCCACACCAAAACCCTTCTGTTAGGGGTGTTTCTAGCTCTGGAGGAAGACTTATTTTGGGGAAGTTCTATGGCCTGTGTTATACAGGAAATCAGATTAGATCATCACAAGAGTCCCTCTTGGCCTTGAAATCTATGAATCCCTGAAATATAATGCAGTAAGCTCTTCCTACACTGGCAACTTATGATAACTTGGTACAGACTTTTGTTCTGGGAGGACTTTCACTCTAGAATAATGAAGATGCTCATATTTGGAATGCTATAGTCCAAAATAGTGAAGACGCAAAGACGTCAGGTACTCACCAGAGATTTGGTGGTTTAATGTAACATTCTTTCCATTTCCTACATGCAGGCATCTTTTGGATCTGCTTCCCCCTAATGGCCATGTAAGTTACTATAATACCTATGGCTACTAGTAATATCAATCAGATCTCAGTATCAAACAAGTCATTATTTGTGTGCATTGTTTAGGTATTTCGCAGGCAGGGGGTGGTATAAGAAATACAGAAGCAGGTATTCAAAATTATTCATCTGTAAGAAAAACTAAAAGGAAAGGACTTACCTCAAGTAACAGATTTAGGTAGAGTGTAATAGTGCTTATCATGAAATTTAATAGCACTTATGAAAATACTTCTAAAAAGATGATTTAATTAAATTCACGCTCATTATGAAGCAGTATCCCTATTTTATAGAAAAGGGAAACAGTCAAAATATGACATGTTTTGTCCCAGGTGGAAGAAGACATATCACTTCTAGAAAATGAAGGTGTTCCTGATTCTAAGTCCTCAAAGTGCTCAAACCATTAGGTGAATGTCATTCTATATACTTTTCAATGTCTTCATAGAGTTTGGCTGGGAAGTGCATAATAGTATTACTATTTCAGTTTTTTTATGTCATTCTAAGTAAGGAAGTGTTTTGTATAGATTTTGGGAGGAACATACCTGATCTCAGATAATGGAAAAAGAATGTATTAGATGTTAAATAGAACTATACCCAAGATGTTAAGTTAGGGCAAAAATATGAGAGATAGACGCAATCAGCTGAAAAACATTTCTGACTTGGAAAATGACAGGTACTAACATATCTCACTATAACAATAGCATAATGTAATGACACAGGGAAACTGATAGTTATACCCTCAGTAAGGCTTCAGTGATGGAGAAATATAGGATGGGCTTTTCCAAAAGCATCTAAGTCACTGAGGCACTTCTGAAAATCCAAACCATAAAGAAAACATCTACAAAAAGCTTAACAAGGAGCAAAAATAAAAAATCTAAATAAAAAGGGCCAGATTTTCAAAGTCACATTCAACACATGAGCTGCATTTATTGCTCAGTTCTAACCTCACATTTTACTATGAAAATTGGACAAATGTTTGCATCAGCATTTTCACACTTTCATTTGCACAAGCAAACTGGGAAGTTAAGAACACAAAATCTGTTTCCTCTTGTAGTTTTTCTATTACATGCAAATAGAAAGTTCCACACTGTATTGGCATATATTCTGTATAGCTCATTCATAGTACGAGGCTTTAAAAGTGTTAAAATAAAGACTGAATCCATTCAATAAGAAACCTAAAATATAAAAAGTAAAATCTTCAGGCAGAAATGATAAAAACATCTTACCAGGGGAAGTATTTGAAAGTCAAATGCAATAGGAGTCCTGTGACAAATCAGAGCCAGATGTAACCTATTGCTTAAATCAGCATCTGTATCAGAGGATAGCTAATGTAAATGGCAATTTTTTAGAAAGGCTTCAGATGTGATCCTGGGAGTTACCAGTTGGTAAACCTAATTTCAGTACCAGGCAAACTGGTTGAAACTATTAAAGAACAGAATTATCAAACACACAGATGAACACAATATGGTGGGGGAAGAGCTTTTGTAAAGGGAAATCACACCTTACCAGTCAATTAGAATTCTTGGAGCAGGGAGGAAGACTTCAACCACCATGTGCACAAAGGGGATCCCCTGGATATAGTGCACTGGGACTTTCAGCAAGCCTTTGACAAGGTCCCACATCAAAGACTCTTAAGCAAATAAGCAGTCATGGGACAGAGGAAAAGGTCTTCTCATGGATCTGTAACTGGTTAAAAGATAGGAACCAAAAGGTAGGAATAAATGGTCAGTTTTCACACTGGAAAATGGTAAATAGTGGGGTCCCCCAAGGACCTTTACCGGGACTAGTGCTGTTTAGCATATTCATAAATGACCTGGAGCCATTCACAACTGTGAGTGCCTGCCTCAGGACGCATTATCAGAAAATAGGGGCAACACCTCAAACTGGTGGTGTGTTCTATTATTAGATTCCACCAAGCCAGTGACAAATGTGAACTTCTGGGTCACCGTCCCAATCTTACCATGGACTCACAGACAGTCCCTTGAAACCCTTCAGTCTATCTTGCAGCTGGACTTTGTGATAAAAGGTAATTTAAACAAAAAAAAAATCACACCATATCATGTTGTTCCCAGTCCCAAGAGACCAGTCACTTACCCCAGATCAGCTGGTGCTCTAGATCTTATACCAAAGACAACGCTGGCAGTCAATTCTATAGTAAACTAATTCAAGGTTTATTAGCTAAGAAAAGGACATGAGAATTATTGAGAGGTTAAACCAGATAAAAAATATGTACAGGTCAGTCACAGTCTATAATTCCAAGTGGTAGCAGAGATGTAGCAATCTACCAGTTTTCCAAAAGTCTCTCAGGGCTATCCAGAATAATTCTGGGGATCTTCATCTTCTCATTCACTTATTTTGTCCTGTTAGAACCCAAACAGTCCAAAGATGAAGGATCTTTCCTTGGAATCCATTCTTATAGCTTCTTCTCACAGAAAACAAGCTGACAGTGTCAATACCCATGTAGGCTTTTCCTTTGATAACAGTGAGTGAAGAATGCAGTGAGAGCATTTAACCTCCGATCATTATATAGCACTTTCCTGTTGAAGTCCTTCATCTGCATTCCACAAGGCTTCTTCCTCAATTAACGGGTTATTTAGTTACAGGGGTATACACAAAGTAAATATTTGCTACTCCATTATAACAGGATACAGATATGTAAAACAATGCATGTAGCATTGTGTAACCCTTCAGCCAGGCAGAGCCGGCAGCAGCAAAAAGCCAGATTCTATATCTAGGGGTCCCTGTCAATGATACAACACCAAATCAACTTGGGCCTCCATCCAGACACCTGGGAAATCACACACTATCCCTGGATGCCCGCAAAAGGCAATACTTCTCCACTCGCAAGCACAGAATCTCAGTGTAGAAAGCAAACCATTTAATAAAAGGAAGGAAGTAACACAGCACTGGTTTTGAAACCAGTGCAAACAGAATTCATGAACTCAATCAACCGAACCCACCCCAGAGTACAGAGCGTGTCCTTCGCCTCTTCTATCTCGCTTTTCCCTGTACTGATGGACGCAGTCGCAGTGTCCACCATTCATTGCAGTGTCCAGCCTCTCTGCAGGCTTCTTCTGCAGGCTCCTGCCGGACGTGAGCTTGACCAGGCTTCCTCTACTGCTGCGTCCTGCCACCTCTGGGCCTTGGCGAGTCCCTGCTACTGGCTCTCGCTGTCTGCAGGTGCCAACCCTCCTGGCTCCTCTCTGCTGGTTGTCAGTCAAGGTTTCCCAGTTCCTCTAGTGATTTCAGCTTCGTGAATTTCAGCTTTCAGCTCATGGGAAAACCTTCTGCTGACTCAGGAACAACGTTCCTGCTTTTAGCAAAACAAAAGACTCCAAGAGGAATCATTCATTCTGCCTTTTAACAGTGCAAGGAGATGGTGAATCCATGCCTGAGGGTAGCCCCTTGCCAGAGCTAGTGCAATCCCAACAGGAGACTTTTCTTTGCCGAATGGAAGATGGTTGAAACAGAACCTTTCAAATGCAGAGATGAGTGTAGTTAATAGTATAGATGCTTTAGAAAGGGGGAATTTGCCAGACGCCTGCTATAGCACCAAACTTTAGTAAAACTTTGGCTTCTGATCATTGAGCAAATGTCTGATCAGCTGCAGGAAGCATGGATCTTTCTCTTTTTATTAAATTGTGTGCAGTCCACACAAATCCAGATTTTGCCATTGGCAAATATTAGGGCATTTTCCTGGTATTCGTGTGCCTTCTGTGTTAAAGCAGAAGCCATCCGGAATCACGCAAAACTACAGATGCAGCAAGGCCAGCTGCCTGAGGTGCTGGGGGGAGCAGGGGTGGCGGAGAAAGGAGGAACAAAAAACAAGCTTCTCTAACAAAGCCATTTGTTCTGTGGGCGCGAGGGTGACCAGATGTCCCGATTTTATAGGGACTGTCCCAATATTTGGAGATTTTTCTTCTCTGGGTGCCTATTACCCCCCCCACACACCTCCATCCCAATTTTTCACACTTGTTATCTGGTCACTCTAATGGGCGCCATTGCTGCACTGAAACAGGGCTCTTCCTCTCTCAGGCTGGAGCTTTCAGAGGTCTCCTCCCTGATTTTCTACTTTCCCCACGCACTAACCTCTCTGGCAATCTGGGGAGGGAAGCGCGGGGGTTTCTTCTTTTCTTAACTCCACTTTTAGAGAGCGGGATTCACTCACTTGTGACACTATGTCCTGTGAGGACATAGACACAAAGTCACACTGTAAGCAGCATCTAGAGAACTTCCTATCCAGGAAGTTCCCTCATTTATTAAGCTCCCTGCTACAACAGATCCTGGTCCTCTCTGGTAACTGTGGAGGACCAGAATTCTGTAAACGTGCCACCTGCAGTATGGGGTCTCATTTCTTCCTCCATGCACATGTTACTTCCATTAACACTAACAGGAGTTACACATATATCCATTAAAAGGAAACAGGTTTTAAAGAGAAATTATTTTTTCACTCTGTGAATGAGTCCTTGGTCACTCTCCAGAGTCTCCTGAAGCAGGCAAAAACAACTGAACATTAAATCACCTCTTGTAATTTACAATGCCTCGTTGCACCAGCTCGGAATGTACCCTAGTTAGTTACGTCTGAATGATAGCCCCATTTTCTTGAAGATGTACCTCCTTGGTCACGCTGCCTCTCTCCCTTAAATCACTCCCAGCATAAGTCCTCTTACACCTGCTTCAGTTTTTTATAAATACACATGGCTTACCAGCTGCACTACAACTTTCTGCACCTACTGCCAGTGTTACAGAGGATGTCTCATGCACCTCCACTACTGGATTTAGCTCACAAATATAAAGCCCGTATAAGCAACAAAACATCATAAATATAGAAAGATTTTCCAGGATTGGTGAGATAGCATCTTTTGCCAAAGGTGTTTTGGAACAGCTACAAAAGCCAAGGTGTAACCAGTTTTGCAAGAATTCTGTCCAACCTCGTCAGAGAGACAAATAACCTCATCATCTGTAAAGAAGAGAACACAGGATTAAGTAAAGTGAGATATATTTATTTAAAGTAAGTATTATTTACAAAAAGGTATTGTGCTTTCTGCAGACAATGAGGAAATGTGCGCTAAAAGTGGGAACATCAGTTTTTTTCCCAAGAAGCAATAGTAGTTCAAAGAAAAAAAGCAACAAGGAAACCTCTCTAATCATGAGTTCATATCTTGCCACTAATTTCTGTAGGAGCAGGATCCTGTCCTGAAAAAGCAAATAAACAGTTTAGCCACTGGTTTACTTGAAACACATTGGTCTGAAGCGAGAACTTTAGGCTCTGTTCTCAAAGATGCATGTACGATAGATTTTATTATGATTACCAATGGTTAACTGTTCAGTGATTTTTCTCGTATGAATGAATGTAAATAGATTGCAACTAGATTCTTCCCTTCTGCTTCTCGCCAGATAGACCACGGTTTTTCAAATAGGAAAGAAAATGATTTCTTTTCTTTCTAAGCAAATTTTGTATTACTGGAAGATACCAAATTGTCTCCCCAGAAGACAGAAGTTCTCTATTTATCCACAAAACAGATACGGTACAGAGACGAGCTGTCCAATCAGAGTCATGCCGCTGTGCTTCAAGCCTGCTCGGGCTGTACCACCTCTGGGAGGGAAAGGTTAGTTAAGTCTCTGTGCTCAGCAAGACTGGTAGGTGGGTGCTATGGATCTAAATGCAGGTCACTTGCACGGGGCTGCCAGGTAAGAGCCTGACCCTCTGTACCGCAAAGGCAGACCAGGGAACTGCAGCTAATGCTTCACAGCCAGAGGCTGCATCCGCTGATTCAGTGGGATCAGATGACAATCAGCAGTTTGCTTAGTATAAAGCTTCCTTTTTCTTTTCCCATCTCTTGTCTGAGCAACTAGTCTCTTGGCCTGCTGCTGCCCAGACCCCCTGAGACCAAACTACGGCCACCAAGCCAGTCTTCTGACCTGCCTGTACCACAGCCTGCCAAGCCCATAATGTACTGTGGACAGCCTGCCCCTGCACCTTGTCTGTGCATGCTCTGATATCCTGGCTGGACTATGAAATCGGGTTCTCCCTTCAAACTACCACACACACACCCACACACACACACCCACACCCATCTCTCCATGAGGTCCAACTAATCCCTGACCATGTGCACTGACAATATCCACCAGCCACACAGCCTCAGCTACTGGACTTGAACTACTTGGCCATGCTTGCTTGTAACAGGCCCTGTCACCGGGATATCACTGAGTGCTATTTATAATGATGGCTAGAGATAGCTGATCACGTGTATTGTTAGGCCATTTCGATAACTGCACATCTGTGATCTGAAAGGACTCATTCTAAGGCCTAGATGTTCTGCTCCCTTTCTGTGGTGTCATGAGAGCAGCTCATTGTGTTTAGAGCAGTAGTTAGGACAAAGGGGTTGGGATGCCTAATTTTTGTAAGCATTTCCAGATACTTAAGTGGCCTAATGGTCCTGGGCCATAGCTGACTATTTGACAAAGCTGAGGACAGAGGACATAAAGGGATACCTTGTTCTTCTCTGATTCTGGGATCACCCTGTCTTAGGCCAGTTCCCCAGTATGTTCAGGGAATTTACACCAATGCCAATGGCTCTAGCAACTGGGAATTGCTGGGGCACAGGGGAGTCCTTCCCAGAGAACCTTCCCCCATGCATGCGCCCTCCATGGCAGCTGATATAAGGATAACAAAAAGAGTGTAATAAAAGTTGCTTCAGTAATTATGCCATTCCAGGACCCCCCTGCCCTGGGAAGGGGATATTTAGGACCACTTTGCAAAAATGGAGTGGCAAAAAGTTCAGCACAGTTCAGAAATGGGATGTTTTAACTCATATTGCTCTTTTGTTCTTATCAGCACCTATAAAGAACACAGATTTCAGAAGTACAGTAAAAAGCACTGATTGGTCCACGGACCACCACGAGGTATGGAGGAGTGTAGGGATGTCATTCTTAAAATCCAGTCTAGTAGATATTTTTGGGCAGCTACCAGATGATACTTGATGAAGTTTGGGAAATGAGAGATATTGTACATTGTGGCTATTGAAAGAAATAGATGTATTGACAGGGACAAGATAAATCAAATCAATTTTTAAAAAGCTGGGGAAAAAGTGTAGAAGCACATTCCAAAAGATGTGTGGTTCAGATATGTGAAAAAGGAGATGTGATAGTATAGTATGAGAGGGAAAAAAATGTTTCCAAGTAGGCAATATTTTTGAATTGTGTTTATAGGCTAGAAAAAACACCAGCTACTACTACTGGAGAACCACTGCTTGGAAGGTTGAACATTGGAGATCTAGAGTCGAGCTATATCCTTGTTTACTACATTAAGACTAATAAGAGCTTCTAAAAATTAGCAAGAGAGTTAGACCAATAGTCTATCTGGAAAAAATGGGAGAGACAAAGTGGGTGAGGTAATATCTTTTATTGCACCAACTTCTGTTGGTGACAGAGACAAGCTTTCGAACATACTCAGTGTCACAGCTAAATGTAAGCTGGAACAGATTGTTGAGCCTGTGTGTGTTTCCCAGACCTGAAGAAGAGCTCTGTATAAGCTTGAAAGCTTGTCTCTCTCACCAACAGAAGTTGATAATACTTTTTATTAGCCCTCACCCACCTTGTCTCTCTAACATCCTAGTACCAGCCAGCCTACAACACCACTGCTTGGAAAAAATTGAGCAGATGTAACAAACTGGTAAACATATTGTACAGAGACCCACGTTAAGCATTTCACAATGGCTGGAGAGAACAACAAAGTTGAGCAGAGATTTTATTCCCAGAAGGGATGAGTGCCACTAGGTAGTCCACTAGGGAATTTATTCTTGCTATTATCTTTACATGAAGGTACTTAGATACAGTGATTAGTGGCAGTGTAAGAACCTAAGAAAACGAAGCAAATAGCCATTTCATGATAATGATAGCTACTCTCATCAAAATGAGACTGAATCTCTGCCTTGAGCAAACACTCACAACCATCTAAATGCATCTCAGACTGATGAAACCTCAGGGGTAGAAGACATTTTTCTTTGTAAATAGAACCCTGCATGGATTCAAAATTTGTATCTGCTTCCAATCCATGATCCACAAACAAGGTCTGCAGATATAAAGCAGGGATCTGGATTTGCAGGATTCTAAATATAAAATTTGGATCTGCATCCATCCACAATCTGAAAACATGATCCGCAGATATCTGCATCCACAGATACAAAATGGATATCCATGGATTTGCAGGGCTCTACTTGTAATACATAACATTTGGAAAATTTGCAATACAAAGAAAACTGGATGGTTTAGGGTGGAGGAACTGGATCAGAGAAAAAAAGTCTGAGGTGGTGAAACCAGAGTTGGGCAAGCTAGTACTAAGAAGAGAACTGATACAGATCCTTGACTAAGAAACAGCTTTAGACTAGGAGAGAATGACGTACTAAATATACAGGGAAAACAAAAAGGCCTTGTAATGGGGTGGTCCCTTGAGAGTCATTTCAGGCCTTAACCAGAGACCACAATCACTCCAGGTCTATTTCACCACCGCTATGTTTTACAGACTTTAGTGTTATTTACAGTCCATAACCAGCTTTTCCACTTTCTACTAGGGAAGTGAACAGTACTAGCAGCAAACGGTCCTACCTACCTGTATCTTCCTGGAGGCTCCCAACTCTTCCTCTTACATAGATGCTGGAACTAGGGGTGCTGCCACCTCCCTGGCTTGAAGTAGTTTCCATTATATGCAGGGTTTACAGTTTGGTTCAATGGCTCAAAGCATCCCCACTACACAAATTGTTCCAGCACCCCTCCCTTCCTGTCTGCTTATATGAACCTAACTGCTGGGGATCCTTCCACCCATTTTGACCCTCAGCTGTAGCCCCACTCAGTTAACCGGCCTCCTCTGCCACCTGCCCATCTTTCAGTCAGAGCTGAACTGGTGTCCACAGATAGGGATTTGAGTGACGGTACTGAGTTAGCTCCTACGTCAACACATTTTGTTACAGGCCTACAAGAAGATAAAACACAGGCTAGAAAGGAGCAAGTGACGTCAGCGAGGAGATCAAACAGATGAAAAACTGCAGTGAGGGATCTTAGAAATATCCAGCAACTTATGACCTACTGTGACAGAGTCCCCTGGGGATCGTGCTCTGGATGCCTCTCGACACAGCCTGACAGGACTCTAGTGCTTCAGAGTCTGTCCCCCGGGTCTCCACGCACCAGTGCAGGAGTCTCCTACAGGTGACCTCGGAGGGTTCAGCACCCCAGCTCTGCCCGAGCTGCCCCTCTGAGCCCCCTTTGCCTTGACTCGGGGGAGCCCTGCGACCGAGGGGCCATGCACCCCACCTTCAGAGCCAGTGTAGCAGTCAGAAGGGTCTATTAATTCTCAGGATTACAGCGTAGAAGGACTTTTCTAGCAGCTTAACTAGAAGTTACAGCAGTTACCACCTGGAGAGCCCCATTTTCAGGGCTCCCTTCCACCAGCCCCTCACGGGGGGGTCTGGCCTTTTTCCCCTAGCCCCACCCCAGTCTTTTGTCTCCTTCACAGGTTAGGTAGCTACAACTCCTGGTCTCCACCTGTCACAACCTGTTCCAGCTGGCTAACTCAAGAGGACAAAGGGGTCCGGCTGGTGGACGTGTGGCTGGGGAAGGCCCTGCCACCCTCCAGAGGCCTCTGCAATGATTACACACCTGGGTCCCATCACCAGACAACATGAGTAATATGTGGGGAAACTGAGGCACACTCTCAGGGGAAACCCCCAAAATACCTGCACTTTGTCACACCTACCAACCTCACATAGATGCTGTGTGGCTTTCTGAATGAATGTTCATAAAGTGCAATGAGGTAACTTAATTGAAAAGCACTGTATAAGCCTGATCAACAAAGGTACAATATCCATTAACTTCTTGGGACTCGCCACATAAATAAAAGGAACTCACATGAGTAAGGTTTGCAGGAGAAACCCTAAAAGTGACCCCCCCCATTTTGGACAAAACTGTACACATTGGGACTTGCACAAAATGGATGCTTCCCCAAGCCTGGCTAAATGCATTGAATATGTCTGCTTTAGAAACTCTAGTGTTTCATCCTGCAGTTTAAATGAGAAAGATATGGCTGGTATTCATAAACTGTAAAGGTGAGTGAAGGGGGTTTAAAGCTGCAGTACAGTAATCTGATAAGGGAGCTCCTTCAGGTATGAAGCTTAATGGAGTTTTAATTATGTACTAGCTCCAGGAGCGTCTTTCTTCATCCCCCTACCTCTCCACATGGGGAGCAGGGAAGGGTTGGGAGAACCAGGCCCAGGAGCATGTGCCTCCCATTCTCCCTCACTAAATGGGAGGAGAGCAGCTACATCAGATGGCAGGGGAAAGATATGCCATGGTAAACGTTCTAAGAATGGATGAAATTCACCCATCAGATGCATACTGTTCATTACTATCAAATATCATAAAGCCTCAGAGATTTGGCTGGCACTTTACAAATATACAGTAAAAAAAAAACATTGTTTGCCCCAAACAACGTGTGCACCTCTCAGGAAATTGGAGAAGAAGGGGGGGGGGGAAAAGGGCCAAGTGCTGCTCAGCACTGAAATGCAATCTGCAGGGTTTCTGCCCTACAGGATAAAAGGATTATCCACTGCTCCATGTACCACCTGCATGGGAAAAGGAGGATAAGTAAAAGGCATGTGGTTTTGCAGAGTATGTAAGCACAGAACGGATAAACCACCAGCAGTAAAGGGCAATAGAACAAGCACAGGTGTACGCAAAATTTCTACCTCTCCTGGTGGAATGACTGATGCATTAAAACCAACCTAGCTCCGAAGTGCAGGGAGATGTGGGTTGTACTGTGGGATATCTGTGTGCCTAAATTACTAATGGCCACATCCTGCCGTCCTTACTCAGGCTGAGTAATATCTACCTCTGCAGGTAGTCCCGCTGAGTTCAATAGCACCTCTTCTGGCATAAAGTACTACTCCGTGGGAGTGGCAGAACATGACCCTTAGGGTATGTCTGCATGGTTATTGGGAGGTGTGACTGTAGCGTGTGTAGTCATATCAGAGCTATCTTTGATCAAGCCGGCTGCTAACAATACTGTAGCCGTGGCGGCACAGGCCAGATGCCCGAGTTGGTATCCAGATTCCTGGGCAAGATTATAGTCAGGCAAATAGCCCATGCTGCTGCAGCACCACTGCTATTTTTAGCGGGGCTTGATTAAAGCGAGCTCAGGTCTGAGCTACATGTACTGCCATTGCACCTCCCAAGTGCAGTGTGGACATACCATAGGTGGGTGAGGTGTTTAGACCTCTGGCACACATATCGCAGATTTCAGATCCTGTCTCATGAATAGTTCCTTGCTACAAAATGACCCAGTATCTCATTTCCATTCCGCCTCCCTGGCTATGCATTGTAGCAGGCAGAAGTGCTGCCTGGACAGCAGCAATCTCCACGCCCGCCAATTAGTGATCACACCATAAATAAAATAATAATATCACTAAACCATCATTGCTGGTGGTGATACATGAAAATGCAGCAGGAGGCTAATGCCCCAATATAAGACTCACTAATCCTCTCTACAGATATATTGAAAAGACTATCATTGCTGCTAAACTATTCACTTGCTGTCCTGCCCTCCCTGTCATTAGCTAGCCGCTGCTGCCCAGTGCACCATTGCTCTTGCTGCCCTCATGAACACCCTGGCAGAGATCGTCACTTCCTTTCTGCCAGCACCTGTGTATTATGCTTATGTTGTTTCTCACAACTCACCCCACAGTGTTTCTGCCTCATGCCAGCCCACGGTGATGTTGCACAGTAAAAGGTCACATGCTCAACTTTCCCAATGGGCCAATGCTTCTCCCATTGTAACCTCTTTCCGCGCCTCCCCACCCCCATGCCTCTTTTTACTCCCCACTCTGAATTCCCTCTCCCCCTAGTGGAATCTCTGAGCGTGAGTGCGCGCGCACGCACGCGCACACACACACACCCCTCCATGCAGAACCATGATATATGAAAAAATTCCTATCTAGCATTCAATGCTAGTTAGGGCAGGACTTTCCAACTCAACACTGAATAGAAAATTCATTTCCCCATGAAAGCATGCCCCTTGTCAATGGAAAGTCTGGCTACACGAATATAGAAAGCATGTGCTTGAAAGTGTGGGAAGCCTAAAACAGTTCAATTAGCAAAGCAAAGCAAACAGAGTTTATCTTATCCTGCGAAACCTGTCGTGCAGCACTAGGCCATTGACGCCTACCATATCCAACTGTTCTCATTCAGATGTTTCAGAGTAAAGAATACGAACGTCCCAACTACGTCATTAAAAACTACGAGCTGGTAGAAAGAAAGAGGCAGAAATGGAGACAAAGGCACTGAATAATTACAACAAGAACAGTTAACTTCACAAAACCGATCTCACTTGTTATTACCAGAAAAGTTTCTCTTTATACTGAAACTCATTTGCTTGGAGTAGACTGATTATTTCAGTGACTTTTGTCAGATCACTAGCTAAGATTGGGGCTTTTAAGGGGTACAAACAGCAGTTTGGCATTTCTGCTTTTTTTCAAATACAAAAAGTTAATTTACTGACATGTGGTTAGCCAACATGCAGCATTTGAGTGATCAAACATAGTCAACAAGTGACCAAGCAACACAGGGGAAAACAAAATACGTTATAAAAAACCTGCATCAAGATCACGTGGCCAAGAGCTTTGATGACTAATTACTTCCTTTGTCTTTTTACTGTGTAAATGAGGATTCTGACTAAGCAGCAGCACATGATTATAATTCAGACAAGGTCAATTTTGAGAACAGGAATTTTTTGATTACAGCCAGAGATTGTCAAATTTCCCCTTCTTGCACAAAAGTTTGGGGACTCAGAGGATGTATTAGGTGATTCTTAATGAAATGTACATGGGGCACAAGGTACCTGAAGTGTTGCCCCATGTATCTGTTAAGCACCCATTGAAGTATGGCACAATTGTAGATGTTGGGACTGAAATAACATTGCTGCCTCCTGCTGCAATGATACAGAGCCTCCGATACTGCAAGAGTTAATTGCTTGCTTATTGATAACTAATTTAATATTTTTATAGCTGAAATTATCGCCATTCTGTGGTCAGAACAGCTAAGATCAACCCGTTATTTGTCTAGGAATTGCTTTCCTGAGCCTATTTAGTGAAATAAATGTGTGATGTGGCCCTTGTAGGTGACAGTTCTTACAACTGAATGAATAAACCAATGCCCTTTTACTTGCTTGTCACTGCATGTAGGCTCTGATTATGAACTCAGACCCATGTAATTCAAACCTAGCCCCACGGGAGCCAGCTAAGATATGCCACTGTAAAACTGACATAAATGAGACCATGGGCGCACTTGGCGCTCTCAGCTGAGCAAGCAGGTGTTGGTTCTTTTTTGTTGTTGTTGTCATTGTGCATTAATTCTCCCTGAGCTGATTCCCTCCAGGGCCACACTCATTGAGATCCTAGACAAATTAAAAACATCATTAGCAGCTAAATCCCCAGATCAGGGCCCACAAAATACTGGTAATCTTAGAGCATCAGAATGCAGGAAATGAACTAGGGTGGGATCCAGGAAGGTACTTAGGTGTCAAAGTCTCAAGTTTAAGTGTTTAATTCCCAGTTTTGGCTCCACTGCAACCCACAAAAGGCTTGCTGAACTCTGTATGTGCCTAAACTCACTTGATGCCTAAATTTTTCCAAAGTAAAAGTTCCTAGGTACCTGTGCTCCTGATTCTGGATATGCACACTGTTTGCTGCCCTCTACACAGCCACGCGCCTATCTCCCACCTAAGTCCGAGACCGGATCCCTTGCTGCTGCTGTCACGCATCCTATAACTGTTAGCCCTGTTAGAGTATTTGCCTGAGATGTGGGAAAGCCATGTTCAATTCCTGCTCTCTGCCTGAGGGGGAAAACGTATTTGACGAGGAGTCTTCCACTTCTCACAAAAGTTCTCTAACCACAGAACTGTGGGATAGTCTCACATGGGCCTCCCTCAATCTCCCTGTTGAAGGGGCTGCACTCTGGATGAATAATGAAAGAGTGGTTAAAGCAGGGGGACTGAACCCATGGTGGTGTTACATGTAGATGCCCTAACCCCTGAACTACAGAATCACTTTCTCTCTCTTATTTATCACGTATACTCTCAAGTATTTATCCACAAAGTAGTCACTGAGAGAGAGAATGAGTTTATTATTTAGATGTTCTAACTGATTTTTCCAGAAGAGGGCGCAAATTTCATATATTCATATTAAACAACTGTGTTGCTAAATGTAAACATCTGCTGGTAGCAAACAACATTAAGAATGGTTTGGCTTTTTGTCTTTCAGCATTGGAATGAATGGCATTTGAACGTTATGTGTCTCATTGCCTTTTGTCAGCTTCAACCCGATTTCATTTATTGCTACTAAGGAGTAGTTTAATTGTGGTTAAGTTAACTAGAGCTGAGTAGTTGCAATAATTTTAGGGCCAGGTTTTCAAGAGTGCTTAGCTCTCATTCAGAAAGCTAAATGAAGTGCTCAGTGCACGTGGGTAAGCAGTTCTAAGAAGTCTGGCCACTTTCTGTATCTAAATAACAAATGAGCTCTTCTGAACATTTGATCCCAACTGCAGATGCTGGCTGAAAACTTTTGAAGCTGTGGCCTTTATGATTTTATTGCTCTTTTACTGGAGAATCTCTGATTTTCAAATCAAGGTACAAAATAATATTTGAGACTCCCGTGTAAAATGATAATCTACACAGGTACCATTTAGTTCATATTTGCATACTTGCCATGGCTGAGGCCTTGCCTTTTGTGTCATTAGTAAGTCACAAGGTTCATATTTCAACTTCTCCACAAAGATACTGTTCTTTAGGGCAAAAATCTTCATACTCA
Organism: Mesoclemmys tuberculata; assembly: GCA_007922155.1. NCBI lineage: Eukaryota > Metazoa > Chordata > Testudines > Chelidae > Mesoclemmys > Mesoclemmys tuberculata. Next base: position 20,173,564 of record ML675618.1, on the reverse strand, counting down.
TGCACAGCCTGAGTAGCTCTGCTGGGCAGTGGGCAAATGGAAAGATGGAGGACACTACCCATTCCATACCACCTCTATGAAGCAGCAGGGCCTCCTACGTAGTCCATCAAATCCACACACACACACACACACACACACACACACACACACACACACACAC
>ML675618.1:20119880-20173394 GCA_007922155.1 Mesoclemmys tuberculata | reverse complement strand
CACACACACACACACACACACACACACACACACACACACACACACACCCACCCCCTTATGCAGCAGCAATGGGAACAGTATTTGCTCCTGTGTGTGGTGTGCTGCAAGCTAAAAAGCAATTATCTACTTGTTAAAAAAATATAAATTAAAATAAACTTCTTGAATGTCCTAATTACTTCATTGTTATAGGGTTATTAATAGTGTCCAGAGGACTCAGTCAGGATGACATGTCCTCTTGTGCTATGCATTGTACACAAGATTCTAGGGCTTGTAACAAACAATAGGAAGGGAAGGGGGAGGGAGTCTGAAAATAACAGTGATTGGAATGTCCTGTGACATGGTCTGCTGTCGCACAGCTTGGTGGGTTCAAATCATTATAATATAAATGTCACTGATTATATGTCATAAATATATTATACACACACACACAAGTCCCCTCCGTGCCCCCTTCCTTAGCCATTATTAGTAGGGCCTTTCTTTTAGGCTTCGCAGTAGAGGTGGATCTTGAGGAAAGGTTGGAAATGTGAGTTCAGTTCTCCTCCTAATGAATGTTTCCTCATGACTATTCGCAAAAGAATGATCATTCATTGAGTCATTATTCAAAAGAGTGATTCATTTTCAAAGAAGTGTATGTGCTGTGGAGAGAGTGTCATCTCAGTTTTAGGCGATAAAATCTTCAGATCCTACAGTTGCTTTGTGATTTATATACGCACATTGGATGGCTTTCAACTTGAAGTTATAACCCTGACCTTTAAACAAATGCACTGTATACCCTAAGGGGCTACGTAATAGTCATTCACCAAAAATGCTTCTATAATGTGGCTCTCCCATGCAAGTTACACAAGACTGATGTGCAGAATATGCTGCACATTTTTGGCCACATTCAAGTAAAATGAGCAGGTTACATAGTTGTACTCTCCTTTTGTGATAATGTAGGGGGTGGAGGGAAATACTTTGCATTTCTATAGCGTCTTCCATTAAAAGACAGGAATGAGCTTGGCCTCAAAACACTCCCGGGAAGTAGGTATTATTTATAACTGTTTAGTAATATGATTTTATTTTAAAAACCTCCAAAACAATGAAGCCTTACAGATATTCCTGAACATGTTTATATCTATCTATCTATCTGTCTGTCTGTCTGTCAATTGATTGATCAATCGATATGATGCTTGACAAAGTACAGACTGGCATTGGGATGTTTGGCAGGCAAAACATTGTCACAGAAGCACCTGCATTGAAATATTTGAAATCCTTTTGATGCAGAATCACATGTGGATGGGGGTTTCTTCAAGGTGATCACTCTGGCATATGGTTCCAAAGCACTGAACACCACCCATTAGAACCATGCTCATATTTAAAAAGTAATGCCGGCAATTGTTTTTGGTAGTGAACAGTTTAATGAATAGGTTTATGGCAGAAATCAAACAAGATAGACCATAAATCACTGGAAGCCATAATACAGAAATCACTGTGACAACCACAACCTCCATTTCAGTAGATGATAATCAAACTGGAAAATTATAAATTAAGTATGAAATGTAGGCCTGCTCAGAGCTTCTTGTAGCAAATGTTTAAAGAGCACTAGTATATAATGAAAGTAAGGTCTTGCAGAAAGATTAATTTGAAGCAAATATGATGCAGGTAGTCCCCCCAATACTGTTAACCCCAAGTGCTCAAAAATCATTGGTCAGGCAAAAAAATTGTAGGATTTCAAAAATAAAAAATTTGAGGTTCTTTTTATTTTCTGTCTGGTTTTTGACTCTAAGATAAAACTTGGGTTACATTTTTAAGTTTTTTCCCCATACCCTCAGGGCTAGAAATTTGCCAAGAAAGAAAAGAGAAGAGAAGCGATAACATGACTCCAGGAGCTGAGGCTTTAAGAAAAACACTACAGCTCATAAGACTTACAATAAAAATCGAACACTATTTCTGAAACAAAATATGACAATTCCAAATGAGAAACACAAAATGACCTAACCTTACAAGAGCGTGAGAGATTAATTTTAGATGACTAACTAATAAAGCTCAGGCAGCTCCAAGCATAAAAAGATGATAAATTGTGTACACAGAACATTATTTCACAGCATGAGGTCAGAAATGCAAAGCATAATCCACAGTACCCATCTAGGTGTTAAGTTGCAGGAGAACATTAAGATGTATGTATTAACATTAAGAAATATTAAGGAGTCCTATTCTGGCCTGGCATGAAAGCTACCGTTACAGAGAAGCTATAAACATAATGACACCTGCAAGTCAGACCAACAGGAGACATCTAAACAAAACCAGTGTTGACACTGTCTCTGTTTCCTTAGGGCATCCAAAATACTAGTGACAGAGCCATGCAACAACAGAAGTAATATGTCCAACCAATCATGGACAAACAAAGACACCTGGAGCAGCAAACACAGGTTCTAAATGCCAGATCTACATTAGCTGGTGAACAGGCCACTGCAGAAATATCCTAGAGGGTCCCTCTCAATCACCACTGTTACTATTGCTCCACTGTGTATAAATAATTAATATTAATTGTGCCAGAGAGCAAGTAAGAATAACCCAATAGCACTATGGCATATAAGGGAGCTGCTGCAGCGTATTATGTAGGTTAATACCAGATCATACCCTGTAGGCAGGGGAACACCTAGTTTGTGAATCCTGCTGGGACTTGAATATGAATAAGAACCAAGCCGTTCGGCGGTGTCAGGATTTCAGTGGCTTTGTTCATGGCCACTGACAAACTTAAGTGCCTGCAGGATTAGGTGGCCAGCTGTGTGGTGGTTTTGTGAATGCCGGTGGTACCTAAATATTAGACTGAGACACCTCACGGGGCAGTTAGGTACCTAAGCCCCCACTTGCAAATCTAGCCCATAATAGTTACTGGTATGTCCAAGGAATTTGAGTTATCCACCCTCAGCTCCATCCTAATCCTATGTGTGTTCCCTTCCTTTTGCTACATTCATTAGCTGTATCTATTTGTGGTGGTTGTTTTTTAGGGTTTTTTGTTTGATTTTCATTTTTTAAGAGAGAAGGTGTAACAGTAGGCACCAGAATTAGTGGATAATAACCTCTCATGTGTCAAGAATATACATTTCTTGTAACTCTGACCAATATCATGTGCCTGGGACCAGGAAATAAAGATCTGTGTCTTACCAGCCCTTCTGTGTCACAACTTTTATTACAATATTGACTGACACATTGGTATCTTGTTCTCAGGCTCTTTTAGAGAATTTTTCTTAATGGGTTGGTGGTTTGTTTTAAATTAGGGGGTTGTGCTCTCAGTGAAACCGATGCTAACCTAATGACTTCAGTAAGTTTGCATAAATGTTGCAGCAGAATTTGTCTCCATATATTTAATGGCACATGTCCCACATAAAAGATAAGGATGATCTCTTAGAATGATCAGTATGTGGCATGAATTTTCCCATTAAGCATAGTGATAGGCTCTGGTGTATTTGAAGGAAGACTCCACACAGTTTGCTCAGTGTTTATCTCACCAGAAGTTACCTGTAACATTTGAAAACTTACACAGCCACACAAAAAGGACCTAAACTGCCTGCAAAACTTACTAGTGTACGCTTTGCCCACATAACATTCATATTTATGAGCATAAAAAGGATAGTTGCATGTAAATAGATACTCATGTTCAAAAGTTTCATTTAGCAGACTTTGAGAGTACAAATGTAAATTAGACAGGAACATCTAAGCCAAAGTATCAAAAATTAGAATAATATTTTTCATCTCATTTGGTATTTCAAAGAACCCTGCTGTTGCTGGAGGGTAAAAATGATATTATTTGAAACACTGGCCTTGATAGAGATTTACTTTCGAGATATATAAATCAATCTGTATCTCACACGCACACGCACACGCACAGTAGTCTTCTTGATATGGATGGATACCTGTCCATTGGGAAAGGGGCTAAAATCAACTTATTTCATGCAGGCCACCAGTCATCAGATGTCCACAGTTTTCCATTATGGTGGATTTGGCCTCCATCTTACCTACAATCACTGGTGGGTGGTTCTGTTCACAGAGAGGGCCTTTGGGACCCCAAAACTCCATTGCTATACTCAAAAAAGGGTTCACTAATTTTTCCTAAAGATGACAGTGTGCTTAGGGCTTCCCTTAGGGCTGCCTACGGCTGGTCTATTGGGTTCATTAAAAATATGGAGGGGAAAAAACCCAACCTTTATTTTTCAAAGGAAAGTTTGCAGCTCTGGGGAGAACAGTGTTGCCATTCCTCAGGCACTGTTGATGATTCTAGGGTTGCCATAGACTTCCTCCCAGATGGTTGTGCTGACTCCTTTGTCAAGGACCAAGTGTGATCCCTGTCTATCTTGTACTGGTGACTATCACCATAGTGTCTGAGCCGTCCCATGTTTATTAGATTGGAATGATGAAATTCCTAATAGACTTGATTCTCCAACTTTTCTCCTTTCCTGGTTACAGGGAGGTCTGTTTGAGGAAGGATTTTACTTGGGAAGGGTGGTAGGGAGGAGAGGTGTCCATGAAAAGTGCTCACAGACTACATTTTACACAGACCCAATGTATCTACTGCATCTCTGGAAGGTACCCACATAGCACACTGATGGCCACAGTACAAGACCTTACAAAGAAAAGTGAACCCAACACATACCACAACTGACCTTGAAAGGCTGGCCTCCATTGGGAGGGTGGATTTAGTCTTCCCACCTCCTCCACACGTTTATCCTGCATATAGCCCATTTTCACAGCCTGTGCACCTTCCAGAGGTACATATATAATACACTGACATATATATAGATATACACACGCACACACATACAGGGTCTGTATAAATTTGGAACCAGCTATTCAAGCTTTATGCAGTTGAAATGAATTTCATCCATGGTATCTTCTACATTTTGTATTTATCATTGAAATATGTGAAGTATTTTACACTAGTCATAAATACTAAATACATAAAATACATTTTGAATCTGTGTTTTAAATTTGTATTGGATTTCAAAAAATACTAAGTAGCAAAACTGTGGCTGCTGTTGTTTATGTGCCTGATCCAGTTCATGCTGAAATCCAATGAGAATAGTAACAAGGCCTGCCCCAACCAAGGCATCTCTTGCAGCTGACTGTAATGATATAGGCAAGTACAGTTTCCCCTTTAGTCGCCCATCTTCTCCACTATGAATCAAACCAATGGTCATGTCCCCTTCTGGGAAAGGAATGTTGTCCCTCTCAGAATCCAATTTAATCCCTGCTTCTGGCAGATTCCTCAAAGTAAGACCATTCTCAAAACCCAAAAATAAGACATTAACCTTCAGTAGTTCTCCATCCCTAATTGAGGAGGGTCACCGTCAGCAGGTAACTCACCCAGGAATCAACAGCCACTCTGTTCTTCAGTTCCTCTGCCTATATCCCGGGGCCCCCCTCGTCAGGTAATCAGAGTTCCTGTGCCCCTACGTCAGGCCTCCATACATCCAGCAATTATCTTTGCAACTCTTCTTCCATAGGCCTCATCTCACGGCTTCTACAAGCAGGTTCCCCAGTGTTCTACTCCCCAGGTCTCCGTACCTGCAAATCCTACCCCTGCTGGGCTCCTTCTCATAGGAATCATGTTCCAGAATCAACCCTCTTTTTCCTGGGCTCAGACTTCACTGGTTGTTCTCCTCCTTTACCTAGAGGCCTCTGTATGAACCTTCTACTCATCAGGGTTCTCTAGGTCTGGCCAGTTCTCTCCAACAGCTCTCCTCAATTATCTCTCTACACCAGAGTTTCTCAAATATTTTTGTTCACAGACCCCTTTTCAAATACAATGTTAATCATGGACCCGCCAACTGAGAAATTGATTGACAAAAGTATATGTGTACTTAATAGAAACGCATACTGTTAGTAATGCTTTAAGGAAAAGAGTATGAGTACTTACACGCAGAGGCAATATGCATGGGGGGAGATGCACAGGATGTCACATCTCCTCCAGATTTGTGCCTCCTATTTGGCTCTGCTCCCAGAAGCGCTGAGGTAGCAGGGAAGGGGAGTGGTATCTCTTCTTGGCTAGCCAGCTTGTGGGATCAATGGCTGTGAGGCAACCTCCGTCTGATGGCAGGGGAAGACCTCTTTTCTACAATAATGCTGAAATTTTTGGTTGCCAGCCACCCAACCCACACAGGGGCATATTCCTCCGGGGCACGCTCCACAGTTTGAAAACCTCTGTTCTACACCACCTCTTTTTCATCCCATCTCTCAACTATTGATGTCTCAGGTCTCATACAGCTCTCTAAAAGCAACTCTCACCATTTCCTTCCTGCTCACCTTTCTCAGCTGCTGACTGGATCTTAACAAAAGCCAGATGCCCTCATCTGGCCCCATAAGAAGGCAACGAAATAATCACAGGTGAACTGGACCCATTCTGTCTTAAAGAAGACAGTTACCCCATTATAGAGTCTTTTCAATGACTTCAGTGGGAGTCTGATTGGGTCTTATCAGGAGGATGGGGTAAAGTACTAGTGTACCAAAATTTTAGCCCTAAAATAAGGAGTTTTTTCCTCATATATATGTAACCCTTCTGCCAGACAGAGTTGGCAGCAGCAAGGGCCGGGTTCTATATCTAGCGGTCCCTGTCAATGATACAACACCAAACTGGCTTGAGCCCCCACTCAGTCACCTGGGAAATCACACACTATCCCCCGTGCACCCCAAAGGGCAATACTTCCCCTCTCACAAGCACAGAGTCTGAGTGTAGAAAGTAAACCTTTTAATAACAGAAGAGAAGTAACACAGCACTGGTTTGGGGCACAGTGCAAGCAGAATTCATTAACTCAATGAGCCAAACCCATCCCAGAGTACAAAGGGTGTGTCCTTCGCCTCTCCCTTCCTTCTTTCCCCTGCACTGACCGTCGTAGTTGCAATGTCCTCCTCTCGGTTATGGCTCCGCCCATCCCCTATGCAGGCTCCAGTCTGACACAGGCTTGACCAGGCCCCCCTCCGCTACTGTCTCCTAATGCTGACCACACCTGGCTGGAGCCGACTGCGCCAGGCTCCCGCTGACTGCTGGTGCCGACTGCACCTGCTCCCACTAACCACACCCGGCTGGCACTAACTGCACTGGGCTCCTGCTGACCATTGCTTACTCAGCTTTGTCAGTTGTCAGGCAAGGTTTCTCATGTCCTTTAATGATTCAGCTCTTAGGTAAACCTTTTGCTGATGCAGAAGCAATGTCCCTGCTTTCAAGAAACAAAAAACTCTAAGAAGAGTTGTTAATTCTACCTTTTAACAATAGAAGAACATTATCACTCCATGCCTAGGAGCAGCCCTTTCCCAGGACTGGTGTAGGCCCAATAGGCAATTCCTCATACCCTCCTCCTTTTACAATGCTGAAACATCTATCCACCACCTTTGTGGTGCTCTGTTAGGTTTCGGGTGAAGTATTTTATCATACCAGACTAAGCACAGTTCTGCTGACATTCATACAAGTGAAGGACAACATTTCATTACCCCAGCAGTTAACACAAAAGTGGTTTGTAGCCCAAAACTAGCCATGCTAACCATGTCCCATTATGCTCAGCACTTAGGTGTGCTCATCCATATACAGTGAAATTATGCTAAATACTTCATTGTACTCATGGAAATACAAATCCCATGCAAACAAAGTGCCCCCACCCCTCTTTTCAGCTGACTGAGCAGTAGGGAGTGCCACTCAGACCATCTGAGCAGGGGGCAGTTCCACTAAAACCTTGCTTACATCTACATTAAAAAGTAAACACTCTCCGTGGTATAATGGAAATACCTTGCTGTGTTATGCATCCTAAGGGGCATCTTTTTAAAAGAGTCTTCAATCCAGGCTTCACTTTAGCAGCCATACTTACTTGTGGACACAAAAGCAACACAGTAGAACCTCAGAGTTATGAACACCTCAGGAATGGGGGTTGTTCGTAACTCTGAGCTAAACGTTAGGGTTGTCCTTTCAAAAGTTTACAATTGAACATTGACTTAATGTAGCTTTGAAACTTTACCATGCAGAAAAAATGTTGCTTTTAATCATCTTAACTGAAATTGAACAAACAATTTCCTTACCTTGTCAAACCTTTTTTTAAACTTTCCCTTTATTTTTTTAGTAGTTTACGTTTAACATAGTACTGTACTGTATATGCTTTCTCTTCTGTTTGTTTCTGCTGCCTGAGTGTGTACTTCCAGTTCCAAATGAGGGGTGTGGTTGACTGGTCACTTTGTAACTCTGGTGTTCATAACTTGGAGGTCCTACTGTATTTCAATATCTAGCTAGTAATTACACTGGTCATCATTAAAGTCATTTTTACCAACAGTTACCATACAGTGCTGACAAATGCCAAAGATAATCGCTATGGCAAGCGTAGTGGAAACAATGGTATCTCAAATACCTTTTGGCATTTTTTTGTCTTGTCATTGTTCAGCCTACAAACCACACTGGTGGCACACCGTGAGACTCCTGAAATACATTAATTTATTGCCAGAATAATTTCTGATGCTACTTCCTTGTGACACATGATAGCCCAACTAAAAAGAATATACAGAAATTTCTGTTGTTGAGAAGAATGATTGTTTTATTTTCTCATTCCCGCATAGTGTTACAATAATGCTGGCTGCAAAAAAAAAAAAGGAAATGTTTAAATCCAAACAAAAGACTGTTCTGATTTTTAAAAGGAAAATAATATACATTAGGTTTTGTAAAACATTCCCTTCCTTTTTTAAAAAAAAACTGAAATTGAGCCAAATCTATTTGAGAATCTCCCTTTATCTGATTCATGGAAAATACAGCATGATTCTGAAAATCTATGGTCATTGGCAAAAGCTGTTTCTCTTTCTCATGGACAACACCACAATGTAACTACTCTAATAATGGTAGAACTTTATAAGCAGTACATGAAACTCATACTGAAATTGTAACTTTTGAAATTAAAATCAATTGGATTACTTAAAATATGTAAATTAAGCGTATGCATATGTCCTTGCAGAATCAGAGCCCTAATGAAAAGCAACATATGCCACCCAGCGCTCATGATTTAATTTATAACTAAAGAATACCCAAGAAGTTTGGATAAAGATTCTGAAGTGGAACTTCCCTAACATTGTTTTTCCATTTCAAAGCTTCTATTACAAATATAGGCCTGAGTCATGAAGTTTGAACTAATTAAGTATCTAAATTATGCCACAGTTCAGGGAGGAGGGGATAACAGGATAGGTGGCTGTTCAGATAGCTACAGGATTCTGGTTCAGGCCCACTGTAATGGGGTGTCCACCCCACACAGGACTGCAAGGAGTTAAGAGGGCCAGTTAAGCTTATTACCTGTCCAAGCTGGTAGGGCCAGGAGAAGCCAGGAAGGGCTGTGACCTAATTGCTGATTGTGCCCAGCTGAGGAAGAATAGGGGGCCTATATAAATCAGGCAGGTAGCAAAAGAAAGAGACTTCAGGAAGGCAGGCTATAGCTTTTCTCTGAAAGGAGAGGGGTTGGGGATGCTGGTGAATATAAAGAGAGAGAGAGGAAGCCAGGAGGTAGGAGTAGGCTGAGGGAAAGCAGCAAGGTAGGACCCTGCAGGTCTTGGCAGCTCACTGGAGAGGGCCCCTGAGCTATAATCCAGAGTGGGGGTGGACCCAGGTTTCCTTCCTAGCCACCAAGGACGTGGCATAGACCAAAGGAGGGCAATGCCTGGCAAAAACTATTCCCCAAAACCACTGAGAGGAGGTGCCACATGTGGTGAATGACCCTACCACAGCCACCCATAGCTATAATAAAAGACTGAAGCAAAGAAAACAAGAAAGAAAAGTCATGAAAGAGTTAACCAAAGTAACAGGAGAACATGCAGCTAGTGGGAAAAGGATAGCAAGATATTTTAGCTAGCTACTGTCCAGCAAAAAGAAAAGGTTCTGAACTAACTCCCCCTAAAACTGATTGTTGTTTAATTTACCAAATTCTAGAGAAGCTGCTGCTGGAAAACCATTCTCTCGAGAATCACAGAGTGTTCTTCCAGGTGGGAGCAGTTTTAAGTTGCAAGAAAGAATAGAAGCTGGAGGAAGAAAACCTGAACCCCCACCCATGTCCTAGTTCAGAAACCTCCTACTCTACCCCTCCCTCACCACAAACACACAGGCCAGAAGCCCTCTGGAGGTAGCCAGTTACATTACAGGAGGAGGCAGAGCCCTACCAGAAGCAGCATGTGGTCTTGCTCCTGCAGTGCATTGGTCACTGTATACACTGGTGAAATTTAGCCTTGTTAGGCCCTAATGACCAGCCATGCCTGAGCCCACAGGGCAATGCCTAACAAATGACACTAGATCCTTCAGTTACAACTTCAGAATTTGGTCCTATCTTTGCAGCCCCTTAGGAAGCTATCGGATTGCATAAGTTTCATGATCATTTTTTAAATTGACTGAGATTTATTTTTAATGTTCTAGTTTTTCTGGAACTTTCTATGGTAACACCCTCCAGAGTTGGCTCAAATACGTCCAAAAGATGTGCGGAAGTGGATTCATAGGAAATACAATAATTACTTGATGCTGTTTAGAAATAGTGTTTTAGGCCAATAAATGGAGATTTGTTTAATCAGTTGTATATCTGCCTTTTTCTGTTTTTCAAAGAAACAGGTCATAAATCTGTGCAGCTTTTAACTAGCTTGAACCAGCATTCAGCGATTGTTCTTACAATATCGTACAAATCTCTCATTATTTTCTCATGGTGCTCAGTTTACCTGTAAAAACTAATATTGATTAGATCTCTAGTGAGTAACATCTACAGTATAATCAGCTCAGTGGAGATTAGTCAAATGGCTAGTATCTGTACAGCCTTATATTCTTAGAAATGTTCTGCTGCCAGAAAGTCCTAAGGGTGCGGTAACTAGCAACCTCAGGTAAAGCTAGACTTCTCATGCTTTGACTCTCCAGATCCATTAATTCTCCATTGTCACTAGGTGCAATTACTTCTTAAATATAGTACGCTCAATTAACTCCTAGGTTTCCCCTGTACCCACTGCTGCAATCCAGTGTGTAGGACCCACTAGCATTAAATCCACCTGGAGAAGGGAAACAGTGCCATGGGCCCCCTGTATCCCTCACCACACCACCAGCAGTGGAGGGGACAGCCTGGGAAGGGTCAGGGCCAGGCCAATCAGGAAATATGTTGATCTGGCTTCTTTCCCAGGCAGCCTACCCCAGCAGGACTCCTGTGGATGCACAGAGAGAACGTAAAGCTCTCATTTCCTAGTGTGAATCCTCCTCTGGAGCTGCCACCTGTGTATTCCACCTCCATGTATCCATGGCTAAAATAAGAGCATCCTTTTGATATGCTTCATTGCTCATCTGATAAATTCAGAAACAACGCCTTTGTGGGATAAAAGGCCTGTATGTACCCTTCTCTTTTAATTACTGTCAAAAATTGGTTGATCACAAAGAAACAAGGAGTAGCTCCATGTGAGAAAGCCAAATGCTCCTTTTAAAACAGTTATGAATTGGCATAAAGTTATTTATAAATAGAAAATTCTTAAATATGGTATTATTTTCTCCTATATGCAATCACGTCTAGTGTTTTGCAAGACATGATTTTACTTTTGTACTCATTAGTGCACCAAATTGCCCCAAAATGTTTTCACTCTTAAAATAGAAATACAATAGACCAACTTCATTCTCTGTGTAACTACATTGACTTTAATGAAGTAATCCCAGGGATGAATTTGGCCCAATCTCTTTCTCTAGATGACTTTTTGTTCAAAGCCTTCACTATGTATTTGCTTCTGATCAACTACATTTATGTAAATACCAGCTTTTTACTCTAAGGTCCCTCGTCCTTATATTAGAAGCTATGACAGGCTGTTGGTAAGTGTAAAACAATCAGTAAGCAAAGTTTATAATAGGCAGTTTGGAAATTGGAATGGCTACATACCAAAGAAATTGTTCCCACATTCGTGTCCCTTTTTAAACTATGTTACGAGGCATAACAATGATCAAACCAGATGTAAATTAAGACTTTGGTATAGAAAATATGCCCTTAAATCTACTGTACTGGGTATACATGTATAAAAGAACACTTGTAACTGATGGAACCAGTTACTTTATTCCACTGTTCCATACAGGAACAGTGATAAGAGGAGTTATTTGCAGAAACTTGGGTCTTAAAAAAGGCACACTGAATTCCCTGCCTATGAGGATTTTTCAAGTTAATGTGGTGTTCATGAAAGATACCAGATTGCTAGTCCCACCCATTTATCTAAGTGCTGCTGTGGGAACTGAAGTTAGTCCTGGGATTCAGTTTACCCCACTGATAAGCATCCAAATCAGTTGACCTTTAGGACACATTCTAAGGACCATCTCATGTTTCTGGAGGTTGATTACCTCATATGGGCACTTAGTTTTTTGCTGGAGTGAAATACCCTTTTCTCTTGTAGGAAGCATTTTGTACATGCATTCTAACCTATGTTAGATAGGATGTAATTTATAAATCAATCAATCAATAAATAAATAAGTATCTCATCCACGCTTATAGGTTGTCATCTGCTTGTGTGTAGCAAGACCAAATTTTATGTTCAGAAAACTTCTGAATCACTGAAAACTATACCTGTGTTGTTTGCCACATAAAGCAAGAGATCCACAGATTTTCTGTTCTGTTTGTTGAACAAGTTATCTATTTTAAAAAGCATTTATTTAAAACTTTCAGGAGAAACCTATGTGCTTTTGAACCAAATCAGGCAAGTTAAAAAAAAAATTCCAGCATCAAGAACTGAAGCCTTTCACTTCAAAATAGACTGTACAGCAAGTGGAATAGAATGGAGGGAAATTTAGCAACTTTTATGAAATCTCATTTTTAAGTGTTTTAAAATCTTTTATATCATTTTCTGTGAAGTTTTTTATATCATTTTCTGTGAACTTTTATTATGTGATATATGGACAACAAAGCTTATAATCAGTCTTGTCCTAACAGTTTATAAAAATAAGAATGACTATTTTACCATATATTTTAGGATAATTTATCTTCTGATAGTGTAAAAAAAACAATAGAATTGGCCCTATACAAACAAGAGGTGTTGATTATTATCTCATGGTTAAAATAATTAGCTATATTTCAGTTTGCTCCCACTATGAAGGATCTTTTCCAAGCTATACAGCAAATATTAAAATAGGAAGGTCACTTATTTGACAAGACTCCTTTTCAGAAAAGGAAGCTCTGCTTACACGTGCCTTCATTTTTTTGGGCGGGGGGGAGGAGCGGGATATTTTCACTTTACAGAATGGCATCCACTTGAACACCTATTTAGCAAAATAGAACTTCTTCATGCACAATATAGTCTCTAACCCAAGCTCCTGGATTTGTTAAGCTCCAAGATATACAGTAGATCTTTCACTCTGACCTTAATCAGTAGGCGACCCTAAAATGAGTCAGGTTTGATTTCCTGCATTCCTGACTTCCCTTTTCAATATTCAATTCCTCATAAGCACTCCAGGATATTAGGAGGTTTACCCCTCAGTACTGCACAAATAATGTTTTTTGTTTTCTTTGGTCAGGTGCTCCCATGCACCTTGAAAATTATGTCACAGGAAACAGTTTGAAGTGGCCCAGCCTAAAGACGGTAAAATTAAAAGAAAAAACTTATCAGGTACGCAGGCATGACGACCCTAATCTGTTTATACTGGCTAAAGAACAAATAATGCTGTTATCCACTATTTAATTTATGAGTCAATAATGGATGCATGTGATTTTACTCTGCAAAAGTTTAAATAATATACTGTACTTCAGACTTGGCAACAGAAGTGTTTCTGACAGACTTCTCTATGCAAAATAACACAATATACTTTTGTATATTGCGCATAACTATCAAACTGTTTCACAGTGATTTGCAATTTGTATGTAACAATAATAATATATTGTCGATGACACCTTTAATAAGAAATCAATAACAATAACAGTGTCTGATTATTTAAAAAGATGACTGCCCAACTGCATACAAAATGTATGTGTAAGCTATAGACAGTTTGTACAACTGTGTATGTAAGTTGGCTAAATATATAAGTAAATGAATAAATATGGAAATGTACTAATGCAATTTTTGTGGAAGTCACAAAACTATATGCCTAACTTATTTTATAAAAAAATGAACCCATCATTTGTCATAATAATTGCAATTTGCCCTCAGAACATTGAGAGCTTATCTACAATAGAAAGTTTTACCAGCAAAACTTTTGCCAGAATACTGCTACTGACATAGTTGTTTTGGCAGAGTGCATTTATGTTTGATTGCCTTTGCTAGTGCAGTGTGTCCATACAACACTGGGTGGTATTGGCAGAAGATGTGCAACACTGTGCTTTAGGCAACCCAGTGTCCCCCAGACCACTATCAAGTGCACAACCAGGTTGGAAATTTTTTTGCAGTGTATTGCGGGATACCAGCTCTCTTCTGAGGGAACGTTGGACATTTGGGGTCAAATTCTTATAATTCCCCCTGTTCCATCACATAATCAAAAACATGGATGCTAAACAGATCAGCAGAGCTCTCTGGTCTGTTTCAGAGATAGGGCAAGTGATTCTTTTGTATTTGTGGAACTTCAACAACTACCACAGTGGCTGAAAGTGGAATGGATTATGTGGACAGTGAACGAAACTGGCCAGCTGCTGCAGGCATCGGTACACACTGTGGATAGACTGTTCTGGGCACATGAAATGAGCAGTGAGTGGCGGGATCAGATCATGGTGCAGATCTGAGACAACCAGGCGTGCTGCAGAACTTTCAGATGTGGATGGCCACATTCCTGGACCCCAGCTTTGCAATGCATAGGCATCAAAATGAGATCTGCTTTGACAGTGGAGAAGTGGGTTGTGATCTCTCTCTGGAAGCTTGCAATGCCAAAATGCTATCGGTCAGTGACCAGTCAGTTTGGTACTGTTGCCATCCACGTGTGCGAAGCCATTAATCAGGTTCTACTGCACGGGATTGTGACTCAGGGCCATGTGCAGGAGATAATAAATGAATTGAATTAAATGGGCTTCCGTAACTGTAATGGGGCGATAGATGGAATGCAGATCTTAAGTTTGAGTGCCACCTACCTCTGAGTACATAAGCAGAAATGGGTTCTTCTCCATGATTCTGCAAGCATTGGTAGAGCACCAGAAACATTTTACTGACAATGTTGGCTGGTCATGTGCATGATTCTCACATTTTCAGGAATACAGGACTTTTTGACAAGCTACACTTCAGGATGCTTTTCCTGAAAAGGCACGTTCACATTGGTAGGGTTGCAATCCCAGCTGGGATTCTTGAGGACCCAGCAGACCCTTTACTTCCATGGCTGATGAAGTCATACACCAGATACTTGGACAGCAGCAGGAAAACCTGACCTTGTTTAGGGTGATTGTGAATTGTGCCTTTGACAAATTAAAGGGTGAGTGGACATCTCTTATGATAGGTTCAATCTCAGTGAGCCAAATAGTCCTATTGTTATTGCTGCAAGTTGTGCTTTGCATGATATCTGCTAGGCCAAGAAAGAAACGCTACCACTAAGGTGGAGAGTGGAGGTAGACATGGTGTCTGCTGATTTTGAGCACACTGACAGAAGGCTAGTTATGGCCAATGGAAGTATTGTGCAGCTGGGGGAAGCCTTAAGATCACACAGTTTGCCATAGACAGTGTGATACTTTGTTTTACTGCATATAGAATAATTAGCTGGTTAATTAATTGTTTCTTTGCTTAGGGGAGTTATTGATTTGTGAGATTTGCAAGACAAAGAAGATAAATCCCGGTTTCCCCAAAACAGAATTTTATTGTGTAATAATAAACAAAAATAAACTACTAATACAGGAAGTGCCAGGTGGTAACCACTTAGAGATGCAACACAGGTCAGTCTAAGTGAATTCATAGCAGTTCCCATTGTCCGCTGGGGTTGAGTGAAGGGACACTGCTGTAGGGAATGCTGGTGCCTTGAGAAGGGAAGGTGGGGTGTGGTCTTTGCCCCTGGAAGACGGAATTGTTGTCCATGTAGTGTAATGGCTGCTGGAGTATACCCGAATGCTATGAAGCATCTGAATTTGTTATCTGAGGAACTCCATGATGTCTGTGCGCCGGGTTTAGGTCCTCCTGTCTTTCCTCCTACTTTCCTCTGACATATACAGTCCTTCCATTCTTGGGTCTTCTGGGCTTCAGTCTCAGCAGCCTTGAGCAGTCCTGAGAACATGTCTTCTCTTGTCCATTTCTCTTTCCTCACTATCATGGTGAGTCTCTCAATGTGTGAGGAAGGGACATCCCTCAAGGACACCCCAAGCTGAGGTCACTGAAAAACTGCCAGGCAGAGAGCCATTGTTAGATTTAAGGAGGCAGCAGAAGAGAAGTAGTGCAACTCCCTAATTTTTTTCCCATATAAAGCTGCATAAAAGCATGTGCAGGTTCACACTCACTACCACTGCATGACCATTTAAAAATACCCAGCATGGTGAGTACATGTGGTCACTTTTCAATCCTTCTAGCTGTGAGGGGTGGGCCGGACCTCGGGAACCTTAGGAATAGTGTAGTAGACACTGATCAACTTATTACAGGCAATGGTGATGCAGGTGGATATATCACTCACGAGGATACCAAATGCCCAGAGAAGGCAGCTTTCAAGAGGATTCACGGTTACCTGGAGCCATATGCTGCTGACTTTTTCACAGCAATGGTCCCTCCAGAGTCCCTTGGCAGAGTGGCATGGGATGGTGGTAGAAACCTAGCTGCTCTGTCTAGAAATGTCTGGGCAAAGATCAAACACAACCTGCTTTAAAAGTTCTGTGAAATTGTCCCAGGTGACCAGCAAACTCCCGGGGCCAAGATAAACCACTGGCTCCTTAAGCAGCAGAAGGTTCTGACTGCTGAATAGAGTTGTGAATCTGTCTACGCCAAGACCCTCGCTGAACTAACGACGCACTGCTTTTATCTCTTTCCTGAATCTGATCACAACATGCAAGTAATGAGTTTTGAACTTGAAAACCATGAGATTGAACAGCATGTGTAATGTGCTTTGGACTTGAAAATCTGCACACAACAAGTTTACAATGCATTTTCTGAAAAATCATACTTGCCGAGAATGCCCAGGTACAGGTACTTGCAAGTACTATTTCTATTTTCGGTGCATTTAATTTTATTGGCTAGCAGGCAGGCATTGTCTCCATATGCATTGAAATGCTCATGCTCAGGTTTTTGTTTGCACATAGCGTACAATCACTAGAAGCTGCTTTTTTTGTTTGTTTGTTTTGGCTTGTTTGCGATGTATTGAATTTTATTTCGTTACCTTTCCTTCAAAAATATAGTCTTTGAATGCAAACTATTTACATGCATTATATACTTGGGAATGTTTTCGGCTGTCTTTTCCTGTTTTCATTCAGTCAGTTTTGCCTAGTAAGGCCAGTGCATGCTCTTAAAATAACCAGCTACTTCACAACAGAATTCCTTTATTCCCCGTTCACACGTGGTTCACTGCCATTTTGAGACAAGGGGAGAAGTTTCGGAAGCCCTGGAGAAAGTAAAACGAATGCCATTCTTTAACAGGGCCAGTAACTTACATCCACCTGAGTTCCCTTCCCCTTGTTCAGTGGATTTCAGCTGGGTCTCGAGGCGGTCCCCGCTCTCCATCAGCTCTGCATGATTCACATCATCCTCTTCGGGGAGTTTCTCATTCGTGTGCAGTTCCAGAGTGCTGCCTTCTGGATGTCATGAGCTATCCACTGCCCATGGCAGGTAGGTGGTGGCATAGAACTCCACATAATAGCAGCAGCTCTGCGGAACAGCACCAGATTTTGTGTTGCCCTCCTTTGACTTTTGGGGGGATTGTCACTGCTCATTCACCTTTCCCCACCAATGGAAATCACTCCCATCAGACCCCAGCTTCTGCAATCTCTGTGCAAGACCTGCCTAAACATCGTTATTCCTGTGGGAACTTCGCAGCCGTTCCAATACTCCGCCTCCCACAAGCCAAGGAAATTCAAGACTTCGTCTCTAGACCAGGCAGCAGCGTGAGGTTTAGCTGGAGTTTTCCATGGAACCATATCTGTGTACTTGCAAAGGTGGGCTAACAGGAAAAGAGACATTGCCCAAACATCCTGGGGATTTTAAGTTGGGAGGGCATTTTGTTACTGGTCATAGTGAGCCCTTGGCAGCAAAAATTCAACCAGAGCAGTCACTTGCCTGGGCACGATGCCATTGTGAGCTTGTTCCTGGAGGACTGTTTGTACTGGTACTGGTACTTCAGCATCCACACAGGCATTGTGCTGATAGAACACTACTGGTAAAGGCCTTCCATCACGTGGGGAACTGGTGTAACTCCACTGGCAAAAATTCAGGGTTTTGTTGGCAGGACTGAAAATTCAGGGTGGATGCATGAAAGTCTGTGGCAATAGAAGGAAAAATTTGCCAGTAAAATTTTGCAATGCTGACCAGACCTAAGAGTAGAAGCAAAGTAAATTCCAAATACCCACCTTACTATATACAATAAATAGAGAATATTTAAATAAATATATACATAAACAATAAACAGTAGTACCAATAAGGAAACCAAAAGTCAGAACCAGGATGGAAGAATGACACAGGCAGATGTAGAGGAGAAAAGAATTCCAGAATTAAAGACCATTGCATCCAATCCATTCGAGATTGTACCTAGGAACAACCATGAGGGAAGGGATGAGCTAGTGCAATTTGGAAAGATTGAAGTTGGAAGATTTGTGATTTAGAAAGACCATAACTGAGGACATTTTAGTAGCCCAGAGAAGAAGAGATGAAGAGGTAGGAAGGAGATAAAAACAAACATATAGGGGAGTCGCCCTTAAAAGAATGTTATGAAATATTTAATACTTATATTCACTGAGGACGTATGAAAAATACAAATACCAATGGGAGAAATACCTGTTGCAATTCCTCTCTGCTCCTCAGCTGGGGGAGGAAAGGAACACAAAGGAGACCTGGTTGCTGCTAATGAGTTGCCTGCCAATCTCAGTGATGTTACTCTGAATTTACATCAATGTAACTGAGATTGTCTCTCTATTTTTTAAAACGACAAAAATAATAAACTTTCTCCTAATATTGTCTGCAATTATTTTTCAGGAAAAGAAATTTCTTATGGAATAGAATATGCAGTAGAAGAGAGGGAAATTGTTTCTTAGCAACATCTGGGGAAAAAATTAACTACCTGTATTACCAAAGAATGCAAATTACCTTTAATAATTAGGCTGACACATTCTGGACTAGCTTTAGTTTCTGAAAGGTCTTAAATTATAGCCTCAAATAGAGTGCATTGCAGTAGTTTAATCTCAAGGTGACAAAGACATGGGAAAATATCTCAAGGTCCACATCTGAAACAAGAGGTCTGTGACAGAGTGCTGGACAACAGCAGCTGATCGAGCACTCTGCTCACTGCAACTTCATATAGTTGCTTTTTGCACATCTGAATATGGGAATTGTGCCAAACCGACCAATTGAAGATAGGCTGAAAAGAGTAAAAAAGTAATTACCTCGTTAACTCAAGGTACAAAGGCACAGGCAGGAAGCACAAAAGGAAGAGAGAAAAAGTAAAAGAGATGTAGGCTGGTAGAGCTGGGAGACACAGGAGGTCTTTGCTCTGCAGAGCTCTGTAAAGGTGATGGGTGAAAATGGTGGAAAGGTCCATGATTTGTAAAGGTGGTGGAAATTAACTTTTTAATAAATCACTGGATGTTTTACTTGCAGAAGGTCCTGAAATGGTGTCCTTGTCTGGCAGGAGGAGCATGTCCCATAAAGTCTCACAATTTAGCAGGCACAGATGGAAAAATTTGTTTTGGGGGGCTGATATCAGGGCACACTGTAGTAGATAAGACCACTAAGTTGTAAAATTGATTCACAATCAATGGCTGCACAGTCCATTTGCCATGCTGATATAATTCTAGTCAATTCTTCAATTGCTTTCCCAGACCTACGAATGTTATCTCAGCCTTCTCCAGGCTGAGCCTCAACCAGCCGGTCCTCATTCAGGGCCCAGTCTCCGGGATCATCCATTCCACTGCACCGAAGGAATGATCTGTAAGGAGATATGCAGCTGGGTAATATTCACCTACTGCAGACATCATAGCCCATATCTCTGTACTAATCCTCCTAAGGGTCTAATACACATATTGAAAAAATGGGTGGACAATGCAACAGAAGCCTGCAGTTCCCAGCATGAGAGAGTCTTTGGGATGGATGACTAATCACCCTCTGGTTCCTCTCTTATATTAAGAAGCAAAGCTATTTCAGAGCAGCTCCATCTATTTCTACTAATGACCATGGTATTGTCATCAGTACCTTATGATCACCCACACCAAAGATAGGGGAAAGATCCAATAAAATCAGAGTATGGACACTCTGGGCCTGGCTCTCATTTCACTCTGTCAGTGTAAAATGGACCTTAAAATATGGCTAATTTACATTTATACTCACTCTGTGGCCTCTTTACACTGCCAGAATGATGTAATGTTACCTTGGTATACATAAGAATCAGATCCATTATGTTCATCTATAACTGGGAGGAGATCATTGACTAATGTTTACAGTTTGTCACATACCAAGGTCTAAATCTAGACATACCAGCACTGAGAAAATCTGAAAACTAACTATTGGCATAGTTGCTTCATCACCATCTTCTTAATGATCAACCCCCAAAATCAGGATACTCAATACCAATACTGTGATGATGAGATCATCAGAAACGTGAATTGATTTATTTAGTAGAGGCCTCACTGCCACATCTTTGAACACACCTAGCATCCAATCCTCACACAACAAAGCACTGATAATTTCTGCCAACCAAGGGCCCACTCTCTTTCTACTGGCCTTTACCAGCCAGGAGCGGCATAGTTCCAATGCACAGGAAGAGGCCCAAAGGATACTTGAACATTTCCACACCTCCAATGAGAAACACTGACCAAAACACAGAGGATGATCTGCATTTCTCTCTTCCAGATGTTACCCTGCACCCATGAATTCAACAAGCTGTATCCCCAACCAAACCATTTGATCAACACAGTAATCAAGAAATTCCTTACAACAAGAAAAAAACTTGATTCAGTTTTCACATGTGGGTAGATTGAATTAACCAAGCTATCTGGTACCCAAAACAATTCAAATGTGCATAACACTGCAGAACTATGATGGCGACAAAACTTACCCTCTTGCGCGCAGCTGACAAATACAATTTTTTTTAAAATTATTTATGTCATATAGATCAGACTTAGTTTGGGACTTCCTCCACTGATATTCTAACCTTCTTCCGTGTCCTTTCATCCTCTGTAAACCATGCTGATCCGGAAGAGCAAAGTCAGAGCAAGAACATGCAGGAATCACTGTATCAATAGCCGTGGACAAAGATCTTGATAATATTCCACTAGACCACCAACAGAGTGGTCAACTGGCAACAGAGTACACTCCCTCAGAGACTTTCTGAAACATGCCGGCACACCTAACTGTTGCAGGCTTTTTAAACGGCTATATATCAGTGAAGTAATTACATTAATGTTCATAACCACTTGGTAAAAAGCAAAAGAACTCTCATTACAAAAGAATGACATAGAGGCCTGTTCTTCCCCTCCAACTACTGCCTTTTTGGCAAAAACATGAAAGATAATGTAACAATTGTTTCAAAACAAATAAGAGAAAAGCCAAATTAGCTTGTGTTCTTTTTATGTCAACTCCAAAGGCATTGTTGAGCTTTCAAATGGAAAATAAATAACACTGACCATAGGAGAAACCAGGATGTAGAATTATATTAATGTAAACTGTGTCTTGTGGAAAATCATTCTGTTAATTTAAAAAAGTTGCAAGTAGAAAGTCTCAAGTTCAACACACAGCAATTAAAAAGTTGGGGCAACAAAATGTATGGCATCTAAGCTCTGGTTTTCAGCAAAATCAGTTACAGAAAGCAAACAATTCAAATTAGGGGCTATTTTTAAAATGTTTCTATGAGTATGTAAATCTTCCTTCCCTACCGTCCTGGAAAAAAAAAGTGCATTCTTTGTGGTTGATAAACACATATCAATACCATGTTTGAAACCATATTTTATTGAAATGTATATTGACAAGGATTACTTCTTTCTGTGTGTAGCATGTATGGTTATATGTAGAAATACATATCCAAACATGTAATTAAAATATAGATTAGGTTGATATATCAAGCATAGATTGCTCTTGTTTCCCAAAGCAGGTAAGTAAGGCTTGTCAAAGCGCTAAAAACCAGGGGCACCAATTCAGATTCTTCTAGTCCTCACTCCTTCTCTGTGGCAGGGAGCCCATTCCAGTCTCCACTTGACTCCCCTGCAGGGATCCTGGACATCCCTTGGTCAGGGAAAATCCCATTTCTGTTAACCACACACTGCATGGGTCAGCGCCACCAGGAAGCAAATTCTCTGTGGAATCCCCTGTGCTCTACCCTACCGTACGGGAACAGACTGCCCGCATGCCAGGTCACAACACTACCCAACCCTCCTTCCATGTGTATGAAAGGGCAGCCAGGTCAATTTCAGTGGCATTGTGACCATCCAGCTGGAGTAACACTTCTGAGTGTCACTCCAGATTACTCCAGCAGCAGCCGTACTGATTAAATACAGAACCACTGCTTAAAAGTGGCTCTACAGCCTATGAAACTCTGAACAAGTGCAAAAACCTTTGGGTGGCCCTTGCAAGGTGCGCTCCCTTCCTGTTAGCGCTACTATTATTAACAAAGCTGAAGTGAGCCAGACAGAAACTAAACTGCTGAGAAATCTCTCCATCTACTCTGTCTGCTAGTAATACGCCCCCCTCCAAACTCTCGTATTCAGAAGAGAAGACAAAATGTGATTTCTGAAGCGATTTCTGGTGTTATAAAGAACAGCCCCCTTCTATTCCACTCCCCCTCCAAAAACAAAAACAAACAAAAAAACCCTTTTATTATCTTTCCCATCCAACAATTAAACTTTGCCCACTCAAACTTTAGCAGATCATTGTAAAGGCTTGATTAGCCATGCCGGAGAGACAGGAACGTTTCAATGCTATCACCTCCTCATCTGCAGCCCCTCTAGAGCCTTGCCGACTAGTTTAAATTGAAAGGACTAGGTACTGCGGCTTGAGATAGAAAGACATCACATACACACGTTACTGTGCAGAGGAGAGATGAGTGTGTATGCATTGCGCTGTCGCCGCTCGCAGCGCCTTCTCGCTATCTACAGGCGAGGCGCTCAATCAAGGGACGAGCAGGACTGTGCCTAACCTGTGCGGGCCGGCAGGCGGACAGAGACGGGGAGAAGGAGAATGTAAGGTCTAAGTGCCGAAGCGGGTGCGGGCTGTGATGCACCCTGACACAACGGTAGCCCGGGGCTTGGGGATCCGGTTGATCTCGGAGGTGTAGCGGAAGCTGTTTATGTACAGCGTTTCAGACGGCCCGATTGGAGGGTGCGTGGCCAGACCCTCTAGGACACAGGGCGAAGGGTAGAGCGTTGACCAGGGTACTGGGGAAATAGACGCGACACCGGGTGGGTTCGCGGCCATGGGTTAGGAGCCAGGGGCCGCGGGCCCGCGTTTGCAGCGCCGGATCTCCGCAGAGGCCCCCCGTGCCGTGGGCGCGGGTTCGGCCCCGGAGTTCGAGGTAAATGTCACCAGGAGGCTGCGTCCGACCCCGCCGCCGGGGCTGAGGGTTTGCGGTGCCCCACGCTGGGAGGCCGGGCCAGGTTCTACTGGCGCAAGGAGAGCGTCTACACCCGTCCCGTCCCGACGTTGGCGGGGCTGGGGCACGACGCTCTCGGGCTCTCGCCGGGCCCGCAGCGGGAAGGGGTCCCGACGGGGAGCCGGCGCGGCGGCCGCGCGGGCAGGACAGGAGCGGCGCCTCTCTCGCCGGCGCCGCCGCTGGGGGCGGGCAGGAGGCAGCCCCGGCCCCCGCGAGCCCGGCTGCGGCGGGCGGGGGAGGATGCCCGGGGCCGCAGGGGTGGGGTCTCCGGGGCTGCGGCTCCCTCTGCTGATTCGGCTGCAAAACTGGGCGGCCGCCGCTGTCGCCGCGGGGCCGGGCGCGCTGTGCAGTTCCTCCGGCCGGCGCCTGCTGCTCCGGGGTCTCTTCCTCCGCCCTCCCGCCCGCAGCTGGCGGCCCGGCCTCCGCTCGCTCGGCTTCCCCCATGGCCAGCATGTCGGCCGAGATCATCGCCTTCCTGCTGGCCATCTCGGGCTGGGTGCTGGTCTCCTCCACGCTGCCCACGGACTACTGGAAGGTGTCCTCCATCGACGGGACGGTCATCACCACCGCCACCTTCTGGGCCAACCTCTGGAAGACCTGCGTGACCGACTCCACCGGCGTGTCCAACTGCAAGGACTTCCCATCCATGCTGGCACTGGACGGTCTGCACCAGCCCCTGGGGCTTCTTATTCCTGTCTGTCTGTCTCTCTGTCTGTCCGTCCGGCTGCCGCGTACACACTCTCATCCCCCGAGCAGCGTGCCTCTGCCGCGCCGTGGCTGGGGACGTGTCTTAGGAGGAGCTGTAGATGAGAAGAGGTGGGATTGGGGTAACCCCTCGGCCCAGCCTTTCCAATGAGCTGCTGAAGTCCGGGAGGCCACAGATTAATTGTCTGGTGGGATAATTGTCTGTGCAGGGGGAGGAATGAAAAAGACCAGAAGAAACCTTTTTCTGAAATCGTATTGTGGCCTCTTCATCCTCTGACTGTGAGAGGTTGGTGGGATGACAGTAGCAGCCATGGTGAATGGAGGGATGTTCTCGGCAGTTTAGTTCCTATTTGGTGCACTTCAGCTCTGCTTTCAGCACTTCGACAAGCCTTACTTACCTGTCATGGGAAGCATTGTCGGGCTTGAAATATCTGGATAGTCTATATTTTAATTCAAAGCTTCAGCATAATAGCTGGACAGAGAGAAATCATCACTGCCAGTTTACATTTGATAAAATGTGGTTTCAAACATCGTATGCAAAAATACCTGTTTATCAACCATAAAGATGCACTTGTTTCCCAGGGCAGTAAGGAAGCAGGTTTTATAAATGCATTGGAACATTTTTAAAATAGCCCCCAATATGATTGTTTCCCTTCTGCTATTATTTTGCTGAAAATCAGACTTTAAATGCAACTTTTAAATATTACTTGATGACCTTGTAACTTTCTTCCAGCAAGTTTTAAAATTAACAGAAAGATATTCCATTAGATACATTTCACATTAATATAATTCTATATTCTGCTTTCTCTTATTGTCCATAATTATTCATTTTCCATTTGAAAGCTCAACAGTGCATTTGGGGTTGACGTTAAAAGAACAGAAGCTATTTTTTCTATTCTCTTATTTGTTTTTAAACTATTGCTCCATTTCCTTTTGTTATTTTTGCCAAACAGGCAGTGATAGGAGGGGAAGAATGTAATTCTTCTGTAATTAATATTTTTTCTTTTTACTAAATCATTATTAACTCAGATGTAATTACTTCATTGATATAAAACAGTTTAAAACCTTACAACAGGTAGGTAGACACAAATATACATTGTTTAGTTTTGAAGGGATCAGCAATACAGAATCAGAACTTAAAATTTTAATACGTTTAAAGCTAAATATTAAAATATTGCTACAAACACCTACTTTTTGTAATTTAAGAGGAGTTATATGCACTCTTTAGGCAGCAAGGATTTTTCTTTAAAAATCTTTACACCATTTTGAGTAAACTGCATAGACAATATGTCGGTAGCTATGTTGTGTGTTTCAGTGCTTAAGCTATTTATTGTCTGTTATATTTAACTGTTGCTCAACTTTTTATTTGAAGGGTTGAAAATGATGAAGGAAATTTAGGCAATTTCTGAAGTTCTAATTACATGACTATTACCACAGTGCAATGGTCAGAGAGTGTATCCCACCAACACTACAGATAACCTCTGAGGTAACCTGCTGATATTCGAAATATATAACTAGACAGATAGAAGGTATTAAAACAGATATAATCATTTCTGAAAAACAAATTAGGATCTACGGTATTTGGTGTGTTAGCGCAACCCCCTTCTGCACGTGACTGTGAGAGAGGGCAAAACATTTCTGATGTGAAAACTTCCTTTTTAAAAATGGATGGGAGCTGAATGACTAAAAGGGGTTAGTTGTGAAATATAAAAGCTTTAGCCCATCTCTCCTACCAAAGGGCCCTCTAGAGCTGGGCAGAGATACACAGCCAGGTTAACATAGGTGACCTTGAACTATTATTGCTTATGCTGCTCCTGTTTTATGGACAAATAGAGGCATTCAGACCCAGGTCCCTAATCCTGCCTCTTTTTCCATGCGGGCAGACCACAGCACCTGCATAGAGTCAATGGGCCAGATCCTCAGATACTGTAATTTGTCTTGACTCCACTAGTTTAAATGATGCCATGATAAATTACTTCAGTTGTGGATATGGCTCACTGACTTCAGTAGGGCTTGGCCTAGCTGCTGCAATCCTCTTGCTTGGAGTCAGTTGGAGGCCCATGGCCAAAGGCTGCCGCCATTCGGGCATCTTTCAAAATCACTAAATCTTCTTTTTAACTGGGTATTCAGTTCCAAGCTCACCTTTTTTTTTAAAAAGCAAGCAACATCAGCAATAAAGCTTGCGGCATATTTGAGCAATCAGAATTCCAAAGAGCAGAAAAATGTAAAATACTAGCTCAAAAAGACATGAACTATCTGGTAGTTTACTTCACTCTCCCAAGCAACCAGAGTTCAAGTTAACTGATCTGCAGCTAAGTGATTAATTTTTATTATGGAGCTGCAGTTCATTTGGGCACAAACTAGTTTGAAATGAAGAGGTTACAAGGCCTGATCCTGCCGCCATGGCAAAATTAATAACGTAGACAGGCGCAGCACTGTGGTTGATATCTCTAACAATACACAATGTAGGGCCAAATCCTGGTTGCTGAACACAATGTGAGTGAATGACCGGGAATGTTAGGAAAGCCAAGGCAGGATGTGGAGTAGCTGATGAGCACTCACATCAGTCTGAGGTCCGGCAGGTGGATCTGAGTAGCAGTGGATGCAGCGGCTAACCTACACCCACATTCTCCTTCTATGGGGGGCTGCTGAATGTGCCATGAATCTGTGTTCCAGGCTGGCAGGGGGTATGCATTCCCTTCCCAACAAAGCAGAAGAGCTTAGGCTGTACTGCACTTTGGATATCCCTTGGGCCCAGCAGGTTTCTGTCTCAACATAAAGTCAAATTCTGCCTAGGCCTTTGGAGTATGTCTACACTGCAAAGTAAGCCAAGGGTTAGTAGAATTCAAGATGGCATTTGTAACCCCAGGTTAGGTATTGTTGAACCCTGGGTCCCAAACTTAGTGCTTTATGCAGACCCAATTCTAACCACATATATTCCAGACTTACTAGTGTCCAGAATATGTCCACTTAGCCTTTTGTTCATGGTACAGTGTGCAAAAACTTGACTGTCCACCAAACTGTAGACTTTCAAGCCCTAGATTAACAAATGCAGGGTCTGCTAATGCAAGTTCTACTAAACCTGGGCTTACATTGCAGCGTAGACATACCCCTGTAGTCAACAGCTTAGGCTAAAGACTTCCTAAGAGTCATTTAATGTTAAGACTGTTTTGATAACTAAAATGTCTGACATAAAACACAGGCATGTCCATGGGATTGTAAATACTTTTGGTGACTCTCAGAGCATGAGTCCAGTGGGAATGTGCATACATTTCAAGCAATATGTCTTGAACTCTGAGACTCAGCTTGATTCAGGCTTGGACCTGCACCCTGTTGGGTCGTGGGGCCCAGGGTCTGAGCTGAGCCCTGGGTTAGTGTAATGTGTAGACAGAATGGGGGTTAGGCTTGAGCTTGAGTTCAAACCCTGGGTTTACATTGCAGTGTAGACATACCCTTAAAGAGCTTTCCCCATTTCCTCCTGCATGGCCTTCTTAGGACTAGGCTGAATTCCAATTTCTATGATCAAGACAATGTAGGAACTGCATCCTCCCTATTGCTCTGAGTAGGGAAGCATGGTCCCAAAAGGGAGTGAGGAAGGAAGGAGGTGGATCAATTGCTCCATTCCCATCTCCAGACTCTAGCAAGCAGAGTTACCCAGTCCCATGCAGAGAGAATGTGCTGCACTCCATGAAGTGGTGGGCAGCAGTTTCCATGCTCCCCTTGCACTGTCTGTGTGTGTGTGAAGAAGGGGAGGGGCGGTCTCAGAAGAACACTTTAGCTTTCCTTTGGGACAAGGCAGCTTCGTAATGCCTCTTGCTAGGCCCTATGTGTAATGTGCACAATACAGCTCATTGTAATTAAGGGCCCAATCTGATGCTTCTTACACAGGCAAAATTCACTGATAATGTGGGATGAGGGGAGTTGTCTGAGTAAGGAAGACACAAGCAGGCCTTTAATTTACCACCCTTTTAATTTTGTGCACAGCTGGTCACAGAAATAACACTTATAAAACAACCAAATAACATCAGCATGTATTATTTACAGCGTTCCTCACTAGCAGATCAAATGACTCGTTCAAATAACATAGCTGAATAAACACTTATTTATGAAATAAAAGGGGCATTATATCATAGAAACTTGTATAGAACCAGAAATGTTATAGGTATGTATTTGAAAAGGGAATCTGTGCAATATCTATAAAGCAACCTCAAGTTTCACATGATGCGGACTAAAAGACTAAAAAGCAAGTATTTACTTTATTTATTGAAAGCGCCCATTCCCGGATCATTATACATTTTTCCATGTATCATTCTTAATAGATGCGTGAGCTCCACATAACTTTTTGTCACATGACGGCAGTGAGGCACTAAAGATCATTACCTAATGAGAGTCTTTGGAATGCAAGACAAAACATATTTGTTTAAAAAAAAAAGAGAAAAACTGAAATAGTTTTCTATCAGAATGTTACTGAACATGCATATTGTGGTTAAAAAATGTTAGATACTCGCAATAACTATTTTGTTCCTACTCTATTTAAAATGTGTGACTTTCAGTCTGTTTTGGCTGTTGTTTATTTGGATAATTACACACCAGTGTAAAATAACTAGTTATGGCAATATGTGTTTTGAAATGGTGGATTTATGGTCTTCACTAGAAGATGCTGAAGAAGTACCCCTTGGCAATTCCCCCTTTTACTTGTTTTGCCTTTCTAAATTTTATTGAGAAATATAATTTTCTTATTAGCTAGTTTGTTTCTGTCTAAGAAAAAAATCAACAAAGCAAAACATGTATCACAATTGTAACCAAACACATTCATATGCAGTAAATTTAACTCTGGTCCAAGCAAGAAGATGTTGGACTTCATAAAAAGATCACTAACGTGGTTCCGATTTCCAAGTCAATCTCTAACACCTCTTTCACAGCTATCTATGCATTTTACAGTTTTTTATATCGCTCATCACCATAGTAATTAGGTAACTCCCAGGTAAATTAGATCTGTATAATGAGGTCCCTAGCGGAACTCATGGAATCTTCTCCCTGGCTCCCTTATTTGGTTTACATTGTCAAAATTTTAATTCCAAATTCTGAATTAAAAAAACACCCTTATTGGATGATTTCTTTGGTGAGATGAACTGAGCTCAGTCTAGTTGGCTTATAAAACTTAGAAATTTTGTCAACAGATTCCAGTGATATTCTAAGTCATGGTATTTCAACTAATTGAAACTGTTACCTGTTTGAGTGAGTTAATTATTTCTTGCGGCCTCACTATCCTCTATTATTTCCAAAGTGCACCTTGACCTTTACTAAGGAATGACTCTCAGCCATGTTGGTTTTTAGCATAGGCTAATTATTTTTGGTAAATGTTTAATATTTCTCCTAGGAGATTTAGCCATAAATTTAGCTTTTGAGTACATCTGGGTAAATATATTCATGCTTCAGCACCTTAATGTGTTAATTAGCAACTAACAGTGCCAGTAAATTGGACCTGTCAGAAATAATGGCTTCCTTGGCTGGTTTTCATCTACTGCTTTACTTAAATGGTGTTACCATAAACCCATTTAAAAACAAGGAAAATAAATCGATGAGAGATTATGAATATTTGTACTGCTAAAATTAACAAATGAAGCAGATTATTACACACACACACACACTCACTCTTATGTATTTTTTTAAAGGACCACATTTTGAAGTCCCTGTTAAAATTTCATTCCTACTGACTTCGTAGTGAGCTTTGCCTGAGTAAAAGTGAATAAAGAGTACAAGATTTGACATAAAAGCAGGAGGGTCATTATCACTGGAATAGGAATTGAAACAATTTTAAACTGTCAATCTCCTTTTCTCCTGACATTCTACTATTGATAAATTAATCACACTTTATCTGAGCCAAGTATCTGTGACTTTTACCACATAAACCCTCCCACAAGTGGGCAAGCCTTTTATAATATGTGATGACGCAGCCTAGAAAATAATTCAAACTATTCACTCTTAAGCATACCTAAATATTTTGGTTTGTTCTCAAAAGTTAGCCACTAACTTCTGTCTAGGTTTTGGGAACAAACCTAAACATTTGGAGGTGCTCCTATGCTCTATTCAATAGTGGTTTAGCACTGATCATACTGGAAGAATTTCTCCTTTAAGGCTAAATAGAACTGTGTGTGAGAATTTAATTGCATGCTTAGCTTTACCTACATTTTGCTGATGAACCTATCAATACTAATCACCTTCCTTTACTTTGAGCCAAATATGTGCAAGTGGAGAGGAAGGGAGAGATGAGAGGCAATGGCATTCTGACTCTATATTGCCAGGAGGGTGGGGCCAGGGAGCATAATGGAGGGACTTTCTCAGAACATCCTACAGGATCTGCAGAGTTGGGATAGTTTTTCCACTTTTCTCAGGCTCTACAAGGTTTCAGGGAACATCCCTTGTCCTCTCTGGATGGCCATAAACTCTATCCCCAGAGAAGGCTCTCTCTCTGGTCTTCTGTCCACTTTTTAGTTTCTGCTGCTTTTCTGCAGCTAAGAGAATGGGGAGAATATACACCCAACTTTAAAAAAAAAACCTCTGCTTCATCTTAAAATGCAACGTGTTCCACATACAGGAATTCCAGAAGCAAACTAGAAACCTGTATGCCAGTATCCAGAATACTTTTCCAGCTCATAGCTATTTCATGGTAAAGTTGATGTAACAACTCTAGTAGAAAGCGAAAATGTCTGGGGTACACTTATTTATGCCCTGACTTTTTTCTATATTTACTTTGCCACATTTATACATATGTATATATGACATATCATCTATCATACGTATGTAAACAGTTCAGATTTATTCAGATTAAGACTTTTCCTTCAACAGACGTTTGTCACAGGAGTGCTGTATAAATAAGATATAACTATATTATCGGCAGGGCTCGTAGCACTATTTATTATTAAGGTTGCGTGGCACTTCCCATTGTATTATATTATATTTAGTTATTGAACTGTTTTCAGTTGCTTATAATTTTGCCAAACTTTTACAGTTTGAAATCCATGCCAGGTGTCTACCTCAAACTAATTGGTGGAAGGGGGAGGGAGAGAAAAGGGGAGAATTTCAGCCAAAACAGTTTAGGTATCTCTTAGAATGAGGTTAGGGAAAAATACATAGTTTTGCAATGCTAAAAAAAATACTGAGAACCTTTTCTCTTAGAAGTTTTAGCACTCCTGTGCTGTGGGAGCATGGACTTGAAATTTGGCAGGAGAGTGGCCTTTGTGTGAGGGATGTGCATCTTGGCCCTGTAAAAAAATCAGCCTGATCTGGCAAAGTTATAAGCTTTTGAAAAAATCAAAGTTTACACATGCTCAGTAGAGACTTCTTAGATTTTAGTAAGTGAAATCGCTGAAGATTCTTCCTGCACTGAGCAAGCATGCTCCAGCATCTCACAGCTCCTAAATTAGTGCTGACATGATTGTGCATTCATCAGCCTTACAGAGCAGGTTCCCTCCAGCCTGAGGCTACAGGGGCAAAGCCAGACTCTCTCTGCTTCTGGCTGCTTCAGGCCAGGGTGGGGCCAGACACTGTAACTGAGAGCAGGGAAATTTTCTCTCCTATGCTCTCAATGACCACCCAGCTGGTGCCCAGGCAGACTAGAGGAGGAAGCCACCTGATTTGAATTTAGAGGGGACAAGAACTGGAGCTGGGGCCCATGCAGGAGGGCTGGTGGAATGGATTGTGACATTAAGCCTGGAGGGGTGAGGGTTGGAGTCTGGCAGAGAAGGGAAAGAGGGAAACTGAGACTGGGTCTGTCTGAGCAAGGAGACTAGAGGAGGCAGTGTTACAGGGGGACTGAGTTCAGAAGAGGAGCGAGGGAGGGAGACTGGGAGTAGCAGAGCAGGGTGTTTAAAACTGGGCATGAGGGTGTGGGGAAGAGAGAAGGAGAGACATACGTGATGAGGAGGAAGGATGCAGGTGGGACAACTGGGACTGACTGAGAAGAGATCAGGACAAAGTGTCATGGGAGGCAAGAAAGCTGAAACTGGATGAGAAGCCTAGGTTGTGAGACTGGGACTGAGAGCTAGTGAAGACAAGGAACATGGGCTGGGATGGGGGTAATTGGAGACTAGATGGGGAGAGAAACAGAGATTGGGGGTGGGGAAGGAACCGGCAAGGATACTGGGAACAAGGAATCAGAGATGGACTGTGGGAGGAATTGGGACTGACTGGGCAAGGAGGCTGGGAGTGGAAGCAAGGGGGGGATCTGACTGAAGCAGACTGAGATAGGGAAAACAGAGGAGTGAGATTAGGACTTGATGGGCAAGGAGACTGGGACTAAGATCAGAAGCCTGAGGAGTGAGGTAGAAAAAAATTGGGACAGGGACAGGTTGGAGGGAAGAAACGGAAGGTGCTAATCAGTCCTTGGGAGGAATGGGCAGAAGACTCTGCTCACTAAAGCACACTCCCTTCCAAAGTCTGGAATGGAACTCGTGGTTTTTTAATCTCACCATTCCTTTCCTGTCAACAAAGAGATGTGAAACTTTCTGGCAAGATATCCCAGCTCTTTCTACTGCTGCATCACTTAAAGGATGACAACCTACTACTGCTACTGTTCACTCCATTAGCTCAAGAGGCAGAGGTCTGTGCAGTGGAGCTACAGGTTCCAACCCTGCTAATGATCCATGTGGGTGTAAATATGATACCATATAATGGAATTTGTTTTTTTCAGTTTACCTTTTTTTAAAATGGCCTTAAAATTAAAATTACAAAGTCAAGCACTCAAACACTAGGAAATATCAGAAGTAAAGTTGCCTTTGTGCATATGCATTATGAAACAGTCTTTAATTACATGATCACATACTATTTTGTCTACCCTATTCTGGATGCATTGTGGTAGCATATTGAAGGAGACTGCTGTCTTCAGGATTTCTGCCTCATTTGTTGCAGAAGTTGGAAAGTCTGTGAGTTAGTCAGTGGACTGAAAAAGAAAGAAAGAATGATGTTGCCAGTTTTGCTTAGACATATAATATGGTGAAACCTCCAGGAATATCATATATAATTCCTGGAGACTCCAGGAAAATCCTGGAGAGTTGGCAAGCCTAGGCAGTTGCCCGCTGCTCTAGAAAATTGGATTCTATCTCTGTCTCTGTTATATAGTTCCTGTGTAATGCTAAGTCATTTAAACCAAACATTTCACAGATTGGGCACCAAAAAAATGAGGATCACACAATTAGTGACAATGTGAGTCTCTGGAGTCTGATTAACAGAAGGGCTGAGCACTCACAGAGGCAACTGAAGTCTATGGGAGCTATGCTTTGAACATATTGAGTGCTATATAAAGCTATGTATGCTAAAAATTCAGGGTCTGCATTGTCTTGAATTGGGCATCCAAAATTAGTGGATTTTTTTATATTAATCTCATTGTGCCTTAGTTCCCCAGCTATAAAATGGGTTAATAAAAGCCCCTCATCTCACAGCAGTGTTGTGAAAGGAAATTCATTAATGTTTGTGAAGTGCTCAGATACTGGAGTGATGATCACCATAGAAAACCCTCTTGAGAAAATTCTGTCTTCAAAAGGATTTTAATACTGTGCAGTAGATAAAGCATGGGGCTATACATTCAACAATGGGGAGAAAACAAGTATTTAATAATTGCTCATTAAATGAGCACTGGCCCTCCTGTGCACTGAATGAGGCACAGTCCTGTGGAAAAAGTAATGTGTGATCATATAATTAACAACTATGTCATAATGTATACACACAAGAAGGCCAAATTAAGGCTTCCCAGGCAACTTAACTTTTGCCCATTTCCTGAATTTTGAGTGTGTGAATTTGCAACCTTAATAATGTTCTTTTTTAAGATTTTTTTTCATGTGTAATATACGTAGTTAATAGGTAAAATGCCAGTACCTGGTGTTTAAGAATACATAGCATAGTTCCTGAGTTCCATAGGATCAATAAAACTGGGTGTATACTGAAAATGGCTTCTCATCTTTTACTTTTTACAGGGAGCTCTAACCAATAATCTTTTAAAACAGTTTGATGAGTGCACTTTCCATTCATTATGTACTTTTATAGAGGTTTCCTGTTTATTTGGTATCTATTATTTAAGAAATCTATTAAGACTGTGAGGGTATGGGTAAGATATAGGATGTTCAAATTGTAATAATGGAAATATATATACATTTTAAATGAAAGCCATAATGCATCATAAGGAATAATCTCTGATGGTGATTACTCAACTTTACAATATTTCATTGTTCCACCCATTACTACAGTACTGTTTATGTACTGTTTATTACAGTATTTCAACTATAATTGATTTTCAGAAGGTAGAAAATAGCACTCAGTCTATCCTCTTCAAGGGCTTTACTTCTGTGAGGCGTTGAGTGACCCCAAATGCCACTGAAAAAAGGCCCTCATTCAGCAAGATACTTAAGCATATTTCCAACTTTAAGTACATGAGTCGTTCCATTGAAATCAATGCTCATGTGCTTAAAATTAGGCACATACTTTAGCATCTTGCTAAATCAGGATCTTAGGACCAGCTCCTCAGAGGTAGCTAGGCTTCTAATTTCCACAGTAGATTTCATATCCACTAATACCTATAATCCTAAATACGTTTGGAGGATCAGGGCTTTAGTGCCTGATCCAAAACCCATTGTAATCAATAGGAGTTTCCACTGATTTCAGTGGGATTCATATAAAACTTTAATGAAGATGAAGGGACTGACCATCTTGTAGGTGGTATACAGTATCCTGCACGGCTATACTCAAAATTGAGATTAAATCACAAGAAAAGCCAGGGCCTCATTCTGCTTGCAGTTATTCCTATGTAACCATGGGGAGAGTCAACCAAAAGAACTACAATGAAAACCATTAGTTAATGCTATTCTAATATCAGGATTACACATTGTAATTACAGGTTATATCCAAGCTTGCAGAGGACTCATGATTGCAGCTGTCGGTTTTGGATTCTTGGGCTCCATATTTGCATTGGTTGGGATGAAGTGTACAAAAGTTGGAGGCTCAGATCAGACTAAAGCTAAAATCGCTTGTGTAGCTGGGATGGTTTTCATACTTTCGGGTAAGTATGCAAGTATACATTTAAATATATATTTGAAGTCATACAAGACCTCATCCTACTCCCACAGAAATCAATGAAACAACTCCAAATGACTTTGCTGGCAGTAGGATCAGGCCCATAATTATTACACTGATCCCACTAAATGATTTATTCATCTGGTGCATTTTAGGGTTGTGCTCTATGACTGGTTGTTCCCTGTATGCGAACAGAATTACATCTGAATTCTTTGATCCCACTTTTATTGCACAAAAGTAAGTACTTTTTTATGCCTGTGAATTTTTCAAACAAACTAGGCCTTAGATTGTTTAAAAAGCACGCTGAAGTATGTTTGTAAAGAAACTAGATGTTTCCAGTCCCAGACACAAGAGAAATGTTGGATCTGTAACTTTCTTTGCTCTTATTACTCAAATAAAAAATACGAAGTTATACATTCTAAACTTATTGCTGAATTTAATGAACTAACAAAAACAATTACTTATGAGAAACCTTCACATATCTCTTGTAAAGCAACCATATCTCTCTTCCTAAAGGCATAATGACATCATTGTGTTCTCCAGCAAGTGCAAAGGAGTGGTTCATTTTAGCTGAGTGGATTCTTGTGTTTATATTTATGTCACTAATTCAGAAGAAGAATTTCAGAAGATTTAATCAGAAGACACACACTGGGCAAATAATTCAGCAGGAACAGGCAAAACAGAAATTTATTTTCTTATGGACATTTCATAGAAAGTATGACTTTCACAAGGGGATAAAACCTTACCATAAATTCTAAATCATCTTCCAAATATTTTCTACAAGTATTCTCTAAGGCAAAATTGTCCATCCTAAGTGCCTAAAGTTTGGCTTATAAATCTTTATTTAGACTATGATCCTATAATCATTAATTTATATACTTAATTTTAAAATCGGTGGAACTATTTGTGGGCCTAAAGTCAAGCAAGCTGTTTTTACAGGACTGGGACTTAAGGCACCCAAATATAAGTGACCTGCTTATTAGAAATGAGGTAAAAATTCCCATTTAAGACAATGGGTACTGCATATGCTCAGCATCTTTGAAAATCAGGCAACTTATAGTTCGATATCTAAGTACGGACTAAGAAGCCAAATTTTAGGCACTCGGATTTTAAAATGTTGACCTTAAAATGTGTTTTATAGATTTTTCATTATTTTAGTTTTCCTTTGAAATTTAACTTTATACTTAAAACCAAGAATTTCAAAAAGCCTCTGCAGTGTGTCCAGTTTAGTTCCATGAGCAGCCACTGATTTTTCAAGCATCTCAAGAGAAATCTTCCTAGTTCCCAACCTAAATTCCATTTTGCAAAAAAAATGCTGAGCATTCTCTGTCTTCTTGGTAAATACCAATTTCTTCTTTTAACTAACTTACTTAGATAATTAATGAGATCGGTATCAGTGCTAGGATTTCCACTCATTGTTCTCTTTTTTCCTTGATGAGCTAATATTGGTATTTTCAAATTTCTGTCACAAGCTCTGCCTGTCCCACTCATTGAGAACCTCAACCAAAACCTAATGAAGTCAGTAGGAGCCTATGCCACTGACAGTGAAATGGAGTGATGGCTGAATAGCCCTGTGGTAATTATCTATCAGGTGCACAGTTACTAAGGAGAAACTTCCTCCTTACTGCCAGAATTCCCACAAAAGGATGTTGCAAAGTCAATCGTGGCCAGTCAGCAGAAACTGCACGTGTAAGTGTTTTCTTCTGGAAGCAGGCAGATTTTCTTGCAGGAAGTATCCGCTGCATATTTCCACCTGCTGGAAGCATTGTCACCCTTGTGTGAAGCAGGTTGTTTCCCTCAGCCATAGCTCTCTCATATAAGAGTGATGACACCCTGTCAAAGTTTTGGGTGTGCTATGTGAGCCAACATACATAAATTAGATTGTTAATGTGTGGCTAAAGCAATCACTAATGATATGGATGACTGTATTCAGTTCCAATTCAACAAAATGTATGTGCCAACTTCTGTCCCAAACTGCTGCACAATATTTCACAGGAGCAAATACCAGCTCCAGGACTGAGGTTCAGAGAACATTTGTCTCTCCTGCCCAGGAAGTTCCTGCTAACTTCTGGACCCAGGCAGTGCATGAAGCATTTTTTTTCTTGAAATGTTCTAGATGAGGCCAGTATGTAAGATGTAGTCCAGTTTGATTGCTTAGTAAGTGACAACTGTGGCAAGGGAGTGGATGATTTTCAGCATAGACTGTAAGGAGTTGATTAACCAGGTGGTTGTTCAGATGGAAGGCTGTGACCACCATCTTAGGCTTCCTTAGTATAAATCTCTATTAAGAAAGGTAAGTAGCCAAAGCATTCATGTCCTGGCTGAGTGACCCTTTGATATCATGTAGTCATTACTCATATGAGCAAGACAGATGTCATCTGCATAAACGTACTTATTGGCCTTAATTGTTGGTAGGTCATAAGGATATAGGTTAAAAAAGAGGAGCTAAAATGTATCCTTGCAGGAATCCATTACGAAGACACCTGAGCTAACTGACTTTGTCTACAATTTGCGAGATGAAGTTCCAATTCATTATCATTTTCATGATGAACAACACCAGAGGCTTTCAGGGACCAGTCTGCAGCAATTGGCAGTCAACCATGTGCCAGACAGTGTTGTATGCAGCTGACAAATTCACCAAAACGGTGCTAACATTCTTGCTCTTCTCAAAGGCATCCTCAATGTCTTATGTTAGGCGAATTACTTGATCTTGGGCCAACCTGGACAAAGGGCAATTATGGTCTAATAACCTCATTGATATGCATCAGACTCAATCTATCCATAAACCTGTATGCTACACAAAGGAGAGAGCTGGACTGATAGCCCTTACGATCTTCTAGCAGTTTTCCTGGTTTTAGAATGGGTACAACTTTTGCTCTGCACCAGATTTTTGGGATTCAGTTGTCCTAGAAACATTGATTAAGAAACCAAAGCAGCCAGCTTTTGTCTTTTGGGCGTGAATGTTATCCAGGCCTGAAGCCTGTTCTTATAAGTTTAATGGACTGGTACGGCTCTTTATCTGAAAAGAGAACCATCAGGTTTGATTCTACAGTTGGCACCTACCACCTCTCTGTGACCTCAATTTTGACCACATGACTAAATGACTTATCCAAATGCTATGTATGTACACTAGCCACTAGCTAGGATTCAACAGCATATTCAGTGACTGGAAACTCCTTTTTGTCAAGGTTGGACTCTCAAGAAAGTCTTTTGACAGACTGCCAGGCTTTCTAACTAGAATGAGTAAAGACTATCTTTGTGACTGTCTCTTTATTGAGCACACTTGATTTGATCCAACAATTGAATGAGTTCCTCACTCTTATTAATGGCCTCCTGTTCATAATCAGCAGATGTGAATTCCTGGTAGAACTTAGTTTCTTCTTAAGACCACCCAGGAGAATACTGTCAGCAATAGCCTCTGTCGGCAACAGAATTGATTTCCTACTAGCTGCCTTAACTAATTCGCAGAAAGTAGGAGTCATTTATGTTGACTGGACATTCATGTAAAGTTCATCTTAGCCAGTTCACTAATAAACATCCCTAGTTCTACTTGAAGGACCTGTCAGTGAGCTTTCAGAAAATTCCACCCAACCTTCTGTAGACTGTTGTTGGTATCCACTGGCCCCTGTGATCAAAGATAGCTGAGGCTGAGACTCTGGAAAATCTTGAAGCACATTTTGCTCCATGACCACAGGCAGCAGTTGCTCAGAAGATGAAAAGGCACTATTGAGTGAAGAGCCTGTATCATCTGCTACTGTGTCAGGACACAAATCAGCACATGCGAAGGGGAAGACAAAGGGATACCAGAATAAAGCCATTAGTGATAGTTCAAGCAATGAACTCGTTTTGGAGTAAGATTAGTGTGTCAGTTCACTGCCCTCTCTCCATCGGCAATGGGTTTTGGCATTCTTTCCTTTAAAATTCTTTCCTCTGTATATATTTGCATATCTGGGCCTCAATAATTATTACTCTGATGTTACAGGATGACTGTGTGTACCTTTCTACTCTTCATTCCTGTGCCTGAAGTCTATCCCATCAGTGTCTGTCACATCAGGCTTATCTGTCTCCTTCTGGTCAGCTTTCAACCTATCAATTTTTTATTTTTTGGTATTTATTGCTGTTCTAGAATTTTTCTGCCTTTAAAGTTAATTTTTAGTCACCTTAGCATAGTGCACACACGGAACCATTTAAAATACATTTAAGTGAATTTATTTGGCATACAAGCTTTTTCCATTTCTCTTTAGGTTGTGTATTAATTACAGTGCTAGAAAGGTTTAGTGATACTGGATCATATTTTGAGGCTGTAAAGATCGACAGGGCTGGAACTTAGAACCATAAAGATTCTGGACTTCTGATACCTCTGGAGGCTTAGGCTAGGCTCCTACAGGAGGACTCTGTGAGGCTGGACTTGGCAGGATGTACCACCCAGCACAACCTGAGTGATGAGGGCCCCTCAGAGCCCACTGATTTGCTGATGCCAATATTTAAACCAGGAGCCGAGAAGGGGAGCTGTCTGAGCAATAGCATAGATTGCCTGCCTGTCTCTGCTCCAGACCCTGCTTGTAATTAGACCCTAGACTCTGGCTTCTGACTCCGATTGTCCTTGACTTTGCTTTTTGATTGTTTTCTGTAACCTGGTTCCTGACCCTGCCTGCCTCCTGAGGCCTGACTCTTGGTTTGCCCTCTGGCCTGTCTTGGACTCTGTCCTCACAGTAACCTGATCCTGCCTGCCTCCTGATGCCTGCTCTGACCATTAGGTCTGACTGCCCATATCCTGACTGTCAGATGCCTTGCTGAAGTAAGCAGGGCCTGAATGAGCTCTCTCCTGACATCTACTGATGAACTGGGGGAAAAGACTTCAGGAGTAGCCTGTGTTTGCCCAGACACACCTATTCTGATGAGGTGCACAGCATGATGGAGCTGTTTGCCAAAATGATCATTTTTGACTGGTGGTGTGTTACAAATCACTTTAGCATTGAGTGCATGGGGAATGACATTTGTTGTCCTTATTGTATGAGTAAAGGGCAGCAGAACTGTACTTAGCCTGCCCTAATTGAGGGGGTCACCCTAAACTGAACTTCAATTGCTTCCCAGTGAAGGGGAGAAACGGTGGGGGTAGGTGTTCCTACGTAGTGCTGTGGAGCCTGCCTAAGGAGTGCTAGACATCATTTGACCCTTTCCTCTCCACTGTTTAAAGACAGATCTTATTAGACTCAATTGAGAGTCCTTGTCAGTGATCATTAGAGCTGCAATCACTGATAACCAGGTACTCAGCCTTACATTTAGTGTGGGGCAGTGAAAGAGACTGTACAACCTGCACTAATAGTGAGATTCCCCACTACCAGCTGAACTCACTGAGAGCTGGGGTAAGTGGCAGAATCTCAGAAGGGGATGTTGCAGCAGAGACACACCAGGAGCAGAGGATGGTAGCGGTGGAGGCAGCAGAGTGAATCACGGAGGTGGCAGAATGAACAGCGGCAACAATGGGCAGTGATGGCAGAGTGAACGACAGCAATTGTGAGCCAGTTGGGGTGGTGCAGCAGCTGAGGCATTGCTTGGGACTTCCCACGGCCGGGTGGGAGGGGAACTCCTCTGAATGCACCTCTGAGTCTTCACTGCCCAAGGACAGAAACTGAGTGCGGAGTAGTGGAGAGAGAGAGGGAGGGGAAGGGTGTGTTAAAGAAACACTTTAGGACAGACTTCCATGCGCAGCTGAGATGAAGGACACCACCCCCTGTACTCTGGGTATAAGGGGGACCCTGGCAGGACCTGCAGGCAGAGAGGGGAGCCTGGCACTGGCTGCTGCCGGTCCCAAGTGCGGGGCAGCTGGTTGCGGAACCTTCCCTGCCTGGTTCACTGCCACTCATTCAGCTCAGCGCAGTGCACCTGGGTGAGAGCAGCCCTGTGGTGCCCGGCCTGGCACCTGCCTGGGCTGCCACGCAGCCACTGCAAGTTCCCACCCGCCACACATGGGACATGCTGGCCAGGGCCTGCCTGGAGCCGGGGCAGGACACTGCCATTGGCAGATCAGGGTTGGCGTGGATGGAACAGCTCCGCAGGGCAGTGGCAATGCAACGCAACACCCCCTGGTGGAAGGGCAGCCCGGGGGACCCCTGTGACTGGAGCAAGGATCAGACATGGGGGTTCCTGTGGAGGGGGAAGCCCAGGGGAGTGGAGGAGGGAAGTCAGGGCAGGGCACAGGGACAATGAACTGCTCTGTGAATGAGACAGTGTGGGGAAAGGGATATGCAGAGTACAGGAGAGCCTCTTGGTAATGGGGAGGGCAGTAGCTCAGGGGGAGGTCGGATGATTGCATTTTAAATCCCCATTTCTCAAGTGTGTTGGAGGGGCCCCAAAATATCTAATAGCCCTAGGCCCA
This sequence comes from Mesoclemmys tuberculata, assembly GCA_007922155.1. NCBI lineage: Eukaryota > Metazoa > Chordata > Testudines > Chelidae > Mesoclemmys > Mesoclemmys tuberculata. Next base: position 20,131,599 of record ML675618.1, on the reverse strand, counting down.
TAGGAGAGTTTCAGACCCTGATCAAAGGGCATTAGCAGCAGAGACAGAAAGGTTCTGCAGGAAGCCCTAGGAACAGCTTTGCTTAGGAAGAAACCTCATGCTGAGTGTTGTGTTCTGATGTGATTTCCTTTACCAATGAAGTCAAACTCTAGAAAAGAGTAAGAGTCTGACCTTCAAGGGCAAGTGTAGACTGTTCAGAGCAGAATGGGACAGCAACCTCCTCAAAGGCCAGGCTGATTTAACTTGTAAATCATCTCCAATAGAGATTTATAATATTGGTGTTTCCACAGCTGATTTTTCTAATGTTTACACCAAATAGTTCTTGCTGCAGTTTAAGTTCTATATCTTTATCTATTCTTATTGACTAATGAGAATACCTTCTCTGAATCCTGGGTACAACTTCCCTTTTCATATTTATAGTTGTCTCCCTTTAGCTTTCTTTTCTCTACACTGATTATGCATTATACTCTTAACCTTTGCTCACAGGTCTTATTTTTCAAACTTTGTATCCCGTTTGAGGCTCTCCTTTGAGCTCTCTCCAATTTACCTGTTTTTAAGAGTGGTGCTTAGAGTCAATGCAATATTCCAAGAGGAATAGCTAGTAATGAGTAAGCAGAATAATTAGCCTGCTTTTTCTATGTCACTATTATAGCCCAGCACAGCATTTGCCTCCCCCCCTCACAGCATTGCTTTGCTGATTCTTTGTTTATACAATTCACGTCTTTTTTGGGGGGTCTTACTGTTTCAAGAATTATGTATTTCTGAATATAATTATTTCTTTATAGACCAATCACATTTACATTTGCTTTTTATTGAATCTTATTTTACTGATATGAATTTCTCAATTTCTTTTTTTAAATGAGTGATTTTATTAAAAAGGTGAGACTTGTGTTCCATTCCCTTCCCTTTTTTCTTTTAAACTGCTTTTAAGGTAAATATGTAATAAGACATTAACATACTATATTGTACATTATTTACTACTTATTCTGGATCAGGTTGACATTCAAAGAACCTGGCTAAAGGTTCTGGTTTGTTGGCTGGGGAGCCATCTGTGTCTGGATACTTTTCTTTGCTTAATTTAATCCTATATTACATAATCATACCCTCTTGATTACATTAAAAAGTCTCTCCTGTTTAATGTTTATGACATTTGAACACTTGTGGATGGTTTTCATTTCATGACACACAATTTAGTTTAGTCAAGTTTTACCTTTTTCATTCTTTCAGTTTTCATGCAAAAAAAAATCAGTGCTTCTAGCCCCTTAAGCACTTTAATTGCTCTTCTCTGAATTGCTCATTACTAATTCTTAGCAAGCTTTATTAAGGTTATATAATATTAGGGAGTGATCAAGTTCTCATTTAAGTCACTAGAAAGACATTGATTTCAGTGGAAATTGGATTGGGCCCTTATGAAACAGCACTAATTTGGTTTCTAAAGACCCAAGATCTTATTTCATGTAAATATTCTTAACAAAACAAAAAGGAAAAACAAAAATATTATGAGAGCTGTCTTTACTTTGTAAAGAAGGAGTTTTAAAAAAATGTTCAAGAGGTAACAAGGTATGTAATGGGTTTTAATATGGTCCATAATGAATTTTGGATGACAAGCTTTGAGGTTAGTTACTTAAGCACTGAAAAATTTCAAACAGTAGGAAGGTAAATGGTACTAAAATTAGGTAGGAATGAATTAATAAAAAATACTGGTGTAAGTAACTCCACCTTTTGTAAAAATGTAACCAAAGGATTTTGGGAAAATGCATTTTGTAATTAGAGATGAGGGATTAAATGGACATATCATAAAATAGAGAACATTAATGAGAAGACTAAAATCATTGGTATAAAGTCCCATTGCACTATTGTGCCACCCCGTGGACAGAAAAGAAGCCATTTATTTAGATCAGTGTGAGGAAAGTACAGGAAGGTATCATTAAAAGGAATGAGCACATACAGACAAACTAGATGGATTGAAAAAAAAATCAAAGAAAAGCAGGAAAAACTGCTCCATCCCTGAATTTAAAGTGATGCACAGTCATAATGTTATGGAGTGGAATATAGGCAGTCTTACCTACTAGTCAGGTCCTGTGGGCAGAGCAGGCATCCATATTCAGGAGCAAACCAAGGGTCAGCGCCAGAATTAACTGCCAGTTACCAAAAGCCAGGGATCAAGTCAGAGCCAGAAGCAGGAATCAAAGCTGAGGGTCAGAGCAGAGGTCAGATGCCAAATGCTAGAGAGTCAAGAATCAAGCCACAGTCGGAGACTAAGGTCAGAACCAGGACGGGTAACAGAGAATTGGAGGGGAGGCATAAGGGCAGGAGGTAACACCAGGATTAAGCACAGAACAGGAGCATGGTGAAAACAAGATCAAAGGCAGAAATCAGGCTGGGGACAGGAAGAAGTGTTCAGTGCAGCTATAACAGGGAACCATCTTGTTGCTCAGACAAACTTCCTGTACCTCCTTCTGGTTTAAATAGTGTAGTTGGACCAATCAGTGGAGCTGGGCGATCCTCCAACCAGAACGCCTGTGAGTAGTGCCTTAACTGGGGCTATAGTCCTAATAGCTGCTGAGCCCATTAGCTTTTAGTAGCCACTGGATGAAGGCCAAGATGGGCCAGTCTGGGGACTTCCAGTCCTGGGTTCAAGACTTGGGACATCTCCCTAATATGTCTAGAGTTCATCAGCTTTTTTTAATGGTGATGAGGCAGACCAAAGATATTAAACCCCAAAAGTGGTGATGTCAGATTTATGAAAGCACCCATTTCCAATTCTAGACCCAATATGTTGTTGAATTGTGGGGTCTGCATTCAGCATGTTAATTGTACAAAAAACTGAAACAATATTCTATGAATTTGAAAGTACTGGTTTTGTCCCCCCCCTTTTAAATTTTCAATAAGGTTTTGTCCTTGTTTAAAAATATTTAAATACAAGATATCAGTTAAATACATTTATCTTGAAACAAAATAAACTTGATGTCTTTAATAAGTTCGTTTTCTTTTTTCACAGGATGGCTAATGATATTAATATTATGGGACGTGTGTTTGGCATTTCTTTTTATCACAAGTGCTATAAGAAGAGGTGTCTAATTGCACTGGTGCATATTATAGTGGTTTCAAGTGTCTTTTCCATTATACAGAATATTTTGGTCAAGTAAATGAGCTCTTAAAATATCAGATAGGTGTCAATTCTTGGTTGCATTGCTGCAGCTGAAATCTGGATATAACTAGACATTTCTACAATTAGTTTTATCTTTAATGGGAGGGAAAAAGAAGATCTAACCATTCCCTCATCCTCAGTCTTACCTGCTGATGGCCTGCTCTTGCTTCCCAGCTCTTCAAGGGAAGGTTAGCTCCTCCTCCATTATTTTTGCAGGAGGAAAGACAAGGAAATACTATCATGTCTTAGGTGGTATTTCAGGGTCTGGATAACTTGTCTTCCCCAGTTCTCAGTCTTCATCAGTGAAACTCAGAAATGTTCTTCTTGTCCAGCTATGACCCCTTTAACTTTAAAGCATGCAGAGGCTCAGAGGGACTTGCGTGCACAGTACTATTTACACATTTCCATTCCCAGGCCATGGAGTCTAGGAAAAAACATCTTTACAAACAAGGGAAGGGATTACCAAATGCAGCAATAAAACCCACAAATATGAAACCAGGAAAGTACTAGACAATAACTTAATGAGGAACAATTACAGATGGTTCACAAAACAAACAAAAAGGTGGGTAATATGCCACCTGTCCATTTCCATTTTGAACTACTACTGCTGTAGTTTTCTTTTATAACAATATTTATAATAATATTTTATAATATAATTTTATTTCAATAAATATTTATTTCAATAAATATTTATTTCAATAAATCAGGCAAGAACATTAGTGCTGACATTCTTGTATGTTACTTATCTGTGTGGTACCTTGCATAATCTAAGTTTTGATTAGAGTTCTTAGGTGCTATCACAATAACACATTTATAAAAACATTTCAGGAGAGTCATAGAACAGGTTAAGGGTGTTCTCAGCAGCATATTTCACATCATATTAAAGCAGGCGCTGTTCATATGGAACTAGTGTTCAGAATTAAATCAGAAGTGTACTGTCTCCAAATCTTTCCTCTGCTGCACATCAGAGATGTCTGTTGAACTGCACTTTTGGGTGATGCAGATTTACAATAAGCTTCTCATGCAGACTTCTCAATCGTAGAATCCGGATTCCAGAGCGCTTTTGTGGGGATGGGTGATGGGAGTGGGTTGTGGATGGGAAGGGTCCCTATTTCCTGTGCTAAGCCATGGGGCTGGGATGTAGATGTTAGGGCTCTCCATGGAAGATTTGGAAGCTATAACGTTCACCCTGATCCTGGTGGGGAAGCAGAAGTATCAACTGAGAATGGACGAGGAGCTCTCTAGGCCTGCAGCCTTTCTGAGGCAGATCCCCTTAATCATGAGGCTAGTTTTGGACTGAGAAATAGGGAACGGTAGGACGAGCAGTAGCCTGGAGTTGCTCTCCTCAGTTCTGAGACTTCACAGGCATAAACATAGTTATTTAGAATCACTAGAAGGGGGGAAATAATCTCCTCCCAGACGCCTCTGCCTTCTTTTAGCTGTTGCTTTGAAACCTTTTGCAACACTGAGACTGAGTTCCCCAGCACCCCAACTAAGGAGAAAGGAGGGGGAGCAAGAGGGAAGATTTAAGCAGCATGCAATCCCCAAGTTGTGCTGCCTCTTCCTGCTGGGCAGCTCTATGGAGCAGAGAAAACAAAGGCTGAAAACTGGAAAATATATATGAGAAAGACAGAGACCGCTCCACTGGCAGCAGCAGTGGCCTGAGGCTTCCCCAATGGGTAGGAGCTCTGAAGTGCAGGCTCGGCATGAAGGGAAGGGAATTTGAGGCGCTTCCACAGGCAGTAAGATAGCACACTCTGATGCTGGGGAGGGGTAGAGTCCTTGCCTTGCACATCTCCTGGCCAGCTGGGTGGGTCCTGGAGAGGCAGATAAGGACTGGCAGGCCTAGAGGAGAACATTTCCCTGGCCAGACTCCTTGCAGGCAGAACAGCAGCATTAATGGGCAAGAGACGTGAGGTGTAAACCTGCACACAAAAGGAAACTGCTGCCTCACCCAGGCTGAAGCGTGGGCGGGTATGGGAGGCATGAGATGCCCTGGAGAACAGGGATGGGGAACAAGGCTGGATCTGGCAGACAGCTCCAAGCACCTTCATAAGCAGCACAGTGGCATTATTGCAAACCTCAGGAGATCTAAAACAATGAGTTGGAACGCGCCCCACCCCCAATAATGACATTTTTTAATAATACTGTATTATGTTTTGTTGGTCTTTTGCACCACCCCCCCCAACGTGTGTGTGTGTGTGTGTGTGTGTGTGACAATTAGTGTCACCCACGCTCTGAGTTTGGCCTCTGCTGAAAGAGCGCTTATCCCATGTCTGCCCGCCCCTTGGACAGCAATTAATTGTGCCCGACCCTATAGGTTCAGCCCACCCCCCCACCTCACCTCTGCTCTTCCTGGGGCTCTTCACCCCCTCCCAGGCCTGGGGAGGCACATGCAGGGCTCTTCACCCCAGGCTGCCCATTCCCAGCCGAGGTGCTGCAGAGCGGGGGCGTGGGGCAGAGACTCGGTCCTGTCACCCTTGCTCACAGGAGTGGGGGGGGTCGATGTGCTCTGAGCTTTAGGGCTCTTTAGCTTCGCCCTTCCCCCCATGAGAGAATGGCTGGGGTTGCTATGGGGAGGGAGTGTGGGAAAGAGGGCGCTCTGTCCACAGCAGTGTTCATTGGTTATTCTGCCCCACAAGGCAGGCAACTCGGTAGGCAGCCAATCAGAGGGCTCAAATTCACTAGAGGGTGGGAACTTCTCCCCCTGTTCCAGACCAGCCCCAGTCCAGCTCATGTCACTACAAAAAGACCAGGAGCATTGGCAACACTGCAAAAAGCCACAGCCCACTCTAGGGGGCAGGGGCAGAGTCTTCCTCACAGCAGAGGCCATATCCCCATTAGTAGGGGCGGGACAGATGCCACGCTCAATATACAGACCAAGGCTAGGGAAGCACAGAGCATCTGAAATCAGAGTGAAGAATCAGAATGTAGGAATTACCTCAGGGACTATGGGATGGAGCAGCCCTTTGTCACTCGGACCCATGCTGTCAAAAGCAGCGTTTCTGTCTTTTTGATACCAGGGAATGGCTTGCTGCCTTCCTAAACTGTGTCAGGAAAGTTTCAGGGACGGGTCATTGGGAAACACTGGACTAGTGAGACCTACTTGGGTGAGGCACACTCAGGCAGGGTATGGAGGCTAAAGAGCATTGCAGAGAGACTGAGCTGAGCATTAGGAACAGCACTCACCCCGGGCAAAAGAAAAATACATGAGAAAAGAAACAGTATTTGTGATTAGTTTGCCATTTGTTTTGCAAATCCATCTGTGTCATGTATTGAAAGTTATTTAGGAAACTATGTTAATTTGTTTAGCAGGATTTTGTGTCTCACAATGTTAAATTCAATCTGTTTCATGAGCAAACAAATTAACATATTTATGACTTTCCTGCAGGTATGAATTAGGAGCAGCTTTGTTCATTGGATGGGCTGGAGCATCACTTTGCATAATCGGTGGCAGCATATTCTGCTTCTCAATAGCTGAAAGCAGTAAATCCCCAAGGTACAGAACCCAAGAGGTGGCACGTATTTTATAGAAAGAAATCAATATATGAGCAAGTTTGTGATTATTAAACATATAGGAAGATAAACTATATAGCTGGAGTTTGATTATAATTCTAAAACAATTCTATAACCAGCTTTTGAAAAGGATTGTGTGAGAAAAAGAAAATAATAGAATGTAAAGTTAATGGTTTTTTTTCAGAAGTCATCATCACCATTAAAGAAAACCATTGTTTCAGATTACATGTATTTATAAAGTTATTCATGACACAGTTGCCATGTTTCAGAAACTGACTGAAGAGCAATCAGTTGCATAGTAAAGGTGACATACCATATGTGCATTCTGAACAGATACACGTTGTCCCTTCATCATGTAAATAAAACTAAATTGCTTGATTGTTGGACAATGTACACATTAATAGGGAGGTGGATGGAAGAGGAGGAGGCTGGAGGGGAAACTGAAAGGTAGTAGATTAGGTTGAAACAGATGAGCATCAATGAGGTGTAAATCAGGAAGTAGGAGTCTCTGCTGCCCTGAACATACTATTTTAATGCATAGCCACTGAGGTGTTGGTCTTACTTGATCCTGCTCCATTGGTGAGAGATGACAGTGAATTTGGAGAAAGCCTGCATTTTCTCCTAGTTTGAATATTTTCACACAAATATATAACAGTTACCTGTTCACAGAATGAACTGTAAATGGATAGCGTTTTTGTCTTTCAGAATAGAGTACACATACAATGGAGCCACGTCTGTGATGTCTTCTAAGACAAAGGTCCCCAACAGTGCAGAAGATTTTAGATCACCAAAAGGCCCTCCAAAGCACTTTGACAAGAATGCTTATGTTTAATTGCACTGTTCTAAGATCCAAAGCCAGTTTTCAAATCAGTTCACAGAGTGATTTCCAGAAGAGTACCAGCATAATCACCACCAGAACAATGAATTTTTAAAATATTAACTTGTAGCATTTTACATATTCATGTAAATTTTCTTATACGATATTTTATGTTGGTGTTATACATAAATTATATATCTGTAAATCAGTTGCTGTTTTTGCTTTCTACAAAAATAAATAGGCTATTTACAGATAACAGTATGTCACCTACTTTATTTGTATGACATCAAATGCACAGTATTGAATGCAGTACATCAGAGCTACAGCATAGGAGCAGGTTCCAAAATAGAATTAGTATTTGGAGACAGAAGTCAAGTTTCGTGCAGCTTCCTATGTGAAATTTCTCACCAGTCAGAAAGAATCACTTTAGAGACTGATTTTCAGGAGTGCTAAGCACCTTGCAAGTCCAGTTGAAGTCAACAGGTACCTCAGCACCTCTGAAAATCCGTTATTTCTCCTTTAGGGTGCCAGTGAACAAAGAAACAGGTGTGGAGAGAGGCAAGAGCCAATCATTCCTCCCACAAAACCAAAAGAGAGACAGAGGAACCAGAGCTGACTAGGGAGCCTACAGAAGATAGCTGTGACCAGGGTATTAGAGGGAGTCAGGGGCAGACTATGGGAGAGTGGTGTGTTGACAGTCTAAGGCAACTTGAAGGGAAATTTTGGGGGGCAGAGTGAGAGCACCTGAAGACTTGAGGATTGGTGTAGAAGGCTGAAGCAAGCTCCTCTAGTCTGCATCTCTACCCTTAGCTTCTATCCCTGGAGGCTGTCACCATCTTTTCTCCACCCTATCATACTCCACCCACCCCTCCGTTTGCCTGTCTGCTTTGCTTTTGTTCCTTACTGCCACTGCTAGCAAGACATTTGTTCTGCCAGTTGCTTACTTCTCCTGCATACTGGCTGGGTGCCAGTGGGCACTTGGCAACAGAATAGCTCCCAGAAGAAGCAACTGCAGGAAAAATCTTAGCCAGTGCCTGCTCTTTGCAGGAGATGCCAGGATGGTAGTGGGTATGTGTGAGAGGGTTGCAAAATGCATGAATGTCACATGTAATTATTAGACACATGGCAGCTCTCGGCAAACATTTCTAAGATCTCACGTAACACAGGGAGGATGAGCAGCACTCTCTCTCTTTCCAGTTGGAAATGTGACAATTTTTGAACAGTTATTTGTATGATGAGTCAACGAGTCAGATTTGTCTAATTATAGATTATGAATGACCACAAAACACCTTTTGGACGCCTGTCCTATAATGGATTATAGTTTCTTCAAAAAATAAAACCCAAACCTTTCTTGAGGTTTGGATAAACAAAATGACAATGGGTCCAAATTCTAAATTTAATCTAAATCAGATGGACCCATTTGTATTTTCCTTCTTTCTCTGAGGTGTTTTTTAGATCAAAATAAGTAGACATTAGTTTTAGCTATGTGATTCACATTCAGCCCACAATGATCTAGTTTCATGTTAGTCTTGCCTATAAGATGTTCCTAACCTGGGACAATTCTACAATCCTTTATTCAAGTGAATAGGGCTTACTCCCATTAGCAAATGGAACAACTGACATGACTACAGAGAGTATGGGTGACTCCTGAGTGTCTGCACTGTTAGGTCCAAATTTAGAAGGGCCTTTAAATTATTATTCCAGCAATGGGGCCAAAGTATGTCCTGATTTGCTCCCCATGCAACCTCAAGGAAGATGGAGCCCCAACATACAGCCACTGAAGTAAATACCAAAATTCCCATCAACTTAAACAGGAACATGACTGGGTGTAGGTTAGATCACTTATTGAGATGTACTGATTCTCAAAGATGAAGTCACTGACAAAAAAAATTCAAGACCCTCAGAGTTTCAGTGAACCGATTTTTGGGGATAAGGGGTAAGTACATACAATCCTACTTTTTAAAAAACTTCAATATAGTAGAAAAGTAACAGCTTTATTACATTGTAAGTAAATAAAAATATGTCATATAAAATACGTATTGGGATTCTATAGCACTAATCATTCAAGCTTTTTAAAATTTAGTGTTTTATTACTATTTAAAATCAAAAACAGTCAAGTCTTTTTTTATGAAGGCAACTACTGAGATAAATTAATGCAACAGCAAGAGCAAAAGTTTATTGAATATAAAAACAAAAATACAACTGAATGTTCAATATCATATCTGGACCTTTCTTGCTTCAGGTCAAGATGTCTAGCTGTATTTTTATAATTTGTAGTTTTATATGAATACACATTAAATCCTATTATAACAGTTAAAACAGAAACACTTTCTCAGTATTACGTTTCAAGGCATACACCAACAAATCTGTAAACCGTACCATTTTTCAACCTTTGATACTTAATTCAAATCATGTTGGAAAATGTTAACATTTTAATACAAGGAAATAGTTTATTTAAAATGTTCACATTTTTACATAAAGTTCAGGATAAAATACAAAAAAAATATACATTTTTTAAAAAGGCTTTAAAAATACTGATAAGTAACATTCCACTGGAAACTGTTTATTAGTTAATGCTTCTAGGCTTTTTTAGAAAATGGTTTCAGTTTTACCAAGAAACAATGAGGTGAAATCCTGGCCCCAGTGAAGTCCTTGCGAGTTTTGCCATTGACTTCAATGCGGTTAGGATTTCACCCCAAATTTCTAAATACTGAAGGGCTAGTTACATGTATGTAAACCCTCTTGTAAACCCGTTCAAGGTTAAAAGACACAAGAGTTTTGTAAACAATCTTCCTTGTTATTAAGGTACAATTAGAAAAATGAATAGGAGTCAAAATCTTATAGACAGGGTCTTTAACTCCATGTTATAATCTAACAGCAATGTCTGCCATTTAGAATGCAACAGTTATATATCTGAAGAGTCACTCCAATCAGTTACAGTGACTAAGCTGCTTTTTAATGTGCTTGTTGTATCAGCATCATGAAATCCTGTTAACAAAATAAATAAATACATTAGATAAAACTAAACTAGAATCAGTCATAATTCAGCATTATTTTTTCTTTCAACATAGGGTAAAATATGGCACCACACAAATGCATTACAAGACTTCTATTGATTTCAATGGGACCAGCGTTTCATTCACTGGAGGAAAATTACGAATAGCTATACGTGAAGACTGCCCCCCTCATTACAGTAGGGACCGTGCACGATACTAGCAGTCAGAGCTAGCACTACAGTCCTTTCTGAAAATGTTCTATGTATCTTTTCTACATATAAAAATGACTATTTTAAAGTCCAATATCTTGGAACTGTCCAGGTCTAGAAGCAAAGTTTGTATCCACCCCAGGAAAGGTGAAACTCTCCTTTCCAGTGGCATAAAGCTCCCTTTTCAGCCCGAGTCACAAGATATACATCTTAAACTGACAGAGGTCAAAGATTTGAAATTCTCAAACCAGGTAATTTAGGGGGGAAATTCCATGTTTGGGAGGGGAAGGAGAAATTTATTTTTCAGGCAGATTTTTAAAAAAGATGGCTGTAGCTTGAAGGTGATTGATGTCTTGGAATATTAGAATACATTTTGCATCTTTTTTTGTATATTTATAATGAAATAACATTTTACAAGTTCTTTACTTTCCATTGTAATTAGATATTGTGACTAAAACATTTGTTTACTACACTAAGTTTTTATTTAGCAATATAAGATACTTAAACCCTAATTTTCCCTCAAAATATTGTAAATGTTTGAATACGTTACCTTCCTCTTTAGGCATATTTGTCTTAGGAACACCCCAAGCATGTACCATTGATGCAGTGTTTGATTCATTATTCTTTTTAACTGCAGTTCCTTTCTGGCCCCTCTCATCTTTTGCTGATAAACAATTTTCCTCTTCCATAGATGATATATCCCAGTCATCATCATCAACTTCTGTGAACTAATAAGAGAATAAAAAACACTTTTTTTTGTTAAGGAAGATCATGCTTTTGAATTTTCTGGAGTTGTTCTAAAGGTAAAATGGTTCATAAATCTCCTTATGCAGATTTAGGAGCAGATTAAGAAGGGGGGACTGGAACTGTGTGGAAGTGAAACCTTCAAAAAGTTTCACTGGTACACATACATCAAGGGCTGTATTGTCCCAGATCATAGCACCTTAGTTTTATGTTTCATTTCTTTTTAAACCTAGATACTTACACACACACACACACACACACACACACACACACACACACACACACA